>JAUPFR010000005.1:49701533-50301533 GCA_036925125.1 Oreortyx pictus | reverse complement strand
CTAGAAAATGCTACCTGTTTTCTTTTGGCTCTGTGCTATTTAGCTACGTTAAATTAAGTAGCAGTTCTGGAAGAGAGATTTTTACAACATGGGGCACTGGAGTGGATTTCCCCAAAGATTGTGGATGTACAGCGTAGAACTATAGCAGATGCCTCATGAGGTTTTCACCTCTCAGATCGGGCTTGCAAAGATGTATTGGCCCAACTGAATAAGCCAGGAACATTTTGATAGAAATGTCTGATGGAAGGATAACCAGACGTTTCAAGTCAGCAGATTTGAGGAAGTGGTAACTGAGCAAGGCGTGGTGTGGACGGTTAGTGAGGGATGTGTATTCAGCAGACTTGCGGACAGGGGAAATGGTCTGTTTTATAGACAGTGTCAGAACTGGGACTGCAGCGCAGAAATGAAATCTCTGCTTTGTTTTAAATGGTAATGAACAGGTGATTCCGTGTCTGGTGGAGTCACAGCCAGTGATAGGACATGACCACGAAGCTGAGACTTTGTATAAGCATTCAATCTTCAGAACAACTCCTTGTTTGACAGCCTTAAACCCTGGATCTTCATCTGAAAATCTTTGATGCTAGTTTGGAAAGAGGATAAGAAAAGGCTTTCTTTTCACAGTTCCCCTTTCCATCTGAAAAAGAGAACCATCTGAGGATCAGAGAAATGAGAAGTTCAATGACACTTTTATGGTCTGTTTGTTGGCAAACACTTAGCCATTTTTCTTTTTGTCCCCCCTCCTTTCTCCTTTTTAAACTTGTTAATTCTAGTTAGACCCATTCCAGATGATCTTGGAGAGGACTGACAGGCAGTTAGCATTACGGTGTGATCCATCCACAAGTGATCTCTGCGAAGATGGAGTTCTGCATCCCATATGCATTTTGTACTCAGTACGACTTACCCTCAGAGGAGTTCTGCTTCTTTGTTGAGGCAAGAAGACAGCAGACAGGTCGTGCAATTGAGAATGAAAAACCAAGGAACAGAGGAAGAATTGATCTGCCACATGGGATCAGGCAGCAATAGAGACAGTTTTCTCTTTGCTGACCTGAAGTTTCTGATGTTGGGGATGGTGACAGTTCAGACAAAGGGGGACTCATGTTAATTTCTGCAGGGTACAGATTTGTTGGTGGGAGTACTGGAGCTGCTGTGTGTCTGCAAGGACAGAAACCGTACACACTATGGAGGTGAAATGGATAAAAACAAGGAGAAACTACTGTTCCAAAGCTGTATGGAAGTGAAAGACATGAGTACATTTTCTATCTTTTTTTTCTACTTTGTGCATTACTGTTCTTAATTTTATGCTTGTGGAGGGGAGCAAATGAAGGAGAGCCATCTTCCCCTTCATTGTTGTAAGTGCCAGCAGCCTTTCTGTATCACTCAGCAAAACATGACACACACACATGGACCGCAGCAGCTTGTTTCTCATTCTGAGAATATGGTCAGACTGTGGTGAAGCTCGAAAGGGGTTATGCAGTGGTTGCCCCAACTCCCCCAGTTATTCTAGGCACCAGCCAAATCCGAAAGGAGGATGAGCATGAGAACGTTTTGATTGTTTCACTTTTCAGGCAGTCCAGCTCTTGAGTCATCTTGTGTAATTTTCCTAGTTACAGTGTCTGTTCAAGAAAAGATCTGTACAATACAGGCAGTGGCCCGAGAAGGAAAACAGTCGTTGGAAATGTCAGGAAGAACCAAAGGAGTACTTCCACATTCGCAGGAATTTTAACATCTGATCATGCATTTGCCATAGTTTTCTCATAGTTTCCTAATTTCTTCTCCTCTGTATAGTGACTTGGTCCAATTCCTTGCAGTGAGTTAGAACGGACAATGCTTTTTTCTTTTTTTTTTTTTTTTATTAAGGTGATTATATTTGAAAGTCTTCTGGAAAACGTGGTTCAGTGATGCTGGAAATGAAAATAAGTTCAAAACTTAAAATATGTGTCTCCCCATACCTTCAAACATAAAGTCAAAATGAAGATGTTGTCCAAGGCAGACAAGTTATAGCTTATTTTTTTTTCATCTTGAAATAGTTGGGAAATTGTCTCTTGCACTGCACGTTTTGAATTTAAAGTGCAGCTGTGCTTTGTGAAGCTTAGTTCCCCAAGACTTACTACAGATGTTGATTTCTATATGTGATTTAGTAGTTACAGCAAGTGATGAACTTTACAGCACGAGGACTTTCAAATTTTACTGCAGACCGAGTCTTTCAGTGACCTTTGAGTGACTCTTGGTTAAACACCTACATTAGGAGCTTGATGTCCAGCAGTGAGAAGTGGCTGCAGCTTACCCGTGCGCTGCTTGAGCTTGGCCAAAACCCATGCAGGAGGGCAGAGGTGGCCACACCCTGCACTTTTGTCTGCCCTCAGCAGGGGCAGCAGCTGCCTTCTTTGACAGTCCTCTACCTTCCCTTTCCTTGCTCTTCCTTTTCTTGCTCTCTTGCCTTCTTCTGCAGCCACAGAGCTTCTCCTTCTCACTGTATGCGCTGGAATGGGGACAGGAAAGGGGAAGTGGTGTGGTGTGTCAGCTCTGCCTTCCTGGAAGTGTGCTGTTTCCTATGGATGTGTGCTGGAGGTGGGCGTTAACTGTTGTTGTCCTTTTTTTTTTCTCCCCCTGGTATAGAGCTCTTGGTTGAATGTTCTGACGTTTGCTTTCTTATCAGTTTGTGACAAATGCTTCAATACCCTGTGTGGAAATGAGCCATTTGGATCTCTAGGAGACTTATACGAGGTGAGGGAAGAGAAAAAGGGAGTAAGATAAGGAGAAATGACAGGTTCATCCAGATTAGCTTCCTAGTTAACCCTATGTGGTAGTCAGATTACTTGAGCACAACTGCATGGTCATAGTAATCACATCCTCACTGACTCAGTGATTTGGTGTTACTTCAGTAAGACTACTCATGGAAAAGCGAAGACCTGCTGTCACATGACACAGTAGGAGCTCTGGTGCTGTGTCTTGTGTTGCGATGCTGGGAGCACTGAAATCCCTTCTTGTGTCACAAACCACCCTTGTTCTGTGAAAACCCAAGCTTAGGGGACAAAGCACAAAGAAAGAATCCTAGTGCAGGTAAGTAATTGCCTGAATGTTGCTATTTCCACCATCGACACTGACTTTTTCATACAAAGAGATGAGAGTGATGGGTCTGGTGCTGCTAGCAGTCACAGAGAAAAGCATTCAGTTGCCTGGGTAGTAGCTACTGTCCTCGTTTCCTCCAGAGAAACAACTGTAGGTGGCTCTGGTACATATCACTTTCAGCTGGCATTGCATGTCATGTATGGTGTGCTTACCACAGTTTGTGACATCCTGATCTAGATGAAGAGAAGACAGTAAATTACGTCCCTCAAGCCTGCTTGAGACTCCAGTGCTGTAAGTGAATGCTGCCTCCGCAAGGAGTTGTTCCTGATAAGATACAGCAAGCCAGTGGTGGTGTTTCTTATCTCATTATCACCTCAAGTGCTGAATCAGACCCAATATTTGCTTTCTCAAAACTTAGTCCAAAAGAAAATGGAAAAAACTGGTGGAGGAGGGAAAGCAGACAGGGAGGTGGCTAATTTAGTTCTGTTGCTGTAATCCTTTGGCTTCACTGAACACATCAGAAAAGGATGGGAGAGGTGCCCATGGTTGGATGTGATGATGAAACAACTCCTGGAGAAGGTGTGTGAGTGGAGTCATTTGGGACTTCAGCCTTGTTTCAATTCATTCAATTAATTAAGGAAAGGGGAAACTTGATTATGAGGTCAGGATCCAGATAAAAACATGAGTCCATCTACAAGGCAGAGGGCATCCTAAATGAATGGTGAGGCTGAGCTGGCAGTAGGGCAGGCTGTTGCTCTACCACTTCAACAGTGGCCTTGATTGCTTCTGGCGAAGAGTAGGAGAAGTAAGAGAGTCTCTTCACTGCTGGCAACAGCATACTTTTCTGCTGCTCTGGAAATACTCCAAGGCTTCAGTACCTTGTGCTGAATATACTTAAAGCAGCCTGGATTATTACATGGGGCTGTTATAACATGTCTGCTCTGCTGTTTTCACAAAAGACTGCTATGTTTTGGTAGAAGAGTAGTGGGATTGCATGCATTTGAGAGATCCTGGATAAGTTGATTGAGAGCTTTGCAACCTTTTTGTCATGAACTCAAAAACAAATCTTACTTTTCCATTGGGGAATTTTGAAATGTTCAAACTAAGCAGCTGTTTTTTCAGCTGCTTCAGGTATTAAACAACAGCAAGAAAATCCTCCATTGTGACCTGTCACAGGAACTAATCTTTTCTTGAGCATGTTGAACAGCTGTGTTCGTTGCTTTCCCTGCAACAGTAAACCTCAACTTCTCAATTTGTCAAAAACTGAATTAATAAAATGGGAGATGTCTAAGTGCTTTGTTGGGGTTCATGAATTGTAGGAGCCACAGGTGAGCTGATGTTTGGAAGTGACCTTCTTTGAAGATGTTTCTCCTTTTTAAAAAATTCTAAATGCTTTTCACCTTTCTCCCCATTGCAGAGCAAGTGACTGCCTAATAACACTGCTTTAAATGTTATTGCTTTTTCTGTGATAATTATCAACATTGACAAATACTTAACTGAATTATGCGAATAAAATTCTCACTAATAGTGCTGACCTCCTCTGCTCTGACCTTCTCCTCTCTGACACTTTTCCCTGTGTTGTCTGACCATCTCTGACCTGTGACCTTCTTTTGTCTTTTCTGGCCTCTTCTTTTTTCTAATCTCACCTTCTCGTACATCCTCATCTGACCTCCTGTGATCATCTTTTCTGTGACCTTGCTGGGCCTTCTCTGAGGAAGAGTGGGAAGACAGAGGAAGAGATGGTCAGAGCATGCCAGCACTGGAGAGGATCAGAGCTGGCCAAAGAGGGTCAGAGACGATTGCAATCTGGAAAGAGGGCAGGGGAAATGCAGTAATGACAAGTGGTATGCAGAGACACATTTTGGGTCCTCTACTTACTGTGTGTATGGCTTGTAGCCGCTTTAAAAACCCCCAATAATTGGTGACCTATGTAAATGTTAGGCTTCTACACATATGGTTGTAATTGCTAGGCTTTTCTGGTTGTTTGGTTAGTTTGGTGTTTTTTGTCACAATCAATAAAGGAGCTATTTTCATTATCAGTGGAACCAATCCTGAAAAATTCTTGCAGTGAGAATATCTTAAGTGTTTTGAGGTGGAATTGACAGATACATCTGGACTGGAAAGCCAGTGCACTGCAACTGGGTTCAAATTCAACAGTGATTTCATGGTGATGTGTATACTCTCATGCACAGCAGCTAAGGCCATTTCAGCTGGCTGACTGCATGGGATGAGCATCTGGAAGATGATGTGAAAAGTGGAGACATCAGTTAAGAGGAAGGGATTTGGCAGGAGAGTAGTGCTTTGCACCAGCTTGTATACATGGAGAGTAGTATGATAGCCATAAGCCAAAAAAAATGCAGTTTAAATAGAGATTAGATTTTCTATCATGCTTGTCCCTCCCCTCAACCATCTTTTCAACAGTGCAAGTTTTTATAAAGAAAATGAGGGTGTAAGGGCATGAGACGCCTTAAAGAACTAGTATGGGACTACCAGCTCTCTGAAGATAACTACCTTCTGTCTCAGAGTCTTGTTGATTATCCAGCAGCAATTTGATCTCATGCTCTGTTGGTTCAGAGCTTTTCCACACAGTGTTGGCATTGTTATTTAGGGTGTTTCATGTAAACCCGTGTGAGCTGGTTTATCCTGTTTAGAGTGTAAGCTAGTTCTCCCTCTTCCTGCAACTGAATCTAACACTTTCATTGCATTGAATGCTTTCATTATTTGTCCCTGAGCTCTTAAATGTGATCATGAACAAAACAGCTATGACCTCTGTCTTTGACGTGAGGTTGTCAGACTTTTCTTAATATAAGATTGGAGCTTGTATAATGTCTTGCTTTGGATAGCTGTTCCCCATTACCTTTGGAAATGAAATCTGAAAAAACAATGGCAGTAACTGAAGAACCTTCATAACATCAGCGTTTCTCAGGCTATGATCCTGGGTTGCTGCTCAGCCATAAAATATGGAATGCTATCCCAGGGAGGAGGGAAAGTAAAACACTCAAACTGTGTGCTCTCACATATGTGAGCAAATCGACAAAGTGGGAGGAAATGGACAACTAAAAGTAGTAGGCATTCTGAGTTTGAGCCTAATTTTTGATGAGAAATCTAAGTGAGTAACAGGGCAGCGAACATGGCCTTGAATATTGTTCGTTTGTTTTCCAAAAAGAGCAAATAACCCTTTGATTTTCTTATTTCTCAGTTGTTGAGAAGCAGTGCTTTTGGGCACAGTTCCACTGAGTCTGATTATAGTAGACCAGAGCTGCTGTCTCTCCCTGCTCCCTGTTTGGAGCACTGGGCTGCAGGAAGGACCAGTACAGCCATGATTCAGCAAAGTTGTGATCATCTAGACGTGTAGACTGTTTGATGCTAGTTTTTCACACTTAATGCCCCAGAGACTGTTGTCCCACTAGTGGCGTTCTCAGGTTATGCTCCTTCAGGGTGAAGTGGCACGAAATGTCCTTCTCACCTGAACTGTGGGCTCTTCTCCATGCTGCCCTTGGTTCAGTCAGCTTTCTAAGCTGTCTTTTAGCACGCTGGAATGTTTGACCTGTGTTAGAGTTTTCAGGCCTCTCATTTCAGTGGAAATTCAGCCCCTGTGAAGCAAAACAGATCTGGGTCCCAGCAAGTAGGAAGGGAGCTATGTCTCATTCCCACATCCTGAATGGGTGCTCTAACCGCTAAGAAAGGGCAAGGAAACTTTTGCTTCCTCTGGCCATACTGTGTAGTAAAGATGCTGCCTTCATCAAACCAAAGCGGGAGGCAGGGCAGCTCACCATGCACTGATCTGTTTTGCATGGATCTGTCTCAGAAGCATCAACCCCTTTCCTGTACTTTGAACGGGGGACCTTCTTGCTTAATGCACAGCTGTTGCTTCTGCTGCAAAATGCGAGGCTAAAATTATTAAGTGTTTCTGTGCAGCCCTGCTGTTGCAGAAGACCTAGGTCCACGAATTAATAGTTTGTTCCTTAGGGTGCATTAACACCTCGTTGTTCTGAGGAGTAGTGTATTCCTTCACAGGGAAAAAGTACATTTGATACTACTTTCTTCCCAAACCTTCCTCGCAGTAGTGTGTATATCAGATATGCATTAGCTCCCCACCACCACCATTTCTGTATAATTTTGACAGTTAAAACAGACGGAATTAAAGGAGCTAACATAACGTCAGACCCCGTGTCCCACCTGCACTGCAGGCTGCTATTAGTGCACCTGTCAGTCATCATTTCAATCTGTGCAAGGGTTTCTTCCCTGCCTCTCCAAAAAGCAAAGCTGCATTTGCTGCAAAATTATGGCTTTCCACATTTGTACTGCTGTGGCTATGCTGGTTCCTGATATGGATTCATTAATAGATTATTTCCTTGTTAGCTGCAAGTAGAGCTTTGACCTAGAGCTGATTAGGGAAAAGAACTTCAGTGTCTATTATATTTTTTTCTCTCATAATTAACCTAATTGTGCTTCTGTGCCCAAGACAGAAATCTCAGACAACCTGCTGCGGAGCTATACAGAAACAGCCTGGAGTGTAGAAATGGGAGTTTGCTATTGAGCAAGGGATGGATGGGTTCTGTAGTGTCAGAGAAAATCTTAATTACAACATCACAGAGAAAGCAACCAAACCAGTGGGAAGGGTTCCCTTCCTCCCCACCCAGTTATATCCAATTAACTGGGAGGAATGCAAAAGCAGGTTCGGTCATTTCCACCTTTTTAAGGTAAACTGGCATGCTTACGAGACAGAATTTTTTAAGGGCGCAGTATTTCAGTTTATAGGTAGAAATCAAAATCATCCAAATGATACCACTCAGGCTTTGACACAATAGTACAGTACAGAAAATGCTACTGCACTTTTGATGTGTGCACCTGAGGGCCTGCTCTCCTACACTGGCTGAGGGTGCACACAGCTGAGCAGGGTGGGTGGGACTGGCACTAATTCCAATTAGGGTGGGGGCTGCTACAGGTGTAGGATTTTCCCTTCCCAGAGTGCCCTGGCTGGGCTGCAGAGGTCAGCTGTCAGTGATGTTGGGTTATAAAACAAAGGCAAAGGAGAGGAGGACTCTCCTGAAAGTAGATCTTAGTAGACTTCAGGAAAAAATGAGTTGATGAGGTGAGTTTGGTTTTGTAATTTCATTTTTTTTGTTTTGAATATGTTGCAGTTTACTGTAAAGGTCTCAAATCAGCTGGGGTAAGGCTTCCTTTAAGAGGGGAATGGCTCAATTACCAACAAGTCTGGAAAGCGTGAAGAGACTTAGCTGGGAAGAAATCTCTAAGTGCAGAAGTGTAAATGTATGCTTGAGGAGACTAACAGCTGTCTTTTAGTTGCCTTTTCCCCTCTCCTGTTGCGTTTGCTGCCCTGAGTATGTGCTGTTTTGTCTGGTAGTGTGACTGATCAGGATGGATTTAACAGGGCTGTAGTTCTCCCTCCCTGCTCATCTCAAAGATGGCTGCTGTGGTACTCTCAAGTTGTAATTCCCTCCATAAGGTGGTAGCTGTGCCTAGACAGTGCCCAGCAGGACTGAAAGGCAGAGCTTCATCAGAGAAAGGTGATTATGATTTTAGGTGCTGGTGAGGATACAGAGTTCTTCTTTGGACTCAGGGTTTGGATTCCTGACCTCCATGCCTTTCAAAGGCCCAGGGCAAGCTTAGGAGCTCTGCAATGAGTGCCAGGCTGTGTTGCCTATACACCCCTGCGTCGTAGCCTGTTGAGCTTCCTGCCTGCCCCTGGCTTTTGGGTTAGTGCAGTGGTTGTATTAACGCAGTGCCATGTCCTGCTCAAAGTCTGGTGGTCGAATAAGGTGTTATAGTGCTGAGCCTCTCTGAGCCGAGTTGATTGCTGTCAGCATCAGCCCTGCCAGGAAATAAACCAGTGAAACTTGTGTGAATGCATGGTGTAATAGGGTATCTGACAACGTTCAGGGGATGGTGGCATTTTCTTCTTGTTTGTTTTCACTGTGAGACTTAAAAGTTAATGTTTAAATGAAAATAATCCAGTTAAAAGTAGAAAAAGTACTCTGAGTTGTGCTGCTGCATACTGTGGTATAAATATGCATGCTCTTGGAGTGCACAGCCTTTGATAACCTGAGAGAGAGGAGGGTGTCTTTAATCTCATGTCCCGGGCTCCCAGCCTGAAGGTGTTCCATAAGCAGAGCCGTGGATGAGATATGGGGCGTGTAACATTTTTGTGTGGTAGGAGAATGAAAGTAAGGCTGCAAAATAGGGTTCTTGAGACATGCCATGAAAAAGTAAAGAATCTGTGTGGTGTTAGTGGAAACAGAACTGTCTTGATGTGTGGCACCTGTTCTGCACTGTGCAGTTCTCAGGCCAGATACTGTCCAGATTCGTAGTGTACCATTGATAGGGCTGTTGTTAGTGTAATAATTAACACACTTTAGAAGCAAAGACACAGCTGAGCATGGGGGCTGGATGTCTAAGCCAGGTTAGTGGCTTGGGGCCCTAGGAAACAGAGGAATGGGACTGCTTTATCCTGGGTTACTGAAGAAAGACTTTAAGCAAAGGAAGAACTGTTTGCATCTGGAAATGTTTCAACTAGATTTTACTAATTTTAAGAGGCGAGTTCCAGCTAGGAAGTGTGAATTGGTTTATTAATGGGCTGTTACTGACATTCCTCTCTGTTTACTCACATTGCTAACCCTTTTTGTACATCAAAGCAAGAAATCTTAGCTTTTGCTTTTTTCCTGTGAAGCTTACAAGTGTTTACTTTGCCGTGTGAAGCCTCTCCCTGTGGCTGATAAGCAGCAAGCCATTTCAGAAGTGTAACAGTTCCAAGTAGGACATGGCTCCAAAGAAAGCTGTGCTGGGTGGAGCCTTAGGATTGGTAATTAGTTGAGGTTGCCTGGCTGTGCACCTCAGTGGGAATGAACCTGTTATGGGCAAGGCTGGCATGGGGCAGGTGGAAGAACTAGGGTGGTCATAACCTAGTTAGACAACTTACTGTTTACCAACCAAATAGATCAACTTGCGTGCTGACTGTATCCAGAGTGCGTCAGGCCGTTTGACGAGATGCCTCTTTGTTACGCAGATGTACTTGTGTTATTGAGAAAGATGCTGAAAAGGAGCAAGAGTGACTTTTGTACTGGCATTTGCTTCTAGGCTCTCCTCACCTCTTGTTTTCTTGTTACCTTTAAGTGTTATACTTCTTTTTTTCCCTAGACTTCCTGGCTGTAATTTGTTTTTATTAGCGATCCAGTCATCATGCCATCTTCCAGCCTGAGGGAATTAGTCATCCTCAGCTCCTTTCTTACTTTCTAATTTCCAAGGTGCCTTAAAATCAAATGGAAAACCCTACAGTTTGGGTGTGGCTCTCCTGTGAGAGCAGTTAGAGCTGGTGTGGCTGATGTGTTGTTGGCTTTGCTACTTGGAAAAGAAAGTGGATGAAGGTCCTCAGTGTTTCTCTTTTTATGCTTCACTTAATGAAATGGACAAAAGGGCCATTTCCATTCTCAGCCGTTTCATTAGGAAAGCATTTATGTTAATTTCTTTCTGGGTTCCAGCTATTTTCTTCATACATATGGGAGACTGGTAATTGGGTGGATATGAAGAGAGGGAACAGGAAGGATGAGACTGTAGATATGGTTTGCAACACTTTCAGAAGATCAGAAATCACAGGTGCTAAGGGTTCCGTGTCTGTGGCTGCAAACTCATGTGGGATGTTCCCTTCTGGAATCATGTGTGAGCATCTGTTGATGGCAGAAGGCTTTTTTCTTTGTTTTCTGGAATTAGTATAGGTGGTCATAGTAATGAAGCTTCACAGCAGTGAAATATAAAGGCACAAGTAGAAGAGCATACAGAGCAAGATTTCAAAATAATTTATTGCTGACTTTGAACGGAAAAAACAGTGATAAATAGTACTCTCCTAAAAAATGTGTATTATGCCTTTTTACCTCTCAAAGATTTGTCTGTGTGATGTTGTGGTTCAGTCAGTTAGGGTGGTGAGCCTGTTGGAGGAGTGGAGGCCACTGAGGAGGTGTGATGGCTACCGGAAAGCTGTAGTCAGCTTGTGGTCAGGTTTAAGGTGCTGAGATTGTGGAGGAGTGACTTCTTAGTAGAAAGAAGAGGTCTTGTTACTGCTGCATGAGGGTGTGGGCATCCCAGACGGAAGTAACAGCATGTGTGAATGTGGGTACTGCAGGAAGCTACTTGAGGATTGAGACCCTTTGTGGCCACTATGTGGACACACTTTGTGTCTTGCTGAATGTGGCGCCTGCTCTGAATACTGCATGTGGGCAGTCGTTTTCTCTGCAGTTGCTGTGGATTCACTTGAAACCAGAGTCCCTGCGCTCTGTTCTAAGGGCATGTTCTGTCAGCTTTTTCTGTTGGGTTTGCATTCAGGTCCCTGCTTGCAGAGCCTATCAGGTGGATGCCCCTGTTAGCGAAGGGAAACTTGGCCCTTAGTAGATTACCATCACTTTGTAAGTGATCCCTTTGTCTTGACCTGACTTCCTTCAGTGTTGCAACTATTGCCTATAAAATCATACCAGCAGCAAGGAAGTGTTGCAATCCCTCTCTTCTCTGGCCTTCCTCTCCTTCTGCGTTGTTCTGGGGTTATGCTGATTTTCACAACTTGCTTTTTTTCCTTTTAAGGAGGAGATTGAATGAGATAAAGCTCGCTCCTTACTCACTCTGAAGCCAACCTCCCAGGCCATGTCTTAGTTTAACTGCTAACAGTTACGTGATGGTGCTTCTTGTTGAGTATAGCTTCTGTGCCTCGTTTAGTAAAAAGTGCATTTGGCCAGTTCAGCCAAAATTGTATAATTGCTGTCTTGCTTCTAACAAATAGGTGAGAGTGAAAGCAGTTTAGTCATCATTGTGTGATTTCTTATATCTTCAATTATTCTGTACTCTACAGAACAGAGGTGTTGGCTTTTGGGAAGAACTGATGCAAGCTAGAGTCCATTGTAGTCTTAGTTCTCCAGAAATTTGTCTTCCTTTTTTGGAAGGACCTCTGGAGATCTGAAGGGCTGTGGCATCATGAAAGGGTGAGAGGATCAGTGCAGCACTGTTAAGTAGCTTTTGTATTGTGAGCTGGGCAATGTCAGCAAGGCTTCACATATATAGGAAAAATCGTGCATTTCATAAACTGTGTGTCTTTCAGGTTTTGTGGTGTGCCATAGGCTATTCTGGGCACACTCAAAAACTATGTAAACGTGCTCTGTATTTGTAAATCTGTAATTGTGGGAGATGGGGAGGGGATGGAAAAGGAGATATTTTTGTAAGTATTGAAGTAGGTGTTTGTGTAGCCTGATCTACAGTCGGTGTGTACTCCAGCTCTTCAAAGTGCCAAGCTGAGTGGTGGATAGTTAATGGGAGACATTAAAAGAAGCTGAAGTGCTTATCTATATTCTAATCATCAGGTAGCTTTAAAAGGTTTCAAGCTGTGCACTTGGAGCAACTTGCATGGCTCCAAGAGTTTGTAGCATGTGTGGCCACGTACTTTCTGTGAACGTCAAGATACTGCTTCATTCTTTCTCTTAGGGCCTGCTGATGGGGGAGGGGTATAAAAAGAGTGGGGATTTGCTTTTCATACTTATGGAGGTGAAGTAAAGGAAGAGGATTTAAGTATCTTTGCTTCAAATTACCACACCTGACAGATGAGAGAGTGCCTTGGAGCAGAAAGCACTGGCTTCTGACCAGTGTGGTGTGTTGTTTTTTTTGTAGCCATCCAGTACCCGATGCAATATGATTGGAATTGAGAAAGAAATCATTCTGTATGGATGTCTTCTAGGGAAGGGGGGAAAGGAGGGGAAGCAGTCAGCAGATCTACATCTCTGGGGATTTTATTAAAAAAAAAAAAATTAAAAAATCGTAGACATGACAGCATCTTTCTTGTCTCCTGATGATGCAAATTGGATTGTATGGGTCATAATGAAATATTTTATTGATCATGTTATGAAAAATCAATGGAGAAAGTTGCCCTGGTTGTCAGTTCTCTGCTGCCTACTATGTATGCAGCGACAGGTTTGACTGCTCACTATTGTGGCCGAGAAGAGAATACCTTGGGGTGCCCAATTACAGCAGCAGAGAGAGGAAATTCAGAGGAGTAATTTTGGCTTCCTTCATTGCCTTTCTGTTGTCCTCTGAGCGGCCATTCCACTCCTTTCAGACTTCACAGCAGCATGAGCGTTAATGGCAACTGTGCAATTTTGACTTCTCGTGTCCATGAGATTGAATCAATGCTTTTCCTTCCACATTTAGTAAAACAATTTTCCACGCACGCTGGGCAGCTATTCTTGTCTATACCTGCTTTGAGATGGGCCAGATGAACTGCAAGGCTTTATGGAAAGCTGTCTCTTTCCTTCTTTCTTTCTTCTCCCTCCTTTTTTTTTTTTTTTTTTTTTTCTTTTATAAACTGCAGATTGACAATGGAAAGGTTCTCGAACAGGAGTTGTTTCTAAGGGAAAGCAGCAGAAAAGCCAAGTGTTCTAACAGGGCTAATCTCATCAGGGCTGGAAACGTAAAGAAGGAAAGAAGGACATTGACATACACAGAGAAGAGCAGGTGAGCTCTCTCAGCTCAAGGAGCTTCAGGCCCTATTACCATAACTTCTGAACACCTAAATGTGTTCAGAATTTGTTTGTTGCTATAACCTTCCTGTCTGGCTCAGAGCAGATTCATACAAGGGAACTGTGACCTAGATCCCAGTAACAGAACAAAGTACCTTGAGCACCTAAATTCTGCTTAGAACCTGCTTAAGTCCATAACTGCTGTCTGTGTGTTCCCTGTTCAGTTGCCCCTGGAGGTGATATGTCTCTGACATCTGCAGGCAAATGGATTTTGCTTTCATTCTTGCCCTGGACAGCTCCGGAGTCCTGCTGGCTGGCTCATAAAGAAGTGTGACCTGACCCTGAAACAAAGCGTTCCCATGCCTAAGTTCTGATCAAAACGTGCTCATTGTTCAGGGGAACTGAGTTTCCAATGAGCATCACATCTCTGGCCATTTTTAAAGCTTAGCTGGAGGAGGGGAGAGCCTAGTGGAGAAGGTGTCTGCCTGTGAAGAGGAAGGCTGGGGTCAAGCACTATCACTGAGCTCTGACTTTTGTGTGCTATTTAATATTAAGAGCATGTCCATAAGCAGAAATAACACAGGCAACAGCTTTCTACAAAGTCAAGTTTCCCTTAGACATAGTTCTCTCCCTCTGGTCCAGCCAATATATTATTGTCATTTGAACTGAGTGTCAGGAGCAATCTCCATCCTCCAGGATGGTGATGTCTTGGACCGTCTCCCCCACCTCTTGTCCCGAAGGCTTACGTCTCTGAGTGACAGTGCTTCCCAAAAGGAACCTGGTTGATTTTTTGGACAACGTTTGCAAGTTTGGTGGGCAGAAGATCTTTCCAGTCTATGTAGCAAGGGGTCATGTGTGACGTATAATGTCTCTCCTTAGCTGTAACTGATCGATCAGAGTTAACAGAACAAGCAAGAGCTCTGTTTGGGAATGGACTCTGGCAGCAGCCCCCCCCCCCTTGATCAGGTGGTGTCTGCTTGCTGCTTAGTCTCTGCTGTAGTGGTAAGTGGGCTGGTGTCAAACAGCACTTATCTTTGGTTTGTTTTTATCTATGCAAGCTATAGTACTGAAGCTCTTCTGAAAGAGGGCAGTGGTTTTCCTTGTGTGAAAGTTCATGTATTAATTATGCTGTAGAGATCTACCTATAGGAAAATCTAACAACTGTGTGTAGCTGGTGAGTGTTGACAAGCAGTAAACTTCTTCCAAGGAAGAAAACAGCTTCTAATATTCTCAACTGCTTAGATGTCAGCTATGTGGATACTTAGTTATGTGTGTGAGTAGTTCTGGAGCACCTTACTGTGTATAAATGTGCAACAAGAGAGTGTTTCCTATGTGCCTTCGGTTGTCCTGTGGAAGAGGCACACCTCGTAGCGGTTGTGGTCTTGATGCAGGTGAGTTCCTGCTGTGCTGCTGTTGGACTGGCTGGTATTTCCTCCCAGGCTTCTGTGTAGAAGAGAGGCTGGTGTCTTTTGTGGACTGCTGTGATGGCCTCAGTCCCTATCTTGCATGGAAAAGCCCAGCTGGGGAACTTGTGCAGCTTGCCTGAGGATACCGTGGAAGCATGGATCAGAGTGGAAATGGGCTGTTCTTTCTTGCATCCTGAGCCAGAGATATTTGTGTGCTTTGGTGAATAAGAGCAGTTATTTTCATCCAAAGAAAGAGCTGGGAGGAGAGACGCCTGCAAACTGCAGCCCTCTGACAAAAGGCATGCTTCTAATATGGGGAGTGCTAACAGCAGAGCAGTGTGCAGAGGGGAGAGATTTTCCAGGGTTACCAGTTATAAGACACTTAAATTCTTGAAGAGTAGACAAGCTTAAAGCTTCAAAAATTCTTCCTTATACGGGTCCTTTCAGTGTCCTGCCATTCTGCCTTAGGAAGGCTGTGGGGATGCTGCAGATGTTCTCCAATAGGGGTGTAACGTAGTCTGGGTACTTTAAACTGGGGCTGAAAGGCTGTCATGCAGAACAAATGTGCTGGGGGTGGCAGTGGAGGGAACAGCTAATAGATGTTTTCCCTTTGCTGGACATCTGTCACCTGCCCCCACACCAACTCTTCCTCTGTTTATAGCAAACCATTTGCTTCCATTAATTAGGCCCAAATTCCTGCCGTCTGACCGACTTTATATCCGTGCAAATGTCGATGGAGCTAGGGCTGAGCAGCTGGGGTGAAGGGCTGCTCACAGGAAAGCTGCTGTCTGTGTTTGGAGTGGGAGAGATGGGAAGTGCCACCTCCTCCTAAATGAGGCATGTTAGCTACGTCAATAATTGAGATGCAGCCTGGGAGCCCCAGGATGCCACTTTCCCCATCCCTTTTCAGAGCAGACTGCACTTCAAGCCATCCCCTCCAGTTAAATCTCTTTACCAAAGTGGTCTGTGTGAAGGCTTACGTACAGGCAGATAATGGTGCTGTCATTTCTACAAATAATCACAACAGGAGCAGAAAAATAAGAGGGGGATGATTACGCCTGAAAATCCGATGAGGTTCCTCTTGCTAATGCGATGCAAGCTGAAAGAAAGCCGAAGCACAACTGCAAGCTGTTACTGCCAGACAGTGGGCTCCGTTTTATGCAGTGAGTGATGAGCGCAAGCAATGCTTCCACGACATAAGAAGGAAGCGTGCCTACCTTGTGATGGTTTTCCTCCTGTAACGTTCTATGGAGGTGAAGTGTTTAATGTGCTAGATGCAGCAAATCTGGAGTGGGAGAACCAGGCTCACATCGATGGACTTGGCTGGATTGGGAAGGCAAAACTGAAGCCCTCTCACTGCCTCCTCCAGCAGCTATGTTTGTTTGCTGAGGATTAAACCCCATCTGTAAAGTGCAGAGAAACAGCAGGCTCTCCCTCACCCTCCTCTGTCACACAGTGATTTGAAGTATTTTAGGATGTGGAAGGAGGGGAATGATGTGCCTGCATGTCCCCCAGGATGTTTTAAGGCTTTTGCATCCTGGAAGGTGATGCTCTGATTTAGCTCAGGCAGAGAGGACCTGAATGTCGGTGTTGTCATCACTCAAAGCACTGACCTAAGGGGAAAATGCTGTTGGGGAAAAATAGTGGTACTACATCTGAAAGGAGCACGGCCAGAGTATGCAGCTTCAAGCCCCAGGTTTCTCTGATCAGGAAGGGTGGTAGATCTTTAACACACCTCTCCACGCTTCCTTCTTGCTTTCTTACCCCAGCGTTAAGTTTGCTTTTCCCTCTAAACAGAAGGATTATTTCTTTTAATCAGCAGAGCTTTCTGAGCTGACTTCTTATGGAGTGGTTACTCCCTTTGCAGGGTCAGAGGTCTGGCAAGTGAAACACAGAGTGGATTGACTCCTCTGTAAGCTCTGCAAGAATTGCTCCCAGTACAATATTTGCCCAAATAAAACTTAGAAAAAATGACTTAGAGAATCATTGACAGGTTAAAGTAAAGGGACCCACTTAATACATAAGCTGAGCTGGGCAACAGTATGTCTTGTGTTGAGTGATGGGGGGAGGGCTGTTGCTAACTCATTGCAGGATGGGTCTGAAGCTGCCAGTCCTCTGAGACAAAGTGGTTGGCTGCTGCATGCCTTCAGATTGTTGGTTGCTTCTCCCTCAGGTAAACGTAGTTGCGTGTAGCAGGAATTTGACAGGAGCATGTTCTTTAGAAGGAAATGTTACTTTGCCAGTTAGATAGCAGGCGATTAAGTCACTGCTGAGATGCGATGTCTACCAGTTTTAAACGTGGTGCTGCTAGACTATCAGCAAGTTTCATTGAGTCTGGCACATGGCAGCTGTTGCGCAGCGTGGAAGTTAGCACGGTCCCTGCCTTGCAGGTTGCGCTCAGCCTTGGCTGGGAGCGCACTGCTGGCTTACCAGGGAGGGCCGCTCTGTTAGCAGCACCTCTGAAGTGAGGTCAGTGAGGTACTGCACCAAGGAGAGCTGCTTATGTTAAAAGTCAGTCAATGGGAATGTCAGTGGGACTTCTTCCCGGTCAGGATAACAGGGTGATGGACCTTTGTCAGAGCTGGTGCAGCTGTCTGGTGCATTCCAGTGCACCTGCGCATGGAAAAGAAAAACTCTTGGCTGCTGCAGTGGGTTAGCCTGCATCATGGTGTTCCCATCTGGGAACGCTACGAGAGCAAGGGGCAAACATTGCTGCTCTTTGGAGTATTAAATCTCTGGCTCCCTAAAACACTTAGCCATAAAAACGCACAGAGCAGGGAGGCTTTCTGAGATGTGTGGCATTGATGGATGGGGTAAAGCAGGGTTGACAAAAAGCTTGAAAAGCATTAAAGTACTGATTGCCACAGCAACATTGTGCAGCCATAGAGAGTGATTTCTCTTTCCACAGGAGAGAATGTTTCGGGCTTCTGTCACAATATCCCTTGAAGGTAAAATAAGGGACCAAGGAAATATGCTTTCATCTAGCCCCCACAAGAGCAGTATGTCTCCCTGTTAATTAAAAGACTCTTTCTAATTGCTTCTGCTATTTTTCTAGATTGTGTTTGATTTAGATTATACATGAGTTACGCTTCTATTGTTTAGTTGTTCCTTATACTTTCCTCTAGAGCATCCTACCGTTTTATAGAGTAATTTGAAATTAAAAAATGTGTAAGGGGTAGAGAGAAGTATGCTGACCCACCTGGCAAAGCCAACTTGCCCTTGCCCTGCCTCTGCCCTTGGCCGGGTGTGCATTTGTGGCTCTTATTGGAGCAGCAGGGAAATTCCAGCAGTGAATGTGCCACGTTCCTCTGTGTCTACAAATGCAAGGAGGGGGAGGCCAGGAGGCACGAGTCAAAGTGTGACTAGGAGTAAGCGTGGTGCCCAGGCCTCCTGTTGGAGGATCTCTAATGATGCATTTCATTTAAGCTTTTCAGGTGGAGGTGGCTGAATTTGTGTGGTGTCTGCTGCTTTGCGCAGCAGTTTGAGCTTGCTGCTTTCCTGCTGCTGGCACTCAGGAAAGGGTTTGTCCTGATATATCGGTCAGTGTGTTCAATTTCTAAACTGCTGACGTATGCAGCTTGATTCCCACAGTGCTGTTTTAATCCCTCCAGGCTGGCAGCTTCCCCAGCCCTGTGAGCACTGTTGCTCCCTGAGGGGCTCCTGAGCTGTGGTTGGCACCAGGGCTTTCGTTTCAGTACACTCCTGTTGTTATCTGATAACAGTGGCAGGGAAAGACAAGGTTCTGCAAGACAGACTTAGAGTGCATTAAATAAATATAAATTTTATTAAAAACACCCACATCTCAGCGTTATCAGGAATGATATAATAATAAACAGCTTTCAAATAACCTGCATTACATTACAATACTTACAGTATTTATAACCATCCTCAGATTCTTTTTATAGACATACCAAACATTTCATGAAAATGAATGAAACTAAAGGTTTTTTTTTTTTTAAAAAAAAAGAACGTAAGCATAGAAAATGCACACAGAAGTTCATTACCTTAGTGTCAAACTGCTAAAGTTTCCTACACAAGTTAACCGCTAGCTTTAGAAGTGAACTTTATACCACTGTGCGTCAATCAAGATGAAAAATTCATTCAAGTAAAGTTGACACCACTCAGAAGCATCTTCAAGTATGGCTATAGTCAACCTGATAATCCTATACAAGCGATTTTATGTCTGCTCTGTCATTCGTTCCAACTGAGGCAGGGTTCTGTACACCAAAAATTACAGTTTGGGTATTTACAATACATAACTGATTTGCCAGCTAAGCTTCCCGCTCTTGCTGCCAGCAGTTTGGCAAATGACGGTGCACGGCCTATTATCCAAACGCCTACGATGGGTTGGATGGGTCATATGAAATCACCAACGGGTGAAGATTCATAATGATTTAATTAATCTGACACATAACCATCGTTTTAAAAAAAAAAAATGTTTAAAAAAAGGTGAAACTTTTGTTTCAGTGTGGTGAGTAAAGTCACAGACTGAGAATTAAAAAAGTAGCAAAACTGCCATAATAAATATTTGACCGTTAAACCCAAAGGCCTCCTTTGATTTACTCGCATTATTAGGTTGTGATTCTCTTAGATAAAATTTCTTTCAACCGAACTTAATCTTACAGTATATTGCACAAGATATATCTGGGACGTGGAGGTTTGCGTGTTTAGGGAAGCCCTTGTACAGACTGTACCTTTTTATATTCTCTTTCATTCATTACAGTATCCGAGAAGCCTTCTTTAGAGAGTGACTTTAAAAACTCTAGCAAACAGTCACTTGCCAAACCCCTGCCTTACGTTTTTCCCTTTAATCAGCTCAGTGCATTCTACTTTCTTTTGTTTATTCGTTTGAAACAGGCAAAACATTCTAAATCTCTTAAACGCTCCCGTTGCCATAAAAAGAGCTAACAAATTTACAAAATTAGTTTTAGTTACATCGATACATGTACAAGAAAAATTAGAGGAGGGATTCAGAAGAAAAGTGTTAAATCCCTGAAGGAAAAAAAAAAAGAAAACAAAAAAGAGAACAAAAAAAACCCAAGAATAATATATTTAACCTACAACAGCTTTACATACACACAGGTGACACGTTGGCATAGGAGAACATGAGCTGAAATATCCCTGAATTTTTAGAACCAAAAAACAAAAAAAAAAAGCTGAAGTTCAAGTTATACTTGCAAAAATGTCAAGTATTGAGAGAGGTGTTTTTTTTGTTTTGTTTTGTTTTTTCTTTTTTTTTTTTTTTCAAAGGCTGTTGGGGGAAAAAGATGGTATACAATATATAAACGTTCACACTCAGTTCGATATCCTATTGCCAAACTAGTGTTGAGGTATATGACAAGTAGGAACATCACTCAAACCTTTTAATGTATTTTAGCTCACATTATGATATATTTGTAGCAGGCTGAGTAGCACCATGATGTGAATTCAGCTCAAAACCCAAATATATATAGATTTAATATTTTTACAGTACTAAAATACTAAAGCATCGCGTTAAAAAAAGTCTTGTTTACAATTTAATTTACTATACAACTCTCCTGCTTTTTTTTTTTTTATAGAAATTAATGATTTAAAACCACCACAGCAAGCCAGCTGCCTATTTTTTTTTTTTTCTATTTAATCAACAAAATCACACAGAACTAACCCTGTTTCATTCATCTTGTGTAGGCATCAGTCTGCTCAGTCTTCCTGGAAAAGAGGACGCTTGCACCGAGAAATGACTTACACCACAATGTACATAATTATCAACACAAAAGCAATCTGCCATTCAATAGTTGAAGAGCATACAGATCTTTAAAAACAGCAGAAGCCCAAGCTAACTAGTTGTAGTCTGTCGCATGCTGCTAATTATTACCTGTGGTTAATATAAAATTCTTTCCTTAAAACTGTACATATTTGAGCAATGAACTTGTCATAATAATTGTAGAAAACAGTTTACAGTATAGCTGTGTGAGATGAGCACCAGAAAAACGTGGGTTTTGTGTACTGAAGTATTCCCTTATATCCAGTAAGCCCCATTTTCACCATAACTGACTGTATTAAAAATGGATACGTAGCCCACTAGCAGATGCATGGCTAAAACAAAAGTATTTAAAAGCTTTTTTTTTTTTTTAATTTATTTTAAAAAAATTATCTTTGCATTTTAAAATCAAAGTAAACTTTTTTTTTTCTTTTTTAACGTCTCAGTACCTCAGCGTTGATCAAGTTGCCAAGCCTAGGTAGACAAAGTGCTTTTGAAACACTATTTTTAAAAAAAAATATCTCTCTCTATTTTATCGTCCTTTTCTAGGACTTGACTGGATGAGCAAAATCCAGAGGTCCTTGTAATTCCCATACGCTAAAAAGTAAGCTTATTTTAACACCAGGTAAATTCAGTACATACACGAATGAAAAGGTCCTCCCTGTTGGTGAGGAACATTTGAATACATCATTGACATTTTAACTGTTATAAAGGCATTCACTGTTTGACTGTTAAAATAAAGACACCATTCTCTTAGATAGCACCATGGTTTTTAGAATATCCAAACAAATTCAGTGTTCTGCTGTCTATTCGTTATGTTTTATACGTTATCTACTTCATTAAATAAAATTAAAAGACTAATAAGGTTACAGTAAAAACTGCATGTTAAAAAGCCGTAATTCCAGTATTTCAGTACATCGTAGATTCAGCACCAGATGTTATTTTAAGATTCCTGCAGTTGTAATACTACAGTATTATTTTTTGTTTTTGTTTTTTAGGAATTTTTTTTCTTTTTTGCTCCTGTTCCATGACTACGCAAACTTGATGACATTAAAAGTGGTCACAGATGTGCAAAACTGTAAGAAGGAAAAAAAAAAATCCATTTGCAGATTATCTCTTTCAGCAACGGGGCCAGTGTTTTCAAATGTAAATTGTGAAACACTTTGTTTTGTTTTGTTTCTGTTTTTGCATAGGATGCTTTGGTCTTGTTTCCTACATGCCATCTGTGACCACTTAAAAATCAGTGGAAAATAAGTGCGCTAGCAAGATTACCTCTTTTTGCTGGTGTGCCGAGGCCTTTTCCACCGATGAGTGTAATACGAACACCGTTTTCTTCTCCACCCTTGCCTTCCCCAAAACCTAAGCGACGACTGCCCTACCGACGAGTTGTTTTTTCCAGATGAGGTAACCAACAAAGGTGTGAAGTTAGATGTATCTGTTGTAAGGCCCTGTAACCCGTGTAAAGGCATATGGAGATGTAGTTACTGTGGAGTCTGTGGTGACCGACAGTGTCCTTTGTGCAAGAGACTTGATGAAGCGCAAATACGTTGGTTCTGAGGGTTCGTGTGGCTCAGCAGGCTCTCGCTTTGCTTTTTTGCCATAAGATTTCTGAGGCACGTAGTCTGGACCGTATTTTTCGCATTCCTCCTCCTTCTCTCTTGCCTTCTCAGCCATCTTTGCCTCCCACAGAGCCAGCCCGTGCTTTGGCTCGTTCATGCTCTTGTGCTGGTAAAAGACAAGGGATATCCTCGTGGGATGGTTCCTGTTGGGGTTTTTTAGAGGGGTCGTTGCGTGGAGCTCGCGTTTTGCACACTCTATGAGAATTGACCCGTGAGATGGAGCAACTGCCACTCCTCCAATTTCCGGATCCAGGAAGCTCTGTTCACTATCTGACCAGACTTCATCGGGATCCTCAGCTTTTTCGGGATTCAGCACATCTGTTTTATCTAAACCACCTTGGGGAGTAGTCCTATCGTGGTTCTGACCTGGAAGCGTGTTAGACAAACCATTTACTGCGTGTGAAATCATTTCACTATCCTTATTTTGGAGATGCAACAAATTAGGAGGACCGCTAAGCATGCTCGAAGCAGAATGGTAGTCACGTGCTAAATGTGGAGGGGGTTGCACGTGACGATGTTCAGTGGTTTTATTCATGGAGGCATAGTCCATGCTTGGATTACTCAGATTAGATTTTAACCTTGAGGCAACCTCCATAAAATGACCATCGGCCTCGTGGGTGGAATAAGAGGAAAAAGACCCTACGTGGTGTACGTTTGGTCTAACGGTGCAGTTGCTGAAAGAATCTACCTGCATATTTTGGTTTCCATAATTCAAGTACTTGGGACCAAAACTCTGGTTATTCCCAAACCTATGCTGGTATAATGTTTGAATGGGTGGTAGGCTTAGTTTGGACATAGGGTCTTGGCTCTGGCAATTATACAAGTCCATGTGCTGATGCTGGGAGGGGTAGGAGCCCAAGTAAGAGGGGCAGTTGTCCATCTGTATGTTCCCATTGCATTGATAGGGTGGATACTGGTTATTTTGACTTAATGATCCTGAATAAGGGTTCATGGGACTGGAAGAATTCAAATAAGACCCCGCAGGCTGTGATGAGGTGGTATAGAGGTTCATGGGACCAGACCCTCCATAGGGATCTGAAGTGTATGAAGAGCTTGGATAAGCACTGGCTGGATTAGGCAACCTTACATACAGATTTGCAGAACCTGAACCCGAGTAAGTGTTAATAGCATTTGACTGAGGGTTGTTAGGGAGAGTGCGCTGTGGATGCGGCTGCTGTTGTTGTGTCGCTGGTCCTGAAAGACGCAAAAGATCTGTAGATGTGAAAAGAAAAAAACAAGCCTTTTTCTTTTTCTTTAAATGTGCACTTTATAGACTCTTCTCAATAAATATAGCTGATATTTCTAAGAAAAGTGTATCATATGATACGTCAACAGAGGTTCTCTTTCTCATATCTCAAATACCACGCTTTAAGAAGCTAAATCAATACTAAGGGTACTCTTCTTTTCTGGCACGCATCCAGTGAGATCAGATGCTAGTTGTGACGGGGAAAAGAGGACTGTGCAATCTGTTCAGAGTCACATGCACAAAGTCCGAAGAGTTGAGTCATCATTTAAGTAGTGCATGAAATGGAGCATCAAAGTGCTCACAAATAGCCCCACACAAGGTGACCTTCTTTTCCTCGAGAATAAATAAATAAATTATTCTACATCTACATTGACAGAGCTGTCTCAAAAAATGTCTCCCGCTTCATGTGAAAAAGCAACAATGGTGACATTCACTGACAGAGATAACAGTTCAGAAACCAGTGAGATTAACTGAAGACACGAGGAAAAATACATCATTCATTAAAGTGCAGTGGCATAATTTAATGGTTAAAACCCTAGCTTGGGTCACAGGGCAGCTGACTTCTATTCATAGGTATCTCAGTGACCTTCTGAGTAGCCTTGGTTTTATCACTTTATTCCTCTCGGTGGAATTTGCTGTAACAATAGTCATGATGCACTCCTTTGCCCAGGATTCTAAAATCTAGTGATGAGAACTGCCAGCAATTGTTAAATGAGTTTTGTCCACTATGGAAACAACTGCTCTGCTTTTGGTTTTGAAACAAAGCATATAAACATTGCTGAAGAGGTTAGATTAGGTTAGAATCCACTCCAATTATGAGGTTATCTTTAACAGTAGCACACTGAGTGATGTGTAGGTTGCTCTTTGGCAGTAACATCACACACTTCTCTTCATGGCTTCATGCACCAATAATTGTTTAAGGGTACTCTGCAGTACACTGGACGGCAAGGAGGATTTGCAGAAGCACCTGACTTGGTGGTTATCCAACAAGAAAGGATTTCTGGTATGTCTTTTTTTTTTTTTTTCCTTCTCCGGAACAGACCACAATTTGGTCTTCTACTACTTAAAATATACAGTACTGATGTTTACATTCAAGAATCCTGTTCACTTTTTGTTTAAAATGTTCTTGTTCTGAGAAGAAATGCTTTTCTTGAGGCTCGCTGTAAGTGGTTGTAATTTCTGGGAAGCTTACCACTGCTGACTTAGACCGTGAACAGATTCACGTGCTTACCTGCTAGCTGCTTTGCATGGCCTGCTGCCTCAGAGTTGCCTTGTTTGTTGCGTGCTGCAGCAGACTTGTCTCTTTCAGCTTTGCTAGACCCATTCTCCAGGGAGGAAAGCTTTTCTGCAGCTGCTTTCTTTGCTTCTAGCTTCCTTTGCCGACACGTCTTAACCGGCTCTGCTAACATCCTTACTTTCCGGCGAAAGGAGGTAAGGACCTGGATGCTGCCATTCCTCTTCTTCTCCTCCTGGCCTTCAGTGCTTCCGAACTCATCCACATCAGAGACTTTGTACAAGGGGAGCACGTGGAGCTGCTCGTCTTCAGGTGTTTGGCCAATTTCACGATTGTCTTCTCTAGTTAGTGTGCAAACCTGTTGGAAAAAAAGTAACTGTTAGAGTAACTCTCTCAAACCAGACTGAGAAGTTGCCTGTGTGTTTTACCTTGCCCTGGCACTGTCAGCGTCAGCATCTGGCAAATTACTTGTAAGCTTCCTTTTTGTGCAATTTACACATCATCACAAGAAGCCTGCCATTTCATTTCTTCCATTGCTCTGCTGGATGGTGTAAATAAAAACACAAAGTATAAATATCTGTGTTTCTTGTACCTGTGCTGAAATGAGCAGTTATGGATGCGTGTCACCTAAAATGAAACAGCATGGTCCACAGCACCATGGGCAGGGAGCTAAAGCAGTGAAACCTTTGTGCTCAGATGAAGATTTCTTTTTTACTACAATACGTTAATTAGGTTACCTAATTAGAGGTAGTGGGGGCATATAACATACTGCCATTGTGTTTCATGCCCCATTAGGATGATTTGCAAAGCAGCAAGTCATGTTAATACTGCGTAAAGATTTTGGGAAGTTAGCACTGTGTGTGATGTAGCATGCTCACTGTGTTAGCTCCAGCTAAAATGGGTAGTGGGAATAACTCAGTGGAGAAAAAGATACTGATACAGACATGCTCTATGGTGAAATAATTGATTTAGCCAATCTTAAGAAGAAAGCTCAGCTAGAAATACATATTCTGTTGTTGGTGGCTGACTTTTCAATTAAGTCAGACCCTGGAAACAAGACAAATTTAGTTGGTATTAAAAGAAAGTAGATGCTCTCTTTGGTAATAGAAGCTGCACTGTGAATTATTTCAGATCACAACAGTGAAGATTATTCAGACCTGAAGTTTGTTTTTTCCTCATGTTTACTCTGACTGTATGGTCACAGAAAAGAGTATGCAGGGAACAGAAATAACCCGGTACACATTGAAAAACAGCTAGTTTTTTCTGTTATCTTTTGTGGAACAACTGCTGTAAATGCTGGAGTTTAGAATGGAAAAGTGTAAAGTGAGCACGAACATTATGAAGGATAGCAAGGCTTGCAGACTTTATCCTCATACCAAGCAGGAATGAAATCCACAACTATAAAACCTCTGCTTAGAAGAAAGTTATGGAAAAAAATCATTTGTTTCACAGATTCATAGAATGGCAGGGATTGGAAGGATCATTGAGTGAAAACCACTGTTAAAGCAGATTGCCCAGGAAAGCGTCCAGGGAGATTTTGAATATATCCAGAGGAGACTCCACAACCTCTGTGGGCAGCCTGTTCCAGTGCTCTGTTGCCCTCAAAGTCAAGTTTTTTCTCATGTTCACGTGGAACTTCCTTTGTTCCAGTTTGTTCCTGTTGCCCCTTGTCCCGCACCTGGGCACCTCTGAAAAGAGCCTGGCATCATCCACTTGACTCCTGCTCATTAGATATTTATATGCCTTTATAAGTTCCTCTCTATCTTCTCTTCTCCAGGCTGAACAGCCCCAGCCTTGTATGTGAGATGCTCCAGGTCCCCATCGCTTCTGTGGCCCTCCGCTGGGCTCTCTCCAGCAGCTCCCTGTCTTTCTTGAACTGGGGAGCCCAGAACTGGACCCAATAGTCCACGTGTGGCCTCACCAGGGCAGGGCAGAGGGGAAAGATCACTTCCCTCAATCTGCTGGCCACGCTATTTTTCTTCCCGCTTAAATGTAGCAGAAGATATAATCCTAAATAGTTATTAAAAAGAAAAATTCAAGATGACAAATATCCAACATTTTGTCCCAGGAACACTGAAACAGGCATTTCAGCCCTACTGGAGCCTTCTTCCCATTGTCTCCATGGTTTCTCTTTTGCCAGTTCTACATTAAACCTTTCGTAAGTCTCAATCAGTTAGACGAAAAATGATGTAGGGGGTAATAAGTTAACTCAATTGCTGCTTAATGTTTCTTTTTTTAGCAATCTACCTTATGCAATTATAAATTTAAACAGACTGAAGATAATGAATTAAATATATGAAATTACTGCTGCAGTAAGGAGGCTGTATTGAATCACTGACTTACCAGTGTACTCCCGTTCTGCATATTGTGCAAGTCTCTGTGAGCATGAGCACAGAAGTCCAGGCAGGCAGTGACCCCTGAGAATGGGCGACCTTCTTTTAAACCCAGACGACACTCGGGTGCTCTGTGTTCGTACTCGATCTGGGAAGAGATGACAGGTATCACCACAACCTGCCCTGGTAGCCCAGTACATGGACTTAACATTGAACAACATGTGAGTCTGCTGACATCTTTGAGGTGGTTACATACATACCTTCGGCAAATAAGCAATTCTGTTTCAATTTCATATGATGTCTACTTTGCTCCTTGCTGCTTGAATCCCTGCTCTGACTCTGCTGTGATTATGAAATTGACCAATAATACTCTTCCTTGCATATTGCTTCCCATTCCCTGCCAGCAGCTTGTGTTTTTACATGACAAGTACAGTGCATGGTCTGGCACTGTAAGAGTGATATGAAGGTGCAGCCTGGAAATATACCAAGCTATTACAAGAAAATTACTTGAGAAAACTGACTTCAGAATGACTTCGGGAAAAATAACAACTTGTTTTTCTATTTGTAATATTTTGGCCCACTAAGAGTAAATTTCATTAGCATTAGTAAGGTTCTAAGCCATGACTAAAAAGATAATGCAGTCAAGACAGCATTTTCTATACATGTACTCACTGTTAAGGAGCTTTACAAAGATTTTATTATCCAACAGTAAGTCTTATGCAAAAGGAAGGGACTTGGTAATGAAGCATCACGTCTTACAAATGACTGTTTCCTATCTTATTTAGTAAATAAAAAAAAATAAAACTCCCATTTGTAAAACGATTTGCTGAAATACCTGAACTCTTCAAGTGAATGCAAAAGAACTACACTTGCTGGACCTCAATGGATCCTATTTTAAGTTAATATGAAATTAGAAATTTTGCCAAGTCTTGATCCAAGTTCAGCAAACAGCTGTCCACTTTGCTCATAGCAATTTTGCTTTTAATATTTGAAACGTTCCCTTCACTGGAATCTAAAAACAAAATCGAAACAAAACTTGAAGTGTGTAAACTTCTTTGGAATCAAATGAGGGCAGTTTGAAATGTTAACCGCATTGTGATCTGGTTAGAATTTAAGGGTGTTTAAAATGTATAGATGCAAAGGTTCTATGAGATGTTCTGCTGGGTCCAGCTGGAAAAACTTTCCAATTCTAGATTTTAATCCAAGCTATAATCCAGACTGGGATTAGAACAAATTTGGGAATTTGAATTGGCATTATGGCCATTTGGTTTTCACCACCTTTCACTGCAGCCATACAAATTAGGCCTTTATCATCCACGCCTGGGCTAGTGGTTGGTGACCCTGCCCACAGCAGAAGGGTTGAATCTAGATGATCTTTGAGGTTCTTTTTCAACCCAAGTCGATTCTGTGATCTGACAGCAGCCTCATCTCAGCCTTCCCTCAAACTTAAGGCTTGCCTGGAACCCCTGAGATGGGCCAGGCCATACATGTTACTTCTTACATAAGGTAAAAGTTGAAACTTGCAACGTTTTGTCAACTAGTGTCAAGCATAACCATGGTTTACATGAAGAAAACTTCTAGCGAACTTTCATGGGAAAAGAAAGCAGCCCAAGCAAAGAGACATTTTGTTTTTCAACACCCCCTCATTTTTACTTCTTCCTCCACCTTTCTTCTCTTGCAGAACACCTCAGATGTTTGGAGAGATAACCACAGCTAGTGGGCACATGGCCGCAATTTCCTCTATAATGAGTCTCCAAGCATTATCTGATCAGGTAAATGAAATCACATCAGTCTGTACTAAATCTGCTTACCTTGTCTGATTGCTGTTACATATGCAGTAAAGGAGTAATTGTAACTGCCAGTAAAAATGGACAGTTTTGTTACAGCTTACTGCTTCCATTTCAGCTGAAAATCTGTTCTGTGCTGATTGCTACAGCACAAGTAAATGTTTTGACTGGGCTTAATGTTGTCAATGGGAAAGAAAGAAGGTGTCACGGTTTGCAATTATGCTGATAGCCTGGAGGCTGTACATTTTGTGAATGTTCATCATGGTGGTGAGCCTGAACAATGGACATGAAGGCCAACATTTCAAAGGCTATGGTGTCAAAATTTGGTGCAGGTATCTGGAAGATGTTTGGTAAATGAATGGAGGTGAGAGGCGGCCACACCTAAGAACGTCATACAGCTTTGAATGTGCTAGCACCTATGTATACTGCTTAAAAGAGCACTGCATGACCAAGCTCCATGTGCAGGAATGGTGGTGCAGGAGCTTCTGTGCTTATGCAGGGCTGAGTGCACTCCGTTATGAAGCTTTGTTCTGAAGGCATATCTGTAATGGACACTTTGAAAGCTGCTGCTTTGGAGAGCAAAACTGAAACTGGTTTCAAGACAGGACTGCAATATAATGCACTGCCATCTGATGCTACTGCCAGCCTTGCGTTATCTTTTTGGCTGTTTTGAGAGTTTGGCTCATGAATCACTCTATATCCAGAAACCTTGTGTTGCAGTGCTCAGGATTTCTTCTCAGTAGTAATCTTGTTGCATTTACATAGGTGAGAAGATCAGCTGTAGTTAGTAGTTAAGATTCATCTGGTTTTGAGAGGAGTTGGGGACTTTTGTTTGTTCCAGTTAGCCCAGTGTCAAAGGAATGCTGGTGCAAAACGTACATACGTAGTTTGGGTCAGAGATGAAGCACCGTGGAAAGTGCAGTAAAAGTCAGGTTGTGTGACTGCTCTGGTTCCCCTCTTCCCCACCATACCTGGTTGTTATACGCATCAGGTGCAAGCTTCTTGTAGGTGGGTGCCATCAGGGTTGACAGATTCTGCAAATGGGATTCTAGTTTTTCTTCCTGTTAGCAGATGAAATACAGCTCAATGTCATTTCATACTGTATGTATGGGACCAAAAACAGTAAGGTTTGTTACAACGCAGTGATAGATGTGTAAAGGCCTAGGTCATTGTCATTCTGGTTTAGGCAATCTCTGTCCTGAATCTCCTTTTCAATTATATTGTTTCACCGCCTTGAAAGCAATGTGCTAATAGTGTAGTGTGATCCTCGCAAGAGGACATCACATACTACAATCTTACTTTGGTTTATGTTAAAAAGAATCGCATTCTTCAACATGAAGATGTTTTAGGTCCAAACGTGATGACCCTTCTTATTTTCTCTACTGGAGTTTTGGGAAAATAATATTCTTTAGAAAACTTGAGAGAAATAATATCTGAATGCTCCATCAAGTTAATCTGGCTATTTTAAGAGTTTTGCACACTGTGATAACAGTACTTCAACACATTTAGATTATCCTTTCATGCAAGAATTTAAAATTACTGTGACATTTCAGACTTCAAAAGTTTCCGGTCCTTAAGCAATCGCAAGTAGTGGATGTGTCTAGCAGTCGGTGCTGTGGAGGTAGGAATGACCACGTTTCATTCTGTTAGGAGAGGTACGTGCTTTTGAAATCAAGGGCCTTTTAAATATGCTGCACTCCAGTAGCAAACTCCAAAGTTGCTCCCCATTCTGTCAGGATGAGGATCCCGAATTCAGAACCTCTCATGAGGCTGTGATTTTTCATTTCAATCTCATAAAGAATAGTGGCATAACAGAGTGGTGTACTCACTTTTAAGAGTTTGTATTTCTCATCAACATGTGAAGAGCTGTGAAAAACCTATGGCTTTGACAGAGAGACACGTTCAGTGCTTTACAGTTTTGTATCTCCTCATAAAACTGGGATTTGGGACTCCAAAATGACACTGAAATCATCGAACATATCTTGCTGTGACCTTGTTGCTGCTGCCAGAACTTGGAGATTTTGTATGGTAGGTAGGTTACCACTTTTAAGCATAGCTTCAAGTTTTTTTTATTGATGAGGGTACTGTTTGTGTCATCTGTAAACAGTGTCTAAACTGTGGGATGCAGCTCCTGGTCTGGATGCATGCCTTGGCTGCCTCTGACTTACGGATCAAGATTCAAGGGCAGAATTGTTCTCTCTGCCCAGCCTTGGCTTGCATGGGAAGTAAATCCAGGAACACAAGCTGAGAGAGTGCCCTGGTGGGCTGTGGCCAGGTATCCAGCTTAGAAAATGTAGGGGGTTCCAGATTGCAGGCTATGATAAAAAAAGCTCTGTGCCACAGTATGACTGCAGGAGAGCTATTTTATCATTCTTGGGGAGATAGGGGGCAGGAGGGAGGAAAAGGTATATGGTGATTACGGTATTCTCAGCACTGGCCATAGGATGCTTGGGTTACATAAGGTGCCAGAATAGAGTGAAAGCTGTGGACCTATGCATCAGTTCACGAGCAGCAGTCCAAGGACTAAAATTACACAAGCATGCTGAAAAACAGACGAGATCATGAGAACCTCCTAGACACCTGAAGGTGTCCAGGATTCACTGCAAATGTAACTTCAGAGGTACCCTGTGCTCAGGCTAAGGTCAATGTTGTTTCGCTCTGACTCGTTTTAACAGCTGCCAGTTTGCTGTAACAGAGTCCTGTCTGGAATCTATCAGTGGGGCAAGGCCGTATGTAGTCTCCCTACCCTCTTATTCCTATTGTAATTTCAGAGTTTCATCATCTTAGCCTCCATGCGGTCTGCTCTGGTTCCCAGTTGCAACGTTATATGCCTTCAGTTGGTAAACCTTTCCGTTCCGCCACTGGGGAATGCCTGATTGCAGGCCTTGATCAGCCGCAATTATTCAGGCCATGCCCTTCCTTCTAATTGTGAAAGCCTGCAAACATGGTTTCAAGTCTCAGGGCTTTTACCAGCTGTCAGAATTTGGACAGTCAATTCAGCTGGCTTGGTGACTGGAATCAATCAGTTTTGTTGGCAGTTATTTAATTACCCTATGTGTATGCAGTTCAAGCAGGGCTCTGGCCCTTGTCCTCTTGTACTGTATCTCTTATTTGCAGAGCAACGGAAAGCGTTTCATTGCAAATGAGGCATTTTCATTTTAGAAATGGATACCAACCTCTTTTGGATCATCCCCCATCAGCTTAAACTTTCTCGGGATCTTGCTTCTGGCGAACTTACAGCCATTGTAATACATGCTCCAGGAGCAACCGAAGGAAAATGAAGCACCACAAGTTTCAGGGTCCAGCCCTTGACATGCACAAGTCCGTCTAAAGAAGAAGAGAATATGGCTGTTAGCAGCAGGCGGGTCAGTTCTGCCAGTGCCTTGGGGGGATCACCAGCCTTGGATCTTCTTCCATCCGTAAATAATGAAGAAACGAAAGAGAGAGAGACAGATGTGCTGCAACAGAGGAATTCATCGCAATGAGTAATTTCATGGTTGCAAAGCAAGGACTGCGAGTTTTGTATACTTATGTGAGAAGTGGGGATGTTTGTGTGGTGCCCTAATAGATCCTGATATCAACAGTACCTGAAAGGAGTATACGCTGACGGAGCCATGGGGCTGTGGAGCTCTCTGACAAGGGTTTGGCAGAGACTCCTGAAATACGGCTGCACCTATGCGGCCAAAGTAAGTGAAATACAGTGATAACTAGATTATTTTAATCTAAGTGCTTTTCACAGTCAAAAAAACATGGAAAAAGTGCTATTACTTTGGGCTCAGGCTAGCTTCTGAAGGCATATTGTACGATTCAGTGCACCTAGGTTTCATTTCAAGGCAGAACTATCTGCTTTCCTGGGTACAGGTGAGTTCCTTTAAATCATCTTTCTGCCTCTAAATGCACTGAGAAGCTTCACAGCTCTGAGGTTATTTATTTTTTTTCCCTGATTTTTCAAAACATTTGCTTTTCTCTAAAGGCTTGTGGGTTTTCAGTCCGCCTGAAATAGTTGGGAAGGTACGTGCATTTGAGGTAAAGGAGTGAGCAGGGATGCCAAGTGTGAGGCTGGAGGTGGGTCTGCAGGCTGGTGAGCACACCCTTTGTGTCACTTACTCTTCGTTCAGGGCGCAGCGCCGGTTCGTGAGCGTGCCGTACTTTCTCAGGGTGTCGGTGAGTTCGGAATAGAGCTTGTCAGCCAGGCTGGTTGGGATTCCCTCCCAAACCAGGATGAGGATCACAATCACCGCCGTCTCACACGTGTGGCCCGCTCGCTCGCGCACCAGGCAGAGCAGCTTTTCCTCCTGACTGCTTCTGCGGACTACCTGCATGCACAGCAACACACACCCCACAGCCCCAAAACAAACAAAGCATTTCTTAGTGTGAGGAGCAAGAGAACAGGGAACCTCAGCATTCATGTGCGTGCAAGGTTACTTCTACTTCTCTCTTCCTCTTTGCTTCTGGTAACACGCCATTTTTCCCACCTGGTGGTATAAGCCGGGGCCACCCGTTCTGTTTAACGAATCCTACTCCGAGAGGGCAGCATGCAAAGCCACAGTGGTGGGAAACAGCTTTATCTGACTTAGCAGAAATATCCTCCCAAATCTGCATGGTGGTGCAAGTGACCCGGTTTGATTAGAGGGCAAAAGAAAGCAAGGAGTAAGATGCCTACGTGCGCGCAGAGCTGCACTTAGGACACACGAGGAAGAGACCAAACAGCCTGATGTGGGAGCTGTCTCTCTTTCCCTCCCTTACTTGAACAGCTAAACTTGTAATCCGCACCCAATCGTGTGGCCTTGCCTGCCCTTACTGCATGGAAACATTATGGCAATGAGACGAAAGCAGCAGACACTGCTCAAAGAAAAGCGTCCTTGCTTCTCAGTGCTTCAGCCACTGTGGGTGTTTCTATAAAGGTGCAGGCTGGCATGCATAAAGACTATGATCATGGATCAGTTTTTCCTCATCCTGTCTTTCCCTAGCCTACTCAAACCACTCGGTAATTTGTGCCAAAGTCAGGCAGTGTTTGCTAAGAGGGTGTGCTAATGCCTCTTGAATTGGGAGAGCATTTTAAAAATATCACAGCAGTGTACTTCCCGGATTTATTTGTAAGCTAAAATTAACCAGCAGTGAGAACATCTGATGCAGTGAATCTTCAATCTAAGCGTAACCACCTTTCCTCTCAGGGCTTTCATACCTTTTAGGCCTCATGTTATACCTGCTGTTCTCCAGCAAACTTGAGCAAACGTATTGTGAGAGACAGCGATGGGAGCAGGCTGCAGGGCTCCTGCCGTGAGCTATTTTAGGTTTCTCATGTCAGCTAACAGAAGGACAGTGCTGCCCTTTGCTTACACAAACCGTTGTGCCAAACTGGATGAGCGTTAACATCTGTGGACACCACTTACCCATTTAGCAATCGGACATCCTTGAGAACTTTTGCCTTCTTTCCCAGTGTAGACAACCCTCTCAATCCTTATAGCTTTACCTTTCTGTCCAAATCTTAAACAGACAAAAATATGCACGATCAGCAATTTAATCTCAGTCAGTGCGGGCACTTAATAGACAGAGCACATCTGCCAGTCTTATCTTAAAAAGTAAATACTGTGAGTTATGGGGAGGGGTATGCACCAGAGTTTATCTTGCTCGTTTTAGTGACGGTGTATCGGTGTGCTGAGAGGGGCGAATGGCTTTCACACATCACAGCTGAGTAAAGATCATCCACATCACATCAGTATTCCCAAACAAAAGTTTTAACTGTTCCCTTAGATATGTTGTTATAGATGATGACATTCTGAAAAGTCTCTCCGTTTTGGGAAGGAATTCTACATTTTTCTTCAATTTCTGGGTTGAATTTAAAGCGATGACTCTGAAATTTATATAATTGTCATGGAACAGCTGGCATGCAGTAGTCACTCTATTAAATTTTGTATGCTTGTTTCTGGCATAGATTCAGCATGAATCAGTTAAGCCATGATTAATTTGCTTCATATCTATTTCTTATACTCTATCATCTGGCCATAAGTTGTTACTTCTGCCTGATTTCTGTACCGAATTAGGATCACGAGGTGCCCCCAGATGATGCCACTTGTGGGTGCCTTTTTGAGAGTGAGGCAGGCAAGCTTGACTCTAGCATTCAGTCAAGGTGCTGCCTACCCCCAGAGGAAAGTCTTGCTTTGCTCAAACGGGTCCACCTTTTATATCCTATGATGGGCCAAGTGGAAATACATAGCAATATATAGCAAATGCTAAGCAAAGCAAGACTCATGTTAGCAAAAAGCATCAGACCTACTGAGCATTTCTGAGCTTATTCTCCCCCCAGGGCTGCTGTAGCTGAGGTGTCCCACCTGCAGAGCCCAGGGCGGAGCCCGCCAGGCAGAGGTGAGCCTTCTGCTGGGAACCTGTCTGTCAGAGGCACAGGGGGCTGCAATCCATGTTGCAGATGCAGCTTTGGTGCTGGCTTGGCAGCATTTCAGGGACTGGGCAAATTCCATGTCCAGCTTCCTTTCTTGAATCCCGCTGCTCCCACTGGTGATAATTTATTTATTTTTAACATAAGCACATGTGGGGACTAAATCATAATCTTCTTGCTCTTTGCCTGTTACCTATGGAGCAGTCAAGCTAGCTTCTTCACTATGCAGCCATTTAATGCTGCCTTGAGAACTTCTGACTTTTCATCCCTCTTATTTTTACCCTAAAATCTTGGTGACATATTTAAGAGCAAATACTTGTATCTAAACTGTTCTGTAAAGGAAACGAGAAACATTTATTTTCAGATGTGATCTCACTGTGAGATTTCAGTGTCACAGGAAAGTATACAAATGAAATCAGACAGTACTATGCATGTTCTGCAGGCAACTGTTAGGTCACCTTTTCCTACTTGGATGTTAGCATACACTTGCTTCTTTAATTAGCAAAAAAAGCACAAACATGTTTTAAGCTTAACATTTTCTATCAGTTTGCTAATCTGGACTGCAGGACAACTGTGTGGATGCCAGTGGAGATCTGTCTTGTACACTGCACTCTGCAAATGAAATGGGCCTCATCTTTTCAGCTGTCAGAGACAGATTTTGTGCCTCAGGGCTGCTTTCAGGCCAAAATCAGAACAAAATTCACTGGCCGTGGAGTAAGGAGTGGGAGAAGAAAGCAGGTATCCACCATGGATTCTGCAAGAAATTTGTTATAACTAAAATATCAACTATAAGAATAAACTCCTGGTTTGTTTGGCAGTGCTAATACCTTAAAAGTCGACTCATATTTGCGGGAAGCTGGTTTAAAAGCACTTAAGTTGTGATTAATGTCACCAACTGTTACACGTTTGATTAAGAGCATCTTTAGAGTGGCTTCTTTTTCTTAGGGATACAAAATCAGCCGATGAGAAGGAGCTCTGGAGTTCTTCTGTCATGGCGCCACACAGTTCGTGCCATATGAACAGCTGTAAACCAGCCATGGCTCACTGCTGCTACACTGTGCTGAGCCTGGCTGAGTTTATGCACAGTTATCTGTAATCGCTCAGGATTTCCTTCTGCCAACATGAAATGAAATTAATGGGGAGGGAGGTAAGACGAGGTCAGTATTAAGGATGAAAGATCACACTCCAAAGTCAAGAAATGAAAAATGTTTCATCTCTAGTAATTGTCCTGATGACATGAACAACTTTCCAATTTTATTTACTGTTTGTGAATATTAAGGAATTAATCAGTCAGAGCTTTGGAGATAACAAATTGTAAGAAGCTTCCCAGGAGGGTGAGTGCTCACTCCTCCTTTGCAGGAAGAAGCTGATTTATGTAGCTTACATGTGTTCCAACTGCTCACAAAGCTGAAAACAAGTGCAGGGACGAGCCCTGCACCGAAGTTGCAGGGAAGGAGGTGCAAAAGAGAAAGGACCTTAGGGCTAATCACTTAGAGATAATCCTCAGGATTTAATGTGCCCTAAGCAGTCCATGCTCTGCGAGCACAAGCTAGCAGACCCCGCTGAGGGGCTGCTCTCCGTAACTCAAGACACAGCACCGTGAAGGCATCTATTTGCTTTCAATGTTCAGAGTTTTAAGGTATTAACAGATCAAATTGCCATCTGTCTCTGACTTACTGGGGAGGTTTTTTGTTTGCTTGTTTGTTCACGAGGGAACTGAATTCCCAGATACGTCTAAAGAGAGGGCCATTACCATCTATGCTTCCCAAAATCTACAGGTCGTGCAGAATTCATGGTGCCAAAGTCACTTTTGTGTGACAGCTTTAAATGTAAATACCTCAGAAATGCAGGTGGATTTTGTACTTGTGCTATGTATCTATTATGGGATGCGACATGATTTAGGGATTATCCCCAATCTGAGATAAGGCTGTTTTTGTGCAATACTCCAAGGGAGGGAGATGTTTTGTCGCAGAACTACTTATTGATCTTGAGCTGAAATCCTGTCAATAACTGTGTTGCACCTCTCTGGAAGTGACAGAGTTAGATTTAGCCCATTAGGGTTGTGCTCGGTACTCAACAGCTGGGGCAGGGAGAAAGAGAGACAACTGTGCAGTTTGGTATCCTGCTCTCCGTCTCCCTTCCACCTTGGCACTCTCGCACGCAGAGGGAACACCAGGTCTGTGCCTGTTCCTGCAGCCACTGCCAACCGCCTGGCTTGGCAGGCTGGTGCATACTTGTTCCGGCTTGGGTTTGCTGGCGCCTGCCTCCAAGTGCACAGCCCATGCCAGCCAGCAGACTATTAGCCCTGTCAAATATTGTGACTCTCTGGTGAATAGCACAGTGCGTCATGTTGGCAACACTGGAGTCGCTAAGCCTACAAGTAATTACTTGATTTGCAATTGTTTATTTCTTTATGTGCAAAAGCTGGAAAAATTCTGACATCCACAAAAGGATAAACGTTAATCTGCCCTGTGCCTTTGCACTAATTACCTTTCTTCCATGATTTCTCTAATAGCTGCCACATTAGGACCGGCTCCTAGGTGGGTATAGAAAGGGCCTTCATCTTTTTCAATAATTTGCTCTGTTTAAAACAAAATAAAGGTTATTACTTGGAAGCCTCATTCTTTATTGTAAAAAAAGTAACATCGCAAAGCTTGCAACTTAACCGGTTAGAAAACTGCTCTATGGGTCTCGGGTCCATTTTCAACCATTTATGTATTCAAGTATGCCCATGCAATTTGTACAAAACACACGAAGCACACAGCTAACTCTGCAAATAGCTGTGATGCAGACTGTGTGCTTTTTGCTGGCACAAGCAGTTGTTTCACATCTCAGGCTTTACACTGAAATTCATAAGGCGTTTTCCTGTTATCACTGATCAATTGTTTCTCCTTCTCCCATTTCCTCCTCTCCCAATATCTAGAAGGGAGGATAAATAGGATAACAGTGGTAAATATTGACACTAGTGAGCTGTACAGTACTTGTTTTTCAGCAGACGTGTTACGTAGCAACTTGCAGCTCCAGAAAGTGCCAATGAGGTTACACAGAATTTCTGCCACCTTCAGAAATGAAAAAAGCACATTTGCTGAAAGAAAACCCTGTGCAAGGCTTAGCCAGACTGCTTGCATGCTACCAACGGGGCCTCAGCGTTCTGCGTGTAGGTGGGACCGTGCCAGCACTGGCAATATCAGCTCTACATTGGTTTTGGCAGCAAGAGGCAAGGTACAGTGGCCAGAAGGAGGGGGCCAGGCTCTGCCTGGGCTCAGGGGACATGGCTGAGGGGCAGCTTCTGCTGTCTCCAAAGGCTGAGTGAGGTGATGCTGCACACGGCCTCTAGGAGCACAATGAAGGCATGCTGTAAGCCTGGAAGTGTCAGTGGGGGAATGGTGCAGCTTACACCTCCTTCACAAAGAAGTAGTGGTAGGAAAGAGCAGTAAGCTCTGTCAATTGCTCAGTGGCACTAGGTTCCTCAAAGAGGACAGGATCTGGGTTTTCTGCTCCTTTATTTCCAAAGAGCTAAGAATTAAAATGTGAGTGGAAAATAAGCTCTTTTTGCTTAGATAGCAATTAAAGTACTGGCTGAAACAAAAAAAAAAAAAAAAAAAAAAAAAAAAGACAAAACCCAGAAGAATGAAATAATTCCCAGAAAACAAGTTTTGCCGATCACACTGGAAAGTGGTCTTCAAAACAAAACTGCTTCAGAGTTTGAAAAAAACAAACCTTCGTGTTGTAGGTTCTTATAACACAAAAAGAAATGGCAAGAACTGGCTTCCAGATTTCTTCCTGGGAGCTCTGGAAATCCATTACCTCCTTTTTGCTTCTATGTATATCTTGAAGAATTGAAAAGGTAGTTTTTAAATTTGGCAGTTTTGGAGGAGCATTGGTTCAGCCTTATTTACTAGGTATGCAATCCCAAGCTGTTAGGACCAGTATGTTAAAGTACTACAAAGCAATAGTAATATTTTCTTGGCTGCTGCTGAAATGCTTGTAGCTTTTACTTCAGTCTGAGTAATTCCTCCAGTGGTAGGGCCTGGGAGTGCCTGTTAGACCTGGCCACGTGCAGTCCCAGTGCATGGAAGCTCAGGCTTTGGGGCTGTGCCTGACACTCTGCTTCTCTTCCCTCAGCTATATCCTTCCAGCTTGCAGGGACTGGGTATGCTGGAAAAACATAACGAGGGTCCCCTTGCTGCTCTTTTACTGCTGCCCATATAGATTCTTCAAGCTGCTCTTTTATTTGGCCTCGCAGTAGACAAGTGAGAGGGCTGATAAACTCGTACAACAAGTAAAGAATAGCCTGTCTTCCCTTCTTGGCTTAGGTTTTACTGAGGCAAACTTAACGATCTCGCTGTTACAGTAAAAAATGGAGTAAGGATCAGAAGATTTGGGCTCAAGACATGTTTTGAAAATGCCACATCTAACCTTGACAAATAATTAGATTGTAATATTATGACCCGTCTCTTATCAGCATGTTGTCATTACACGTCTGCTGCTCAAGGAGAATGGAAGTGTGGGAACAAAACACAACACCGAGAAACCCAACTCCAAGAGAATCATCCAACTAACCCTGCAATGGGAACCCGAAGTCTAGTTTTGTTGCTGTGAACAACTATGTCTTTAGTATGTCTCTGATCACTTACCAACACAGCTGCAAGATGGGAAATCATACTGGGTTTTGGCAGGTGTGTCCAATAAATTTTTTACAGGAGTATCCAATAACTTGGAAGGTGAGTCTAAAAAATTATTGAGAACAGTTCCAGCTGTTCTTTTGGTCGGGGTTTTCTCAGCAGACACATTTGCTTGCTGTTCTAAGATTGGAGTGTGAGTATCAAATTCTGCAGCACTGGTGTTCCTGGATAGGATGGTAATCGGGCCTGCTGTTTCAACCTTCACGTGCTTAGGTGATTTGACAGTAAAAGTCTTGTGATCGAACAGTGATTTGACCTGTATCTGTTTTAGCTGCTGTTCCATTGTCTCGATGATGCTCTTTTGTTGCACGTTCTCACAGCCAAAGTGCTGATTCTCTTGTTTAATTGTTTTTTTCCACATTTTGTTTTCCAGCTGCCCAGTTGATAGCCGCATGCAAAAGTTAGACTTTGCACCAGCCTCAACCTTTATAGGCTTGCGCACTGCGCCGGGACCAGTCTCAGTTTTGGGTTGCTGGTATGCTTGTTGCTCCTGTTTCTGTAAGAGATGCCACCTTAGAGCAGCGTGCTTGTGAAAATCCTTTGGGGTCTGGCTCTGCAAATGGCAGCCTCTCTGGTCTTGTGAGTGTGCGGGACTTTGCTGGCTGTGTGGTAAGTACCGCTGGGGCATCTGTGCGGCCTGCTGGCTTGGGGGATCTTGACTGAGGCTGCCACTGTAGCCCTGTGGCAGCTGTATAACTGAAGCTTGTTGCGTCTGTTGCTCTTGCTCTTGAAAACAGTGATTCACATCTCTCTTGGGGGGCAAGTTGTTTGAGAAATACTGCACGTGTTGCAAGTCATGCACTTTGTTTGCTCCAAAGTGTTCCAGATCAAGATTTGTGGCGTTTTCCTTCTCAGACATTAAGTGCACGTTGTTTGGGCAGGGATGCTGCAGACCAGCACTTGTTTTCTGGCTGTAAAGGGGAGTTTTGTTGTTCATGCTCTGTACCTGCTCTAGCCCTAGCTGAGGGCTATGCAGTGGGAATGCAGTTGGTTTAATGTACTTACGCCCGGTTTGAAAGCACTCGTCTGCTTTAGGCTGACTGAAGGATGTCCTGTTTAGCTGCTGCTCCACGTTGCTTTGGGAGTGGGGAATGGCTTGGGGTGGTTCTTTACTTTTCATCTGCAGAGCCTGTTGCTGGTTTGGGGTTAGCTGTGGACTGCATGGCATCTGTGTCTGCTGCGTCTGCTTTTGGAGCATCTGTTGCAAAATGTGTGAATGCAAGAACTGTTCGCTTTCCCCTGGCTGGGGATTCAAGTGCTGCTGTTTCAGCGGGGCCCCTAAAGGCTGTTCAATTTGTTGTTCGGGTTGTTGCTGGAAATGGAGCTGCTGTGGAGGGTGCTGCTGCACGCGGGGCTTGAGCAGGGAATCCATCTTTGCGAGCTGTGGCTGCGCTGAGTGCTTTTGGAACAGCAGCTGCGGGTCAGCTGTGGGATGCGGCTGCAGCTGGGAGCTCTCGTTTTTGTACTGCAGGGGAATTTGTTCTTGTTGCATTATCTTCTGACTCTGGGGCTGTCCCGATGGCCCCTTTAATGCATCAGGACTTCCAGCATACTGTTTCGTATAAGCTGCTTTGGATGTATTTGCCTGGAACTGAAGAACTGATCGCAGTAATGCTTCGTTGGGCTTGTGGGGAAGCTCTCCCTGCCGGAACGGCGTGGAAACCAATTCTATCCAGGCTGGCTTTGAGTAACGCTGAGGCTGTTGCACAGACTCTTTCACTTGGTCCTTTTCTTTGTCAGGAGGAATCTCAGGTTCTCTCTGTCCTGGGAAACGCTGACAAAGTTGAGGCAACTCACCATTGCTTCCGCACGCGTGCAGGTTTTGGAGGGGAGGCTCTGATGGCGGCGGCGGCATTTCTTCCGGGTGCTGCTGAATGGAGGCGGCTGCAGCAGCTCGGGGATCGCTCTCGATGACTTCGTGCTGCGATGTTTGCACCTGCTGCGGAAGCCTTTGCTGGGGGTGAAGTTGCTGTTGGCTGAGGCCGGGACTTTCTGGCATTGGTCCCTGCTGTTGCCCTTCGTTCTTGATCTCTCCGGGAAGAGTTTCATCGCATCTGTTGTCATAGGAATGGCGTCCTTCTCGCACCACGACGGACAGTGCACTGTTCATTTCTGGAGCAGGAGGAGTAGAGGAATCTTTGTGAAACATTGAGTTCTGTGTAAAGAAAGCACCATTTTTTTCTGCTTGCTCAGAAAACCTTTCTGGTGTGGCCTTCTGAGCTTGCAGGTTACTGCTGGAACTTAGAGAGAGGTCTTGATTGGGAACCTGCCCTATGCTTCCATGAACAGCACTGTTTCCTACAGGTAACCGGTGTGTGTCGTAGCCTGGAATCGGCTGCTGTAGCTGTAGTTCTGGTTTCTGAAGTGAACAGTTACCTGGCAATGCAGGTGGCTTACTGGAGTCGTCAGCACCATAGACCTTAGTAACCACTACAGCTGGCACTTGAGGCAGCTTGGAGTTTGAGGTCTGTGGGGAAGTGATCTGCCCTGAGGTATGGGATGAATGCGTTGTCTCATAGGACAACTCATTAGTAGACTGACTGGTAATGGCATTGATATGAGATGTGTTCTTCTGCATTGCTATGGAAACATGTTCTGGATAATATTGAGACAGTGTTTTCTCCAGGAGTTCACCGTGCATGCTTTCCATGGAAGAGGCAGAAACTGTAGCACCATTAGGCATTGGCACCGCCTTGTTCTTGAGTAGTAAGACAATGTCCCTGTTGTGGCAATTAACGTTTTCCTGCTCATCCTGAATCAGGAGTTCACGAGGGTCTTCTGAACCACCACTGTTGTATCTTGTAGACGGCATCGACTCTGAAGCTTCATTTTCTTGTCCCGTCTCACATTTCTTCTCACTGTAGCAATTGGAGATGCTTGGTTTTTCATAGTTAACCTCTGGCTCAGCTTTTTCTCCATTTACCTCTTTGTCTTGCTTCACTTTCTTGCTCTGTTGAAGTCCAAACAGAGAGGGCTCACTAAAAGTGCGTTTTATCCCACCGTTTTGCATATATTTGGAGCATGCTTTCTTCTCATGCAAAAGCTCAGGGCTAACACGGTGGTTTGGGCTTCCCTTCGTGTGGGGCTCTCCGTAGTTGCTCTTACTGAACAGCCGCTTGTGGTCGCCGTTGACTTCGACCTCAGGCCTCTCTGTCGCTGGACTTCCGTTCTGTAGCTTCACTGCAGAAGGCTCTGCCTGGCAAACGTGAGAAGGTTGCGATATTAAAAATGGACTCAATCTATTGCCGTCAACATGGTTGGTTCTGTCCTGTTCCATCTGGCCTGCTCCGGGGCCATCCACAAGTCTGCCCTCTGAACGTATCTGCAAGAGAGAAGAAATGTGGAAAGCCTAGGTCAGCTGCGGGTTCATTCAGGATAGCAGATTGCCAGCATTCCCACACCTTCATCCCAACTGGTCTCCACACACAACAGCAGCTCACAGGTACACCTGGGGGAGGTTCCCTACCTTACCAGATTTTGCAGCCTCCCCTTTCCCTTTGCAGGTTTATTCTTCAGGATGAAAAGAGAGAAAGTACAGTACAGTTTCTTACCACCACTGAGCACACAAAACAAACATTTTACCAAAAAATCTCTCATAATGGTGAAAAAAAAAGTATTAATCTGCTTTTGAATGATTTGCATCAGCTCCTCTGTCGTCACCCATTCTCCTCGGTAAAGTCATGTGGAAACCCTGGCTCCCAGACTCGGTGCTAATCCTGTTATTTGATTAAGTGTGCCAAACCCCTTTTGTGTGACTTGAGGGATTATTGCCACCAAGCTTGCCAATTAGAGGGGAAAACCTCCCTTTCCCAGTCTTCAGCTGTCTGACGAGGTCTTGTAAAACTGGTGTCCCAAAAGCATACACAAGGGGCAAAATCCACACGCGAGGCAAAACCTCGCCTGGTTGATATCTGCAGGAGTTCTTACACTTTAACATCTGGATGATGTCAACAGAAATAAATTAAGAGATTTCTCAGAGGTTTGATGCAAATTCTATCTTTTTCAAGTATCCTTTTAAATTTAGGTTGTAGACATCAGGCGTGGCTTAAACTCCGCATTTGGGTTGTCAACTGAGCCCCACAGCTGTGGAACTAGGACTGTTTCTTTGTCTGGATAAAAAGTACCATTTTCTTCTTTAAACTATGCTTTTTATTTATCAAATCGGGTTTTTCTTTGGATAACAGTACTGGCAATGTACAGTGAATAAATTCCCTATAATGACAATCTAATCCCATTCACATGGATCTTCCCAAGATTCACAATCCCACCGATAAAGCCGTTGTTTGACTGCATGTAATTTATTCTTTGTTGGCTTTATGGTTCTCAGTCACAAATGACAGAAACCAGACTGGCAGAGGGGCTTCCAGATGTGAGACTGCAGAGAAAATCTGAACTTGTGCATGCCTTTGCCCTGAAGGCTTTATTCTTAGTTTGCATCAAGGGGAATGGAAGGCTTCCCCATTACCAGGCCATGCGTGGCTGGACTGCAGAGTCAGCACAAGCACAGCACGCGGCTGTTTTGCTGCTACACGGAGACAAAAACTTCTGTCATCACATTGCTCTGCTATCATACACTAATGTTTAAGAACAACAACAACAACTAACAAAGATCCAATTTATATGCTTTTGAGTGCAGCCAATATGACTCTAAAATGCTTTTTGAAGTAGTATTATTTCACGAGATTGGTTACTTCCAGCAGAAACATCCTTGCTTGCCGCCCTGATCTTGGCATCAGGACCATTCAGACATACATTGACAACCTGGATCCACTTCATCCTTATCCCAAACTAGGTCTTACACATTCTTTTCACCTTCTGAAGTTCATTTTTTTTCTGTACTGAATTTATCTTTTGTGTGACAGAAGTAGAAAGGTTCTCTCTGCAAATAACAGTACTTAAAAAAGAGGTTTTGAAGTGAAAGCTACGAATAAGGAGATAGAAGAGAATATCTGACCGTCTTCTCTATTTTCTTGACAAGGTAAGGCAGGTTTCTTCCCTTCTACATATATTTCAGTACATCTCCCCAGCTATCTTTAAAGTACCCCGAGACACGCGCCTTTGCCTCTTTCCTGGGGAAAGCAGCACAAAAAGGATCTCTTTGATGTGTCATTCCAGTCTGGGCGGCAGAATTACGCTCCCACAGTGTCTCAAAAAATAAAACGTCAGTGTAATTTGAAAACCATTCTTTGCCTTCGCACCTTTCATGCGTAGAAACTGCAGCCGCACTGCAGCTCAGACACGAGCACGTAGGCTGCTCTACTGCACGAGTGTGAAATGGAATAAAAGGAACCACGGTAATTAACACCATGCTGTCTAACCGTTTCTAAAATATTTGTTTCTTTGAGTTTTTGTTTTTTTTTAAAGAAGACTTTAAGTCTGGCTTGTTGTGTTCTGGTGTATCATGTGGTTTACAGCTTAATTCCTCTAAATGTTCCCAGACAATCTTTTTCCTCAGCTCCTTACAAACAAGTAAGTCCACCTTTGGCTTCCAGGCGGGGGCTGTCCGACTTCTCTGACGCCCTCAAGGAGCACATCTGTGCTTCTAAAGGGAGTTCAAGGTGAGGTGCCATCCCTAAAACCCACATTACTTTCCCTAGGTGGCAAGGATAATCACTCCTAGTGTTGGCAAAAGCCTCGCAGTATGAGCCAGGATATTCCCCTGAGTTTTGCTCATCTCCAGTGTAGAAGGGATTGTCTCAGGCATTGCAAAAGACAATGTAAGCACTTGGTTCTTCAAGTTAATTCACTGATTTAAAAATGCTAGATATATGTTCTTCAAGATACAGCTGGGTTTGTGGTGAGTTTGTTACGCTGTCCTCTGTGTACATTCAGTGATTCACAGTCCTCTCAATCCACATCTTAGTACAATTCCTGCTCAAGCAGTACAGATCGCAGCAATTATTCGTAATTTAGAACTGGCACATGGCAGCTGGGCTTTTCTTACTGTTTTTACCTAGGGTGCTGTGAAAGATGCCTTGGTGCTGCTGCTTGGCAGGCCTGGGGGTCCTTACCAAGACTGCTCTTTGCACCTCATGATTGCTGCGGGGTGATGGGTCTGCCTCCCCAGGGAAACCTGCCTTTCCCTAAGTGCAGCGGTGAGGCATTTCTCTCTTCCCATAACTGTATTTTATTCAGACCATTTAGCAGCTCTACGTATTCTTCCTCAGCCATAATTCATTAGCAATTCAAGTCACATCAGCAGCATCTGTGAAACAATTACTGCATCTAGGACTGACTCTGCAGTCTAATCCATCATAATTATGACTGGCCTCTTTGAAGATGCCATGGTGCGTGACTTAAATATAGCACATTACTGTGCAAATGGATCAGCATCTCCTTCCACAGATATGCATTCAGGTTATAATTCAGTCCACCGCTGCTTGACTTTCTCAAATACAAACCACGCATGTGCACTTATTTCTCCCCACAGATAAGGTGCAAATTGGAAAGCAGGCACTGAAAGAGAGTTGGAGATTTTTTTTTGGTTTACGAGTGACTCTGGTATATTCCTGCTACCTCTAAGGTGCTCTTATCCACGTGGCACCAGAAGTACTCCTAGCTGCATTGATTTTCTTCCCTGGAAAATCTTTCTTTACTTTAAACCAGTTCCAGAGATTCATACTTCATTTTGAATGGCACCCATACCTCGGGAGTCTGTGAATGCAAAGCAGCTCAACTGTACAAACGGACAAACAGCCGCTGCAGAGCAGCAGTTGCTTCCCTCCTCAGAAGCTCAAGCTGTCAGCAAAGAGGTCTAAAGCTTGAGCTGCTGAGTGGAAAAGCTTCTGAAGTGTAGAGGTTTGGTGTTGGTTTTTTTTTTTCCTAATTCAAGAATGAATGAATGAAAACTCAAGAAAAGGCATGAGTAGAGTGCTTCCTACATAAGGCTGCTCATGTGCAGCATCATCAAAAAGCTCAGCTGGCGGACCAACAGGACAAGGCTCAGGTTTTAACTCTGAGCAGCCTGTAACCCCAAGTTCAGCCTTGATGCCTACCAAGCAATATATAAAATCCCTCTGTACCAGCCCAAGTACAATCCATTAGACTGCAGGGAAATCACTGCAAAAACTTCAGCACTAAAAACTGCAATCTTCTGGACTTGTATACATGCAGTATTGTTTCTGGCTATCTTGGCACCAGAGTTTTTTCTTTCTAACTCTGGAATAGGATGTGTAAGTGGTAGTGACGCTCAGCCCCATGATTTATAGCTGTGTGGCTATTATGGCATGCCATTTTTCTCTGGCCTGGTTAATTAGCAGTTACTTCAGCTGAGCCTTGGGTTAGCACCTGTAAGTGGGTGGCAAAGGTCACTGAAGGAGGAACGATGTACCGTTAACTCAGATCCCTGATGGGTGATGCAACACGTCCAGACTTCTTATTAGGAAGTCATTTTCATTATTACTGTTGCAAATATGGAAACTGTTTGTATGGTTAATGGTTTTGCATATGTTTTGCACTTATGGTGGAGTGTGCTTACACACTGAGAAGCAAAGCAAGATTCGCCACGGAAACCAGTGTGGAAGGCAAGACCTGCCTGCCCACACTCTGGGGCTTTGTCCTTTGCAGAACAGCTTCTTCCCAAGCCAGCACTGCTGGTAGTTTCTAATAAATCCCATGCCATAAAAACCCAGATGCTACATTAGCCTGCAAAGAAGGTGCTCCCTAAGGATCTGCTGTCCTCCCTGCCAGCACCAGTGCTGTCCCACTGCAACACAGCAGCAGAGGAATGCAGTGCAGTTTCAGTGTGGATGCTGAGGAGGCCCCAGCAGGACAAAGGCAGCCTGTTGTCGGCTGGGCTCTGTGGCTCACACTTCTGCCCCACGTTTGGCTGTCTCTCCCTTTGGATGGCATATTTATTCAATGCACGAGAAATGCTTTACAAAAAATCTTGCCTAAGGATGCAGTGCGTTCCCTGTCATTTTAAGTCTCAGAGTTAAGATGACACTTTTTTCTACAATGAATATATGTCTTGTTTTCTCACTGTAGCTTTATGTAGCAGTTATGGGGTTAATCTAGGAACTTCTGGATGAGGCTCTGTGACTGCATTCTGCAGGAGGTCGTATTACATGAATGTAATTGTCTTCTCTGGTGTTTAGATATATGAATGATCTGCGTCAAACAGGAAAGAAAATGTGGGATGGTTAAAATCTGTTACCTAATTTATAGTTAATTTATCCTTAATTTACAGGGGAAATGGTGACTGGTGAATATAGATATAAACAGACGTAAGGGAATGAAGGGCACGGGATTTGTGAAATATGAGGATTAATAATTCATTAAATCTTATCCAAGACAGAAGCCTCATAATTCATGCATTTTTAAACCAACTAGTGCTAACCCTCTTCAATTTATTGACGCCAGTACTTGCATTTCAGTGGTGCAATGATCTAATCGCAGAAGCACTTGAATCGGTTTGATTTTTAACCTTAAGACAGAGGGCAAGAGAGTAAAGCTAAACTGGTCTGCACAGTGGTTTCCCCCTGCTCTGTTATACGCCTATCACCAAGACTGGATGCTGCATAATATCTGCACAGGCATGAAAAACTGCACTCCCTGACAATTGCATAAAATCAAGGAGAGTGACAATTAAATGCCTCTACAGTATGGGTAGAAAAAAAACAATTATGCGAAGGGAATGAATTCAGGAATACAAAATGCGAGTAAACAGGAATTATAAATGTCACCTCACATAGCTCTCCCGTTCCTATTTCTTCTCATTAATACTTCAGACAAGCTTTGCACCTGATTGTGCCAGGCAGTGCTTCTAACAGAAGCACACAGTGCTTCCAGTCACTTGCCATGCCATCCCACTATCACTAGATGGGAACCGTTTCCCAACAGCCTGATGTTGAGGAGCAGGCTGAGTGTAAGAGACAAAAGGACCTTCCTGCTGCAAGGACTAGAACACTCGGGCCAAGGCTGCTACCTCCTCTTGTTCTTGCTGGCTGGAACCGTGTTTTTGTGGTTTAGATTTGGCATATATGGTTGGTGTGTGCTGGCAGACCATCACATCACATCATTCCACAAAGCAGGGGATGCTCAAGTAAGCATGCTCCAAGTGAGGTGTTTCCATCCAACATCAAGGAGAATGCTGGGGTAAGAAAGAAAAGCCAAGCCTTTTTCTTTCCGTTCGCCTCATCCAGTTGTGCTAGGTTTAGGTATGTCAAGCTATGGCAAGGTAGAGTGAGGAAAGTTATCGGGTGTTAAGGCACTGAATTAATTTCTTGAAACATGGTAGAATGCAACAGATGATTTTCTCTTGGGTACTTCAACTACCCCATGTGTCAAGTGGTAATGCTGATACTGGTGGCTGATGAATATCAACTATCCAAAAGCAATAGCTAAGTGCTGAAGCTGCTCTGGCTGAGCTCTGCATCGCAGCGTGCCTCTGCGAGCATGAGAGCTTGCCAAAATAAGCAAGCGCTGGTGGCTGAACTGCTCTACAAGACACACTCAATGTTATCAACCTGCCATTTGGGGAAGGTTACCAAGAGGTCAGTGTCATCATTATCTTCCAGTCTCTGTGATCTTTGTCCATCTGGCTTCAGACCTGGATGTAGCACGGATTTCTTCGGTTGATCACTTCCTGACAGCAGCCGAAGGTCAGTTCTCCATGATGATTTCATCACAGCTGTTGGCAGAGACAGGCAATTCCCTGCTAAAGAGTGCATCCTCCTTGGAAACCAGAAGCGATGGGTGAGCTGCTCTTGGCTCTCTTCACTCCTTACTACAAAGAAGTAAGGACCCAAAGGAAAAAACACTGGTAGACTTGAAGACCTGCTAAAGATTTCAGCATTTCATTGTGATGTGTCAGTAACAATGGAAAACGAAAACAGAAATAGTCCTATTTGGCATCTGGGGGGAGGAAAAGCAAAAGAAGAGAAAAAAGTGTCATAGGCAGCAGCATCCTCAGAAAGCCTGCTTACACAGCTCTGTTTTCCATCATCCTTTGAACTTCACTCAGGAAATCCTGTTGGGTCTCCCATTTTTGCTGAAAACAGAACTTTGGATGAATCGTACAATCACAGAATCTTCGGAGTTGGAAGGGACCCTAAAAGGTCACTTGAAGTGCAGTTATCTTAAATTTTTCCTCCAAAAGTTGGAGGAGAAGGCCATGCTGAGAGGAGACTGTGGCTGGGGAGAGCACAGGGACCATACTGAGGCCAGTTCCACCGAGCACCACTCCAGCAGATGCCCCCAGGTGACCAAGCGTAGCATTCGTCCCTTTTGCTGACCTCACTCGAGGCAGCCTGTAACTCCAAGTGCATTCCTCTTCCACCGTGGTGTGCCAAGGCCTGGTGCCGGGAATCCCTGGGCTGTGAGCCACGAGATGTTGGTGTGTCCATCTCCAAGATGCTGCATGCCGGTGCTGCCAGGCTCCTGCTTCGCCTGGGGGTTTGATTCCAGATGGAGATGATAGAGGAGCTGAGCCAAAACAAGGGCACACGCTTTGGAAGGATCTTGCACCGTTTCAATCACTGTGTGATTTGATTGAAAACTGGGCTTTCTTGCCCACATGTAATGTTTTCTTCCCGCACTGTTGGTGCCTTTTATGATACTCAGACCAATGGCTCATAAGCACATGGGAGAAGTGGGTTTGTGAGGCGCCTCAGGAGATAAGTGCCTTGTTCCTCGATCCCAGGCAGCACCAGCCAGACCTGTTTTAGCCCAACCAGCATGTTCTCAGAGGTCTCTAACGATGCAGATTCCTTGATAACCCAGTTGCATACAGAGCTTCATTGACCCTATGTATTAGAGAACTTCTCCCCTTTAAAACAAACTCAGACCGTCTCTTCCTGTCTACCACTGACTTGCAGCGCTGTGTGCTATGGCTGTTTTCCCTGTGCAACTGAAGGCTTCTCCCTTCAAACAGAACAAACAGCTCAGTTTGTGCCATCTGATCTCCTGCCTGACTGGATCTCTGTGCACAACAGTTGTTTCCTGACCAGATGCAACAAGGTCACACAGCAGAATGCAAGGGCCTGTTCACCAGAGTGCTCATGCACATGCTGCATTTTGCTAGACTTTTCCTAGCTGAAGATATCTGATATATAAGCAGCTATAATACAAATCTGTACACCATTTAAAACCCTGTGTGAATTAGCTTGGCTCTCCCTCAGTAATTAAACTCTCAATTTTATTCCCTCAGCTTGAGAGGGATGGTGTAAAGAAATCAACAGAACCAACTCATTACTTCAAGCAGTACTTCACAGCAGAAGCTGTTTCCTTAAGCACTTTTAAAGACTTTCCTTGAAGCTTCTGACTTCAGTACATTGCAGTCTGTGAACTACTGGCACAGATCTCTCCTGTCTTCCACTGCTGCTGAGGCACCGCAGAAGATAAGAATCTTAGGCATTTTTAGAGATCTATTAGAAGATGCTCCCTGGAGCTACAGTTGCCATTCAGCTTCTTTCTGCATTTGTGTGTGGTCTTCAGGAGAAGTTTTCATGTGGGTTACTGCAATCTACAGGCAACAATGGTGTGGATTATCATGCTGAAATCTACATGGGAGAAAACAGCTACAATTGCCTCTCCAGATGTACAAGAGATGAAAGGCAAAGGTGTTTTTGATGACCCAGGAGCAGGAGCTGGTGCTGCCTTGCCACAGCTCTGAGCATGCAAATGCCTGGCATGGATACAACTCCCATCCCATTTGGTTGTTGGCTGGAGATGGAGAGGTGGGACGAAGCTTTGCTTTTGAATAGTCAACAGACCAGTTTGGAAAGAACTTGGTCATCAACCAATCTTAGATAAAATGGCTTGGGGCCCAAACAAATTGATAAGACAAGAGATACCCACTGCATGTCATTCCACTAGTTGTCAGGGAATTGGAGCCTCACATTTTCAGGCTGGCCTGGAAAACAGATTTTCTGTAGTTGCCATCCTGGCTACAGTAATCCCACCCCTGAACCATATCATTCTAATTTTATCTTTCTATTATTTAGCAAGAATTTTTAGCTTTTTCTTCACAAGGCCGCTATAATCCATCCTGAGGATCAAATTATGGGCTCAAGTTTGTTCTTGCACAAAACCAGGGCAGTTTGAGAGTTCATTCTTGCACTGCTATATCCTAATTTCCACAGAACTTGTATTTCATCTATAGCCATTTAAAGCTCCTTAACATTCAGTTGTCAATGGACAGTATGTGAATAACTTCGTTCTGTGGCAAGAAGCATTTAGAGAGCTCCTAGAGAAGAAGGCTTACTGCAGGGAGGCTTACTGCATTTGCCTTCCTGTGGAATGTCCCTCTGGTGCTTCAGGGATATTGGAAGCCAGGAACAAGCTGAGATTTCACAAGAAGGATTCCTGTGTTAAAAGAGTTCTACCATGAAGGCTTCTCCCTTCTACCAGCCTATAGGATTGGATGAAAATCTGGGATTACTGTGGTGAGAAAGGGCTGGAGTGCCAGAACAAGCTGCTGTTCCCACTTTCCTTTAATTTCCAATATTTCAAAGCACATTCTTTCTCCTGTTTAAATTTTCCTCTTTACGGCAAGATGCAACATGAAGAGAGAGAAAATTCACTGCCGCCAAGCTGAAAGAGAGGGAAAAACCCAGCAGATTGTGTTTTAACTCTTGTTAAGACTTTCAGATACGTGCAGCTGACGCTTGGAAGAGTGGTATTTGAACAGTCCTAAAGGGAACTTCAACACTCCTCTCCCTGTCGTTCCTTTTCAAACATTTTCAAAGCTTTGAAAACAGTTGGTCGTTCTTCGTTCTGGCGACTTGCCACCAGCTACTGTCGGCTCCAATCAGTCCATGGGCTTCCAAGGTACCCAGTAGCCAAGCGGGCTTGAGAGAGTTTGAGACTAATGAAAGACCTTTGATATTTGGGGATACGGAGAGCTACAGAGCAACGGGTAAGTTAAAGGAAGCGTTGTCAGTTCCTGCAAAGCCTGCCTCATATTCCCAGTCACGAGATAGCGTTTCACTAATTGATTATTGTCAGTCCATAACATAGCCGTGCTTTTAGTGCACAAAGCAGCAGTGTGGGCAAAGAGCTCGCCGTGGTACAGTGCACGCTTGGCCTCTTTTAGAAAGCTGGGAACTACGTACAGATCCGAGATACTGGACTGCTTTGAATGGAACTCATTAAATGTAGCCGGGACTTTTTCATCTAAGGTAAACATCTTCACTGCAGACGGTGAAAATTAATAGAAGCATTGTTGGCTGCCTGTGTTTGCTGCTTAGATATACGCCCTCACAGGCGATCCCACAAGTCCCTAATATTCTGGAACTCGAGTTGCACCTACAGTTAGAACTAGAAGTGAGACTGGGGGAAAAACTGGATTAGTGACTGTACTGTTACTGACTACTCCAGTGTAAAATGCTTGTTTGTTCCTTTGCCTCCCATTACCCTCACACACCACAGTATAACCGGGCAGCATAAAATATGAGCCTGTGCCTTAGCTCTTCTGGCTTCATTGAAAATATTCAATGTCTCAAAACAGCTGCTACTACTTAATGATCTTCTGGTAACTCAGGCTGATTTCTTTTGTTATGCTCTCTGAAGATTAAATTTTGCTCCGGCCTCCATTGCCTGAAGGAGACTATTGTAAAACAAGATACTCAGAAATCATCAAAAAGCTAAACCAGAAAAACAGACAACTTTAACTCGAGCAGTGCTGCTGCCACTGAGTTCAGGATGCTGAGATCCTGCTAGAAGCAATCCAGTACTGCGGGCTGATGGCTGAGGAACTGCTTTGCCAACAAGACAAACAGCTTTGCAGAAGAGTAACGTCTCCATCGCAGACTAAGAGACACTTCTCTTTGACGTTAGGGTTTCAAACCTGGTTTGACCAAACCGGCTATCAGGCAAATAATGAGATGCTAGTGAGCACTGCTGTTGCTTTAGATGGCGGGAAGGGAAACACAAAGCTCAGGGATTTGCGGTCCATTTTACAAGAGACCCATTGGGGAGAGCTCACATCTGATGAATGCTGAAAAGCCTGATCAGGATTTCAAAGGAAACTGATAAAAAAGATTAAAATATGTGGTCAGAGGTAATAACTCTCAGTCCATTGTCTCCAATTGTGTTTGTGTTGGAGGAAAGTTTGGTGGACTTCAGATAGCAGCAAGGAAGAAAGAGAAGTTTTGAGAGAGGTTTTCCGTGACAAGGTTAACGGGAGGAAGTGGATGGGGATGGGGGAATGCGCTCCACGGGGCTGCAGGAAGCTGAAGCTGAAGGGAAGGCAGCACAGAAACAAGAACCTGCAGCTCGAGGCTGATTATGAAATCAGACCTCAGGCTGAGAGGACTGAGGCTGGCCAGCTGACCTTGCCCAGGTGTCGCTTTGGTGCGTGGCTTCCACCCAGGCCGGCCTTCCAGCTTGAGCAGCCATGGGAAATGATGTAAACTGGGAAACAGCAAGTACCTGGGGCCAGGGGTGAAACTAAAAGCTGGTGATGTTTTCATGGGTTATAAAAAGCTTTTCTTTAAAGACCAGCAAAGGGCTGCTTATGGAAGAACACTGTCAGTAACAAGGAGTCGGAGGAGGACTGTAATGAAGTTCTGGCTGAAACGACCGCAGCATTTTATTTCTATGCTCCCTGTTTGTCTGCTGCTTAGAATTTTAATAGTGATTCAAAGGCCCAAGGAAGGCAGGAGAATCCAGCTAATTCCTGTGGAGACGGCTGATGAGAAGAGCCTCCCTTCTTAATTGAAAGTTTAAGCTCTTGCTTTGCAACTACTGCACTCATTTCCAAGTAATTGAAATACTTTGATCTCAATCAATCTTCAGAGAAACTCTCCCGCATGACCCTCCCAATCTTCCAGTGCAGAGCAACTCCATGTTTACTTGATCTAGCAGCTGGCAGCCCTGCCTGTGACAGGGGAGCTGGAACTTGATGATCCTTGAGCTCCCTTCCAACCCAAGCCACGCTACGATTCTGTGATTTTCCCAAGCCTACCACCTGGCACTGCAGTCCTCTCCTATGATCCAGCCCAGCACCAAGAGATGTACTCGTTCAACCCCTGGTACCAGCTGCAGGATTTCTGAAGGCACTGCTCTGAGGCTGGCTGTCCCTGGAGGGCCCTGGGTCACTGGGATGCTGTGGTCACACGTGGCCACTCTTAGCCTTCGTTTTGCATTCCATCTGGAACAGGGCAGGCACCGGCCTTAGCCAGTTGTTTTGCTCATAGAGGTCACCACCACTGATGCTAGGAAACCCCAGCATTTGGAGAATGCAATCTGCAAAATGTTAGTGGCCCTCTGGGCAGCAGATGGGCACAAGGGGTGTCTGTATCGGCACGGTTCTCTTTCTACAAACCTAAAACAGATGGATGGCCCAGCGTGAGGAGCAGAGACAGTGCAACTGCCTGCCCAAACTGCAGCTCACGCATCCATAAGGCAATGCCCACAGTCTGTGTGTAGCTCTGCGTGGGAAAGCATGCAGCGTGTAGCACGGCAGGTAGGATTTTCTCCTGTCCAGAAATTCAGGGATGAGCTAGTCACTGACACTGTAAAAGAAATAGCTACACTTCTCAGTTTCAAATGAACTTCGCTGACTTGAAATTTTAGTGACTGACGAGAGGGGCATCTGTAACAGCTTCTGTTAACCCTCTGTACTTCATCTGTGGCCTCACCATTGTTTCACATTTAGCTTTAGGTAGCTTTCACATAACACACAGCTACTTAAACAAGTGCAAAGTGATTTATTGTTCTATTTATGCTACCATTTACGTATACTCAGAAAAGCAGACCATGAAATGTAGCATCCGTTGCTGTGGCAGGAAAGCTCCTATTGGCTAGACCAGAGGCAAGATTTTACCCAGGCGTTACAGACTCTAGTAACATAGAGGTGCTGCTTTCCATAACAGGAAAAGTAGGCTGTGATGGTATTTTTCATATTGGTCATGCCCCAGTAACTCCCACAGTGCTCTTCTTTTGTAATACTGAGCCTTTCTTTGCATGATGTTTATTTGCATTCTTTGTGTTCTTTGCTTGAAGGGAAACTCTTCTATGAGCTTTTTTCTTTTTTTTTCTTTTGGTAAACATTTAATTTCAAGGTCAATTTTCTATACTCCACATCTTCTCAAAGGGGGAAAAAACAGACTGGTAATTTCTGACTGAAGAAAAAATGACGGATAGTATTAAGTACCTGACCCATCCAAAGAGCAAAGATCAGTCCTCTTTTTCACTGCAGCTGAAAAGTGTGTTTGACAAAGCCATGCTGTCACACAGATCACCAGCTGGGAAGAGCGGCACTGTTCTCTCACTTGTTATCTTTTAGTCATGGCACCAAGCATAGTTAAGAGTCATGGCGTATGACAAATTAGAAGCTGTATGTTTCTTCATTTAAAACTAACGTGCACCACGTGGCTACATTGCAGTCCCACGCCCTGTACAATGCTACTCCTGAATCTGTATTCCCAAATCCACCCATGGCTGCCTCGCTGCCTGTGAGGGTTCAGCACCTGAGGATCTGGCACTGCAAAGTCTTCTATGAGAAGGCTACTCCTAAAGGACACCACAAAGCCATAGAAGTCTGCATTTTCATATCCCTTACAACTGCAGACCACAGTCAGTGTCTGTCTTACAAGAACTGCAAAATGTCTTACAGCTGGAAACCAAATCAGCAATGGAGGGGCAGAAATCTCTCGCCTCAGTTCGGCAGTCCTCACAGCTGAATTGATTTTATTGTTTTCATTTCCACATTGAGAGCTGCTGAGGAAGGAAGAAAATGTAGGCAAATCTTGTGCTCATTCTGTTTGTCCTGCAGCAAAAGTTCTGTATGCATTTCTCTTTTGTTCTTACGAATTTTAAAACCATAATCCTGACCATCTTGGGGGGGCGGGGGTGAAGCAGAGGGAAAGGGATTATTTTGTAGCTATAGTGTCTTAGAAATGTAGCAAAAGAAACATCTGTCATAATGAAAAGCAGTAACTTCACCTAGTACCAGGCTATACAAGTGGAGCAGCACACTTGTTTTTCCAAGGGTAAGCTCTGTAACAGTGCTCAGCTCAGACAGAAAGCAGGAATCTTTCTAGATTACCACAGGAGTGGCAGAAACACAGATGACCTTGAGGGGCTGCCCAGGAAGGTGGTGTAGTCACTGTGTCCCCAGAGGTGTTCAAGAAACATTTAGATGTTGTACTGAGGGACGTGGTTAGTGTAGAAATATTGGTGATAGGTGAATGGTTGGACTGGATGATCCTGGAGGTCTTTACCAACCTTAGTGATTCTGTGACTCTACGATTTTCTCTCCTTGAGCTTATGGGTGTCTTCTCAAGAAGCAGAAATTCTTGTTCTTGCTGCGCACTGAGGAGATAAAGATGGTATCACAAGGGAAGGGAGCTGTGTTTTCCTAAAAGGTGAGTTATTTAAGGAGGGAGGGGAGGAACAGCCAGAAACTCTTTGGGGGAGAAGTTCTGCGCAGCGGAGGGAGAAAATGCACAGTATCACTGCTGAGACCAGTTGCACCTGAACAGCTCTAAGAGAGGAGCTGGCTGTGAGGGGATCCAGAGTCTGGAGAAGGAAAACGTGCTCACCCAGAGTGAAGTGGCAGAGATCAGCGTTCAGATTGAAACTTCTGTTTCAGGGAAAGAAAGGGGTGTTTTTTCTAATCATCCGATGAAATGTTCATTTGAGAGAGAAGAAAAATGCAAATGCAGGAAGCCTTCCCGCGCCTGGGCTGAGAAATCCCTCAGAGCCGCTAATGCCCTGAATAAATCCTGCTGCAGGCAGGTAATGACTTGCAACTCCCTGCTGCAAACAAAGCGCTCCGCACCGCTGCGTGACAGCAGCAGGCGCGCCGTGCCTGAGAGATGGCACAGTTACTCTGTGTGCGGCCGACGGGAGTTTATCTGAGGATAAAAGAGGGAGGGATTCCCTCCGCAAGGTCAGTGCGGGAGAGGGACGGGCTGAGCAGCTGTCCGCGCTCACCAGCCTTAATCCAGGCTGTGCTGGGCAGCTCCAGCGCAGGGCAGGTTGGGCTGGATGCCGCAGAGGCCATCTAGGAAGTCATTCGCTGTTTTGCTGGTAGTGTTGTTCTTATTTTGCTTTCTCCTTTATTTGTATGGAAAACAAGCGCTCAAGGAGTTCTTGAAGGGAGGTCACCCTGCTCCTGCCGTAGGACGCACTGTGCACAGCTCAGTGCTGCCGACCTCGGGGCTCCCGGCACTGCATCGAACGCCCCGATAGTCCATAAATTCAGACGGTCACCAGAGATAATGTTATGTGCTTGCAGAAGAATGGGCCTTTGTCCGAGTGAGCCGATCGCTGACTTTGCTGGGAGGGGGAGGGGGCTGTCTCCATTTCTGTGTATTTCTATTCAGCTGCTGCAGAAACATCCCCATCTGCTTTGAATCTACATTTTAATTTCAAATCCTAGCAAGAAATGAAGCAAGCCGGCTTGCTACTCCTGGCAAAGGACACACGTAGCAAGCTGCCGAACCCAAAGCTGTTCCAAAAGCCAGGAATGTAACAGCCTTTAAAGCCAAGTTACCTGGCTTTGTGCTCTGCTCAACCATGCGATGGTCATCATCAGAAATGAGTTCTGTTGGTCTGTTCTTTAAATGCCACCGGTGGCTCAGCAATGAGTGCTTTCTTTGTTGCGTCTCTGCTCTGACAGTGTGGTTTCAGGATGTGACACGGTGAAAAAAAAGCAACAAACCCGTGTCATTTCTCTGGAGAAAGCAGGCAATGGGCATTTCCTGCTCTCCTGCACAATTAATGGGATAGACAAGACAGAGAGCACAAATTAAGTTGTTAATTAGCCTCATTTATACACCAATAGCATGAATTCATGTGGTGAGACATGGTTTTTGCGACTAAGAGCAGAATCTTGCATGCGTAGATGCATGCATATGCAGATATAGAAATGCCCCAGGACTTGTTTACGCTGTATGATCTGCACAGAATTCTTGCTTGCCTCTCCCAGAGCAGGAAATTTTATCCCTAACTGTCAACAGGTGTCAGAAAGAGAAGCAGCTGGAGCCAGAGCCATACAAGATTCCTGTTCTGATCTGATAAATTTGGCAAATAAACCACATGCAACCCAGCAAAGGCTGGTGGTGGTGCAGACCCTCGGTTTGCTTCTGTCCTGTTCTGAGGGCTGTAGCAGGGGGATAGCGAGCGATACACGGGCTAGCTCACAGGCTGATAAGAAGCAGAGCTGCCTCTTGAATGGCTCGTAGCTGAAAGGAATCATAGAAATGCAAGTTATTTGCATCACATTCTAGAGAGAGTATAATTTAAGGGAATTTTTTTGTGATGGAAAGAAAATGGACAAGTGAAACTGTTGAAGCAAACCTAAGCTGCTAGCTGTGAGAAAAGACAGAAAGGGAGAAGAGGGTTTACTGTGAGCTGAAAAGAATTGAAAGATGCCCATTCAAACGCTTCATCTGCCTGCTAATTTTAATTAAGAGTCCTCCTTTGTAACTACGCCACAGAGCCCAAGTCTTTAAAAAAAAAAAAAAAAAAAAGAGTTGTCACTGGGCAGATTTCTGTGAGCCTGCTGATTGAATCATCATTTTAATCTCCTCGCCGCCTCCCCCAGCCCCCCAGCAGAAGCTACCGGGCGCATTACCCGACAATTAGCGTGCTGGGAAATGCTGTCCTGCTCCTTTGGGAGTTCCCGTGGTGCACAACTCCGGATTGCTGTGTGACAAAAAGGCTGAAACCTGACAGCATTAAACCATCCTGTGCTGTTTGAAGCCTGGGTGCAGGGTTGGTTTTCAGCAGGAAAAAGTATTCCCCCCTCAATTTTTTTCTTTTTTCTTTTTCTTTTGTAGAGGAAAAAAAAATATTCCTTGCCTCCAATTCCTCCCATTATCCCTGCATAAGAAATAACCCATTGGACCTGATACATGCAGTGGGCTTTGCAAAGAAAAACCAGTGAGTGACAAAAACTGCTTTTGTGTGCATTTTCATGGTGCCCCTGCACTTTCCCAGATCCTTTCTTGCCCCGGTGGTTCCTGCCCATGAGCACAGCACTAGAAGCAGCTCCGTGCCCAGCAGGTCTCAGCCAGGGTCACTGAACTGGTGGTCACTGGTTCCAGTCAGACAGCGCCCACCAGCCCAGTCCCCTCTCCCAGCAAAGCCAAAGGGGCAGGCTGCGAACAACAGTGAACAAATCCCCCCTCCACCTTCTCCCCCTGCCAAGTCTGAAAGCTGTGGCTCCAGCCAAGGTCTGCCCACGGGGCCGTGCTAATTGAGATGCTGTTTGGCAGCAGGCTGCGTCCTTGCACAAATGTTCACAAAATGACTAATTAAAAACAAGTCTCTCGCCCCGCTTCCTTCCCTCAACAAGTTAACATAGGCACGTTTTTCCTTTCATTATTTTATGGACAACAATAAAGAACACGCTAAGGAAAGAGCGCTTCGGGAGCGGTTCTGTCTGACAGAATACCAGAGAGGCTGCCCTGTTCTTCCCCCACACCCTGACGGCAGCCTGCTGCTCTGGGAAGATGGAAACCAGAGGAAGTCGTTGAAAGGGGGGGATGTATGGGGAAAGGTGGGTCGGTCCCAACAGCTTGGAATCATAGCACAAGAGGAAGAAATATGCTCAAGCACAGGAGCCCTGCTTCTGTTGTCCTGAAGTCCTCTGGACACTCAGTGTGTGGATAAAGAGCCGTTCAGCGAGCTGAGAGCGGCCCAGAGCCGGGTCTCTGCGGGGAACCCCTTGGTCCCACTTGCCAGCTGTGTGTCTGTGCTCTGCAGGCTCCGCAGGCAGCAGCCTGGTGCCGGGCCGGCACAGCGCCTCGTTACATCATGGGGGACCGTGGCGTAAGCACGGAAACATGCAAGGAATGGGAGTAGCGTCAATTCAGGAAGACTAAGCGGGTTGTGTAATGGGGAAAACCGGCTAATGCAGGAGGAGAAAGCAACAGCGAGGTGACGGCTCAACTGGCAGCACAATGATTTCCACACTGATCTGAGCTCATCGTGCAACAGCTGGATTTTGTTCTTCCTGGCAGCTGCTTGGGAAACCTTAATACAACTCAATGCAGGGCTCAAGAGATCAGCACATGAAGCAGTGTTTAACCACATCTCGGGCATCTCGTGGGGCTTTATGAAAGTGTTTCAGTAGTTAACCCAATTAAAAACTCAGAAGAATTACAGGAGTACCTGCTGAACCTCTCGTTGCCCCTGCAGGGACGGTCCCAGGGTCTGATTCACCAGGGGCCAGGCACACAGGTTGGGCGGCACGGATCAGATGCTAACAGCTCCATCCCGCCTGGCACCGAGCCCTGCCAGCTCTCTGACACATCCGGCATGCCGTCAGCTGTCCCCCCCACCACTCATGGGACTGCTGCTGACCTCCCACGAGATCCCACTGATACATGGATGGCCACCAGGAGCAGCCTTACAGACTCAGGTCAGAGCGCCAGGCAGAAAAAGAGCAGTAGTGAATGCACCTGGAGCTGTGCTGTTGGACCTCCCTCACTACGCAGGGGGATTCACTTCAGAAAGTTCCAAGGAAAAGCAGGGCTTGTGTTTCCTGATGGAAAACCATCTGTGTGTGCTGTCAGCCAGACCTCGGTGCACAAGGACCAAGTAGCTTGATTACACACCCAGGGACCCGCCTTGCTTTGAAATGGTTAACTACAGTTTGGAGTAAGGAGAGGGCAGGGAGTGAAAGGAGCGATCTTCGCTTGTTGGGGTCTGATTCATGTAAACTGTTGAGATCACCTTGACAGGCTTCGGGATACACGGAGCTATATATAGCAATGTGAGTCACTGCATTAGTGAGCGTGATACTGTGTGCAAGCCAGAATATTCCCAAGAGTCTTCAGCCACGTGCTTTCCTCCCCCCCTCCAGCCTTGCACAGGTTATTCTTATATATTATATATTATATATTATATACACTTGAGCATTATCTAAAGTCATTTTTCTTCCCTTTTAAGGTAGTTATCTCTGTGTGAATACTACATCCTCGTGTACTATTTGCTCAGAACTTCCCAGTTTGTCTCACAGTTTCCACCAAATAAATACCTTTATTGTAAATCTCCCGTTACACGGGTTATTCTGCAGTGAGGTTATACAAAAACTTGTTCCTGGAAGAGAGTAGAAGCGTTTAGGCACGAGGGTCAGCATATCAATGCACCAGCAGGCTGAGGGCTCCTCCAGAACCAGTACCCGTCTCCATCCTCAATCTCTTGGAGGGCTTTTAGTCCCCAGCACTAACCTAAGAAATAAATTAACTCTTGCCAGCCTGTGTATTCACAGAAATCGCTTCACTCCTGCTGCCTGTACTCTGAGTTTAAGGAGACGCAACGATGTAAATGACTTCTTTCCGAGTTTAAATGCAAATGCTGAGTGATTTGGGCTGGAACGGTGATCTTTCCCACCTTGGGCCCCACAACTTGCTCCCTGGGCAGGTTGCTTTTAGGGCAGCAAAGCTCATGGAGCCTGTGGATCCCTTGGGATTTGCTTTTCCTTGGCAACTGCAAGTTTCAGCAGCAGCTTTTCCCATGGCTGGAACATACATAAGGGCTCTCTCCCACGAGGATTCTCTGGCATTTCATTACAAGAGAAGTTACACATTGGCCATTCCCTCGCTGAGAATGTTTACAGGGCTCTCCTCCTCCACCCGGCTTCCGCTCATCACAAACAGCAGGAGCACTGACAGCCACACCACCGAAACCTGCTGGCAGGGGACGCCTGGGTACATATGCACGGTATCATCCCTTGCCATTCATTTTGCCAGGAAACCAGCTTAACGTGTGTTTTGCTAGTCCCAGATGGATGTATGGTGGTAGTAGTTCATGACAGCGGGCAGAATGGTCGCTGATGTTAATGAATGAAAGAAAAAGTGTGCAAACCGAGGGGCAGGAAACTTAAGTGCAAGAGGAAGCCAGGGAGCACTGACAGTAAGAGCTGTGAGCAGAGAGGAGACAATGGGGAAGCATAATTCCTAAGCAATCCTGGAAAGCATTTTGTTCCATCAGCTCCCGGACCCTGTGGGGTGGATGGGGACTGTGTGATGCGCTCCTCAGGAGGCAACAGGAGTGGGCTGGTGGGAGGATTCTCCCTGTCTGAGGTTTTCGAGACAGGCGAGAAGGTAAGAAGATACAACCAGCTGTCACGTGGTGCCGGCAGCAAGGCAGCGCTTCAGAATGACAGCTTTCTGGCAGATGACGGGTTGGGGAAGGTAAATCAGGCGTGCACCCAGAGCAGTGCTGCAGGAATGGACAGTGCTGAGAGGTGCTGCAGCTGAGAAACATGCCGGGTTGCCTTAACGCAGATGGAGCCGTGCAGCCGCACAAGGATGATTTTGTGCTGGGCAACAATTTTTCCCACAGATTAAATTCAGACGTGTTAAAATGAAAGGCTTGAGAGCTTTTGAACCAAAAGGGTCCAGAAGCTGGGAGTGTGTCGAAGGAAGTCCTTTCCTAATTTCTAATTTAGGAAGGAACTGTTTTGGAAAGAGTTGAAGGTGGCTGCAAAGTTTGGTGGCAGGAACTGAAGAAAGAGGCTTGAGGGAGGTAGAGGGAAGCTGGGCAGTCACAGGAACAACACATGGGGCTGTAAAGAACTAAGCAAGAAAAGTGCTGCTTGTGTCCAGATACAGATGCAGCACTTGATAAGATCAGAGATATCAAATGTCCGGTTTTCTCTGGCCCCCCCAAAAAAGGGGGGGGGGGAAAGCCGTAAGATGAAAGGAAGCATCTCAAAGGAGGACAGGAACAGATGAGCAGGAATATGAAATGGGGAAGGTTAGATATGAAAGAAGAGGTTATGGACACAGTGGAAGAAAAAGCTTAAGAAAGCAAGTTCTGAAATAAAGCAGTGATGCTTTGCAGCTTGTAGAAAGTGAACAGAGCAAGAGGTGAAACAAAGTTTGTATAGCCAAGAAAGGAGACTGTGGAGAAGGAAGACTTTCTGCTTTCTTCCTTTTAACGGCATATCACAAACAAAAGTATAAGGTTTGGTTTTCTGTGGATTACCTATTCCAGAGATACAGTGGTGTGACCTAACAGTGATGGATGTGACAATGTAAAGGTCTCTGGTGACGACATGGCCAAAAATACAGGTGACCCAGGAGAAGGGGTTAGGATGATGTCACTCACCTAGCTCATTTCTAATCGCTGGTACAAATTCCCATTCAGGACGACTGAATGGCTTTATCCGATACCTTCCCTGTGACCCGGGGAACCGAATCTGTGTCACGGAGTAAGGTCACTACACTGTCAGCTGGGTGACAAGCCTCGTCTGAGCACTGACTCGGAATTGCAGACCGTGGGCCGCGGGCCAAGGGATGTCGAGCGTGCCACTGGGGTGACGCGCGGTCCCGGCGGAAGGCTTCCAGCCCGTCAGCACGCGGCCACGCGGCCCCACGCCAATTCATGGAAAGGCAGCCGGGCAGTGCCGAGGGGAGCGGCCCTACCGGCGTGTGTACGGATGGGCCCGGTGCCGCGCAGGCAGCCGCTGGCACTGCTGCAGAAGGGAGGCGGCGTGCTGGCTGTCCGCGCCCAGCTTTCTAAGGAAGCACGCGGCGTGCCGGAGATAGCCTGTTTGCTCTGGCCAGAATGTCTGGTGGTTTTGCAAGAGACAGAGCAGCCGAGGGCAGATGTCGCGTTGCTGTAGATGGGGTAGCTCCGCTGATTCCAGCAGAGCCTTGCTGATTTACCTCTGTAGAGTTTGGGCTCGAGGCCTGAGCGATGGCAACAGTGCAACAAGGTCGTTCCATGCTGCACAAGGCTACCGTTCCAGATAGTTCTGGTCCAACATAGACGTGAACCTGCTACTGCTAAGATACACTGGCACTGGGTTTGCTTGGGTTCCTGCGTTGCTTGGAGCAGGTAGCAACCTCGCTGCCGCAGCTCCATTCCTCAAACAATGCCGTGACAACCGCACCACATGGGGCTTGCCAGGTTCAGGCAAGGACACAGCGAGTGCACGTCAGCAGCAGAGCTGCAAATGAGGTAATGCGTTATCAGCAGGCAGGTCAGGGCTCTGTGTATCAGCTCCTGAAGCAGAGGGACTAAAAATAACTTTCTATTGCAAGTACCCATTTCCCAAAGAAGGAAATGCCCTCGTTTAACACCTCCCTCCCCAAACAAACCAGGAATGACTTAGAGCAGTGCCCACCTCCCTCGACACCCTGGGGGGTCTGGCTGGATCGCAGCACCAAGTGCTCTGCGTTCCCCTCTGGAGGGCGGCCAGGAGTCAAGAGCAATATTAAGACCCAAGCAGCATCGGCCACATCCCCATCACCTGACAGCCACTGTGGGTAGTATTACAGCCACGTACCAGTCCTTCTCTCGGCAGTGTAAAGGTCTGCACGAGTGCGGGGCTGAGCTGCCCCTTGTGCCACCTGAGGCACACGCACGTCACCAGACCAGCACCTGGCTGCTGAACAACTCACGTGGCAGCTTCCCACTTGGATACGCGCCATGCACAGAGAAGCATTTGGCTTCTGGTACTAATTCACACCTGTACACAGAAACCAGAGAGGTCTATGCAAAAAACAGTTCTGCTGTGTGTATAAAGAAAAAAAACAAAAAAAAACCAAAAAAAACACTTTTTGCTTATGGTGTGCCCTAAGAGGTTTGTTTTAGGTAAAATGCAGTGGATGTTCTAAACCTCATGTCTGAGGGGTTCTACAGGACAGCGCATCTGTGTGATGTTAAGTCTGTTGTCCGCGGTGCTCTGGAGCTTAACTGACTAGAGCAGAGGGGAGAACTGCACAAGGTCCAGTTTTTCAAGAGCATCAGGCAAAAGAAAAGGTAAACGTGGGTACTTACATTTATGCATCATCACAAAAAAAGTTTGTTCATCTGATTTCTGTTGACATTTCACTACCATGCACAGCTCCGGAACATGATGCTTTTATTACTGACCGGTTTCTATTCCCCAGCTCCTCCTAATTATTACCTTGCTAGATGTTTATGTGAGTAAGTCAGAGAATGCTAATCCCATCTAATTAGAGTGGCAGATTTACAGCTGTGCCACTACAGGACATCGTAATCTTCTCCTGAAGACGCTGAGAACCCTCAGGAGAGCACAAAATTTTGCAGTAAGCAAATAAATACGTGTAGCCTCAAATGAAGCAAAAGAGTTTTTAAAAAGACACTGACTAACAGACGTACAAGAAACAAGCTTTCCTGAAGCAAATAATCCACGGCCCATGTCCTAGTGACCCAAACCACAGGTGTTTTGTTAACACGTATAAGCAAGGAGCTGAAACAGCCATTGGGACAGGCAGGCCGAAACTCCTCTGCATTTGCACATTTGCATTAGTTGACTCAGGGCTGGGTTGATTTTTTTTCTGCCTGGCTACAAACAGTGCACCGAGGATAAAAAGGACAATTAAGCACCACTGCTGAGCGTGTCTCTTCTTCCCATGCTGCACACCCTGGCAACAAATCAATTTTTGTCTTTTGCTGTGAGACTTTCTCCCTCGCTGCCTGCTCGGAATTACTCTCCCACAATCCTCCTGAGCAACTTTTTTTTCCCTCTGCAGTTCTCCCTGCCAGTCGCCGCTTTAGTAAATAGCACAGAGCAAGCAATAACTTTATTTTTTCCATTCCCTCTAAAGGTTAAATATAGGTGAACGTTTTATTCTTTGCAACAAGTAATTGACATGCATGAGCCAACTTTCTGTTCAGAACATAATTTGTATTCTCAAGAGATCTGTGCGTATTCTTGTTCATATTGCTTCTTCCCTGAAGGGATCTGGGAGGGGGAGGAGAGGGAGAGGCTTTTAAAGTTTGGCTCGCAGAAGTTATAGAGAAAGATCTAGGCTTTCAGCTCTATCAGATAACCAGTAATGTAACTGCACGTACAGCACCGCGGCACGTACTGATAGGAAAAGAGCAGAGTAAATAAGGAGAAGGGAAGGGGGTAGAAGGGAAGTCAGCAAGCAGAGAAAAAGAAATTATCGCTCAGCACCCAAGCCAGCTTGCTGCTAGAACAGAATTCATCAGAAATGCTGATCCACAAATTTGGTGGGCTTGCTTTCCTCACTGCAGGTATAATTCAGCTGGGATTGTAAAGAGAACTTTCCAATTAAGTCGTATCTGTATGCTTAGGTGGCTCTTGCTTAATCAAACTTAATGATTTGACCCCCAAGATCACTGAAATCAGATCTACTTCATTCACTCCTGTGGTTTCACAATTAACTCACACAAAGTACTGCTTTTAGGGAGTGTGGTGGGGGTGCTCAAGGAGTGTGCTGTGTGCTCTTTTTTTTTTTTTTTTTTAAATACAATTCAAGAGACGTCTAATGTGGTTATGTCTTCTTGTGAGAAGGCTTTTTTGGAGCTTATGTACAAGAAGAGTGTCAGCATGTACGCGGCGCCTGTAATTTAGGGCAGCAGCAGCGGGCTGCGGTCCCTTGGTTGGGCCAGGGGTGCGGTGATGCAACTGCCCGCTGTCACCTCGGGCCTTTCATTTCATCCCAGCAGGGTGAAGCTTTGTTTAAGAGGACAGAGCTCCAGCCCCCTTGCATATGGGTTTTTCAAGATCAGACAAACTGATGAACCGGGTTCATCAGCAAAGTCAACGTGAAATTACATTTAAGGAGTCACTATTCACACTTTCACTACAAGGGCAGGTCCCGCCTATCAGAAGTAGCATTCAGTTTCAGAAGAGTCAGTGGTGTATTTCTACTTGAGGAAAGATAATTTACGGACAGAGCTGACACACGATTACACACCAGTAGCACATTATCATGGCAACTTCAGGGGACTTACCTAGAGGATGGTCTTCGTGCCCCTAAGGTTACAGCCCCCTCATGTACCCCCTTACTTTTGACTGCCCACTACACCCACATGTAAGCATGCCTGCACAGAGATGCCAGTTATCTAGCAGAAAAACTGTCCCAAATACTAAATACCAGCAGCTTACCCACATCCAGGCACCTCTCCGGTAGGGTAGAGCGAAGCTGAAAGAGTACCACGAGGTTACTCTTTCCACTCAAACTTTATTTCAAACAGGTGTGCAAAGGGAACATAGCAGTGAGACTTAAATAGAAGCTGAAGCAGACTGTAAATTTCCATCTACAGTAGTTCTAATTAAAGCGATGAACACACTCGAGACTGAGAATTTTGTTTAGAGTAATCCCCTTATCAAAATTGTCATGTGCCAGGAAATGTTAGAAGCAGAGTTTCTCATTCCCCGTGTTCTTGAACTACCGTGCCTGCCATTTAAATACCACCACTTCTCGACAGCTTTCAGCTTTAGCCCACGGAGGTTTCCCACAGCAGCTACTGGCTGAGTGACGAGCCCCTTACTCATACAGGGGATGAGCTCATCCCACAAACAGCTCTGCTGACTGCGATGGGATCACGTTTAGTTATGACTGCGCCAACGTCAAATGTTTCCAGCTCCGTAGCACTCACACAGAGTGTTGTGAGATAATCAGCACGCTGGTGCTCCCAGGGGTTATGACCATCACACTTTTTGCTGCTCCTGCGAGGGTGAGCGATAAGCCCTTACACAGCAGACAAGTGGCAATGTGTTACAGCTGCAAGCCATGCTAAGTCAATTTATTTGTTGGAATTTTTTTTTTTATTATCTTTCTACAGAGAGCTCTGTGCCTCTTCTGTCTCTTGTATTTATCACAAAAGCAATAATTTGAAGCTCACAGGTGCAAGGATTTTCTTCACAGCACACTGTCTCACTCAGTGGGGTCCTGAGCTTTGCACGTCCACCCAGTACTTGCATGTACAACTAATTAACAGATTATGCAGGACAGTGATTATTTATCTGCTATTTATGTACCGCAGGCAAAGTCTTCAGGCCCCAGCTGTGCAAGGGGCTTCCTTCTAGCAGACTCTGAAAGGACACATGATGTGCTTTTGATTCCCCTTACTGTGATCTGTTTCTTTCCATAAGGCTACACTGTGAGCTTCTTACTCGGACGCAGTTGAAACCACATGTGATAGCCCTGCAGTCAATGGAACTGTTTGTAAAATTAACTCATCACTGTGGAGAAGAACTCCTGTTCAGGTTTACAGTTAAGGGAGAGAAAAAGACAAGAAGCTTTTCAGAGCAGGGTCTGCAATTCGATCCAGGGCAGCAGTCACAGGACTGCAAGCAGGTGCTCAGGATGGGGGAAGCCCTCCTTAGGCCTCTGATGCTATACTCATGTGGAGCCACCAGGTCACCCGCTCCCCTCGTGGTCCTTCTCCTGCTGTCCTAGGGAACGGTTCCCCTGCCAACGTTTGGCTGCCTGCTACGAAACTTTCTTTTTTGAGAACTGCTATGTAATAACCTAAAATAGCATGCCTCATCCATCCTGAGTGCAGCTGGGCAGAGTTCCTTCATAGTATCTGTCATACCTAAAAATATTCCAGTTATGAAAATAGAGACAGAGATACTATGTCTGTTTTTGTGCTCTGCGCCTGTGTTTAGTGTACATGTAAGTGCATGTGGAATAGATTTGAGGTTGAGCTGCCTCATCCATGAAGCGTGAATGTTGTACTGAAGAATTACCTAAGGGCTTGATATCAGAGTACTTGTCCATAGCCCTGTTGCTGCACTATAGGTAATCCCAAACCAAAGCAGGTAATATGGAAAGCAGGGCAGGGAACACCTCCCCATCTTCTCAAGTTGTTCAGCTTCCCCTGAAAAGCAGTGCTGTTCACTGGAAGACAGTGGGGGGAAGAGAAAAAAACACTATAAGGGGGGTGACGAGTAACACTTGAACATTGCCAAGGAAGAATGTTAAAGGAGGGCACAAAATAGGCAAGGTGCACTTTGGCTGTGTGTAGAGGATGATGGCGGTGAGGACTGTGGTGACAAAGTAGAAAAGTGTGAGTTATTTTACATCATACGTGGTTTTCCTCCTCCTGAAGTTTTAAGTCATGGGAAAAGCCCACAGAGGAATCAGATATGGAGGCTGGACTCTTCTCAGCAGTGTGTGGAGATAGGATGAGGGGAAGTGGCCACAAACTGAAGCATAGGAAGTTCCACACAAATGCATGAGAACTTCTTCATGGTGCAGGTGACGGAGCACAGGCTGCACAGAGAGGTGGTGGAGTCTCCTTCTCTGGAGACATTCCAGACCCGCCTGGACGCCTACCTGTGCAACCTGGGCTGGGGAGCTGCCTTGGCAGGGGGTTGGACTCCATGATCTCTAGAGGTCCCTTCCAACCCCAACAGTTCTGTGATTCTGTGATATGTTCATAGAGAAACAGGCACTGATAAAACATATTAAGTCACAGGATAGAGGAAAACCCCGCTACTGGAGTTTCTCTCAGCTTTTTTCTTTTTCTTCCTTGTTCTTTCTTCATTTCTTTCTTCCCCATCCTTCCTTCCACCCAGATTAGGTGAAGTTAGAGAAGCTGCTTTAAAGTGCTTGTGTGCAAAACCACACAAGCACAAACATCTGCTGAGTTCAGGAGAACAGAAAGAAACAAGAGAAAGGATGGAGGAAAGAAAATAACCAAGCTGTCTCCAGTTCCCTCTGAACCTAGTCCAGGTCAGCACCATTGCTGGCTACACCACAAGACTCACGATCCAGCAAGATGCCAGATTTTATGAAAGGATGGATATTTCTCACAAGTGCTATCTTTACATCAGATTACAATGTTTCCACGGTATTTTTAATTTTTTTTCCACAATTGCTTTGCAGCTTCCCTTGCTTCACAGTTCTACAACCAGTATCTCCGAGTATGCACCCAACTTCTGAAAACTATTTCTTAACTCCCTAGAGGGAAAGCCACAGGCAGATGAGGCAGCACTTTCCTGTCCACTTCTGCACTGAAGAAGCAGTAACCCTTCCCCAAAGATTGCCATTTTCCCTCCGAAACATCCCAACTTAGTGCAAATTCATAGCTATGTATGTAATCAACGTTTTAAAAAAGATCTCTGAAGTCTGTATCACAGCCTATAAAATTCTTCAGCACGCAGGGAAGAATTTAGGTACTTTCAGGTTAAAACAGTTTTGGCAGAATAAAGAAAACCAGAAGCAGCAATGAAAAAAACCAAAATCCTGAAAGTACAGGATGTGTCCTTCCCTACGTTTTAGGCTGCAACATTGTTGGTAGGCAAGGTCAGATATGCAGGGATGAAGTAAACAAAAAGCATGAGGACAGCAAAGTAAATATTTGGGTGTTTTGGCAAACTGTTTGTGGGTGTTTTGTGCTTCTAAATTTGTTTGCATTCATGTCTGAGTCCAATTCACTTCCAAAGGAGAGATAACTGAAATGATCTGTCTCCTGCCCACAGTCCTCTCCCCCATCAATATTTTTGCTTATCTCTCTCCTCATGTTTCTTGTTGTTTCAAACAGCTCTTTAGCAAGCCACAAAAATGTCAGCTATCCAGCTAGCTTTAAAAGGAACCCAGCTGAAGCAAATACTCCATGCAGGCATACTGTCTTTTCCATTTCTTGGTTAGTCCTCTTTGGGCCTGCTACACGGAGATTGAGAGCCTTTAAAATGTTCAGCGAGGAGACCACGCACTACAGAAACTACTGCTTTCCCAGCTCTGTGTTTCTATAGCAACCGTCTTATTAAACCGCTGCAGCCATCTGCTTTAAATATTAACTTCACAAGACCATCAGGACTAGCTTAAAACAATATCACATGTTCATGAAATATTAAAACGAGAAACAAAAGGAGCGAATGACAGGAGAGAGCCTTTTCCTGATCGTTCTATCTGATCTTTGACAGAAAACACAACACTGGTTTGCTGGTTTTAGATAATTTAACAGTTCATGCCACTGCTTTCGAAATAACTGTTTTAAGTGACCACACTAGCTGCTGGTGGCACAAACTACAACTTTCTGGGTGTTGCAAACACAAACAAACGAAGAAAACAGCTTCCTGGGGTAGGTGGTCGCTTTGAGTGTGCTCACCCTAATAACAGAGTTTCTTTGCCCTGCTTTGGCAGCAGCATTTTCCCAAGTGCTGTGGTTAAAGTCTTTAGAGGAGGGAGCACAGAGGGGAACAGCCAGCAACAGCTGAGAAGTGCCACACTGGAGCAAGCACTGTTCTATCATCATCTGTTAAAGGATAGATGCTAAAGGGTTCTACCACCCGCAGCTCAAAGCCCCCACAGTGTGCCCCAGGAGTGATAGCCCAGATGCTGCCCTACTTCATAGAAATGCCTGCTACTTCAGAGGAACCTGCATCAGCAACAGGCTGTGACAGCAAGGTCCTTGGATTCGGCACACCAGGTCCTTCTTGCTTCCTTTTAGCAATCTGAAAAATGCCAGCTTTTACTTCTCCAAATACTCTCTTCAAACTGTGAAGCACAGCTGAAGGTAAAGCTCTGCTAGCTTTCTGCCTGCTAGTGCATGGCACCCAGAGTTCAACCTCATGTTATTTTTGCTGGGCTCCACTTGCTCCTCCCTAGTTCCCTGCTGCCTGTGTTGAGGCCCACACCCAGAGCAGGCTCTTGTAATCAAAGCAGTGATGCAGAATGTGCCAGTTTCATCTGAAAGTTTCACTGGACCAAAAAGAGGAGAATGCAGATCTTCCCATTGCAAAACCACAGACCTCTGGCACTTGAGCTAAAGAAAAAAAACCTCTTCTAGTGCTCAGGTTCTACAAAATACGTTTCTATCTCCATTCAGTACAGCATAATGAAACCATACGTCACACCATGATTAAGAACCATCAGCTTAATGTAAAACCATCTTTTTTTTCCACCTCTCTTTACTGGTGCCCTTATAGTGCAAGTGCCTAAACTCAGCTGCTCTCAACACTGCCTCGATCATAGAATCACAGAATACCCCAAGTTGGAAGGAGTCCATAAAGATCATTGAGTCCAACTCCAGTTCCCAACTAAGAATAAACGACATGAACAAGTAAGAGAATTCAGGGTTGGAGGTCTGGTGTGAAGTAATATATCCATCAAGATATTCTATCAGTCTGCAGCAAAGAAACAATGCCCGTGAAGGAATCTGATGTTAACAGGGACTCAAGGAGAAAGGTAAAAGGGGTAGGACTGACACTGAGCTTCCAGCTTACCCAGTGTTACTCCTTCATCACGAGTTTTATCACTGCCCAGCTTCTTCATTTTAAGTCTGCAGTAGAGACGCAGATCATCTTCTGTGAGGGAGCTCTCTTTGCTATGCATGAAATAGCAGCAACGAAGGTAATGAAGATGTGGTCTTTGTTCAAGAAATGTACAGCCTACTGAGTCAACAGACCCTCACAAAAGAGCCTAATGGCATATTTTGCAATTCACCCTATGTTCATTTCCTCCTACTTGATGACAGACTCTATCTGCTGTCACAAGGTAATCTCTTCTGAGGTTCTGGGGTTTCATGTATTGGTAGTTCAAGGGCAGTATCTCAAGGGGCAGGAACAGCAGTGAGTGCAGGCACTGGGTCAGAAACTGCCTGGGTAGCTGTTCTGGGAGTTGAGTGGATATCAAGCTGGACAGCTGATGTCAAAACTTTTGAGAAAAAAGGCAGTTTTTGTCCAGACTACAGTCCCATTTCTGTGCCTTTGTCAGGAATAAAGTTACCTGACTTCCCAGCCTTGGCACGGCCTCAGCTGGAATGCTGTATCTGTCCATAAAGAAGGAAGTTGATCAAAAAAAGGAGACTTGGAATAATATAGAATCTCTGCTAGCAGAGGTCTTCAAGATGAGATTGTCCAAGTATTTATCGAAAGCAACAGACTTACGATTCATCTGGCTTGAGGGAAAGGAGATGGATTAAATAGCCTCTTCCTTGGCTATTTCATAAACCTTTTGGGACTTTTTTTGTTCTTAAGCAGTTATGCTTTTTGTGCCTGCGGTTTGTGCTGAGCAGATACTCTGCAGGTTTGCTGATGTTCCTACCTTGCCTTCAAAAGCAACAGGCAGTTGTTAACGTAAGTTAATGTATTGGCCAGGAGGTGTCCTGTGTATTCTACTCTCTGTGTGCAAATATAATAAGTTGTTGACCTGTCAAGGAACCCTGTTCTGATGAGAAAACAACTAATAAAGGAGACAGGGAAAAATCCGGTTCCTATCTGCCCTCCTATATCACAGAGTCCTCCCTCTGCTCCATCTGGTGCTGCAAATTTTGATAGAGCAATTCAGATCCCATCCAAGATTCCCAGCTCCCATCCCATAAAGAGATATTACAGTGGAAAACCCCTGCGGTAAACACCACAGGTGCTCTTTCATCTCTTTTCCATATTCTTTTGGTTTTTGGTAGATTGGCTTTGCTGGTGGTAGGGAAGAGGAGCTTGGCAGAAACTTGCAATATGGTCAAGAATCTCTCACACTCAGCAATGGCAGAGAAAGCTGTGGCTGGTGATAGCTGTTTGTTTCACTGAGGAATTCCTTTCCCCTAACTTCGGAGTGACATGATTATCGATTAGTGAATGTTCTACATACAAGAAAAATTAGAGTCCTGAGACTGTTCCCTGGCAGCTGGGCAAAATTCTTTACTAAGAATTGCACCTATGCATCTGAAGGCATAATTAAATTTTAGGTGTGCCTTTTGCTGAACTTGTTAAACAAGATTTCCATTACTTTTTTTACCTAGAGGACAAACTCATGACAGAGTCTGTATTTATTTTGAGATACTCATCTAAACTGACACAATGGTGGTTATTCACCCTGTAGCATACAATGGTAAATCTCACAGTATTCTTTTCCCTCCTGCCTTCAACTTAAAAGCACTGAATAAAATAATCTTCATCATAAGCAGCATTTCTTTCATTATATATTTTTCATTGAAAGAGGGTCTTACAATTTAAGAAAATATCATTAATGGTAATTGCAAGAAGGCTGTCTGAGTCAAAGATGTGCTAGATGCATTGTTTGTGTATCTGTACAGATCTTCCCTTGGCTAAGTCAAGATAAAGCCCACAGTCATGATAAATAATAATAAATTAGTCTTTGTAAACCTTGATACTTTCTGATTCAGAACATCTTGAAAAATGCTTCACAACTTCTGGAGAAAGACTCCAGAAGATGTGCTATGATGTACCCAGAAAAAAACCTATACATATTTAGAGGTTTGACAGAAGACTGTTGAGTCCCCTTTCTCCGAGACTGCCCATACTCATACAGATTCACTGTAAGGTGGATTTTCTTTCCTCAGGCAGAAAACATGGAACAAAGAACTCTTAAAATAGTAACACAGCAGTGACCTGCTTTCAGTACTTTCATTCTTATTTCTAGATCCATTGTACACACTGTAATGAACATTGTAATGAACATTCAGCAGAGAAAAGCCATCAATAATGGCAGAAATTCATTTGCTCACATGCTGAATGCAATGTTCAGCTAGCCAGGAGATGGAATAAAACAAGTGCTGAGCCAGGGCCAGAGCTGCAGAACACTTCACCTGCACTGGTGAGAGCTACTGGAGTGCATGAAAGGAGCTGGTGAATGGCCCAGAGCAAGCACGCTTTTGCCTCTTTGCTTTATGTTGTCTAAAAAACAAAAAATATTTGCAGCAGCTTTGATGACTAATGCAGAGCTGCCACGGATATGGATGGAAAAGGTGAAGACACTGAGCTGGCTTTCTCTTTGCAGAAGTTGCATTCAGTAACGGGATTGAAGCATATTGGAAAAGAGCACTGAGAAGCTCATAGTGTGTCTTTCCTAAGGGCTCTGCCATTATGATATTTACAAACACCAAGATGTATCATAGTAACAAGTATAAAATAGAACTATGATCTTTCAACTATCTTATCTACCTCAGAAAGGTCAACCATTCTGCCTGGGAAGAAAAAAACAAACAAACAACCCTTCAGGATTTAGTAGGCTTTTGCAAAGCTGGGAGTGAGTTGTTAGATTCCAAAAGTAAAAATTGGAAGTGATTTATTAATAAGCATGGGTTATTCTTGCTAGTTTAGCATTTTTTTCAAGAAAGCTGTATTTATCTTTAGCAACCAGTCACAGTTGTATAGCCTGTCTTCCTCTACATACATGTTTTTCTGAGAAAACTTCAGGAGCACTAGAGTCTGTCAACAATAAATTGTCAGACTATATAAAAGAAATTGTTCTCGAGTAATTGGGAGTACAATACAGGCTTCTTTGAAGAACGTCAAGGACAAGGAAGAGACAAATAGATTTTATTTTTTAACAAACATTTAATGCATCACTGCTTAAGAAAATACACATGGAGAAGAAACGTGGACATCTGGCAGTTAAGTGTAATGCCTAGTCTGCTAGAGGGACACTTCAGCTACACATTTCTTTCTCAAGGCCCGTGCCAAAAATCAAGCCAGCCTTGTAGGGGCATTTACATTTTGTAGACGACGTGTCACTTGAGACAATCAACCACCTTTTTCCTAAATGGATGATCAATTCCCAATTGCAAAGCACTCATTAGTGCCTGAGTGTAAATAAAGGAATAAAAGTGGAACTGTCAATCAGGAACCACACGTTCAAGCAGTGTTCTTTTATTTTAGCCAAAATAAGCCAGCTTTGCAATTCCTTACTACTGAAAATACTTTCTGAGTCAGTTCGGCAAAGAAACAAACTTACGGCGCCGAAGAACGCAGTCGTTTCTATCCCTGAGTCGCTGAATCACTTGCCTGCTCCTGCTAGCTAAGAGTAACTATTTTTAGTTTATGGCGGAAACTTCTCTCATGGTGGCAATGATATTTCAAAACAATTTGGAAGCAAAATCGTCTGCCTGCGTGTGTGGCGTGCTCAGAGGCTGCGCTCCGTACGCACGCCTTGCTGCTCGCTGCTGGCGCCAGCAGGCCGGGTCAGCCTCACACAGGCCATGCGGCATTTGCTGGCTCTTTTCTCACCGCCGTAAGACTTCTGGGGTCATGTTTGTAAACACTGAAACCACGTGCGTTAGCACGTGGCGAGGCATCAAAACCGGCCAGGGCGCCGGGCAGAGAGGCAAACCTTGGCGCCGGATCGATGTCGCTGAGCCGGCTTGCGCCAACTCTCAGCCCGGCACGCTGCCCTCGCGGCCATGCGGCAAGGGCCGGTGGGCTGGCGGGAGGGCACAGTGGGAACCTTCTTCCTGCGTGTGGCACACGTGGGCCCGCGCTAGCGTTGGTGGCGTCAAGGCAGGTTCCCCTGCTCACTGGTGAGCAAACAGCAGGGCTTCGAAATGCTCTCACGGTGAACAAAACTCATTTCTGTCCTCAGAGGAACTGTGGGTCCGGCGTGGTCCCTTGACACAGTGCAAAACTATGGCTGTTACGGAAGAGAATTGTATTGGGGCATGTTGCCAGTGTCTCTGAAATGACTTCAAGGACAGATAACCGAGACATCGTGTCTGTAATAGCTTTTTGCTGGCTTTGCACCAATGAAGTTAAGATTTGTGTTTCAGGGGTTTGGGGAAGTAACTCCTAAATTACTCCTGTTTATCAGCAGAGGTTGCACAAAGTCAGATATGACCAGCACAAACAAAAAAGTCACGCGTCTCTCATTTCCTCTTTGCGAGTAATTAGTAGAGACTGCTCCCAAAGCCTATGGAAAGTTTCATCTCACCCTGGCCATGCACTTCACGCGCTTGGAGTAGAACCAGGCAGGAGGGGGGAACAGCCTGTGGCAGGCGTCCCTCCCTCCTCTACCATTCTGTTTCAAGTGCAGCTGTAAGTCTTGTTTGCTTTGACCTTTGCTGGGAGAGCTGAGAATAGGACAAAGAGTTAAAGTGTTACCAGTCCCTGCTGAGTTTGCACTTCTCAGGCCCGCAAGCCAGTGGCGGCTGCGAGCCGGCAAACGTGCAGCACTGCGGAGGGGCTGGGAGGGAGTGAAACAAAAGGGGAAGAACAAATAGTGCACACCCTGAAACGCAACAGGGGAACCGGTGTGGAAAAATGCCTCTCTTTGAAGAGCACGGGCTTTTCTGTTTGTTTCTCTCTGTGTGTTCTATCTGGTTATCTGAACTCAAGGTACAGTAGATACACGAGTCCTTGAACTCTGAACTCATGAGGAGAGCGGCAAAAAGTAAGTCAATACATTTCAGCTGAGCCTGGAAATAAGCATGCCTTGCCTTTGTGTGACCCAGCTATGGGAGGCCATTTAATACAGCAACGCACAGCTGTCCAAACCTCTTTCTTGCTGTATGCCATTGGCCCGCAAAAACAAAACAAAACCAAGCAGTCCTCTCCTGAGGATACTGCAACTGTGGATTCAAACAACGGCCGCTCCAAGCACCTCGCATTTTGTCAAGACTTGTCCCTTCAGTCTGGAGGGAAAGGGGTCCCTGGGTCGTTAAGGGGAAGCAGAAATGGCACCCATTCATTTCCTTTCTGAAATTCTGCCCTACTGTAAATGTTACCCAATTCCTGAGCAACGTCTCTGGAAAGCAGAAAGTACCTTCCTCGCTGTTACGTGTGCGTCTAGCTAGCGCTCTCCAGCGCTACTACTCTATCGAGCAATAAAGTTTCTATTTTTGACTCACTGTGGACGACCTTGCTTTCAAGCCTCGGACTGTACATTGCCTAAACGTAGAACGAGAAACCCGAAGGCATCGGTGGCCTCCGTCAGAGCTGCATTCTGCTGTGGCTGCTGCAGGCAAGAAATGGGCTGGCACACGGTGTGCGCGGCAGTGAGGCCCGGCCGTGTGGCACCCTCCAGCCTGTCACGGTGTTTGTAAACACCGCCGCCACGTGCGCGAGCCACGTGGGACCGGCTGCCAAACCTCAAAACTGCCTGAGGATGAGTGAGAACCTGGGGGAGCGAGCAGGCAAGCCCCTGTGCTACCTCCCCATCTCTCTGTGGGGCGGCGTGCGGCACGGCTGGATCTGTAAACATGGCGGGGAAAATCCATCTGTCCTTCATGGTCAACTGCCTCTGTCAGCATCCAAGGGAACGCTGCCAAGCTGAATTACCCATCGGATTTTATTTCCAAAAGGAATTTCCTCATGGCTTGTATCACGAGTCCCTGAAGGCACTGAAACTCCCCGGGGCAAGCTCCTGGCTCGGTGTGTTATGGACCAAAGCGTGGAGCCCGAGCTGTGGCTGCCCACAGCAAAGAACTCCCAACGAGCAAAGGGACAACATTACGATTTACCATCTCCCACTCAAGCCTGTTACAAGGAAGGTTCCAAATGCTCCTCGGGCTGTGCCACCAACACAGGTCTGTGCATTCCAACGCTTGCAAAGAGGCCTTCTGGCAGCAAATTAAAGTTTTTTTTTTGTTTTGTTTTGTTTTTTTTTTTTATTCTTCTTTGAGCTCCTTTACCAAGTATGATGTCAGTGTGAGGGTTCGTGAACCCTGACGAACCATTAATTGATAAAACAGATCAAAACGGGACTCGTGTGGTAGGTTGGTGCTGGCATACAGAACAGTTCGCAGACTGTGGGAAATCCTGCCTGAATGAATAGGAGGATCAAGGGTATTAAAGGTTAATGGGAGTTATTGGAGTACCTACTTATTGAAACGGCACTTACACAACTCCAGCCCACACACTGCAATTAACCGACGCAACATACTATTTTTAATTATAAATTAGCTTGTTGTGAGATTCTGCTTGTTTGTTTGGAGGTGTATGGAGACATCTGCAGCGACAGTGAGGCTGCTAACACCCTTCTCTGCGCCTCTCCTCATTTGAGTCGGGGGTTTCAGGAGACAAAGCACTACACAAAAGCAGCCCTCTTCCCTGAGAAGATGAATGAAGTTCTCAACGTACAATGTGCTGAGTTGTGCTGGACAAGCACTGCTGCTTTAAAGGTTCTGAGGCTTGGCCAGCAAAAACAAACAAACCAACAACAACAGAAATATAACACCAAAACTAAAAAACCGACCGCGTTGTCAATTAACAGAAAATGTTACTGAAAAACAGCTTCTGAAGAAAGTGAAAAGCCACTTGTTTCTGATTCCAGTTTCTGTTTCTTAGAATTGATACTTTTGTTATCTTAGTAAGCAGAGAAAACTATCTGTAAAGCTCTGAATGAGCAGGAAGGAGGGTATCATGGGTAGAGCACTGGGGCATGGGAGATACAGGTTCAGTTCCCAGCTACACCACAGCTTTCCTGTGTGTCTTTTAGGTTTTCTTCTGAACTACTGAAATGAATGGCTCCAGCAGAGACCACGTTCTGTGATGCATGTGAGCTCTGGCTCTCAGTTGTTGCTTATTAATTTGACACGCTTTCTCTCACTCTGTGCATGTTTTGCCTGCCCACTAATAATAGCATCCTAGCAAAAAGACTGCTGCAGTGCTGGTTAGGGACTTCTCCTCATGCACAGGCAAAGAGCAGGTAACAATAGCAGCTTTGTTTTATTTACTGCAAATATTTAGGTTTTTGGAGGGCAGCTGTCTGCCGCTGCTTTGCTTTATAAACAAGAGTTCCTGACATTCTGGCCCTCGTGCACTGCCAGGCTTCCTTTTTCTTTCACTGTCTCCTTCACTGAGTTAAGCCATTTTTGTTCCCTTTTGCTGCTTATGTTTGTACAGCCCTGAGCACGGTGGGACTCTGTTTAGTGGCTGAGATATGAGGTGCCTCCTAATGTGCAGTAATTAATTTCACTCAATCCACTCTCTCTATTTAGAAGCATCAGAGTTGCCATCCCAGATGAGACTCATGCTGCAGCTTGCCCAACAAAGCACCTCCAAGCAGCCAGCAGCAGCTGCTTCAAGAAAAAGCAGCTGTTCAGTAGGTAGTTACAGACTCACCCTCCCAGAAGGGAGACTTCTTTCCAACCCATCAGCTAGGGCATGTATTTTCTAGGAAACGTGTTAACTTGCAAATGCTTTGGAAACTTCTATTCTTTTTTTTATAATATTAAATAAAAAAATAAACCCATCTCTTTGCACACTTTCCCACCCGCTTCCTTTCCCTTACCACCAAAAGGGCAAAAAATACCCCCAGATTATATATATATTTTTTCAATTGCTACAAAACACGGAGATACTCCTGCCAGTGTATCTGTATAGGGCAGCTGTTAGAGCTCTTCAAAGCCCAGGGAACGTGAGCAGGACTTTGTGAAAGCACGGGGGCTGCCGTCAGTTCACAGCAGCACAAGTCAGCTGACAGCACCGGGGGTGGGGGAAGAAAAAAGCCACCAGTACCTAACATATTGTCAACTGCACAACACAAGCACAGTGGAAAATTGCATAAGAAAATGTATTTTCCCCTGCCTAACCCCTTCCACTTCTTGGGTGCTACTTGTAACAATGGAGAGAAAGGAAATGCATCAGCATAGGTCTTATTCTTCCCACTTATTTCTCGCACCTTCAAAAGCTTCTTCTGCGCAACAAGGACTACACAGAAGTGGAAAAGCTCAGGTCTAGACTTTTTTATAAAGCAAAAATGCTCCATGGAAAGAACAGAGAGTGGCACAGAAACAATGAAAAGCTGAAAGACCATTTTTTTCTTTTGTGCATTTTTCATTTTTGTAAATACCAAGAGTGCATGCCCTCTTTGCTCACCGTTTTCAGTGGCTCCTGCATACTGACTGTGTGAAATGTGGACTCGCTAGCACTGATTTTTTTCCTCTCCAAAATGTCTGCCAGTTACAGGAGATACACTGGGGTTAAATCCAGCCTCTCCCAGTTGCTCACCTTGAAAGCAAAACGGAAAAGCCAGCAAAGGAAGAGAGTGGGAATGAAAGGCTTGCCTTTTAGAAAAATAAACCAATAATCAAAACATGAAGGTCTTTAATATACACACGCACCCTCACCTCCTCCAACACAAGGGAAAGGAAAATCCAATAAATCCTCCAGCTTTCTCATGTTCTCTTTCAGGGGTTAACTGAACTCTTCTTATTAAGCTATAGGTTCACTTTAAGCTTCATGGATATCTCTCATTTGTATGAACTTTAGTGACTTTGGGGGTACAGAGGCAAGTCGAGCTTTCCTGGAGCAGCTCCTTCTCATTTTGCCATGAACAGCTCAGTAATGCTACCTTCACACAGGAGGAAATATGCAGTCGTTCTTTTCTCCTTTCTGCTTACATAAGAGCTAAAGGAGTTGTGTGTCCTTTGGCAAATACAAAAATTAGATAACTGCAAAGTACGTGACTTCAGACACAAGTGAAGTAGCACTGAGAGAACAAACAAGTTAAACAAAGATGAAACAAGTATGGAAAAAGCACAAGGGCGAGCGCTCCACGAACACTTGTCTCTAGTGCAAAGGAACAAATAGGGAGGAGGGTGATTAAAGGACACTGAAGTTCAGAGCAAAACTCCAGTGTCAGCATCGGGAACAGGGGCAATGTTTGCCCTTTGATCCCTGTAACAGCACTAGAAGTGGCAAGAGGAGGAACAAGTAGGCATTTCTGAGCTTGCGCTTTTTCATATATTCTCTTATCTGTTCTCTATTTTGGCTCGCTGCCTTCTGATAGCACAGTTACTGCAAGAGTAGTGCGAACTGCGAGTCAAAAAAAGTCACAGAAGGAAACAAAAGAAGGCAAAGAGCTTGGTGAAACAGAAGCACGTTCTGGATATGACACAAACCATTGTGCCTGGCAAAGAAAAGGATCGAAGAGAAAGAATCCAGTGAAGCACAGTAACAAAATACAGTGACAGTAGTCAATGCTTGTGTGAAATAAAGGAACACGTCAGAAGTCACACGTGTCGCAAGTGGACTGGCCTTTGAACTCAGTTGTATGATAGTGAATGCCATGACTCATCTAGACAAATTCAGAATAAGGAAGAGACATTTGTTCCAATCTCTCTGTACGGAAAAAAAGTTCTCGGGACACACATTGCAAAGGGAGTGACATACTCTATATGCCCTCCTAAGTGCTCACTGCAAACCTGCATGAGGGAGTCTGAAAAATGTGCAGAGGAGTGGAAAACACTGCACATGGCAGAGGCGTGAAGCTCTCCTCCGATCAGAACCTGTCTGACAGCTTTGGCTATGGCCACAGGAGATGGCACGAGGCGTATTGCCAGCTGGGTGCTTCTGGCCAATGAGATGCACTTTTGTCTGTGCTTTCCAAAGCCATCTTGCCAGACTGCCCTGATAATTACTGACACTTTATAACAAAGAAAAAAAAAAAAAAAAAAAGAAAAACCAGCAGATTGGTGGGATGATTCTTTTGGTTGAGAAAATGCAGAAGACTCCACTGAGCTTCTTACGTCTAATGGAGATCTAAAACTTGCCCTGCAGTAGTATTAGCTTTTGTAATAGCAACACCTCTTTGTGTCAACACATCCCATTAAGTAATAAAGACTTTCAGCTATTTGATTTTACTTATAAAGTTAGTAGCGTTCATGATTTCATTTTTTTAAGAGGGCAAAAAAAGAGTTCTACTACTTGAGCAGGCAGCGAGTCATGCCTAATTAAAGAAAAAATATATTAATCACTTACAGTGGGATTCTTGTACCGCTAAATGCTGTTTGTCACGAAAGCTTTTGGGAATGGATTCCTCATAAGCTTCTGAAAAGGGAAGGGGGAGGAATTGTATGAAAACTTTGTAACAGTTCCCTTAACCGTGTCTGGTACTCTGGATCAGCTCACTACAACGCATTCAAGTGCAGGGGACAACGGGGGCACTGGAGAAAGAAGCCAACGACCTAGAATGGAACACAGAGGCAGCCAGCCCAGCTACAACGTTTTCTCCAGCTCCACACACCGGATTTCTTCCCCTTGCTCCCGTGAGGAGCGGGAAAGTTCCTAGAACTCCAGGCTGTGTCAGGGCAGCTGCCCAGGATGCAGGGACACTGTTTGTAAACACTGAGCCACGTGCGCGCAGCCGCGTGGAGCCATCGGCCGACCTACGCATCTACCCACTTGGTAGGCTGTGGCGTCACTGCACCGGCGCCAAATCCTTTCCCAACACGACAGGACTTGGAGCAGCTCGTGCCAGGACACTTGGAAGATGCAGCTTGGACTTGTCACGTGTTGTTAGAAGGAAGATTAAGCAGAATTGCTTAAATTTTGGCCACCAAAATGTAAAATTCACGGTAGCATAGCTCATAAAAAGTAAAGAATGCAGAAGTCATTGGAATATGTTAGAGGTCAGAAGCAGCGCTGTAAAACACATAAAGTTATTTCATGTTGCTTAAATTGCATCATAATGATTAACTAGAAAATGCCCTGTAGCTGTGGAAGGGGTTTCCAAGGGGTACCTTGTGGTTATCGTGTTATTCTTGGTTATCTTAGCTCACCGCTTTGCTCCCTCAGCGTGGGAGAACACACTTTTCCAAATACAACATGCTTTCTATATAAATCAGATTTCCCTCTTCATTTCTTTCTAACAGCTAAAAAAAAGACAACTAAAAAAAATTATATTCTCATCCGGGGCCATAGAGACTTTTTCTTAGTGCCAATCTTGATGGCAAAGCTTGGAAAGTTTTTCCGTTAAGTGGAATCACACAGACTTGTGGAAGCACTGATCTTTGCCTCATCACGGAATTCCTACTCGTTCCAGCACTCAGACATGCTTCTGAAGAAACAGAGCTTTCACGTGCAAGTAGAGGGAGAAGCTATCTTAAAAGCCATGCTTCACTTGGTTCGGAAAATTCAGCATTTCCATCCTGTCTTGTTGAATTCAGGTATAGGACAAGGCTGTTCTACAGACCACAACAGAAATGCTGCATATATTCTATTCACTCTTTTTAGACAAGGTGTGTTTTCTGTTTGTTTCTGAATGCACAAACACACCAAGAGCTTTAATGCTACAAGCCTTTATTTATTTGTGAGAATAATCCTACTGGAGTTTTTCATCAAATGTATGCTGTAAGGCAACAACACTCCAACTTGGCACCCCCCCACCCCCCTCCCACCCCAAGAAACAGACTTTGAAGGAGAGGTTGAATTCTGTTTGGGTTGCTGAGATGATTCAGCTTTTTAGAAGGTGTTTGACAGAGATGAACAAGCCTTCATGAAAAGATAGACAGCAATTTAAATCTTTAAATCTTTTAATTGTTAATGTGCTGTTCAAAGCACAGCAACTCTTTTTGTTGTCCCCACACTCACAACCCTTTAGTACCAACAACTAGTAGTGTTTTCAGATGCTCTTCCCAGGCAGGACACTTTTGCTCCTTCGTTTCAGGAGCAGTGTGAGAGATGTGGATGAAGTTAGCTGCTTGTTATTAATATGTTTCCAGCCTTGGTTTTCCTCTACCTTCTGTTAGCCCCTGCTACACAGCATGAGACATACTCTCAGTACTCTAATCCAAACAACTTTTCAGGTCAGTCATCAGCTGTCCTTGGGATTAGTCCAGCTGATGCTGGAGCTTCACCATTTTATTCCTTAACCCCTCCACCTCCGCCTCCACACACTGAGCAACTCCTTGAGAAATGGGTGGTTGTTTTATTCCCTCTCCCTTTTTAAGAGACTTGTCTACCCTCAGGGATGGCAGAAGTTATTTCCTTTCAATGGCTGAGTGAGAAGACGATTACTCATGGTACTTTCCATTTCTAACACTTTATTACCTAGGATATCAGGACAAGCTATGCAAATTGCACAGGCAATCAGTGACGATCTGAAAGCATACCAGCTTGAACTGTGGCAACTTGTTACTAGTGACTTGCTCGCTGTTTAAAAGGATACATTTCCTACAGAATATCATTACATGAGTAAGAAGGTACTCACTGCCTTATGGAGAATGAGATCGGAATAAGTGTGATTGATTCATATAATTCCCTTTTTGGCTCTCAGCCACGATGCAGTCATATGCTTTATCTCTGTTCAGACTACAGCTTTTTTTTTTTTTTTTTTAAACAAAAATGAATCATAGTACATCCCACTCCATTTCAGAACCAGCACGCTGCCTTTCAAAGTGATGTCACAATGCTCACTGCTGCTGGCTGACTGCCTTAGCAGCAATCTGAGAGCTGGACTAAATAAATACTGTATATTATTTGGCAAAATCATTTGTGGTTGTGTTCCCCAGCACCGTTTCCAAGATAACCACCAGCTCTACTTGAAACTTGGCAACTTTGTCCCACCACGTTCAGGCTCCAGTTGGGAAGCTGGCTCGCAGAGGCTGCTACCATGCCTCCAGCTACTGTGCGGCGCTCCACGAGGGAGGCAGGAGGGTCACCCTCGTAAGCGAGGTCTGACAGCTCCTCTGAAATTCCACTGTGAAAAGCAGACAACTCTAAAACAACCGTTTCTTGTTTCTGCAGGAGCCTATGGTCTACAGCTCGGTACGAAACGGAGCAGGTGATTTAAAGCCACCGCTCAGGCATGTTCTGCGAGAACCGCTCTGCTGCCATTTATTCCCAAGTAACTCTGAGGTGAGCGAGAAGCGAAGTATTCCCTGCAATCCCAAACAGGGTCGGTAGCATCACTGCAACCCAAACTTCATTTTTTTCCTCAACATCCGAAAAGCGGATTTGTTCCAAAGCACGGGGCTTTATTTTTTCTTCCGTTAGAGCCACTTGGCCATTACTAACCTAGAAAGAAACCATATGGGAGATTGCATCCCAGCACATCTAAAACATGTGGGATAAGAAAGCAGACTCTTCTGGTGCCGGCAGCAGCCGGGGAGCCTCCTGACCTGCATGCAGAAACCCAAACACTGACAGCCTCCCACTTCTGTTACCCAACACAGCACTGGTGCCAACACGAGACCTTGGAAGTCCATCCGTCATAATACAACTCCTCAGCGGGCACACAGTTCATGTTCTTTAAACAGTGTTGACACACGAGAGTCTAGGACCATGCACTCTACATCAAAACAATGCCAGCCCCCCCAGCAAAAAGCCAGGAACCATTGATGCCAAAGACACAGTTCGAAGCCTTACTGTGAGCGGTGATAGCTCAGCAAACTTAGGAGCCCCAGTGTCACCTGTTCAACCTTTTTGTCTTTTGGGTATTTGTCAATCCATTCTGCAACAGTCAACATGACGCAAGTTTCTGAGGTCCTGGGAGCATTTGCAAAGCTTCTCAGTGTCACTCCTCAGAACAACACAAAACGATCCCCAACAAAATGTGACTTTTAGGTTCTTCGCTTTGGTGAGCAGCAGTTTAGTCCCTCCACCTCAGTGTTCAGCTCCTCATGTCTTTGCCCTCCCTTTCTTTTCTTCCCAGCATCAGATTTAAAACCCTCCCAAACCCCCTGGCAGGGCTCATGCTGGGCTTTCTGCAGCACTAAGGAAGGGAGTCAGAATAATGCCCCCTCAGTGATTTACTTACATTGGTTCCAAAGGGCCCTTTCTACAGGAAGAAACTCAAGACACCTACATTCATTTTGAGTGCTACCAGCAGCAGGTCAGACAGACCAGCCCTCGCCTTGCTGGATTTACCAGCATGTTGGGGACAGAACAGACATAAGCACAATGCAAACACAACTTCTGAGCAGGGTACAACATGCACAAAACCATCTTAAACACAGATGTAGCAAAATAGCACTGATGTTTTGTATAGAGTTTTATTTGAGTCTGTAGAAAAGCACTAAGTACTTAACACCGGAGAACCGGAGCCTGGGAAGTGATGGAGGGCAGCACAACTCGGTGCCGCCCGTCTGAGAGGGAAGGAGCTGAAAGAGGCAGTGTTCTGCACCACAGTCTATCAAAACCTGTTGCACGACTGCTCTTAGTCATCACGCGCAAATGGTGAACTGTATATAAACAGCGCAGGCTTACCTTGACGCGGAGGGGTGAGAGGAGGCAGGTTTTGAGGCGATGAGGAAAAGAAAAGCCCCTAAAAACCCAAAACGCGCGCACCAAGACGTTCGGGAAAGGCGGGGGCAGCCCGAAAGACGGGAGCTAACACGGCCATCACGCACCTCTTAGGCAAATCGCCCCAGCTCCCGGAGATAGGGAGGGATGACTTACAGCCCCACAGCGCAGAGCCGTCCCGTCAGTCCGCCCGCGGCCACCCCGAGCGCGTCCCGTCCCGCGCGCGCACCGCGGCCGCGGGGAAAGCGGCTCCGCACGCCGAGGGTACGCGCAGCCCCGCAGCGGCGAGGCGGCGTGCCATCAGCGTGCGGGCGGCACGGCCTCGTTAAGCCGCCGCGAGCAAAACCCTCGCCGACCTGCTTTCACCGGGGCAACAACTCTCCGCCGCTCCTACACTCCTCGCTGCGGCGTTACGGGCGCAGCGCCCGCGTGCGTGGGTACCGCGCGTGTGAGCGGCGGCGCCGGTGCGGCACCGCGGCGGCACTCTGCCCCGATGCCGGCTGCCGCGGGGCACCGCGCTGTCACCCCGTCGGCGAACGCTGCGGAGGGAGGCGGAAAGGGGACAAGCGGCCCCGCGCGTGGAGACTGCACGGCGGCGGGAGGGGGGGGGGGGGGAGAAGAGGAAAGAAAAAAGAAAAAAAAAAAAAAAAGGGAAAGAAAAAAGGGAAGGCCTGGCGGCCAGCCTCATGCACACACGCACGCACGCTCCTCTCGCCCCCGGCCCCCGGTTTCGTTTCCCCCTGCCCTCCGCCGCTCTCCACCCCCCCCCCCCCCCCCCCCCTCCCCGGCTCCGCTCCCCCTCCTCTTCCCGTCCCCGCGGGGCTGCGCCCGCCTTTGTGTCCGCCGGGGCCGGGAAGCGGCACAAAGCCGGGCCCGATGCCCCCCCGCCGGCAGCCCGCAGCCCCCCGAGCCGCGCCGAGCCGAGCCGTGCCGCGCCGAGCCCCCGGGGGCAGCGCCGCCCCGCGCCCCCGGCTCAGACAAAGGCGGGGACGGCGCCGCGGGACGAAGCCGGGGCTCGGCGGGGCGAACCGGGGACCCCGCCGCCTCCGTCAGCCGTCAGCCATGTTGGGGGGCCGCGGCGCCCACCCAGCCGCGGATGCGCGGCGCGACCCCCGCCGCCGCCCCCCAGCCCTTCCCCGGGAAGCCGCGGGGCCCGCCGCCGAGAGCCGCCGCCGCCGCCGGCGGTGCCGCTCTGACCTCCGCCGCGTCCCTCAGCCTTGCCGACATCCAGCACGCACAGCCGGGCGCCGCGCTCCCCGCTCCTACAGGGCCGCCATCTTGCTTCCTTCTGCTCCCTGACGAAAGCGGCCGGGCCCCCGCATCAATATGCACGCGGCGCCCTGACGTCGGCGCCCGCCCCGCGTGCCGCACCGCCCCGCGCCGCACCCCCGCGCCCCGACCCCGCGCAGCCCGAGCGCCCCCGGCCCCCGCCCGCCGCCATACGCCTCTTGCTGCTTTTTTCTTTTCTTTTTCTTCCTTTCTTTCCCCTTTTTCTTTCTTCCCCGCTCCCCCCCCCCCACACACACACACCCCTTTTTTTTTTTTCTTCTTCCTTTTCCTTCTTCATAAATCAGCAGTAAATTCCCCCTCCCCCCCCCCCCCTTCCCCCCCGTCGCCCGCCCCCCGTTTCCTCCAGAGGAAAGCCCTGCGTCCGCAACCCACGTGCGGGCGCCCTGCAGCGCTGCTGCTGAGCCCCGTGCCCCCGACTGATATCCACGCCGGATTTTTCCCTTCGGGACAACCCCGCCAGCGGGCAGCAGCCCCACCATCCCCCCTACAAGTAAAGAGGAGTCCCTTCAAACGCCGCCTCGGTGCCCCCATGCCCACCGGCAGCAGCCCTGGTGTCGTGGGGATAAGCGGGGCCTGCGGGGCGCTTTGGGGGCTTGGTGGGGGCCGGCAGGCGGCTGTGCCCCCCCCCCCCCCCCCTCGACTAAGAGGAGCGCTAGCCGTGCAATAAAGCGTGAGGGTGTCACGTCCCGTTGGTCCTTTACAGTTCACGTTGCTTTTTAGGAAGCCCGAGCTGTCGCAGAGCGCCGTGCTTTCCGCGTAGCGGCTTGCTGCTCGGGTTGGTTCTGCTTCAGTCCGCGTGAGCAGGCAGGTGCCCCCAGCCGCACTGTGCGCGCACTCCGTGCCCCCGCTCGTGGCACCGGGACAGGAGCTGGCCAGCTGCTCTGTCCCGTACTGCGGAGCTCGTTCGCACGCCGCTGCCTCCAGCAGCCCAAACCCGTGCCGAAAACCTGGTCCATCTCCCCTTGGAACGATGCAGAGACTAAGGAAGGTCCCTCCCAGCTCTGCCACAGGCTTCTGTGCGTTTTCACGGCGCCGGCCCCCTGCTCTGTAAGCCCGCGTATGCAGGGAGGGTCGCACGCTGCCCTGCTGCGAGCTGCGGCTCAGCGGGATGCGGTCCCGTCCGTTCCCGTCCCCGCAGCGTTTGCGCTGCTGGGCAATGCCTTGCCTCTCTGCCCCGGCTCCGGTGCTCGAGGGGAACCCACGCGTCCGCGCCCTGCACGTAGGAGCGTGGGAGACACGTGCATTTCTGCAGTGCTTCCTGTTATAGGGTGGTGTGCTGCTCTGCGCTTTGCCTTCCCTCTCTTACTTTTGCAGCTTCCCTGCCCCGTTCTGGGGGCAGCCTGGTTCCCCCGAGGAGCGGTCTCAGTCAGCTTTCTGGTCTCAGTCACCTTCCTCCCAGAAGGAGCCAGAGGTTGCTCGCAGGGAAGAGCTCTCAGCAGTGCGCGCAGATCCCGGCTGCCGCTCAGGGCTGGAGCCGGCTCTCCCTGCTCCTGGCATCAAGACAGCCTGCAGTGGTCTTCAGGGCCGCCCCGTCTCGTGTCCCTGAATGCCTCCTGTGCTTCTATCTCACGTCAGTGACCCGCTTTAGGAAATTCTCCCTTCCAGTCCCACGCTGCTGTGCTTTCCCATTAGTAAATAAGGCCACTAATACCTTTATCGGCAGAGGGATTTAGAAAAGATAAACAGTGTGTAAAATGTATTAAATGTAATGAAAATGCATACGTATGAAGCAAGATGAAGGAAATAAGATTGCAACGGGTGACGCACAGCAAGGAGGCAGGAGCACTCCTTAACTGCTGGGAGGCTGTGCCCACATGGGGGACACATCCAGGTGACAGCAACAGGTTGGGAAGGCTTGGAGCAGACTGCCATCATTTTCCTGGCCATTTTTCTGGGCTCAGAAATACTTGCCTCCCACTGAGAGATGCAGAGAAGTTTCACCTATTTGTAATTTCAAGGCAGGGAAGGTTCAGAATGGGAGGTCAGGAGAGCAGCCGGTTTCTGAAAAGGGCAGGGCTCAAATTAATAAACGCGGGCGGGACGGGAACAGCGAGGTGCGTTTGTCTTTCACATCTACTCACCCATATTAATCTGCTGTAATTGCATTAACGGGAATGAAGCGGCGTTGAAGCCAGCATTGGCTGGGGCCGGGCCTTTCTGCGGCTCGGGGTGTATGTGTGGGGGCCGACCTGGGGCCGAGGGCTGAGCTCAAGGGAGGATGGTGACCATCCCTAGAGGCCACGCTCCTCTGGGTATGTAAGGCTGCCAGCAGCAGATGGGAAAACCAGAGTGCACACCTGGTGCCAGCGATGCCACTTTGCTGTTGAAGGAGACCACAGGTCTTAGAGGCTGATAGCTCACCGCAGCAGACCGGGTGTTGGGCTGGAGATGCCCTCTACATACCAGGCAGCCCCAAAACCTCATCGTGACCCCTGAAATCCCAGTGTGGTCCCCAGTGTTCTGATGTGGGCCCTGAAAGAGGCAAATGAACAAAGAAGCAAAGCTGAGGTGAGGGCAGCACGATGCTCAGGCTTTCACTGCTGATAATCATAGAATCATAGGATATCCCAAGTTGGAAGGGACCCGCACGGATCATTGAGTCCAACTCACTCCCAGCTCCATACAGACCACCCAAAATCCAAACCCTGTGTCTGAGTGCATTGTCCGAATGCTTCTTGTACTCTAGCAGCAGACACTCCTCTTCCCAGCACCTGCTGCTGGCAGGTTTATCCACCAAATCCCAGAAGAGGAGAAGGCAGAGAAAAATCCCAGAAGAGGAGAAGGCAGAGAAAAGCTTTCCATTGAAATATCTGGGCTCTTCAGTTTGGAGAGAGGCTTTCCCTCAAAGGAATGCGACAGAAGCCCCTCCCTCTTTTTGGTGCTTTCTGCTGCCATGAGACAGCACAGGAGCCTATCTGTTGTAGAGACAATCTGCACGGCAACACCTATCATGTCTTCAAGTTACATTGCATGTCCCATGGTAATGCTGCTGGGTCAGAAATTGCCTATGAAATGCCCGTTTTGTTGAGTGTGTGAGCTGAAGACTTGATTTTTATTGTTGTTGTTCATTTCCTCAACATATTTATTTAACATTAAAGCGGTGGGAATATGTATTTGTGAAAAAAGCAGCCATCAGATAATCAGTAAAATCACCAATGGCTTCTCCCAGTTCTATAGAGAAAGTAATGCTCTCTGCATATCAAAGCCAACACAAGTCAGCCCAAACAACTGCAAAGTCATTACCGATGGCTGGGGGTGCTAGTAGTCCCAAGATGAAGCCTTCTGGTGCTCTCCTTGCAATCTCCTGCCTCGATTGCATCCCATTACATTTGCAATCTGCTTTCTGCTATTGGCAGATAGGCTGACAGCCATTTAAACTCTCATTCCAAAAAGTATCAGAGTAGTTCTGTTAGGGGTTTTAGTTTTTCTGGCTTTTCTTTTTCTGCTCTGGAGAGAACATTAAGATTCCCAGAGGGCAGCTCAGGGAAGGGTTCATTGTTCATTGTTCCTTCTTTCCTTTCTTTCTTTCTTTCCTTCATCTCCATCTGCACCCCAGCCTTCTTGGGGGTTTTCTTGTCCCACAGGAGCAGCTGGGGCTTGTTTATACTCTGGCTCGAGTATAAATCAAACCTGCCTAGGGAAGGAGAGGTGTGGAGGAGCTGTTGCTGTATTGTGAGTGCAGAGTTGGTCCTCTTCAATTCCTCCGCTCTTTGCTTCATGATCGTGATCCCCTTGACATGAAATGGGGGGATGAGGCAGAGCCCTCTTGGGTATGATGAAGTTTTCCCCTTTGCCAAGATCTGATCAAGGAGAAATCACCTGCCAGCTTTAGCAAGGCTGTAGTTCGTAAGGCAGAGGGGGAAACAGGAGAGGAAAAGGAAAAGCTGCAGAAATTACATGCCTTTCCTCCAGGAAAGCAGCAAAGAACAACATCAGAAAAAGAGGTAGTGAAACTGAAGTGTCCCAGTGCTGCTGGGGAGAGCTGGGGGATGAGTCCCAGTTTTAAGCCCCAAAGTTGGAAGGCAGCGGCACTGACAGCAGAATCAGAAACAGGAGAAAAGTGTATGTACCTGTATAACAGCATACCTGTATGAACGCACAGGATTTTAGCTGCAGCACAGGCATTGCCTGTTCTGCTCTTCATGCAGCCATCCCTTCTCCGAGTCAGGGCAGGTGGGGATGATTCATCCCCGGCATCAGCATGATGCTCATCTGCACGCTCTCCGGCTAGACGGCTTTTTGCTTTTTTCTATTTTCTTTTCTTTCAGTCCCCAGATGATTCATCTGTCCATGCTGATACTTCAAAAGCTTCAGCCCCAGGGCACTGCCTGGTGCAGCCGGACCTGGCCACCTCTCCCTTTCTTCTCTGCCATCTCAGCTGCTTGTGCTCATCACTTTACAATTTACACTTCTTTATGCCCCAGACTGAAGCACCACCAAAAGCTGGAAGCAGTCAATGCCCGGTGAGGAGAAGTGGGCATCAGGCTTCAAGGAGCCCCATGCTGCATAGTGGACACCTTTGTGCCTTTATTGAATGCCACAGGCAATAGTTTCCTTTAGTTATTCTTACAGGTGGATGTGCACTGTGCCTTCCCTGCTTCTTTCTCAGCTTGCGGGTGCCCCTTCTCCCCTCTGAAAATAGGAGTGCTGTAAAAAGCCTGCCTTCCTAAGTGGATGTGTGTGTAGACTCTGAAGGTGCAATCTAGTCTAATTAATGCTAATTAATTACTACATGGTCAAACAAGCAGGAAATGCACATGCAAGCTACAAAAAATTAATTATATGAAAATAGGATAATCGCCTGTGTGTTCAGATACACACTTATCTGAGCAAGCGTGCATTCAGAATTTTAAAAAGGAATACCAGTTGTGTCTGTGAAGTTGAAAGAGCCATAAGGATATAGATTTTTCTCCCATATTGCTTTTTGCCCGGTGGCTTCCTTTTCGAGTAGTCAAGTGTAAGAACGAAGTGGAAGAGGCTGAGAATGGCACTGCATTGCCAAAACCCAACCCTGGTGCTCGGTTCTGAACATCGGTGCTGTTGGAGGAATGATGCTGAGCAGAGCTGCAAAGCATGTTTGATCTCTTCTCCTTTATTACTCAGATCGAGGGACTGTTTGCACATGCCCCCCCAGCCTCCCCCACACCCCCCCTCACCTCCTCCAGCGTTTTGCACAGCTCTCAGGAGCGACCCATCTGTGCCTCTGGGTTATGGAAAAAATGACAGGAGACCTCCACAGCTGGAGTTCAGCTAGCAACCACTGCCCCAGAGCCTTGGCTTATGGTTTTCATCAGAGTGGGACGTGCTGCGGGATGCCACAGATTTTGTGCAGCTGCATCCAATGTTTTGACACTGCTGCATCAAAAGAGGGTTTCAGCTGCAGCAGGAGGGTATTGCAGGCAGCCTGGTGAGCAGCACCTGGCCAGGTATGACAGGGACATGGGACACGCATTCTCTTACCAAACAAACCCCATTTTCTGGCCCCAGACACATACATGAGAGCAGAAGCACGGAAGGAAGGTAAACAGAGCTTGGATCTTGGAAAAAGGAGGAAAAAAGGAGGAGACATCCTTTGAAAGGGGCAACCATCTGAGTTTTCCCTGAGACCTACTCTTCTTACACAGCGGGTTGGAAAACAAAGTCTGTGTTGCACCTCAAGGCATAATCAAGTCCTCAGAAACACTTAACAGCAAAACTCTGCTCTCTGAAAGCAGCAGCATTGTTGATTTGGGATCCATTGAATGTTTTAACCAGGCACAGGCTTCAAGTCGACCTCTGTGATTTGGGCAGATGGAAGTGTGAGGAGTGTATGGCTTGTGTTAAATTAGAAATAATCAGTTAAGCCAACAGCAGTTCCAAAGGGCCACAGCAGGCCCTTTCTAGTAATTGATTTTTTGAGAGTCCCGCAGATAGAGCTTTTTTTCCCATATATGTAATGGATCCGTCCCCTGGTGATTAACAAAGTAATTCCTCCTGTGTTTACATCCTCTCTGAAGGGACAGCTTCACAGCTCAGGATCTGTAGCTCTGATGCCTATACTATGTGCTTTACCCACTTGGCCGTTCCCAGCCCATCTCCTTGGCATTCCATGGTTTTTCCAGCTCCTCTGCACTTGATCCTCTGAGCTGCCCACCCGGCTGCAAGATGCTCATTGCCCATTGCCTCCTTGACTCCAGCAATTAGCAGAGCATGAGCAACCACTGTCATGGGTACAGCTCCTCCCCAGGGAAAGCTGTAAACCTGAGAGCGTGTGGTGAAGACAAGTCCTCATGGCCACTGGCCAAGGGCAAACGATTACAAGCTAGCAGGGGCACCCACTTGCTTTGATGCTGTGTCATCAGCGCGCCGTTGGCTTGCCAAGTTGGCAGGACCCTGCACGGTCTTAGCAACAGGAAGTTTCTTCTGTGAACGCTTAAAACTTCAATTATTAGTTATTGAATAGGTGGGAAGAGAGCCAGGACGTGGCAGAAGTGTGAGTGGTTTCTCAAGAGACCTTCCAAACTGGTTCAGATTCACCAGTCCGGATGTAAAATGGTTAAAAGAGAAGAACATCTCCTCTGAAGAGCTCTTGGCTATTTTTTCCTGCCCTCTTTCTCTCCCCTCATTTACCTGGCCAAATCTTTTCAATCTGCCTTTATTCAGTAAAGTCAAAGAAACCATTTTCTGTTCTAAACGGAACCTTTCCTGAATGATCTTGGTGGAAGAGATAGAAGAATACAAATCATGGCACCAAATTTATTCCTAACAAAGGGAGCTGTTGCTGCCAGTCCTGAGACAAACAGATAAGTCCAGTAATTATAGATAAGTGCTTTTGTTTGATCTGTATAACAATTTCTGCATTTGCAGGTAATTTCCCTTAGGCGTTCACAAGCAGGTGGGAAGAAGTCCTACTACAGGCTGTATTTTAATTTATTTTCAATTGACTTCTCGATGAGCAAACAAACAACTGTCATTTTTAGGACTGAACCATTTCCAGAGACATTTTCTGGACTGAAGTTAAGATTTCTTTTTAGTATTATACTTTCTGAGTTTTGCCTTTTTCCCTAAGTAAGTCAGCAAATAAAATGAAATAGCCTCTTGATTCATTCTTCATTTTCCTCAGTAAAAAATAAGTTTAAAATACCATTGCATCTTGCAAGCCCTTATTGCAAGTCCAGGGCCAAAAGCCCTGCTCAAGATTTGTCCTAATTCTACCATGCGCTATACAAACTTCCCCAGAGAAGTTAAAATAATGAGCGAATAACTCAAAACTTTATTTTTCCAGGCTCCAGATTGCTATGAAAACCCACTGGAACACTTTCCAGAGGCAGAAACAGAGACACAAATGCCTTGCTAAACCCCATGCACCCCACACACTTAACAATCTGACTTGTGACCAAGGCTGATGGCAGGAACATAGCCAGAAGTATTGGATGTAGATGCAGGCTGGAGCCAGTTCTGTAACTAACCGATGAAGCCACTGGTTTGATATCCAAGCTTCAAACAAAGACAAAACTGTGGGGCATATTGATAAGCTAGCAGTACAACCCACACGGCTGTTGAGAAAATGCTCTTTGTGGCTGAAATCTCTCCACCATATTTGTGTTTCAAGGTGATTGCAAGAAATTACAGAAGTTTCTCATAGGGAAGGATGTAAATACATCCTAAGTGTGATGTGCAAAACGAGCATAACTGACAGCTACTTGAACACTAGATGGCTGAAACCCATGCCCCGGCACACTGCAGAGAAATCTGGCCTGGCTTAGCCAAGGTGACCTGACGTTGGTGGGTGTGACACAAAGCCCATCCTGGGGGTTGCACCAAGGCCCCTGCTTCCTGAAGGGAAGGAGATCTCTGCTCGTGTCCCCATGAGTCCATGCCCTTCAGCATGAACCATTTCCTATCTTAGTTCGGACACCACCTCAGCTTCTCCTCAAGAATCTCCAACTCAATTAGGATAATTCTGCTCTTCAGCATCGCCAGTCTTGAGATTTCCTTTGACCACCAGAGGCCTGGAATTATTACCATCAAAGAATGGACAGCCATCCTTTGAGAAGGGGCACCACCACACAGCCACCAAAGTGCGGCCATCCTCTGTGAAGAAGTGGCTCCCACTGATCTTTAACCAATTTTTCTGTCTACCTCTGGGCATATCTGACCTGGTTTGACCAAGTCACGTTAGACTTCCCCTTGTTTTCTCCTTTCTTGGATGGCTTCTGGGAGCAGACAAATGGAGGATGACATCTCCTACTTAGGACCAAAGAATAGCTAGTGGGAGAATGTTTGACAGAGTAATTGTGCCTGGCAGTGAAGGAGCAGTGGTGTTTAATTGTGAGCCATGTTAGTGTCAGATAGGTGTAGAGGGAATGAGTGTCTAATAAGTATTTGACACAGTTCATTATCAGTCATGGTAGATTAAATAACAAGACATACATTAACTCATTTAATAATTAGCTACCATCATATCAGCTTGATAAAAGAGTACTATTAAGTAAGTCTGACATTGTATTAATACAGTCTTTAATTTTTAACATGGAAGATTAAGATAAAGCAACTGCCAAGGATTGTATTGTAATACCTTTTCCAGATATCTTGGGGTAAACATCACAAACAGAGTTAAATCTTCCTGTGGGTTGCTTAATGTTAACTCCCACATCTGGCATTTTTCTGAAACCTTGTGTGTCTGTGTTAATTACTGGCTTGCTTATCATTCCTTAGGGAATGTCTAGCATGGACACTAGCCCCAGTGAGAAGGGGGGCAAGGAGGTGCTGTGGGGAGCCACACAGAACTCAGCCCTCCTGCACAGGGGAGCCCCACAAGGAAGGTAGCCAGAAGGGCCACCTCACATCTGCCACAGGCTTTCTCTGCAGGGTTCTCACTTCACCTTTTTGCATCACTTATCAGTTATAAAAATAAGAATATCAGTGTTTCTTTTTCCACGCTATTTTGCTAGCTGGGCTGGAGGTCACACCACACGTAAGGGTAACCACATTTCCAGTGTTGCCTGGGGAGGCATGAGAGCATGGGAGCTGCTCTCCGTGCTGCCCGTGAGCCTTTCTGCTGGCCACACGGAAAGTCCTGCATTACACTAATGCAACACCAAAAGCAGTGTGTGGTTTGTGAGTGGCTTGAGCTGGTGACATCTATCGAGTGTCCTCTTCACAGTGAAATGCTGGTAGGGAGTGGGATGAGGAACAATCACTTTGGCTATCATGGTCTTTTTTCTTTGATTTTGCTTTCGTTGTTGCTGACGGACTTTCTTCTTGTGGTCCCTTTTTGTGTCAGTTGTGTACCACACGTTCTCCAAAAGGACTTCATATCTGATGCTCCCACTTCTGCTGCTAAAAATGTGCACAAGAAAACAGCTGGGGGAGCCACAGGCAGCAGTAGGTGGGGGAGCACGACAGTGCATGTAAAAATATTCTTGGAGTTTTGGTTAGGAGTTAGCAAAGCCTACTTAATTGCTGAAGCTAGGCTTAAGTCCTTTCAAGAAAAAGAAAAAAAAATGTTAGGAGATGAGTATTTGCTTTGGAAATAGACATTGATTAACTTATGTATTAAGTTCTGCTGTTTATTTTTGTGCTGGCCATGCTGTAGAGGGTTTGCAGAGGTCTTTATGAAAGAAACTTAAAATAATCATTGAATCACAGAACTATTAGAGTTGGAAGGGACCCCTAAGGGCCGTGTGGTCCAACTCCGTGCAATGAGAAGGGACACCTACAGCTCCATCAGGTGCTCAGAGCCCCTCCAGCCTGACCTTGGCTGTCCCCAGGGATGGGGCATCCACCGCCTCTCTGGGCAACCTGTGCCAGTACCTCATTGCCCTTAGCGTAAAACACTTCTTCCTTACACCCTGTTTAAATCTGCCCTCTTTTAGTTTGAAACCATTTCCCCTTATCCCATCAATACTGTTCTACTGGTTCGTTCCTTGCTAAATACTGCAGTAATGCCAGTAGTTAATGTCAGAAAATAACGGTGGACTCAGAAAAACAGAAGTCAGCTTAAAATCATCAAAATGAAGGGAATATATTTACATCTCTTTGGTCCTTATTACTTTCCATTTTTTGAGACTACTGTTCATGCTTGCAAAGTCTTTTCCTGCACTCACATGCTGTCTCAGCACTTTTTGTTTCGTTGGAACACGGGTTTCCATCATATTACTCAGTGGAGTACCCAAGGCTTCAGGAAAAGCAAATATATATGACAAGATACTTGATAAAATCCTGTAAGATGGCAAGCTGCTTAAAGCACCTTTTCCATAGAAGCAAGTTAACTAGACCACTGGGGGAGGGAACAGGCAGATTTAGTCTGAAAATCACATTAACAGCGTTCATGCAGGAAAATGAGCTCTTGATGGGAGGTGCTAATTGTTATTAATTAAATAACTTACAGATTATATGATTAGTATTGACCCACAATATTAAAACGGTAAATTCCTTATAAAGTGGGCAAGATACAATATGGGAAATTGAATTAGTTAATAAATCAAAATGAATGGATGTCTGAAACAATTATAGTCATTAGTGGACCTGCAGTCACTAAGTATGTAAAGGGAAGTCCATAAAAGGTAATAATATTACCGTGGAAAGGGATTTCTTGGGACATGGTGGAGATACAGTCAGTACCAGAATCTGTGTTAGCTGTTGAACAAGGGCCAACAGTGGGGGCTTGCCTGCTGACATGGGGCACTGCTCCCAGTGGCTTTCTTTAGGCTGCTTGGATACCACAGCTGCACAGTGTGCACTGTACATCTCTCCACTGAAGCCAAGGAAAGTTAATGATCTCAAATATTCCTTGAGAGGACATCTTTGATTTGATGTCCTCCCAGAGATTTACGAAGAATAAGCAGCCCTTAATATAACAAGCCCCAAACCAGGGGTGCTGTGGGGGCCACGAGCTGCTTTCTGCTATTGTTGCCTTTGCTTTCATACTGAACTATATCTGTTCAGCCACTTTTGCTGCCCATCATGAGGGGGCCTTGCAGTTGAAGAAGATGATCTCCCTCTGTGACATGAAGGTATGGGTCCTGGTCATCCCTGCAAACCACAGCTGCTGACTTCTGGCGTGCAGTGGTGGGCAGATAGGATGCATACAGGGCTATTTTTAAGTACAGAGAGGAACATGAACCTGAACCTAAGATGAGGTGAAGGAGGTGAAACGTTCTGCATTTGATCTCCCTTATTCATGTCACACTGCATCATTAGTGTATGTGAAAATGCAGTGAAGCGTTAACACACAACAAGCAGGAAACTGAAGATCTCCAAACATTTTGTGTCCAGAAGGAAAGTTGTATTCTGTTTCTGAGGCAGATTTAATCAACAGGAACCAGTGCTGGAGGGCAGTAACAGATAAGCAAAGAAATTAGTCCCAGAGTCGATGTAATTAGAAACATCTGGATGATGTCAGCCTGCCTACAAGGCCATTTTCATGAAGAGTTTGTGAGCACTCCTAAAATCCTCTTACTAATTGTCAACATCAAGCTTCTGCTCTATATGCCATGCTTTTTTTCTAAATGTGTGTGTGCACGGCTGCGTGATATTTATGGGTTTGAGAATCCCCACAAACAGTGTTTCCCTTTTTTTAACATTGGAAAGGCAATGCCACTTAAGAATTTACAAGAACAAATTGATGGCCAGATTCTATAGCAGATGGAAACGTTTAGCAAATTTCTGTATCCATTGGACAGACTTAACCACGGGGACTTAGCCAGGGACTTCAGACAAAGCCTTTTTTTGGACACAAGGAAATGGTCTTTTCCGTGAGATCTTTAGCAGACCCGATGGAAGCAAGGAGCTGTACCTTCAGCAGTAGATAGGCTGCCTCATGGGCAGTGGAATAGGTGGGCATGGGTCACTGGGTGTGGGATGTGATGTCCACCTGGTGCCAATGGGAACAGACACTGCTCTGCTCTAATACAGGGTGGGGAAGATAGGGGTTGGCCACAGCAGGAACATTTGAAGGATGCTTTTCCTTTCTGAAGGTCAGTAAGACTTTCTGATGAGGAGGAACTAATATTCTTAATGGCCAAAAGGGCTTTTCAGTGCTGTTCTTAATTACTAAGTTTAACTGATGGCCAGCTGTATTATCATTCGTAGCTCTGGTGATTTGTGTTGCTGCCCCCAATAACTAAACTTCACAGCACATTGGCTTGTTTTACAGTCTGGGTGAGAGTCATCCTCATTAAAGTTTATGAGGAACTGTCAAATCAAAGAGAGCTGGGGTCTTTTCAAGATGCCTTTGTTTTATTTTATGGGATTCCATGTGAGGGAAAGGACACTTCAATGAAAACTTGCTGCTTCTACAAAGATTGGTATGGAAAGGGACATTATGTGTGACGGTGAGCTACTGCAAGCTGTGTTCTGCAGCAAAATGTCACCAGCATTTCCATGAGTGGACTGGTGCAGGAAATTTCGGCTGCACTAAAATTAACCTGGGGTATTGTTGAATCATTTTATCAGATTGATCTAATCTTTTTTCAGGCAGTTACAAGATAATTATAATTGTGGTATCTATGCATGCTACAAAACTTACTAAGATTGCAGACGTTTTATGCTAGAAATTGAAGTTTTTTCTGTATAAACATCTCTCTGGAGCAGTGAGGACTCATGCTGTATTTGTTGTACAGAAGAATATGATTGGTTTTGTTTTTTTTTTTTTCTTTTAGGGTGAGGCCACCCTAATAAATCCCAAACTAATTGCAACCAATTTTATGGCCCTACACCAGACAACGTCTCCCTTGCACCCAGCTCTTCTGAGAGCAGTCCCTGGTGCGTGCTGTGAGTATTGCTCCCTCCCAGAGGTGCTGTGCTGTGGCTGCCCTGACCCTGGCCACGTCCTGCAGCTCTTCAGCAAGCCAAAACTGCGGCAGGAAAAAGCAAAAAAATAGCAGCCTCTTTGTAGATGCTTTAAACAAAAGGGAAGAGAAGAGCCATGCTCTGACCTCGCTGCTGCAGTGCGCTCACCATATTGTTTCCATCAGCCCCAGTGAGGCTGCGTTTTGTGAAGTGCACAAACAGCAATCCCCGTAGCAGGGCCTGTGTTGGAGATGCTTTCTTCTTTGCTCCCTATGCCTTTCAAAATTGTTTCTGTGAAGTGTCATGGCCCTGGTTACAGGAATGGAAAGGCAGGAGGGGAGGATAGGGCACCACAGGCCCCAGGCCTGTTAGAGGCCACCATGACATGCACACAGAGCTGAGCAGTAAACACAGCTCCCAGGGGAGACTCTCAGCTGGTGCAAATTATCACAGCAATTAATGCACTGTTTTGTAAGTGTGGCAATTTTTACCAGATGATAAACTTCCTCCTGGCCTGCAAGAATCACCGATTCAATACACGACACAATAAAGCTGGCTACAACTGCAAAGTATTTTCATTTACATAGAACCACAGAATCATTAGAGTTGGAAGGGACCGTCAAAGGCCATGTGGTCCAACTCCCTGCAATGAGCAGGGACATCTACAGCTCCATCAGGTGCTCAGAGCCCCTCCAGCCTGACCTTGGCTGTCTCCACGGTTGAGGCATCCTCTGCCTCTCTGGGCAACCTGTGCCAGCGCCTCACTGCCCTTAGTGTAAAACACTTCTTCCTTACATCCAATCTAAATCTGCCCTCTTTTAGTTTGAATCCATTTCCCCTTATTACAGCAAACCCTGCTAAAGAGTCTGTCCCCTTGTTTCTTAGAAACCCCCTTTAGACACTGACAGGCTGCTCCCAGGTCTCCCTGCAGCCTTCTCTTCTTCAGGCTGCACAGCCCCAGCTCTCTCAGCCTGTCCTCATAGGGAGCTGTTCCATCCTTTGAGACATTTCTGTGGTCCTCCTCTGACACACTCTAACAGCTCTATGTCTCTCCAGCATGGAGAACCCCCCATCTGGACACAGCACCCCAGGTGAGGTCTCACAGCACAGATCACCTCCCTGACCTGCTGGCCACACTTGTGTTGATGCAGCCCAGAAAGCCAGCAATATCCTGGGCTGTTGGCTTTCTGGGCTGCAAGTGCACACTTCCAGCTTACCATCCACTGGTACCCTCAAGTCCTTTTACACAGGGCTGTGCTCTATCCTTATTCCTCCCAGCTTGCACTGATAGCAGGAGTTGACACAACCCAGGTGCAAACCTTGCATTTGGCTTTGTTGAACATCGTAAGGTTCACCTGAACACACTGCTTGAGCCTGTCTTGGTGTCTCTGGATGGCACCTTGTCCCTCAGATGTGTGAACTGCACAAACACAGCTTGGTGTCATCTACGAGCTTACTGAGGGTGCACCATGCCCTGAGAAAAAAACACTTCTCTTCCACATTCATCAGATTTAAGTGCATTAAATGTAAGGTTTGCCTTCATCTTTCCCTCTTAAACATCCATCCTCCAGGTACAGACAACAGGTTTGGGGCACTGCAGTCTTATCCGAGGGCCCTCTCAGTGTGCCCTGAGGACAGCCTGGCTGAGCAAGGGCTGCTTGTGCCCCAGGCACACCCTACTTTGTGTTTTGGTGCATGTAAGGCACCTAAATGGTCTGCTCTATCACTGCTCTCTCCAGAAGCAGGGAGGAAGGCTCCTGGAGAGCTAAAAGCTTTTAAAAAAGATGCACATAGTGCTTCAGCAACATCTGCAGGAGGCATTTAATGATTTAGCTGTAGATTTGGGTTCCTAAAATTATCCTTCTATAGACAAGTGCTATATGTATCTATTATTTGACTGTGGAGTACTGTTGTTCCATTTTGTATACACACGCCCTTAAGTTTCTGCATTACACTGTCACAGTGCTCACAGGAAGGAGGGCTGCTCGCGTTATATCTAACACAGATGTGCATTAGGCTGAATCCAGGTCTGCGTTTTAGCCTGGAGATGTTCCAGATGCTACTGCTGTTATGCGTGTGCAAAGGAAACAGGGTTTCTTTAGCTGGTTACATACTTTGGGATCCTGCAGGATGTAGACATTACTGCTAGAATAATGGCTGCAGTAATTTCCAAGGTAGGTGATAAATCTATTTCTTAATCCATCTCTCCCTTAATTAGACAGTAAGAGTAACATTGCTATCTGCAGTAGAAGGAGATGCAAGTGAGATTGGCATTTAAAATCTAAAATTCAAATTATCCTTTCCTATGTGTGGATGAGGGGGATTGTTTAAAAATAATAAACTCTGGCGATTTACGCGGTATCCCCTTGTCTTATCAAAAAGTGCAGATTCAAATTGCAGCAGCTTTAATGGACCCAATGGAGAAAAGTCTTAAGTTTAATCCTAGCAGGCATTTTAAAACCACGAGAAGATACAGAGAAAAGATTTAAAAAGGCAAAATGAAGTGCTTAATCTTAATCAGTTAACAAAGGGCTTCTCCAATAACACAGCAAACTACATAACTTTGAGGAAAGAATGTAAGTCATCACTGAAGCCTAACTAAATGGTGATGGTGAGACCAGGGGCAACTGTGAGCAGCAGACATGAACAGGGATTTTAAGGCTGGCTGAGTGTTGGATATCCTTCAGGAGAGGAATCTGGCTGTCTAGGTAGCCTCGTGGCCAGTGATATACCTCTTGGGCTAACAATTGGCTTTGCATCCCCAGAGTTACAAGAGGGAACATGAGCTGTGATCTCCCACGAGGAGGACGATCTAGCCAGGAAGTTCTCTGATGAGAGGAAGGAGATGGCTTTCTGCTTCTTTGAATGTATTTGTTTGTAAGATAAGCTTAAGCATGGGCACTGGTCCCAGGGCTACGGGACCAGTGGGGAAGGCCAGGGGCAGGAGATGCTGTGTGCATTCTTGAAGTGCTGAAGCATTGGGTCAAGGCAGTGTCAGAAGGTTTCCTTTTTTGTACAGCGGTGCTGTGATGAACTGGTGGGCACACTATATTTTTGTTACATGTTCTTCAGTTTAATTTGCTGAAAGCAGTTCTTTTTCACAAACCTTACAATTAACTTTCTCTGCATCAAGAAGCCTTCCAGGTGCTGGCTTGGAGGCCTCTAGCCCAGTGAGCTGAGGCTTTGTAGAGCTCTTCTATATTTTCTGTGGCTTCTGGCTTGGTATTATTAGTACTGTGTACTTGGCATCAAGCCCATGTGAGCTCATTTCTCAAGGGAACTTAGAATAGGGAATAAATTACAGTTTTTGCAGGAGGAAAAGAACAAGTCAATCAGTTTAGGATTTCACCCAGAGGTAGCTTGCAGACTCTCTGCTAGGGCTGTGCAACTTTTTATTCCATAAACTTTTAAGAGGATGTGTTTGAAGCCAGACAGTGGCTGCAGTTCATCCTTTCCTGCCTTATTTTTCACTGATGGTACTTTTTCCTTTCAATTAAAGTGCTCTCTATGCCAAAATCAGTAGATAGTTGGACTCAGAGTACATCTGATGCAACAGGTAGCTTTAAGGAGAACAAGTGTTGCATTTGGGATATTTTTATCTGATTTACAACGTAAAGAGTGGCTTAGTCTTTGGCCCTAAATGTGAGTGACAAGGGCTTGTCACTCAAAGTCTTATCTGATGCAGATTTCCTGCATCTGGAGCCTCTCTGTTGTGCCAAGTGTCATCCCACCACAGAGGAGCTTGAAGAGCTGGACTGTTAATTAATAGTATCCTAAGGATATTGTTTAAAGCCCCGTGCTGCCAGTGCCATAAAATAAAGCACTGATTTATTGTTCCATTTCTTCTTTTTCTTGCCTTTAAAGACTTTGTTTGTTTAAACAACAACGCCTAAAAATAGTGAAACTGCTGCGTAGAGGAAGGGAAAACCCCTGTCTTGCTTCCCTCCCCCTCTGCCAGGAACACGGTGCACGTAAAACTGATAAGTTTGTTTAAGTAAAACCCCACAAACGAAGCTGAAAACAACACGCAGCAGCTTGCTGAGACATCCAGGCGGCCTTGGAGTGATGGCTGGGATGGACACGTCCAGCCAGGCTTGGTCTCTGCAGGGGCACAGCTGTGAGAGGAGATATGTTGGGCAATACCGGTTTCAGAAACCCCCAGACACCAGTCTGTTTAGTTTTTAAGGGAGATACTTTCAATTGACATCAGCTTAACTCGAATCAAATTTGGGATGGCCATTTCAATCCATCCACATAATGCATTCCTGATGGGGTGTGAGTTGGTGCCCTCTTACTCAAAGCTGATTGTTTTGGTTTTGTCACCTAGCATTAGCATCCAGATGAGGGTACTAAGAGGAAAATCAATGTGATATATCAGAGGTGACCCTCAGGTGTGAAGTCCCCATATTTTTCACGACTCGGATTTTGCAGCTCCCAGAAGTTCTCCCATTAGGCCCACAGTGGTTTGGACCTCTGTGATCCTTTCAAGCTGTTGGCAGCCCTGGGGACAGGGTGTGCTGTGACAGTGTGAGTTGCACTGTGTGCTCAAGCAGTGCTCAGCAGAATTAAGTGTAACAGACTTCTGCAGCTTCCACATCACCATTCAGGTGCTTGACAACAGCAGCAGTGTTATTTGATTATAGACTGAAGTGTATCTTCCCTTTGAAAAGCTTTTCTTCCCTGTTTGCTGGAGAGATCCAGATGTGCTTTTTTGATTTACTGCGGCAGCTGGGGAGATCTTGGCACTGCTGCTGTCTCTCCTGTGGCATGCTGTGGGTGCTCAGCACCACCACAGCCCTATTGGGCACAGCAGCTCAGCCACCACGGTGCTGTCTGACTCCATGCAACTGGAGCCAGGGGTACAACAGGGTCCGGGGGCCTTTTGGCGGTGAGCTAATCTCTCCTGACAGCAGAGCTGTCAAGGTGTCTTTGTTCACTTGGCTTGGGGATAATTGGGTTTAGAGTTGGGGCCCAGCCGTGAGCCCTGAGGGAAAGGGATGAGTAATTGGGGTTTCCCCCCTGTGGGGATGAAAGCTTCTCTGCTCCTTGTGCAGCAGTTGGGGTGATGAGTCAGAACCTACAGACCTGTCCTGACAGCAAAATCCCTGTCAGTGTCACCCTCTCCTTGCTGACTTCTCTTTTTTTCCTCCCTAGCAGTTAATCTCAAAGGAATATTTTAGTGAAAAAAAGCATACTGATTTAAAACTGTTTTTTGTTTTGCTTTGTTTTTGTGTTGCAGACTTATACGGCGTTTCTAAAAATCCTTGGGAAATAATAATAAAAGTTACAGAAGTCAAAGCGAAAAGAAAGATGAAACAATTTTAGCAAGAAGTAATTTAAAATGCAAATTTGCCATAAAAACTGGGAAAAATAAAAAAATAAAAAGCCCTAATTGCACCACTCTCTCGGCGTCTCTTCAAAAGCTCTGTGTGCTACCTCCTCCCTTCGGGATGGTCTCAGCTGCGGCTGTGCTGCCACACTCTGACCTCTGCAGCGAAATACGTTTGACCCGAAATAAAACAGAAGAGGGAGGGAAAGGAGAAGGCATGGCAGCTGCCTGCTTGTTCAGTCTTTGCCATCCAGACATGGGGCATTGGCACAGGCTGTCCAGGGAGGTGGTGGAGTCATCATCTGTGGAGGTGTTCAAGGACTGTGTCGTGGCACTGAGGGACATGGCTTAGTGGGCAGCGGTTGGACTAGATTATCCTATTGGTCTTCCAAATGTAATGATTATTCCAAATGTAATGATAACGGCCCGCTGGTAGGCCAAGGAACATATCCTCTAGGATGTCACTGAAGCTTTCTGACAGGCAGTGGAGTGGTTTCAGCAGCAATGATCCCCATGGGAGGGGTTGACCCTAAAGCAGTGATTTTGCTGTTGAGACTGCCCGCAGAGTGGCAGAGATCACCTGATGTGTCCCTGCCTGTCCTGGAACTGGAATGGCCTCCTGTTCCCCCACCAAGGTGTGCCTGGGCATCACCACCTCCAAACAGGCTTAGAAAATGCAAACAATGAGGGGGAGGCACACATTGTGTCCTGGTAACAAAAAGTGACTCTCAAAGGCTGGAGCGTGCTGTTAGTCTTGAGCTGAGATATATTCATGAAATCCTAATTCAATCTTACACTGGAATTGTAGATGAATGTAGGATTTTTTGGCATTACAACTATTGACAACACTTTTGATTTAGATTTTGCCCATCTCATTGGCCTGGTTGACATTCAGAATCATGAAATCATTGAGATTGGAAAAGACCTCTAAGATCACCTACTCCAACCATCCACTACTAATGTTGCCTGCTAAACCACGTCCTTAATTACCCCATTTTCACATTTCCTCAACACCTCTGGGAACTGTGACTCCACCACCTTCCCGGGCAGTTCATTCCAGTGCCTCACTGTTCTTTTGGAAAAGTTTTTTCATAATATCCAACCTGAACCTCCCCTGGCACAACTTGAGGCCATTCCCTCTCTTCCTTTCTCATCCTATCACCCTACTTCATCAAACAAAGGCTCATGTTTTCTCTGGAGTTACCAACACAGTACCACTTGCATAGCAACCTAATGACAGTAATTTTATGTTGTTACCATGATCCCACAGCACTGTTACAGAAAGTACTCAAAGAGCCAAAGTGCAGGGTATCCTCTGTGTCAGCCAGCTGTTTCCCTGGTGGCAGTGATGCCACTCAAATTTTTAAGCTGCAGGTCAGGGGCTTGCAGGTAGGCCAGCTTGGTTGTGGCAGAGCTGAGCAAAGGTTTTTTATTCCAATAGAGCGAAGTTGTAATGAAAAACTTACTGCATCCAAAAAGGAGTAAAGCTCGCCTGTCTCCTCCCATGCTGATTGATGGGAACGTGGATGAGCTTCTACCTGACTATGGAGAAAATATACAAGGACAGGCTGAGAGAGCTGGAGCTGTGCAGCCTGGAGAAGAGAAGGCTCCGAGGAGACCTGAGAGCAGCCTTTCAGTATCTGAAGGGGGGCTGTAAGAAGGAAGGGGACAGACTCTTTAACAGGGTCTGCTGTGACAGGACAAGGGGAAATGGTGTCACACTAGAAGAGGGGAGATCTAGGTGGGACATAAAGAAGAAGGGCTTTACAACAGGACTGGTGAGGTGCTGGCACAGGTTGCCCAGAGAGGCAGTGACTCTAGAGACAGCCAAGGTCAGGTTGGAGTGGCTCTGAGCACCTGATGGAGATGTAGGTGTCCCTGTTCATTGCAGGGAGTTGGGCCACATGGCTTTTCGGGGTCCTTTCCAACAGAAACAATTCTATGATCTATGAAAAAAAAAAAAAAATCCATGAAGAAACACAGACCAAGCTCACTTTGTTCAAAGGAGCTTTTACAGACATTTGGGTGATGGGACAGCGCGGAAGTGACTATAGTCCGAGTGGAGGCATACAATAAAACAGGAATGTTTCCTCAATGATTTATTTTAAAACAGAACTGAGTGGTGAGTGGGAATGCTCCCCTGCAGGCCGGCAGAAGGACACAGTTGGTATCACACATTTCAGCAGCTGGCATGTTAATGAGGCCATTTTTATTGAAATGAGCTAAATAGTATTAACATTTGTGGACTCCCAACTGATTTCTGAAGCATTTATTGAACTTCAAAAAGCGCTTCAAGAATCAATTAAAAATAATTTTTCAGATTTGATAGAAAGAAGACCAAAGAACGTTCTGCCGTCGCGTTTACACTTATCTGAACAGATCTTACCTTTGTGTAGCTGACTTTAAACAGTTCCCTCTCATTTTTTTTTTCTTTTTATTTTTCTTCCTGTGCTCTAAATAATGCTTAAAAATATATTCTGAGAAAATGTTAAGGTAGCTTGTGTCCAGTGTGACTTTGGGTCTGAGTCTCCTGTGCAGGAGGATGGTCAGCGTGTGCTTGAAATATAACATACGGCTTTCACTTTAGAGTGATGGCACTTTGCCCTTTTTTGCCAGTGGACCTAAACTGGCAAAATAAATGCCATTGTAATAAATGTAATGTTAAATATTACTTAAGATATTATTAAAATATTTTGTTCTGTAGAGGAAGATAGCAGTGAAGAGTCAAAGGTAGAGCTGTGGCTGAGTGCCAGAGGGCTGGTGGCCAGCGCCCTGCTCTGCACACTAGCCCAGCTCTGGGAAATAGCTTTCCTGTGCATTTATTCAGACCTGTATCTCCCCTTCTGGTTTTTAACTCGTCTCCAACTTAACAGTTATCAGCCACAATGATGAGGATTTTTCTCATTGGCTTCCTTTGAAGGAGAAAAACCAAAACAACTCCCAAAAAAAGTCCCATGCAGGATACGCATCACATGTAAAAATAAACCAGGAGGCAAAAAAAAACCAGAAAAATCGCTTGTACAAATATACTCAGAAATGGCTGATTTTTTTTTCCTCCTCTTTCCTCATTTGACTTGAATCTTCTCCCAGGCATTAAAAATATCCTGGCCCTACGGAAAGAGAAGGAAAGCAGCAGAAACAGTTGGTAATGGCTTGTAGCTTTGAATACTGCATAGTTTACTCAAATGCTAGGTCCCTTTGGATGCGGGACTGGTCTGTGGCAGCTCTGCCCTTACTGCCTTACATGTGGGATCTTGCCCTAAGCCAGTCATTTAGGTGGGGTCACCTTTGCTTAAATCAGCAGTGCTGTTCAGATAGAGTGGGATTGTTTCCAGTAGTCAGATGCATGAGAGCCTGCTGGGACCTGAATTCAGCAAGAGAACAGTGAAATGACCAACAAGTGTTGAGGGAGAAAAGTAGCAGTGGGATGATGGTATTAGTGAGCCAGGATTTGTTTAACACTTCTGATAAACAACTTCCCTCCCAAAGCTTTTTCTCTGCCTTAGTCCTGTTTTTCTTTTCCTCAAGAAGTCCCTACACGTGAAATAGAGAAAGGGTGTTTTGAGGAAATGAGTCACATACAAGTCTTTATCCAAGCTCTGCTCTCTGATGTCGCAGTGTGGTCAAAATGAGGAAGCAAAAGGTTGGACGCTCTTAGAGCTTAAGTGACTAATTCTCAGCACAAGTGGGGTGTAAGGACTGATGGGGACTGGACTTGGTGCTGCCTGTGTAGCAGTGGGCACGATTAGATGTGCAAAGCCAGGTAACACAGGGCTCTTTGATTTAGTCAATTTGCATCTAAGTACCCTGAAATCCTGTGATGGTGCCATAGCATTCTCCTGGAAAATAAATAAAGAAACAGAACAACTCTGCTTTAAATAGAAATCTATTAGTAAAATTATAAAAAATGAGTAAGCATGAACGAAAAGGGCTGAATTTATTGTTCCTGTAACTTTGACAGAGCTGATGCTATGGTCCACATCTGTGCGGGTGAAGTCAGCATGAGTGGCGAGTGCAAAGGCTTTATGCTACATGATTGCAAACGTTTGCAGATATTCTATATTGCCACCAGAAGCCTGTTATTGCTGTGCTTGTTTTCAGTACCATGGATCCTGTCTAACACAGAAATGGGACAAAGGAAGCTCTGTTTTGTTAAACGACTGCCTATCAAGCACTTATCATAAATGTCCAATTTTGTGAGGCACTGGGAAAATCTGCTATTGCTTAAATTTTAAGAACTCACTGCTAGACCAGCAGCGTCTATGAAAACACATGGTTTGAACCTTATTTTTGCAATGGGAAGGTGTAAAGGGTTGGTTTGGGTGAATTTTTGCTTTGAAAGCCACTGTTCTGGATCCTTAGCAAAGTTATTGTTGTGCTGCTATTTCTTCAGGAACAGTATTGCTATTTTTTACTTCCCTGTGAATGGCAAAACCATAAAGAAAGCTGGCATCAAGGATTGTGTTTTATAAGAAAAGAAGTAGGGAAGATGAAATGGCTACATATGGCAACATGGACAGTTTCCAACTGAATGGGGAGAAAAAGAGTCCAATTTTTGCAGAATACACGGAGAATTGAACTGTATTTTTATGCAAATGCTATAGAAAACGCAGCTCAGTGAAGGCTGTTTTCCTCCTGTTGCCTGCAAAGCACTTTGAGTGCCTAAAGACGTACATTTTCCATGAGAACTTCATGAGAAAGAATATAAAGAGGTAATAGAGCGTCTAAAAACATTATGCCTACCACTTTTTTTTATATCCAATTTTCATCTCAGGAATCGAGTGCAAGGAGGAAGCACCATTGTGCCTTTGATAAGCCTAACTATCAGTGATGTTTTCCTTGCTGTTTCTGACAGTGAGCACACCCGAGGGCCATTTGCAGACAAGACAGTGACCTCTGAATGTCCAATTCATGTGGCATTAGATAGGAAGGACTGTTACCTGGTTTTAGGATAATGTGTGAATGGACAGGTTAAGTTTGGAGGAACACTTATAAACAGGAGGGGACCCTAAGGAGATTGCAAACATCTGGCTCTGCGTTGACCAGAAGGAAATACGCTTCACTCCATCACGTTAGCTGGAACACTGTATAGGGCCAGAAGCACTTCACTTTTTGAAAGGGAAAACAGAGACTGAAAATGTACTAGGGCCACAGAACAGCGCAGATTGTTTCTGGTCATGCTGTGCAGCTATGGTGTAAAAGTTTGCTTCAACTGTATCAGCTTTGACCAGCTGGGTGTGTGGCTGCTGTAAAAGAAAAAAAAAAAAATCGCAGTCACAGAATCATAGGGGTTGGAAGAGACCTCTGGTGATCATTGAGTCTAACCCCCTGCTAAAGCAGCTTCCCTAGAGTAGGTTGCATAGGAAAGCGTTCAGGTGGGTTCTGAATATCTCCAGAGAAGAAGGTGGCTCCACAACCTCTTTGGGCAGCTTGCTCCAGTGCTCTGCACCCTCAAAGTGAAGATTTTCCTCATTGTGCCAGTTGCCACTTGTTGGGTCTCTGGGCACAACCAAAGAGCCTGGCACCATCCACTTGACTCCTGCCCTTTAGGTATTTATAAGCATTTATTAGATCCCCATCAGTCTTCTATTCTCCAGGCTGAACTGCCCCAGGTCTCTCAGCCTTTCCTCGTATGGAAGATGCTCCAGACCCCCAGTCATCTTTGTGGCCCTCCACTGGGCTCTCTTCAGTGATTCCCTGTCTTTCTTGAACTGGTGAGTCCAGAACTGGACCCAGTACTCCAGATGTGGCCTCACCAGGGCAGCGTAGAGTTGGGGTATCACCTCCTTCAACCTTCTGGCCACGTTCCTTTTAATACACCCCAGGACACTATGGGCCTTCTTGGCCACAAGGGCACACTGTGGCCTCTGCCCAGGGGGGAAGCAGTTCAGGGCATATTTTCTTTTCTGCAGTCTCTTTCCTAATACTGCTAAAGAAATTGTTCTGCAAACGAAAGACGACCTTATTTTGGTTATGGGTACACACTATACACTTCGGGGATGCCCGTGTTACATCACCAGTGGCCAGCTTAAGCCAGACTGCTTTCAGAAAATTGATGTTTTCCTTGGTTCTTTGCCATGAGGAATACTAGGGACAATAAAGAAGCTTACAAATAAACAAGCTGCTTTAATTACCAGAGTAGCACCAAGAGACCATTATATTCGGAAAAAGGCAAGAAGCTGTGCTGCTCCCCCCAGCTCGTGTCCATTGCAGCGGGTGGTGAGATGGGCTGGGGACGTGCTGCCATGTGTTGCATTTACAGGGGTGAAAAAACTCACTGCTACACAGTGCTGATGGCAAGAGTCACATTGAAGGAGCTGAAGACTTGTTTAGGGCAAAATGCAGCCCTGGCCCCCTATGCTTTGGTGCTCCTAGGCTCTCCTCCTTTCTAAGCATACCTGACACAGTGCATTTCCCAGGCTGAAATCACACAGGTTCAAAGCCTCATAGAGAAATAGCAACTTCTGCCTGGGGCAGACATAACCATATGCAACAGGGCGGTATGGGTGACCTGGGGAAAAGGCATGGTGAACAGATTTCAGTGATGGCTGCTTTTGAAACAGAGGGTGAAGAGAATGTGATGAAGGGATGTGCTGACAGATTGCCTAGATGAAAGCTTAGAGGAGATGTAACATGTGGCCCCAGAAGTTACTAAAAATGGCTTAATCTTTGCAGATTTTATGTCAGGCAGCGATAACCAAAAGGAGAGGATGGGAAAACATGCCAGTCCCAGCAGGAATGAAGAACAGGAATGGGCATCGGGCTCTTTCCCACTGTGAATTCTGAGAGCTCCCACAGGGTTGGACCTGTGATTTATCTTCCTATGGGAGGTGTCATTTGGGCAGTCTACCAGGGAGAAGCGCGCAGTACTGACAAGCTGTGCCGACACTGCAAAGCCTAAGGTGTTGCTGATTTCCAGCTCGCTGGGTAAGGAAGCTGAGATTTTGCGCTTCGTTTCAATTGCAATTACAGCACTATGGGCTGATAGTCTTTTTGGGGTTGCTTCTTCACAGGAGATGTGTTTTTTTAGTTTCTGTGTGTATATCAGCCACATAACTGCTTGGAAACAACCTATAGAGATGATAAGCTGCCAAGATCGCTGCTTGAACGCTTCTCAGGTATGGGCTGTCACTGTCAGTCCTGGAGCTGCACCTCCACCAATGCCAAATCTCAGGTTGAAGTGGGCAAGAGCTTCCCTGGCAGCTCAGTCTCTGGGATTCCTGCCATTCTCACTTTCCATTGAAAGAGCAAGTTTCCAGCTGCCGTGATTACAAAGAAAAGGTTGAAAATGTAAACCCCAAGTACGCCAAAGCAAAAGAAGCAACTATAAAAGTAAATGATTTTTCTTTTTCCATTTTGTCCTGTTTTGAACTACTCCTCCTTTCTCTAGGAGGCTGATTCATTCTTTTGAATAGATTGTGTTGGCAATACTGTGTTTTTGTTCCCCCAGGGATAACTTCAGAGCTTTTCTTTCAAAACCACTTTGCCCAGTTTAGACATCTCTTAGGAAAACTAAATGAGAAGGAATTTGTAAGAAAAATTAATGATCTGCTAACATAAATTTTTCACAACCTCACACACGGATGGAGTGGGTTCATAGAGTTACAGAACCATAGTGACTAATAATAGTAATGAAGGGTCTGATTGTATCATGGGTAAAGATAGTCATAATACTCTAATTGTCTTTGCCGTTTTCCCACTCCTTGCTGTGACATCAGCCCATCCCCAGACCATTACATCCTGCTCATGGCTCTTTCTTTGTTGATAAATAATGAGTCACTATACGCACTGCTCTATGACTTGTGCAGCTGCATTGCCCAATTTTCCTCTCTGCAGAATGAATCTCCCTTCCCAAGGGCTTAGTGTGACTTGCAAATGGTGAGGTTTATGTGTTGACACACGAGCCCGTTAGCAGGGAATGAACTTGGCAATGGGTGACTAGGCATGAGCTTCAACAAAGCCAAGTGTAAGGTCTTACACTGGGTTTGTGGCAACCCGTACTATCAGTACAAGCTGGGAGATGTAAGGATGAAGCACAGCCCAGCTAAACGGGACCTGTGGGTACTGGCGGATGGCAGCTGGACATGTGTGTCGGCACAGCCCAGAAAGCCAACAGTGTCCTGGGCTGCACCAACACAAGTGTGGCCAGCAGGTCAGGGAGGTGATCTGTGCTGTGAGACCTCACCTGGGGTGCTGTGTCCAGATGGGGAGTTCTCCATGCCGGAGAGACATAGAGCTGTTAGAGTATGTCAGAGGAGGGCCACAGAAATGTCTCAAAGGATGGAACAGCTCCCTATGAGGACAGGCTGAGAGAGCTGGGGCTGTGCAGCCTGGAGAAGAGAAGGCTGCAGGGAGACCTGGGAGCAGCCTGTCAGTGTCTAAAGGGGGTTTCTAAGAAACAAGGGGACAGACTCTTTAGCAGGGTTTGCTGTAATAAGGGGAAATGGATTCAAACTAAAAGAGGGCAGATTTAGATTGGATGTAAGGAAGAAGTGTTTTACACTAAGGGCAGTGAGGCGCTGGCACAGGTTGCCCAGAGAGGCAGAGGATGCCTCAACCGTGGAGACAGCCAAGGTCAGGCTGGAGGGGCTCTGAGCACCTGATGGAGCTGCAGGTGTCCCTGCTCATTGCAGGCGGTTGGACCACGTGGCCTTTAAGGGTCCTTTCCAACTGAGATGATTCTACGATTCTCCGAAACAAGGCTCTGGCCAGCTGCTGAGCTGTGGGAGCAGGCTCACCTACGGGAAGTGGCGTGCTTTCATTCATGAGAAAGCACCACCACTGTTTACGAACAGTGGAAGCCACCGCGTGCCATTGTGGGGTCTCCATGGACTGTTGTTGTAGGGCTCACTGGGACCAGGCCCGAGCTCTGCTGTGACCCAGGATGCAACTTGAGGTGTTTGCCTCTAAACAGGTGCGCAAGGAAGCTCTGTGTTTCATTCACAAACAGCAATTCTACGATCAGAACTTGCTGACATGCTAAAAAAAAGACTCCAAAACAGCTGCCAAAAGGCAGTACAACACGCAAGGGAGGGACGCGGTGTTTTCCAAACACACCAAAGCACACCCTTCGCTTTGACACGAGAGCGTTTCAGAGATGAGTCCGCGTGGGGCCTGGCACTCTGACCCAAAGGTGCGGCAGAGCCCCAGAGAAACGGGATCCCTTCTGGCCCATCCTTCCCGCTGGAGTCAGCGGCGCGGCGGCCTCTGCACCGCGGGGCTCCGGGGCGGGGCGGCGGGGGCCGGGAGCGCCGCGGGCGGGCGCAGGGCGGCGGCAGGGGGCGCTGCGGCCCCGCCGTTGCTGCGGCGCGGGGGCGGCGGGAGCGCTGATCCTAATTGGAGGCGACGCGCGGCTCCTCCATCATCCTCCCGCAGCCCCCGCCGGCTCGCAGCGCCTGGGCGGGCGCTGACGGCGGCTCCGCGGGGGAGCGGCGGCCGCCGGGGCAGGTGTTGCCGCCGGGTGGCCGCCCCCCGCGGCGGGGCGGGCCGCGCCGTGCTGCGCTGGCTCGCAGCCCGCTCCATCCCAACCCCCCCACCCCGCCCCCTCCCCTCAGGCGGCCATGTTGTCCCCCGGCGCGGCGTGACGAAGCAGAAAGGTGCGGGGAAAACGCTCCCGCGGGTTAATAATTAAGCGTCCTTTCCATCGCTCTCCCCCTCCCCTTCCTTCCTTCCTTCCTTTTTTTTTTTTTTGTTTTGTTTTGTTTTTAATTTTATTTCAATCCTGGGAGTTTGCGTGTGCAAACATTGGCAGCGTTTTCTCGTAAATCCCGAAAGATGAGGGAGGTGGCAGCTCTCCCTGCCCGTCACACCCCACCTGGGCCTGTCTTGTGAGGCACGCTTTCCTGCTCCGTGCAGGTTCAGAGGGAATCGCGATGTTGCACAGGGCTGTGTGGGACACCTGGCCCAGCGCAATGTGTTTGTCAGCCCTAGTAAGCGGAGTGTCTGAGGAGCAGATGTTCTGTGCCTTGCAAGCGCTGCTTTGGCTGAGCGTGGCTGAGAAGGCGGCGAGGACTCCTGAAGCCCGCCTGAGGTGGGAGCGTGCAGGTTGTAATGATGTCTTAGGGGCACAAACCCTGCAATCTGATCCCTGTGTGCAGCATTCAAAGCGTTACATACCTTGTCGACATGCTCCAGACATGGATTGGCTTTCCAGAGATCTGCCATTACGTGTCTCCCCGTGTCTGCTGTGAGGTATTAAATCAAGGTTAGTGGATGTATTCTTCTGCAGCTTTGTACTCTTGGGGTAGATTTATATCCCCATCCCATAAGCATGGGTGCCATACATCATACCCCCCAGATGATGTCTAGTGCTGGAGTTCAACACGTAAAGGGCTCTTTCAGTCCTTTACAACTGATATCAGAGCCATTTTGGACAGGACTGGGCAGCTCTATTGCCCGCAGTATAGTTGTGTATTAGCAGGATGACAAAGACTAGGTTTCTCCTGCCCTTTTACTTATGCGTGCTCCCTGATCCCAGAAGATGGCCGTGTACTGGGCTGGAACAATACTTCTCTGACCTTTACACGAGCCCAGAACAAATGTGAGGAGAAGCTCTCCCTTTGTCCAGTCTCTGCTAGGACTTCAGGTAAACCTGGGCTCCAGGATATTCCATTCTCAAATACTTCTGCTTTTCTTCATCCTGTGACCATCTGGAAAAGACCATTCATCTTCTACATTTGAGAGATTTGCTTTACAGGATTCTGTGTTTTCATTATTTAAATAGCTTTTCCTGTTTTCTTCACATTGACTTTTTTCCATGTGTAGTGCTTACGGTCACCTAAAATGGAAGGCAAGAATGTATCAATTTATCTTGTGTTGCTGTTACACTGTCAAAGAATATCCACCATTCCCCAGCAAGAATTATATTTTCCTTTTTTGTGTGTTTACTTTTGGATCTTCACTTGCACTCCCAGACCCTGCGCATTTTGATTCCTTTTTAGATATTCTCTTTTCAAAATCCATCAAGTTTCTGCTTCTTCCCCCTACAAGCCTCTGCCTTTACCTTCTGGAGTTCTTTTTGAATATATATTTATTTTTTCTGTGGCTGTTTGAAGTCGTGGTTCTGCTTTGTCAATGTGTCTTCCAGCTTCTTCATGTTGGCTGTCAGGTTCTTCTTCACAGCTCTACTTTTTAGCCATTCTCCTCCCATGCAAACATTACCCAGTCAAAGCTGCTGGTAAATGTCGAATGGGCTTTCTGTCTCTTCTAGTTGTACTTCTGGAGTGTTTAGTTGGCTTATGATCCATGGAAGCAAACTCTTTTGTGGACAGTAGTTCAGAGAATACAGCATAAATGTTGGCCAATGCCTTATTCTGCATGTGGCAAAGGTGTGGAGGAAAGAAGTTTAAACAGACTTTTGCCTGTCTACTGTTGTTTTGATTTATGTGCACTGTGGAGGACTGGATTTATGATTTGGGGTTTTGTGAAGACTTATGAATTCTTCCAATGTTTGTCATTTTGAGTAAATTTGGCTCCAATTCTGGTACATATACATAAATATCTATTTTCTCTAGGAAATGGTAATGTTTGTATTTCCCTGCGGCAGTTCTGCAGACCTTTGTATTTTTCTTTTTCTTTCTTTTCTTTTTTTTTTTTTTTGTCATTTTGAGCAAATTTCAAACTGATTTTGTTGTATGTATTTATGTCGTAGAGAGTATCTGTTCACATTCACCAAAGTCAGTTCTGCTGCAGAAGCTCCTGAATCCCATTTAGCTGCTTCTGTGCAGGTAAAGGAGCCAACTTTAAAGGGGCCAAGCAATCCAGCTGGTCCTGATAGTGCTATACAAAACCAGTAACCACTCGGGTTTGCAGGTGCACCCACAGCCAGCCACACTGAGGAGCACGTTACATAGGCTTATGGGAATGTGCTGATGGCATCTCACGGACTTTACTGCCATGGGTGTAAATCTGTCAGCCTTTCATCTCACACTGGCATGGCTGTGGGAGCGAAACAAAAATCAGCTGAGTAAGGAGCTGTGGTTTTGTTTACAGGAGAACATAACATAGCGAGTACGGCGCAGTGAGAAAGTGAGGCTACTAGTCTGTCCTCCAGAGGATGGCATTTGGTTCTCCCTTTGTGGGGGAAAAAAATATTGACATATCACTTTTTTTCATCCGTAATGACTGAGTGGATGAGTTTTCTAACTTGGAAACTTGTCTCTTTCTTTATAGACAAAAATCTGGTTACTGGAGCTCTGTACTTCAGACTGTACAATTCTTCCTAGAATTGGAAGAAGGCAAAGTGATTCTAAGCAGCAGATTTGCTGAAGGAGGCAAATTTTTCAGGGAGACTGGATCTGTTTTGGCGTGACATGAAATTTAGCGGAGGCTTATTGCAAGGAAAACAAACAAAAATCACAGGGAGAAAAGGAAGGGTTTAAATAATGATTTAATTTTGTGTGGCCTTTTTTCCTTTTCATGTCAAAAATATAGGGGAGGGGATTTAATACATTAAAGGCAAGCATTTCCTCCTTTGTTCCTCCTCATTTTTTTCTTTTCTTTTTCCTTATCCATACTCCCCACCCCCTTGGCTTTTATTCCAAGTAGATTCAACTGAATTTTTTTCTACCCATGATTGTTTTTTGTTTGGCCGTTGAACCAGATAATCCAATATTTGCACAGCTCTCCCTGGAGCTGCACAAAGAGGTAATGCTGTCATTATGATAGGTAGACCTCAGGAGATAGCGTGGAAGCACAGGGTCTCCTAGCAGAAGCTCTCTGGCCTTTAAATGTTCGCTCTCGGATCTTCAGGATTTCCCTGCAAATCTCAGGGCCGTGCTGTATTAGAGGGGTTGAAGTGATGAGGGTCTGCACGTTCCCAAAGGAAGGCAGAGGAAAAATGCTATTCAGCAACTGGACGTGGAGTTCCTGGGCTGTTCGGGAGCATTTTTCTTCTTCTTGTGTTAAATGGCAGGATTTATTCCTATATGTGTATATGCATATGTACGTTTTTGAGATTTATTTTGCGCTTTTTATTATTCTGAAAACGGGGTTATCTGTATATGCGTAGACTTCTTTGTTGCTATTGGTTCTCGCATGGTTCAGTGTTCCTCATTCCGTTTGTACAAAAATATTTGTTCCTGATTAAGCTCCTTTTCTGCTGTTTGCAGCAAAACATGCTGGTGTCATGAAAAGTGCTCGACCCAGGAAATGGCCTATTGGACAGATGTGTTTTTTTTTGTGTCTATCAGTTTGCATGTGGAAATTCAAAGTTTTGCTTCTCTCTGCCTTGGAAAGTTAGTTGCGTGCATTCCTAAGCAAATACCCGCTGTTAGAAGCAGCTGCAGGTTTTGTGCCTGTGAAATTTGTTTGTGCAAATACCCTAAGCCACCAAATTCTCCACCCAAACCTGCCACAGTTGCTCAGATCTTCTGACAATTACATTCTAATTAGACCCAGCATTCAAAGTTGCCTCCAGCACTTGAAACAAAAGTAATTTAGCCGTAATAAAAGCAGTAGATTGACAGCTCTGGAGGCTGAACTCAGTTCATCTGCAGAACGTACCCAAGGTGGGAAGGAGCTACAAGAATAGCCGCAGTGACTGTCTGAAGGGCTTGACCCCTGCCTTGAAATGGCAACCTCCAAGGGGTGAACATATGGATAATTTTCTACAGGTCCCCCAGTGTCACTACCAAGAGTGCTGCTAATTGCTGACAATAATTAGTGTATTGTCTGTGCTGTGAGTACTTTTCCACGACGGAAAAACAGGTGATTCGTTGTATGATAACAATAAAATGCCCATCATGTAGCGACGCTGTTCAGTAAGTTAAGAATTATTCTGGATTTGAACCACAGCTGGCGAGGTGAAAGGCTTTATCCTATTACCAGTCCCCCGAATCGTTCAGTCTAGAGTGTGAGGCACAGGGCTGTGATTACCAATTCATTTCATAAAGGCCAACCATTTAAAATTCTCTCAAACTAGCAGCTGCTTGAGGAATGAAAAAGCTCTTAGGTCTGGACAAATACCTTTTTCTTCATCTAGGTTAATTTAAAAAGAAAAACAACAATTCTTTCCCTTGACAAATGAGACTTTCAATCAGCATTGAGCTATCGTTGCAGAAGGATAACCTGTGTTCTCTTACTTGACATGTGGGATTCTTCCACTTCCAGAGGTGGGAGCCATGGTTAGGCTGAAGAGCACTTGACAAAATAAGCTGCTTCATGTGACCGGTCCGCAAGAGGAATCATTTAGGTTTAATGGGAAGAAAAGAATAGGCAATCACCTGCTTTAAGGTTTTTTTTTTTTTGGTGTGGTGTTGCTGGATTCTTTTATTGCTGTTGCTTATAACCACAGATGGAGACAAGAAAGACTTCCCCTACTTTCCCCTCTTTTCCCTTTCCTTCTGTCCATAGATTTCATAGAAAGGACCACCGATGGCTTCTGAAATGTGGCAGGTCTTAGCTTTGCTCCAGGTGCTGAGTTAGAATACTCCTGCTGCAGGAGGCAAACCTTAATTCAGTTGGCGGTAGGATTACAACAGTTATATTTATCCTCAAAAACACTCATTTTTCCATACCTAATTATCTCCTCATCTGCCGAGTCACGAGGAAAATTAAAATTATTTTCTGCTTTAGATTACATTTTCTTAGGATGGATGGGAGAATTCTGGGTGACATTCTCAAAAGCATTCAGCTTGTAGGATCAAAGGCCGTGGCTTTTAGGAGCATCTGTTCCTCAGATGTATTAGGGACATTAGAAAACGGTACCTTTGGTTTAGCATAGGTGGAAGATTGCTGTCTTTATTGCCATCGGTATAGGGTAAGATCATCACTCGTGTTTTCAGATGAGGCTTCGAAAATGATTATCTGGTACATTCTGACTGGAAACCAAGTTGCCCATAGGGCATGCTTCAAAAGAGTAAGAGCTTGCACTAATAATTCCTCTGCATTTTTTTCTTTGTCCCTCTGCAGTACATTTTCCCAGCAACCACAATCTGCTCCAGAGGAGGAAGAAGGTAGTTTGGTTTTGCGTGTGTCTGTGTAAGGCATTTGATTTATGCTTAGGGCAGCTGGGGTTGTTTTCTTCTTCACTACAACATTCCTGTGTGATCTTCACATTACTATTCCCTAATTGAAAATCGGTTATAAGCAAGATGCTTTTCTGCCTGCTTTATCAGTCTATTTTGCTTAGCCTACAAGCAGTTTCAAACAGAGGCTGTCTCTCATTCCAGAAGCATATATGCTTCCAATGTGCATGCTTTAATGGTCTCAAAACACTGTGCTCTAACACTGGCTGGCCACTTCTGATGTGGACTGGCTGTACCTGCAGAGTCACGCACTGCATGTCCTTTTCTCATCCCTTTCTGTTCCCTCAGCCCTACTTGAGAAAACAGAGTTTTCTCAGTATAATGCTGTCTGTGAACATCCGTGGCAGTGAGTAGCTCTTCTCCTCGTCTCTGACTGTATGTATACGTACCAGCATTTTGGCCCAGCGTTCAATCCATCGCATCCCAAATCTCACCAAAAACAAATCCTGTATGCAGCATCCTGTAGCAGCACAGGCGGAAGTGCTCCCGTGGGTATATGGATTGTAGAATAGTTTGGGATCCTTTGGATTGGTAAGAGCCGCATAAGTTTAAAGAACTGTCGTGTCTCACGCTCGCATAAACTTACATTCCTCAGCTTTGTGTTTTGCTGTGCAGATTGAATCATAGCAGATCTGTCTGAAGCACCCATTGAGGCTAAACAGCAGTGTGTCTTCCGCTCCGTTGTTTAATATCAGGTGTTTTATTAAGGGAATTAAAATAAAACTTGACCTAAACAAGGCAGGCCTCCTGCTATTTTTAGAACGTTATGCCATATCCCTTGTTCATGTTTCGCAGGCCGATGTGTAGTTAATGATGTGTGTCCTTCCTTCCCTTGCTAATTGATGCACCGGTTTTGGGGAGGTGTGCCTCATTATCGAACGTAATCATGCAGAAATGTGAAAAGAGGAAAAGGGAAGATATGAAGAAGAAAGCCCCTTTCCTTTATGTCTTCTAACAGTCAAAGTGTAGGGGGTGTTGTTCTTGCCAGTTCAGGACTGGAATGTCTCCCACTGCTGCCAGGCTCCTCGCACTTTGAACAGCCTTTGGCTCCCAGTGCCTCTGCAGTTCTCTTTAGAGAAGTCATCTTAAGTGTGTCTGCTCCTCCTTGTGCCCCTTGCCCTGGCGCCTGGCAAGAGGGCAGAGGAGCCTCTCCCTCCATTTTCTGCTCAGTGATCTCCATCTCACCGCCGTTTGCTTTCAGGTTGGGAGGCAGGTGTGCCGGAGACCGTAGGCTCCTTTAATCCCTATTAAGAACAGCAGATCACAGTGGCCCCTCTGGCCTTGTTCCCTATGACTATGAAACTAGCTTTAGCTGCACAGAGATTTAATCTTTCTAGTGGAAATGTAGCGCCGGTCAAAGGTCTGTGCTGCATCTTTTAGGATGGTTTCTTAGCTCCGTGAAGTTAATGGTGAGGCAGCATCCGCTCCGAGTCACAGGTTTTGGCAGAAGGTGTGTGCAGCACATCCACTTTCCTGCAGCTCTGCTCTCTTGCGGGGAGAGGTCCCGAAGAGGAGAACTGAAGGCACACTGCAGGCCCCTCTTCTCAGTGCCACCCAGCCAGGGACTGGAGGGAGCGCACAAGAGGCTCTGGGCTGTGTTAATGAGCTGTGTGGGGATGAGAAGCAGCTCCACGTCTTTTATCTGTAAAACCACCGTGCTGCAGGGCCTCACTGACAGCGTAGACGGGGCAGCAGGGTGCCTGTGCTGTGCATTGCTCTGCCTGTGCCCTCAGCAGGGCAGAGAGCAGAGGAAAAGGCTGATGGGGGGCAGCCTGCTCCTTCTGCTGTTCCCCTCAGTGCTGCTCCTCCATCTGCAGTTAATTTAGAGCCTACCTAAAGTGCGTCCACAACTACGTTTAAGCAAAAGTGGTTACCATGGTAACACTGGAGCTTTTCTAAATGCAGGCTATGATGTAAACAACTGAAACGACTGTCACCCCAAACAGTTGTTTATTTCTTCTGTGTAGTTTATTGAGTATTTAAATCTGTTGTAGCACACACAGATTTACCGCTTCTAAGTATAACTTAGAGCAGTAACACATTTTTTCTTTTTGCTTCCATTTCAGCTGATCTGTTTCCATGTCAACAGCACGCATTGATAAAGAATTGACATTCTGACTGCATGTGGCAGTGCAGGGTACGAGGTGGTAATTAAAGTAAATCAACGTTTCTAATGATGGCGGTGTTAAAACTGTGCCAAAATCCTGGGATTCCCATGCACGGTAGCCAGAGATTGCTTCTTGAAGCTGCAGAGAGCGAGGCAAGAATTCTCGAGGGAACAGACTTTCTTTGCGAGGTTTTCAAGCCTTCCTGCTTATAGATGCAGAAATACTGGGAAAGCAAACTCGCTCGCTCTCTGTCTCTCAGAAGAATGCACCTAGCACTATCTGTTTGTGTGTGCACATGTGTGTTTGCTTTGGCTCATCCAATTCTAATCTAGGTGCAGCCTAGAAATGCATAAAGCATGCATTAAAAAATCGAACTCAGTTCTTGGACTAAAAACCTGTTCTGAGTCAAGTTTCTGGCAAAAAACTGTGGAGCAGCAGCACGTAATTAGCCCCCTTTCTACTCTTGATTTCCTTGTGGTGAGTGTACGTATTGAACTTAGTGAGGGACAAGAAACATGGAGGCCCAGAAAGGCATCATTTAAACTCAGAGTCCCGCTCAACAAAGACCTGCACTCCAAACTGTGTACTTGGGGGATGAAAGTGGACTGCTTTTCTCTGTCTGTGTGAGCAGCATGTAGATTCACAGTTGCCACAGTTGAGATGTCATTGCTGTGTTTGTTTTGCTTTCTGTTAGAGCCTAGAGCAGCTCAGATCTGCATTAAGCACCTTGTTTATACACCCTAGGAGAGATGGACATAGTCCCCAAGAATTCCCAGACTAAGCAGACAGCAAACGGGGAGAGATAATGTTACCCCCATTTTGCAGGGACAGAGAGGAATTGAAAGGAATTTGCTTAAAGCTGCAGATGGGAGGAATGGCTTCCAGAGGATGCAGGCTTTCTACCTGCTGTTCGGGTGCCAGAAAATCCCTCATCTGCTGTTTTCTCAGGGTCATACTGAGTCTTGTGGTAGGCATGGAAATCCAAACTCCATGCTCCTTAATTGAAACGTTCTCGTTTCCAAGGCTGAACGAAGTTTGGGAATACATTTATGTGGAGACATTCAGCTGTGTGAGGGCACTCTGTCCAGTTGGAAGTAGGACTGAGTTATTAATTTCGGGTTTTTTTGGGTCTATGCTAACTTCCTGGTGCTAAGCATCTAAATGATGTGCCTAGTGATCACTGTTGCTGTGGGTTCTCTTGGAAGCCTCTGGAAAGAGATAGTTGTGTCCAGGCAACAGCACAGGTCACCTTCATCAGGCGTCTAACACTACTGCTTTGTGAATGTAGTAATTCACTCACTCTGTCTTCCATATTGGGGGTTTATACCATTTCTGTGTTTTTGACAGACCCGTGTACTTACTTTGTCTAGGGGAGTTTCCATGTTTAAATTAAGTTCTTAGGTTTTGTTCTCGAGAAAAAAAAAAATTAAATGCCACTAAGAGTAATGTGATTTCTGATACCACTGAGGTGTATTAAAATGTAGTGAGTTTTATGCTGTCATGCAAGCACAGAGGAGCAAATGCCTAACCCCAAAAGCAGTCGTTTGTGTACTGGAGAATGGAGATGAATATAATAAATCCTGCACATGTGCTAATGATCATGCTAATTTTATTTCCAGATTGATGCTTTGGAGGATCTGTGAGCATTTCTGAAGAACTAAAGAATTATGCCTCACAGCAGCCCATAAGGTGGTAAGTATTATTACTATATTTCGTAAATGTGAAAGAATTGTGGGATATTGATAAACAGAGAAATTGCCAAATCAGTCAAGTCAGTGGCAAATAACTTTTCCCTGTAGAAAAATATCACTCTTTCTGATAAAAGGCAGGTACAGTGTTGATATGTTTCTGCAAACAAGCCATTGCAGAATGACTTTAATTTGATTGCCCAGGAGTGAGACTCTTTTAGGGTGTATTCTGTGATTGTCACTGAGGTGGTGTAACATAAAGAATAGATTGCAGCTGAGAGGGGATTTGTAATCTGTTTGTTGGGCTTGAATATTGGCTGTAGCTGGCAGTAGAACAGCAGCTGGTTAGATGGGTCCACACAATAATGAGGGCTAAGAAGATCTAGCGCTCTCGGTTGAACTGCTGTTGGCCTTCCTTATCATATTACCTCATCTCCTAGCTGCAGGGACCGGCAATCTTTCAAGGAGGTACGCACAGTGCTGTATTTCCCCCTTGCGTAAGGGGGAGGAAAGCAGCAGAGGCTGTGAGTGTTGCTTCTGAGAGGCTTGGCTGACTGGGTGGTGGAGTTCTGTGTGCGGTAACATCCAGCACTTGAGGGATTTGGCTTTGGAAGGGGCCAGGGGCAGGCAGGTGCCACAGCCTCTTCTACTTGGCTCTGCCCTAGATGGGATGTCTCGTTGGAAATGCTTTATACCATAACCTTGTGGCTTTCAGCTGGCAAGCCATGTTTCAGTACCTATAGCTATCATTCCATAGAGATATGACTAGCCATATGGCAGTGCTGCTGCTACCCTCGTTTTGTTAGCTTGGTTTAATTAGCTGGCATTTATAATAACCTGATAGGCTAATACAATAAGCTACTGTCATGCCTTAACATAAATAATGGCCGTAGTAACCACAGAGATACTATTTTACTTAAATGAAGGTGGTTGACATATGCCATTGAAAATGAACTGAACATGATACATAGGATAAACTGGTGATTAGCGCATGGTCCCCAACGTTCACGTGTTCTGGAAACCCATTCACGTTCATTAACAGTGGAGATCTGAAGAATGAAAGGACAAACACAAACATTTATATGTAAACTGATGCAAAACGGAGGAAATGCGTAACCAGCCACAGGTAGGTGGTTGGAAAAGCAATTACTTAGTACCAGAAATTCTGTGCTAAAGAAATCTAATCCAATGCTAAAGCATCTAATCCAAATCTGAAACCAGATCTTGCTTTTACAGCCTAGAATTTCTTAGGTTTGCTGAGGTGCAGTTTTGGAACCAATAACTGAAAAAAGAAACAAACAAAAAAAAAAACCCAACTATAATTCAGATAGTTGAACTTGCCCTTTTTCACGAGTGTTGTCCAAATCCAGAAAGGCGAGGATGAAAGAAATCAATTACTTTAGAACCCCTCATGTAAAAAAAGATATGGTGTGAAGTGTAGTTTTTAAAATAAATCTGGTATATTAAGCTGTTGTCTTAGGCCATTCTAAAATAAAAAGAAAGCAAGAGTTTGCCAGTGACAAACAAAAACCAAACCGAAACAACCAATCCCCATCTTGTGCAATTTTAATAGAATTGTAAAACACTTTCTTTTGCCTTTGGGAAAATGCAAGGTGTTACTCACAGTTCTGCTTGGTTTCATTCAGTTCTGGGTCGCCTTTTCTTGTCAATGGGGTGCAGTTCTCATGGAGTGAAACACTGCATGCAGAATGAACAAAATAAATGCCTTAAACCAGCTGTATACTGCACTGGGCAGTACCTCAGCAGTTTATAGGACGAATGGATGTGCACACTAACAAGAGTGAACTGCAGCCAGAATCAGTTCCAAAGGTTGTTTTTGAGGTAAGAGGAAGGGGAGATTGAAAAGAGACGAGCAGGAATACAGTGTTGTGAGCACTGATTCCTCTGTTGCTACCTGTCACACAGGTTGCAACCTGAAACGTACCCAACTAAGTGTTCTAAAATAGAGGCTCAGTTCTACTGGTGAGGATTGGGCAGAGGACGTGGGAATGGCAATAGCTAGGGCATACTGAAAGCTCATGGGGCTTTCTGCTGGGCAGGCATTGTTGAGCAGTCACTTTGCTGCTTTTTGGAGGGATAGGCATGCCTGTCCTTGGCTGTCTGTGCAGGTGAAGGTAGGTGTGCAGTCAGACCTCTCAGTGCCGTGAATAAACCTGGGACCAGAGAGAATGTCACAGTGATTCAGAGTTAGTAGGTTTCTGACCAAAAACCAGTTGAAAAAACATGCAGTGACAGATGCAATACCACTTTTTTCCTTTGCTGCCCTGGGTGTGCCAGGTCTTTTTCTGGCTCACAGCAGAGGAGCACCGTGGCAAGTAACTGGTTGCTCCATTAATTCTCCCATTCCTGTGATGTGAAGAGCTGCCACAGGAAAAGAAGGTGTGGGTCTTCGCTGACAGGGGAAGCAGTGTCTGGCAAGTGCATATCACAGCGAAAGGGAGTTTCCAGGGTGTCAAATATGTCTCACCTTGGCTTTTGTTTGGGTGTTGTAATGCTGAGACAGCATCCTGATGCACTTTGTTATTCTGGAAGAAAGCTAGTCCATTTACACCTCAGGTTCCTATAAGAATTGCTGGGAAAGAGACTGGCCTGTAATTGCAACTGTCAGCTCACTGTTAAATGGAGAGATGTAAAATACCTCCTTGCACATCATTTATTAACATTTAAAATCCATCAGGGGACATATAAAACGTTTTTCTTTTTGTAACATTTATAAACTACTAAGGAACACAGACACATTCCCCCATATTAATTACTCTAATTTAGGCAATGTCCATGGAGGGCCCATGAGCACACCAGCACAGATTCCCCCCACACTCCTTTTATTTCTAGTCATTGCAGTTCCCCTGAGCCCCTTCCAGCTGCAAATTCTCCTGGCTTGAAGCAGAGTAATGCTGGAGAGTAAATGTATTTCCAGACCTTGTATACATGAGGGAGTTGCTCTGAGATGACTGATAAACCTGCTTAGTTAAACCAATGCAAAATGTGTTGTGGGCAGTCTTATTTCATCTGGCCACTTCTTTTAGATGTAGATTAGCTTTGAAATCAAGTAAACCCCCGTTTAACATCTTCAAATAAAGATGTATGAAGGCATTTGCATCAGTTTAACTTGAATTGTTTCAGTCAGATGCAAACGAGACCGGTGAAACTTTCTTGTACTGAGATGACCTCGGTAAATACGAATTTCTGTCTGTCTTCTGCAGGCCTGAGGGGTTGCAGCTATTCTGCAACTTTTTTTTTTTTCACAAGGCATCATTTTAATCACCTAAGCCGGGAGCCAGTGAGGGTTATAAACTCTGCCCAATCAGTGTAAATCAAGAGAGGGACGTTTAGTGATGAAGAAGGAATACGAAAGCAGGCAGCTTCATTTGCCCCCTTCCTCTCCTTTGAACCTCTTCAGGTCTGCTGCTGTAAATGTGTTGGGCCTGCCATGCATCCTCAGTGCCTTGCTGTTGCTGGTTGGGTTTGCCATGGGGCTGGGACATGTCGGGTAGCCCAAGCAAGCCGTCTGACCAGGGTGGGGTCACCCTGCCATGTCTTTAGACAGCAGATTCTCCAGAGCTTCCAGTCTTCTCTGCCAGACTTTGGGATTGGTACCCACATGCCAGAGCAAGAAAACGAGTGGTCATATTCCTCCTGGGTTATTTCAGCCAGCTGTTAAAATAGCTGATGAAAAGAAAGTTGGCTGCTTGCAGTAGACATGTTTTCCTGTGGTAGCATGACATTTGGAGAATAAAATGAACGTCATCATGAGTTTCCCCCGTGTTATAATTTGAGGAATATTCCCCAGCTGCATGTGCTGAGCTGTGAGAGTTGTTGCTGGGAGCATGTAATGCTGTGTATGCTTAATTTTAAATGACTACAGCATGGAGAAGTCTGTATGTGTTACGGAATTACCAAGGTTTTGAATGAACAGACCTATCGTTTTCTTTGTCGGAGATGAAGCCAGGTAAATGCTGCTCGTCGCTTTCCTTCTCTACACTTGCCTTGTCACCTGTGTCCCCCACATCGGCAATGGAAAAGCAGTGGGAAGTATGTGGGGTGGCCCTGGGCTGGGTTCTTGTGCCAAGGGTGGCAGATGAGGTCCGGTGTCCCGAAGAGGATCCTTTGGTAGAAGCATTCTTACCATGAGCTGTGCCACTAAGTCATATATCATAGGAGGGCTGAAATTTGTTTTTAGCAATTCAGGAACAAGATCCTACATCTGTTCCTAATTACAGGTAGGGATCTCAGAGGAGGTCTGTGTTACAGTGTGTGTGGATATCAAAATGCATAGCTCTCATTACTTGAATAGGTAAATAATTTTATTCATCATCTGTGCGGGGACGTAGGAAGTGTAGCCCAGGAGATGTTAACAATTAACTGTAATCTCGTTTGCATTACCAGCTATCAGTATCTTCAGCTCTTCTACACAGCAGTTTAATATTGACTGTGTAAACCATTTGAGAAGTGGGTTGGGGGCTAACAATTTTTTTGACAATTGGGCATTTAAAATACCTATTTATATTTTTGTCAGATCATATTTATTTCTATAGAAAAAAATATATATATAATTTATGTTTTTTTGTGGTTCTTTGTTTTCTTTTGGAGTCCAAGCATCTTTTGTTGTATCTGGGCTACCTCAGCTTGTGACTGACTGGCTTTCTTTCAGGTTGAGATGCTAACCACCATGCTGGACTGTTTCCCATTTCTGAAACAGTTTTCCCTGGACCCCAACATTTCAGTTTTGGCAATGTTGGTGTTGTTGCTCATCTTTTTGAGGGCAGCTATCTCTGTCCCACTCAGTATACAGATATTACAGTCATTAGGTGGAAGGATTTGCTCTTGTTTTTCAAAGGATGTGCCTTCATTGTAGAGTGCACTGGGAGACTCCACAACCCGTATTAGTACAATTTATTGCTGTAGATTGAAACAGACAGAAGAGAGAAAAATAATGAGAAGTGGAGCTATTTGTGGGCAAATGCACTATAATTCAAATTTTTAACTTGAGTTGGCTTAAATGAAGCGCATTGGTGCTTTTTTCTGAAGTTGTCTTCATGCTCGGAGAGTATAGACAAAAATGTGAGTTACTACTATGCAGCAGCTGCTAGTATGACTCCCCTGTACAGCTTAACTGTGACACTACAGCATGGCTGTTCTCCCTCTAATGCTTCTAACTCAAAGGCAGTTAACTCAAGGGCACACGACTGCTGGGAGACTCTTTTTTGCAGTTACAGATACCAGTGCAAAATGCTGCTGCCAAATTGGTTCTGCCTTCTGCTAATTGTGGTGTTAGAAGCGCTCTGCTGGTGTGTAGGTATGGGGTTGGGAAATCCCCCTGAGAACCTTTGCATATGCAGTGATGCAAAATACTCTCCTGCTGCTCCTTCAGTTGCTCAGTGTGTTGAGGTGAGCAGTACCTATCTGTGCATGGGAGCATCACAAAATCTGGATGTTCCAAAGAAGTGCGTTAAAGTGGGATTCAGTACCAAATACATTGTTGGAGTTATTAGTAGAGTTAGGATGCAGCTACAGCAATATGGGTGGTAAATGCATGGCAGCAAGGATTTATTAAAAGTAAATCATACAAATGAACATAATTTCTTTCTCTGATAGGATGAAAAACTTAGCGAATAAGGTAAATTCCCTGTTTTGTGAACGTTCTTCTCACTGTTTCGTATAACATTCTTACAAGAAAATCAGGAGGTTGGATAAGATAGAATTTTTATAAAATTCTAAGGAATTTTGAGCTACAGTATATATGTATGTCAAGGTATATCTAAAGTGCTTGTCACATTGGTGCTTGTATACAAATTGATAACTCAGATTTGAGAGAGGAGAAAGCTGTCTTTCAGGAATCAATTCTGGCTCCAATACTAAGCTAATGTGCTCTGTTTTTGTTAATTGCTTTGATGGCAGGATTACGACTTCATTGATTGTATGTGCGAATGATATTAGTCATGTTGGGACTGCAAATACCACATAGAGAGCAGTCATTAAATTATAACCTTTCCTAGACACGTCCCTGGCATACACCCTTAAGCCTCAAAGAGGGAATGTGCGTGCGGCTGGGCTGCTCTGGAATTCCTCTGTAAACCAAAACCGCCTCAGTCCTTCTAGCTAGAGTCAAGAGATTGGCTCTCTATCTACAGTTGCATTTGAAAAATCTTGAAAAATGTACATTAAAGGAACGTTAAGGTTGTAAAGCCGACCGCTGAGTAATGGGGAAATAATAGAATTCAAGTGGCCCGTATAATTTTATTTCAGCTTCCTAATGCATATGTATTACAAGGCGGCCTTTAATTCCAGGAATCCATACTATTTTTAGCTCAGGATTCTCCTCTGGTAGCCCTCTATGCAGGAAGAAATTTCATGCAGACTGAATTTCGCTTCATGCAATGTCATGAAAAATTCCTCAGAACTTCATTCCGAGCTGGTTTGCGGCCCACTGTTTCTGATGATACTCTTACAAAATGAAGGTATGCGTGCAGAAATGGGGAACGCTTTGGTGGAATGTCTCAGGAACACGGAGAGAAGGAAACATGCAGTTTTCAAGTGCAGCAGTGATATCAGGAATTTGCAATATCTGTCATTTTAGATAAATTGAACTTAGAAACAACCATCAAAACGGAACGTACCTTACAGATTCAAGTTTCACTGCAGATATTTTGCGATGCCTTTAATTGAAGTCATAATGCAATCTATATGTACACCGAATCTTTGTGTCTGAAGATCTGCTCCATTGCCTTAGATGCATGACAATTAGGCATTTTCTGTTGGATGCTCTGGATAATACCATTAGATGCACAATAATTAGGTGTTTTAATCTCATTAATATTCATTTTCATACATTTAAATGCCTCTCTTATAGCGTTTGTTAATTAACGTACGTTACAATGGTATATTCCTCTTCCCCATTCACCCGTTCTGACTAATTTAATGAGCTGACATATCAGATGACTTCTCTTACAGGATTCTGCTGTCGTATCTCTGGTGGGAACAAAGCTGCGGTTATCATGTTGTTTGCGGGTGGTATTAGTGCCGCTATTTTTTCTCACAAGGAATCTGGGGCATGGACAGCCTGTCCTCAGTGACGCTGTTGCAAAATAGATGGCTTCTCGCTGTGCATTCCCTTTTATTTGCATTACTATTTCCTGCATCCCAGGAAGAAAGTTTGGGTCCTGATGTGTTTTGTGAATTGAAAGTGAATCCCGTTTGTACCCCTAAAAGCTCACGTTTCCTCCACCGCAGAGAGTGAAATGCAGCCTGAAAAACTGCAGGACGTGGCAACATTTAAAAATATCTTTCCTCACTCTTCTAAGTAGGACTAATTTAAAAGGTAAACTAAAGCATTCAAGGGAGTTGAAGGAAATCCCTGTCTCCTGACAATGTCTGCAAGGAGGTGAAGTAGTAAGTGAAAAGCTGCTGTATAATTACACCTACTGGGGATATTCATTATGATTCGTGGGTTACTCCAGAGCCTGACTATTAGTATTAAGTTAGACAGCTTGCCTGTGTGTCGTGCAAATATTTTAACAGACTGCACAGCACCTCCCACAATAACGTCTGTGCCTTCAGTTCCCATCTTCTGCCAAATACAAATAATAATAGTAAACATACAGCAAATAAACGTAGTTCCTTCTGTAGATGTAGCAGATAGAGTTATTGTGACGATACGCTACTGTATTTTGAGTCTCGTTTCATCAAAAGTTAAGGGAAAAACTCCCGTTAAATTTTTCATACCGATAAATGGAAAAGCAGCCTCAGCAGTTAACAGATTATTCAAATCCAGATGGAGAAAACACACCTGGAGGGAAATTTTCAGAAAGGCTCAGTGTCAACTTAACTCTGCTCCCACTGAAGTCGATGGAAGTTAAGCCAGTACGGAGCGATTTTCAAAATCTTAACCCTTGGATCTGCATACCCATCTGAGTTCGGGGAGGTTTCTTCTTTAGGAGATTCCAAGTTATTAGGGAAGAGATTTCCAGTAGCACCTGGGGGATTTAGAAGCGCAGTTCAATTAGTGTTTCACTGCAATTTGTGCTTCTAAATACCTGAGACAGGTTTGGAAATCTCACGCTAAAACCCCGTCTCAGCTGCTGGTTAAAGCCTCAGCGCACATGTCTGTTCTGATAAAAACAGGATTCCAGACCGAGGCATGTGCAGGATTTTGTGTGTGGTTAGACGGAACACCAGGAGAGCAGGCTGTCACATTATCGTTAACTATAAATGAAGGGCACTGTCAGCCAGGAAACATTTGAACAACATTGCAAACGCTGCTGCCACAATCCTGTGCTGGGTTCAGCTAATGCTGACGAGTCACGTTCTGGGACCTCTGCTAAGCCGAGAGGCATGTAACTCCCAGCAGGTGCCAAGAGGGTAAGTTAGCATCCGTTTGGGTCATAATGGAAGGATCTGGTGCTCCACTTCTTGGGCTGCCATGTCTTTCAGGAGTGATGTATGCAGTTTTATGACAAACGATGTGATTTGTCTGGGTTTACTGGCTCCTTTTCATGTGGGTATTTTTTAGCACAGCTGCAGCCACCCAAGAAAACCCTACCCCATAGTGCAGGTAGGACTCTTTAGGTGTCTTGACAGCCCTCACTTTTTCTGCTGGCAAGAAAAGACAAATCCTGCTTTCCTGTGTTTCATGGGAGAGAAAGTACCATCCCTTTTAAATATCTGGAAGAGAAGGGGGAGAGGGATCTGTCAGTGTGTTAGAAATGGAAATTTTTGGCTCTGGTTCTTAGGGGGAAGGGTTCATAGCCAAGCCCTGCTTCACTTGAAGGCAGCAGGACCCAGCTAAGCCCCAGGCTGTTTGGGAGCCCCAGCTATGACGTGCCTCTGCTTCCGAGTTTAATGTACTCACTTTGCTCATAGGATACAGTGTATGTTTCACACAGAAGTGGGCATATGTCCTCATTTAGAGGTCAGCTATTCCTTCAGATGAATCCCAGCACTACCCCTGATGGAAACTAGCAGGGCAGCTGGTGAACAGCAGTACTGTGAGAATGATGTTTTGTACTCTGCTTGAACACCTCAGGACTCTTCGTGAAGAATGTCTTGCTTTACTTTTTTAATTCCACTGTAGTGTAATTGAACAAGAATTTTGGGTTGGGACATGGAGGAATGGGAGTAAGAAATTTGATAAATATATTCCTTTAAAAAAGAAAGCTAAAATTGATACTTAATTGAAATGATTTTAGTTGCGTTATGACGCAAAAAAAAAAAAAAAAAAAAAAAGGGAAAGAAAGCTTATAATTTATCATGAGATTGTCCCAGTCATGGCAGAATTAAGCTTAGCAGGACAGTCAGCCCTGTTCTCAGCTTGTCTAAGCAGGTGGGTGAAGGAGAGTAAGTCTGTTTCTGTACCGGCCCCTCTCCTTAGCAAGCCTTGTACTCCTGCCCTGGGGAGTGAGGAGCAGGAATGCTGTGGCTGCACACCTAGAGAAATGCCAGATGTTCACTGTCTGTGAGCAGAGGGGGTTAAAGCAGGGGGAAATGGGTGGAGTCTCATCCTGGTGAGTGCTTGGGAGCAGCGAGCTCTGTAAAGCAGGGAAAGCAGCTTCACACTGCAAAAGGGAGAAATCTGGAAGTGAAGCACCTGTAACTCACATGACTCGTGTCAGCCCCTTCAGGGGACTGCACTGTTGTTCAGTGCAGAGTGAAGGATTAGGGTGTGATCTCCTTTGTACAGTACTGACACTAAACCAAGCCTGCTGTGTACCAGGGCCTGATTGCTGCTGGGGAGTTGCTGGGCATCGCTTGGCAGCACTGTGTCCTTGTGTTGCTGGTAGGACATGGGTTGGCAGGCAGGTGTATTGTTGCTGTGCGTCGCTGTATTGCAGTTATGTGTATTGCTGTCATTCCATATTTGTTTTCATTTTCCACTTCCGTCTTAGTAAATAATTTTTATCTCAGTTCATGAGTTCTGTTTGGTTTCCAGTTCTCTCCTTCATGCCACCTGTGGAGGAGTGAGTGCGTGGCTGTGTGGCTCTGAGCTGATGCCAGGTTAAACCACAGAACTGCTGTGGGCATCAAGGGAATGGAAGAGAGTTCAAAACAGCTGTCTCTTGACCTGAGTGAAGTCAGGCAGTGCGGAGCTTCCCACAGATCAAAGCACAGCTGCATTACAGGAACATTAATGGCGTGGGAACTGTTGCCATTGTGTGGTGATGGGTCGGGAGACAGCTGAGGTGAAGGAAATGAAAGTGAAGGATATAGCTGGTGGAGTGGTTTCCTTAAAACACAACAGGTAGGGAAGGAGAGGGCTGATGTTACCAAAAAGGATGCAAAGCACTGGAAAGAATACAGATGTATCCCCATGACCTGGAGAAAGCACTGGGCAGCTGTGGATGATTCTCTGTTGAGGGTTGGAAAGACCCTTAACTCACAGACTCATTTCTGGTGGTCAGTCTCTGAACTTATCCAATCTAGTTTACTTTGGTTTCTGTGAACAACCGTGGCTCCTGATAACAGATGTTAGAAATACCTGTTTGTTCTGTATGGCTTGGCTGGCCTTTAAGCTTAGCGTAGTGTGATGTGTAATGAGGGCTTTACTTTGGCAGGGGGTTCTGTTTAGGATTTGATGATTTGGAAAGTAGCACTTCCTTCCCTCCATCGGTCTGCTGGACGAAGTAAGTCACTGCTATCTTTCTCTCATTTGCTTGGAGAGCTGTGCTGATGTTGAGAACATTATTATACGGACTCTGCTTTCCTACCCTTCCCTTCTACACCTGTTTCTCTCTTGTGCTAGCTCATCCCACTTCTGCAGAGGAGGAAAAAAAAAGCTGGAAAAAGTGCCCATGTGGCTCTAGAAAAGGGAGATGAGCTTTTTAATTAATGGCTTCTGTTTGCTCCTGCCAACCACCCTAGCCTAATTCTGCCTTTCACTGGCTGAAGGAGAAGAGCTTTGGGGTGAGCAGGACCTGAGACTATTCAGCTTCACAAGGGAACAGTTGATGTGCAACAAACAAGCCTTTGGAAGATGTTAATCCTGTTATATGGATGGTGCCAGTGCAAAGCTACTGTAATGTCAGCACTAGTAGGATGGGCAGACAAGATATAAGACAGGCGGGACAAGAATTCCAGGACACCGCTTGGGTCACCCGTAAACTTGTGCAAATCCAGGGCTAAGGGTTCTCTGCCCCTCCTCCAGCTGAGCTGCTCACAGTGCTGAGGCTAAAGGCTGGAAAACAGCGCATATGCTAAGGTGAAAATAGCAGCACATGCTGTATTTTGTGCTGTTCTCTTTCCTGACGTAATCAAGTACTGTAAGTTTTACACACCAGCGCACAGATTACTGGCATTTACTAGGAAGCACGAGGAGCAGGCTGGCAACTGCTTGGAGGCACACTGAATATACAGGCAATTGCTCCAGAGCATGGGGAAAGCACAAGCAATTCAATTCCCAACTGGTTTCTAGGCAGGAGCTACCAATTAAAATTAAAAAGAATAAAAGACTGCAAGCTTGGGACTGATGATGTGCTCTGGAGAGAGGAGTTGCCAACAGCTTGTGCTACAAAGATGGCTCTCTTTCAGTGGATTTCAAATGGCAAAGAAACTCAGGTAACAGATCATTCTTTTCTTCTGGCTTCCCTGATTTTCATGTACTCAGTCATGCAGCCAAAATTCCTACAAAGACAGACGGGGCTGCTCCCCATGAATTCCAAGCAGCGAGCCAGCCTTTGGAGTGCTGATGCAGTGAATGTGCCAGCAGTCAGCTGTACCTAGGAAGTTAAGATTTTAAAACCAAGGCTCAGATACCTGAGTGCTGAATAACGGGGCTCAGATAATCTACTAATGAGAGTATGGTATTTACTTGTACATACATGAAAGGATTTAGGATTGAAAAAAATATCTCTTGCCCATCTAAATGTGCCTTTCACATTAGTTGTTAATGAATCTCTGAAGTAAAACTCCTCTTCTGATGGAGGAAACTGAGGCCTAACTAGGTGAGGCTATTAGGCAAACGTGGGATCTGCATCGCCTCTGCATTTATGCTGTGCCCGTTACAGGGAGCCCTGAGAACCACGAAGGAAACAAGCAAGTTCTAACTGCAGTTACCAAAGTGCAGCTGCCATGGGGCAGATGAAATCACAAATCACAGTCTGTCATTGGTTTTGAAGTCAAAGCATGCTTTCCTTGCTCTTCTCAGAGGTCAGGTGAATGTTAATGAACTCAGCATTCCGCCAGCCACAGAAAAACGGGTACACTAGCAGAGTACAAGTGTCTAGAGGTAGTGCATGCATTATTTTAAGATGCGTTTTGTCCATGTGGTTTTTAATAGGGAAGCAGAAGGAAAGTGAACACCCTTGAGGCACTTCACCTCCTCCTGGTAACACAGCAATCTCCACACCACAGGACAGAGTCAGCGCGGTACCTCATGTCAACACAATTCTGTTCCATTTGGATTTGCCTTGTGAAGAGCAAATTGTGTAGCTCTCAGGTTTTTCTTCCAGAGAGCTTAGCGCAGAAACTGACCTGCTAGCAGGTGCAGGATGGGATCATTTATTATTGCTTAGCTTAATAAACTGCACCTTAAATTATGATATCGATTACAGCGTAGAATGAAAAGGCTGAGCCGGCATTATTGTATTTGACACAAGCAGCATTTTAAAATGTTTACACTGATTGCATGGTGCATCAGTATTGTTTTTGGAAAGCAATAGACTTAAAATATGGTGTTACATAAAGTGCTAGGTGCTTCTGAATTCATTTACTTAAATTTTCATCTAAAAATCAAAGATTTCACATGGCAGGTGGAGCTCATTCATGGTTCTTCTTCCCGTTAACAAATACAAGCTTATGTTTACTGTGTCAGTTCACCAAATTAATGACATTAAAACACTAAAACAGCAAAAATATGTTTGCAGCAACGCCGGTAAGTTCTGTAGGATGCTCCTGACAGGATAAACATGTCTGCTCTGCCCTCCTTTCCTTCCCTCCCCCCCAAACAAGCAATAAAAACATTTTGCATAAACAAATTCCAAATTACAAGTAATCATAGGAAAGCTGACAAATGTATGCTATGCTAGTCTGTGAAAATACTAATCAAAGCAGCCTGTCAATTGTTAAAGTTAATGATTTAGATATGCAAAACTCTGACTAAATTTTTGTGGATAATTACATAATTATGGCTGGGTTAACACAATCAGAAATAGCTATTGCGTGCTCCATCTTGAAATCACCATGGCAGTTCCCCACTATTTTTTAAAGGCCTCTTTCTCCTTGTTCCTCATGCACACAGTATGAATTTTGGGTGTGTTTGGGGGGGGGAAAGGGTGCTGCCTGCTTCAACACCTCTTCACCTCTGCTGGAGAACAGAGTGCCCGCTGGGCTGAGTGGAAGTGTGTGTACACCAGCCAAATAGAGGGGGATTGGAAACAGGAGAGCTAGCTGCTGTAACGAGCTGCAGTAGCAACACCTCAACCCTGTGGATTAAAACCTGTGAACACGAGTTTTTCCTGCGGGAGGCCTCTCTGACTGAAACAGGGAGTTTTTGCTTCACGTTAAAGGGCTTGCTCTGATACGGGAACCTGGGACTGCCAAGGCTTACTTACACCATTCTATTCATTGTGAAATTAAAAAATCATTCCCATGGTCCTTTGGCTCACAAACAGTCTTCTTGCAGGTATTTGGTTTAGAAGAGGCTGTGAGGCCTCCGGATGCTCTGAGAGGCTCATCCCGGGGCTGGAGGAAGACAGGCTTTGGCAGACAGAAGATCCAGGGAGGTGGTAAGTACGCCCAGTCCTCTGGGCACTGGTCATTTTTAAACTCCTTTGAAAATTGTTTTTAATTGTCCTGTCCTCAGAAATTGTGAATTTCTCTTGCAGCACAGGTTTTTTTTTTTCCCATCTGTGGTCTCTTTTTATATTAGGTCTGATTGGTAGAGTGTAGAAATTCCAGCTGTTGGGAATCTCAGGAAGGTGACAAAAACATAAATAAAATGAATGTTGGGCTCTTTCCTGAATGTCGCATTGGCAGGGACAGGGTAATGGTAGTGATTTAAAAAGTAATATATCTCTCATGTAATTTTTTTTATCATAATTTTTCTATACAGTTTCCATTAAATAGATAAATGACCTAAATGAGAAAGAGAAATAAAGTGAAAGCAGAGAATCAGTCCCTGTCAAGAGCTACGCAGAAAGAGTTGAGATAGTGCACCATCTCTGCTGGTGCAGATTGCTGCAGCATGCAGGCTTCTGTTCATTGCTGACAAAAATGCAGAGCTAATGGTGGTGACTGTGTTGAAAAAAGATGTTTTGAAGCTGAGAATTCGCTCTGTCAAGCAGTGTTATTGTACTCTTTGTATTGGTTGTAGTTCCCGTGGAAACAATTAGGAGGCATTACTTTCAGAGCAACCTTTGTAGGTTCAGCCCTGGACAATTCCTCTTCGCTCAGCGTGACCCAGGGAAGCTACATGGTTTAGTGGGAGGGGAAAATATGTGCACCTTTATGCAGATGCAGATGTGTTGTCCTCCCCCCGAGTACGCTGTCAAAGTCAGCTTAAGGTAATTGATGATCCAGGACCAGTGGTTGCTTTTGCTATATTCTCAAGAGAAACTGCTACAGATTCATTTGGTGGATTGCTCAACCTGCAGTGAGGGCATGAAATTAAACAGCGGTGCAGTTGGTTGTCTGAATGAAACCAGAAATGCACTTTTGGAAACGTTGCAGGCACCTGGAGCAACGGCAGGGCTCTGAGGCACTGTTCACTGGTCTTAGCCTGCTTACTCCTGCTGCGCTGATGAAGCAAAAATAAACTTCCTGTACTTAGACAGATTTTAAGCATTTTTTTGTACAAGACAGAAACCAGATGGAATATTTTCACAGCTGACACCAAAATTCGCAGTTTTCGTGACTTCAGTGATATTATGATTTATACAGGGACTCTGTGTGTCGGCAGCCTCGAGCAGGCAGCCTCTTGCCATTCCGGCTTTTACACATCATTTGGATTGATAGGTCGGAAGATTATACGAGCTGTGTGCGGTGTGAAGTATCACTGGATTTAAATGGTAACTGTGGGCTATTCCGGTTCTGTATCTTGACTGTAAGGCATAATGATAAAATATGTTAAAAGGGCCTCGCTCCAGAAGGAATAGCAAACTCTTAGATGCCTTGAAATTAATCATTTGTAGAAGTAAACAAAGAATTGCCATGTCGGGTCACGAGCACAAAGCAGGCTGTTGACTTGAAGCCTTCACTGGCTCTCTAAAAGCAAGATGTGAGTGGCAGCAGGCATAGTGCTGGGGCAGCTATTCTCGCAGGCAATATTTTCAGCTGGCCTTGAAGACAAAGAGGAGTTGAAGGGCTTTTCTCCCCGCCGGGGGGCAAGCAGCGGAGTAGAAGTTGCAGGCAGCCCAGGTAAAGGGCAGAGTGGGGAGCAGGCCCACAGAGCTGGCCACAGACAGGGGTGTTTCTCCTTGCTTCCCATTTCTTGGCTCTCCATTTGTGTGTGGATCAGCTGCTGTTCGCTGCAGGCGAGCTTCTTCCCACCTTTGTGGGAATTCCTGGTTTCCTGGGAAACTTGTGCTGACCCGTGCCTGAAGAAAACTTCAGAAATGCATTGATTTTTTCAGTTTTTAATGGGGTTTTCTCTATGCCTGAGAGCAGCAGTTCGGTAACCTTGGTGGCTGTCTTTCTGTTTTCAGGCATGACTCCAGATTGTATGCTTTCTCCTTAGGGTTTTATGTGACACATTTCTGGCTGTGTGAAACTTATAAATCAGCACCACACCTTGGTTGGTGCTCATCGTGCTAGTGGTGTTGGAGTTAATCCTTGTGTGCTCTGTGTATTTGTAGGATCCCATTCTGTGAAGTCCATACCTCCTGATAGTCCACCAGAGCTGGTTTGCACAGGGCTCCGGGGCTCTGAAAAATGCCTCGTCTTTAATCAGGTGTTTGCTTAGGAGGGGATGTGTTGTTGCTAGGGGATGTAAGTTCTCTCAGGCTTGGAGATAGATGGGGGTATATATAATTTCAGGTGCTTATAATGTGTGCACCTAATCTTTATAGAAGGATTTATTGTGTAAATCAATGACAAAATAAATGGCAGCAGCTCCTACGCAGCTAGGGCAAGGAAAGGCTGCATCTAATGTGGTTTTCCTGCTCAGCCACTTACTTAGTAAGGCTGCTGGCACACCGAAGTATCCTACAGTCTTCTGTTACACATGCTCCAGACTCAAATCCAGTGCAGGTCAAACAAACGGAGCATAAAACCGCCTTGATCCTTCACGGTGATGTGGTAGCTGGTGATATTTGGATGTGAGACTATTTTTCCCCCCCCAGAAAATACGATAGAAATACGGTAAAGACAGAGTCACAAGATGGTTAATAATCTATAGCAAACCCTACTAAGTTGTGAGCTAAGTAAGTGTTGATTCTGATGATATCTGCTGCTACAACAAAACATTTGGTGATAACATATGGAAGGAGGTGTGGGAGACAGTTAGAGGAAGCCTTTCACTTTCCTGTACATGTTTATAGTACGATGTCCTCAACGTAATAGAGGCTACATATTGAAACTGTCTGTATGCAGCCTGGCTTCCAAAAACTAAGAAGTGCTCATGTGAGTAGAAACACTGCCATTTTTAATGTGTTATTTCCTCATTTGGACTTCCCACCCCAAGCCAGCTTCAGTGAAAACAGATACTGCATTATAGGGGCCGTGCTAGCCAACAGTTGTTTAGAAGGCTGCACCGCAAATCTATAATGTTCTCCTTCTATACACTGTCGCTTAAATCCAGGAAACCACATTTTCAAAGTGATGCTGATCTCTATCTAGGGATGTTTAAACAAAAGCAGCCACTCTTGCAAGATACTTCCTTTGGCTAAGCTGGAAATCCTAGGCATGTAGGAGCTGATCTGGCAAATTACTTCAATGTATGCTTAAACCCGTGTGTACTTGTTTTGAAGTCAATGGCATTACTAGCATGTTTATATGCTTTGGTGGTTTGAGGCCTTGAAACATAGGAGGACATTTGGCATCTAGACAAACAGGGCTAGAAGAAGCATGAAGAACTTATCTCCCTTCTGTGGGATTGGTTATAGTTATGGCATTCTTGGCAGATTTTTTTTTCTTTGACTGTTGTTAAAAGCATCTGGTGATAGAGACTTGCAGCTTTCCCAGGCTCTATTTCTGTGTTTCACTACTCTTACTATTACAAATGTTTTTCCCTCAAGTCTGACTTGCATCTGTCTTCCTGCAAGTTAAACCCGTTGATGTTGGGGTTTTCTAGCTTGCAAGAATGTTGGATGTGACAACCTTCTACACACTTAGAAGTTTTAACATTGTCTTCTCAAGAACTCTTTCCTTTAAAGACTTTTAAATAAAAAGAAAATTTGGATGTCTCCAAATTTTTTCTCCTGGGTGGGCTTTGTAGTCCTCTGGTTTTCTTCTGGGGCTCTCCAGCAAATCCATTTCTGCCTTGCACTCTTCCCCTTTTCTTCCCCCATTGAATTTCAGCCATTTCTTGGCACCACTGTGATTTGTCACCATCTTTGCGAACTGGGAGCCTCCTTACTTGTAGCTGCCCTGAGCGCGGCATTTGTGTAGTCTGTAAGCGCAGAAGAAGAACAGTGCGTTAACAGGGCTAGATGATTCATGAAAATACCAAACAGAATCATATCCACAGCAATTTTGTATCTTCCCCCAGGTGGCTTGCTTTGGCTGTGGGCAAATGGTAACTTTCTCTGTGTGTTCAGCCACTTTGTATCTGTCTTGCAACTGTTTCATTCTGGCTGCGTTTTGTCGGTGTGCATAAGAGACAGCCCCAAAAGCTTGACTAAATCAGGAAATGAGACATCTCTCGCTTTGCTTCTGTCCACGAGGCCTGCTGCCCTATGGCAGAAGGAAATTAAATTGATTTGACAGGATTTATTCTCCACAAATCCATACTAGCAGCTATTCATTTCAGTGTTATCTTCTGGGCGCTTACAAATAGTTTGATTACTTGTTCTGGTGTTTTTTCTGAGGATTGAAAACAAATTGACTGGCTGCTAAGTCCTCAGCTCTGCTTTCCCCCCCTTGCTGAGCAAGGTCTTGTTTGCTCCCCTCCAGCCTTTGGGCACCTCATCTCCACCACCAGCACTCTCAGAAGTGACTGTCCGGTGATTCAGAGATTGCATGAGTGGCTATTTAAGAATCTCAGGTTGGAATTCATTGTCCCCAGTCAATCTGAAGACCTTTAATTTATTTAAGGGCATTTAAATCTGCTCTTTTTAAGCCATTATCTTCCTGCTGGTACGTATTCTGTTCCTTCTCTGAACCGGGGTCTGTGTCCTTTAGAAGTTTCTCAGAGGCACTCACAGCTCTCCTTAATTATTTATTTTTGCCTTCTGTGAGGTCTGAGTTTAGGCCAACTGCCTGGCTTTAATCCTGCTGTCAGCTATGGTTGTGTTGCTTCTGAACTGAGGCGTAACTGGAGACTAGAGAAACAGCCTGAATTTCTGCTTCTTACTCAGGCAGCACTCTTGCTTATGAGTGCCCTGCATAAAGACTAAGAACTGCAATAATGGGACATGTGGCGTGCTGTGATTTGGGATGTCTGCTGACCAAGGCTGGGTTGGAGTTGATATACTGTTTTTTATTTTATTTTATTTTTCTTTTCAACTAACCAGAACAAATGACCCAACGGTCGCTGTGAGAGGATTAAGAATACTTGTGCCATGGAGCCAGCTCCTCTTTGTTAGGCATGAGAATTAATTTTAACAAATAGCCTGTCTAGAGAATGAATTGATCACATTGCCATTTTACTTCCTCAAGCTGTTTCTGGTTGCACTTTCTCTTTTGCAGTTCTACTGCTGTTCAGGTACCAGAGTGATAACCTCATCCCTTCCCGTTTTCCTAGAAAAGTCAAGTAGAGAGCTTCATTACAACTTCAGTACGTCATCATTCTGCTGTGTGCTTTCATAACAGCAATTTCTCCATAGTCAAATGAAGAATGTTTAGTTGAACTTACTACTGAGCTAGTAGTAATTGACTGTATATAAATCAAAAGTTTCTATAATTTTAATATATTTGAGGGCTTTTAGTTTCTCTCCTATAAGAGAGTATTTTCATTCTTGTTATACTTTTCCATAATCTTTTTGTGAGAGTGCAATAACCGAAGTTGTGGTTTTGAGACGTGCAGTGTGATACTGGGCTAAAAGAAACGACAGTATTCTACGTAATTTCATGGGATCTGCTAGGGAAATAGCCCAGTTTTGTGGGAGCTCTTACAGAAGAATTCTAATTTCAGATGAATTCAGGTGAAAAGATAAATTTCTTGGGATTTCTAAAATTGAGTGGATTTCTCCAGTTCCATGAAATCTGCGACAGCCATGGAAAAAAGGACAGTTCTTGCCACAGAGTAAGTTTTTACTGTCATCTGCAGAACTTTTTTTTTTTCTATTACACCTGTGCCTCTGACATGTGCATTCTGGACCTCTTCCCCCTCTTGTAGTCTCTTCCTGTGAATATTTTATGCTTCTTGATGGATGCACAGCGCTCTGATCCTCAGATGATAGAAATCCATGGCTGCCTACAAAGGAGGTTCAGCGTGCAAATACGTGTGTGGAGGAAAGGGTGTGAAAAGTAAGAAATACTAAACACAGGCCTGCAGGTTCTGTGTTCTTATGCTAATATCTGCTTACTTTATGCATTGTAGGAGGGAAAATAATCAGGAATAAGGAATGGTAATGATTTACTGTATTCAGTGTGAGACTTAAGCAGTGCAGCATCAACAACAACCTTCCTGCAATTTGTAAAATCCTGGCTTTTGTGGAAGGTCCAGCACAAGCCCACCTGAGGAGCATATAAAGCTTCAGAAGAGAGTGATGGTATTGCAGCATCTCAATTTTTCCTGTAAGCAATGCCCTCTATGGCTAGGACGCAAGTGTGACTGTAGCATGCTTGCCTTGTTCCCTGTCTCGACAGAGGCAGCAGAGCTGAAATAGATCTTGCTTTTCAAGGAGAGAAATTAAGACACAGAGGAGAAAAGGAATGCATCCTCAGACAAGGCTTGAAAATCAATGGTGAGATGAGGTGAAAACTTGTAGGAAGGCTGTGTCAGAAGGGCATGGGAAATGACAAAGAAAAAGCAATATTAGATAAGTAGAGGAATCAGAAAGGAGAGAACTGTGAAAGAGATTAAGCCAAATCTATGCAGGGTTTTAAATGAAGGAGCCTGAACAGTATCTTGAGATGATCAGGGAGCCATCTGATTAGCTCTGATTTAATGATATTCTTGAACATCTTTGTGTGCCTGAGCAGCCAGAACTGAGAACGTTCCCGATGGCAGAGCTGAAGCATCTCGAAGGGATTTGCCTTCCCCTAGCTGGGGGAGACGTGAGGAAACCTCACATGGAGCAGAGGCAGAGGGGAGTGCAGGTCATTTCCTTGTATGGGCAAAGGAGAAGAAATGAATATCAGGGTCCCTATGATGTCCTGTACTGCTGCTGCTTCAGTAAGAAATATGGAGCAGAGAGCTGGAACTGAGACTGGCTTTTGGTGCAGTCAAAGCTGTCTGTGTTTAGCAGAGCCACAAAGAGTTTCTGCAGGGCAAGAGGGACAAATGGAAAGGGATGTCTGGCATATGAGGGAGCTGCTTTGTATTAGCTGCAGCGGGCACAGGTATTTGTGCTCCACGTGATGCTGTGCTTTATTGCCTGCTACTCATTCTCTTTACTGTACCGAATACGTTCCCAGGATCTCTATTCCCTTTTTCTCAGTTTCTGTAAATGCCAAATAGAATTTTGCCACGTACAGTGTTTTCCAGAGAAAACATCACCTTTTGCTGTATTGGCTGTATTATTCTAAAGGAGTTCAGGTCCTACTGGGACCAAGAACTGCTTTTCCTCTTTCCCCATCAAACAACCTACAATCCAGTTCTCCTTTGCATAATCCTATTTCAAATACGAACGATGTGAATCCTCCAGTTTATGCTAGCAAGGAAATCTGGGTGGTTATTTCATCATTGCCTGGAGAAGCAGGACAGGGAAGCTGCCAAGCTGTCTCTGTACAGCTTTGCTCTACTGAAATCTAGTGTAGAAAGTATAGTCATCTTGATAACATATTCAGCTCTTTTTCACCTTTTGCTAGCTCGTGCTATTGGTGAGTTGTGGCTGTGCATTTTTCTCTGGCAGTAGATAACAGCCTGCCCACCTCCTCCCCAAAGGGTACAGGTCAGACAAGGTCCTGTTGTCTCTTTCTCTGACTGCAGCTTCCTGATGTATCTGTCTCTACACTGGTGACCCTCAGATCATGGTATCGATTCCTGCATCACCTCTAGGATTGCTGATAAAAAATGGCTAGTTAAAATATTCCTGTAGCAGCATGTAGGAACCAGCTGGAGGCCTACCTGTTGGCTGCAGTGAAGTTTTCAGCACAGAAGGGGGGTGCCCAGCTTGAGGATAGCAAAGCCTGGGAGCAGGTGAGCTTGCAGGTCAGGAGGCGGGAAGCTGGGCAAGCCGCTCTCCCCTGGCCTCTGCTCCGGTGCCCTCCTCCTTGCCAGGGAGCTGCCCTGCATTCTGTGGGGCTGCCTGCCAGCAGTCCCACTCCTCCTGTGCCACAGGGCAGAGGGGGCTGTGTCTGTTGCCACAGTGTGTTTTGTAGTCCATGTAGTGCAAGAGCCAAAGCTAACTGTGATGTTGGGTGGGCTGAGGAGAGGATGTGCTGTGACTTAGTCAAGAGTATAGACCAGTTTCACTCTAATACAGAGGCTCTGAAACTTTCCAATTATTCCTTTTCCTTATGTGCAAAGTGTGCTTGCCTTGAGTGTTTTGCCAAGTTAGGAAAGAGGAAAATGTCCATTTAGCAATGCATTTTCTCCAACTGTCCCATTTCCCCCTGAAGCAATTTGTGCCAGTATCTAACTGCTCCACAGACAAAATGCGCACAGCTAATACCTGCAAACGTATTCATGCTCATGCGTCCTGCTTGCTAAAAGTGTTCCTGCTTGCACCACATTCTGCAACCATGGCCATGTGCCTGTGGATTAGCATATTTGATTAAACATATATACAGAACTAGAGATCATAGTAGAAGGGCATGTATTATACGGGCCTTTAATCTCAAATGTGCCCCGTGGGTAAGGTAGATGGATTAGTACTGTCATGTGTAATCATCTAGTCTTAGTTCTCAGCCCCATTGACAGAGCTTCAGGGTGGGAATCCCCAAAGATCCATGGAGAGCTGTGAGGCCCTGGAACACCTGATTTTGCATAAGCAAAGATGCAGATCGCCTGCCTTGGTTGTTGTCTCCATCAAGGGAGTTTGAAGTGGCAACCCAGATTCTTCCCTGCTGGCGTCTCCGTTTGAAACAGTTAAAGGCAGTGGGACTTGGAATGCTTGATGCCCTGCTGCCTGCATTTATCTGGCATCATAGTTTCTCTCACCATAGTAAGCTGGCTAAATTAATTTGATTTTAAAGAAGTGTAGCACTGAGACTGTGCCTGACATTTTCAGGATTCCAGGACACTGTGTTCCCAGATCAATATGCTGATTTAGTAACGTAACTTATGCTTAGGAAGGCCATGTGACACTCCTAGACCCATCCATCTTAGTCTAGCTTTTCTATTAGAGATGTGCAAATCCTTTCCAGGAGAGCAAGTGCAATTTTAGAAGCTTCCTATTAGAATGGAATAGTGTGAAATTACGAACAACTCCCCACTAATACCAGATCTGAAGATACCTCTTTCCTCTCATCTGAGTCTCAGGTAGGCTGTTATACAAGACCAGCACTATCTTGGTAGCAGTCAGACAGGCACAAGCGTAGCTGAATGCGCAGATAGAACACCAAGAGCCTACTGCCCATAACATGACTGCTTGCATTTGCAGATAAAGCTGGTCCACCTTTAAGCAGACATTTCTTCAGATGAAGAATAGGCACTGAAAGCACCAAGAGTTTATGTATTTAAAAGCCAAGGAGATATTTAAGTTCTTTGCAGGCTTAAATAGAATAGAGTAGTGCTACACATGTAGCTTAAGTTTACATCTATGAAAACTAGCCAGGCATCACTTGACCATGCAGCTTGTTTAAAAGTTGTCAAAACTGTTATGTGTGGGCCATTTGTGCTTGTGATGCTCACAGGAGCAGTACATTGAAGTCAGTGGCTGTTGTGTCCCCCACAAAGTGATTTTAGAATGCGGATTATACGAGCAAACTTCCTGTTCTATTATTTACTAGTAAAAGGAGAAAGAAAAAAAATAAACACAAATGCTACCCTCATTTTCTGGGTTAAACTGCTCAGATTTTAAACTTTCTTAAACAACACCATGCCTAGAGGTTATACCTCCTTATGCTTACTTGATACTGACTGCCATTCCTCCTAACAACGCTAGGAAAATCTTAAGATATTTCTTTCAAGGTACCTAGAAATTCCTGTTTAAATAACGAGTCTGCCAGCTTAGCTTCTTCTTCCAAACAGAGCAGAAATTAACATAGTAATTAAATTGATTGTAGCAATGAAGCATCATGGCTTCTAGACCCACAGTGTTTGTTTCTCTGTTATCTTAGCTTTGATTCAGGATATCTCAGTAGCATAGCATTTAGCTTATGGGGATATTCACCTGACTACAACTTTAAGAACAGGCTTAAGAGTATGCTGAAAGAAATCAGCTCCTTGCCAAAGGCTACGCTTTTTTAAGTGCCTTTCCTACTCCATGTAGCCAAAGTACTATTGAAGATGTTTGTAGTGGAAATGCTAAGTCACTGCCTGAACCGGTGATTGAGCACCTGGTGGGAAGGCAGGGCCAACCCAGGGGAGCTCAGGTGCATGCAATGAACCCAAGTGACCAGGAGGAGTTGAGCCAGGATCCACCCCTTCCCAGACCTCATTTAAGGGTTGGCAGTGGAGGTGAGGGTATTTCTCTGGAGTTCCCTGCGTACCTGAAGCCTTCTGAAGGTAAGAAGTTTTTGGTTTTTTTTTTTTCTTTCCCTCTCCTGTGCTTGCTGCTGTTGTGTTTGAGCAAATTCTTCCTTGCTGCAGCCTGGGGTCTTGCTGCTTGTCATTGTTGTGCTTTCCATTGTACTACTGGAGTTTGAAGGATGGCTGAGCTTTGTGGTTTTGTGTATCAGTCCACTAGGCAGCTCTTTAACCACGTGCTTTTAAGGTTGGAGCGTTGGCTTCAGCCTCCTACTTACAAAGTGGTATGGAGATGTTATGCATGGCATGTGGAAATGCTGTAATCTGTTTTTTTCTAAAAGCCTCCTGAAGTACTGCATACTGACACAAATAAGTTAAACAGGGATGCACAGCCACTCAGGAAACCTTGCTAAACGGAGGGCTTGGGTATGTGCGTTTTTCTGTGCTTAACTGATGGCTTTAATGTAACAAGAGACTTGTTAACAATGAAACTGCGGGCGCAAGTTTGGTCTGTTCCTGCTGTTTGCGGATAGGTCATTGCTGTAGTTGTGTTCTGGACTGCAGTCAGCCTGTGGTTAGCTCATCTCCTGAGGGAGCAAACAAGCCTGTTCTACCCACTGCTTTAGGAATGATGGAGGCCACTATTTTTCACCATGCTTATACCATTTAAATACCCCTGTTATCTTCTGTTGCCCCTCAAATGCCTCTCAGAGGAAACTCATCTTCCTGACTTCCCCTTTCAGGGTGCATCCCAGCTAATGGCTTCTCTTCCTGGAGTTAATACCTGAGCAGTTTTCTAGTACATAATGCTTCACCACTCCCCTCTGTTCATATACCTCTGGCTCCCTGTCTGGCTGTGCTACCTCCCGGACTCACACTGAACATTCAGTGTTAAATGTCAGCATAATGACTTGGACACCTTTCTGTCCTGGCCTATCCTTCTCCTGCCTGTTACAGGAACTGCTGCTCTTCTGTGCTTCTGGGTAACTCATCCGTTGTTGCTCAGCTCTGGAAAGCAGTTAGTCTCAATTTCTCTCTTGTTTGGTTTGCAAGAGGTAGGGAAATTTTGGTGCACCTGTTTGCCTTTGTTCTGAGACGAATCAGGTGTTTGGGTTGGCACCTGTGTGCAAGGGGCAGGTGGCGTGGTTGCTTGATTGGATATTACCTCAGTACCCATCCCTACTGCTAAGGAGTAAATGAAGTTTGTGGTAACTTTGAGTTATCCTTCCCCTCATTCTCAGTGTGTTATTGCTCTGGGTCTGTGAGTGTATCCTGTATCTCAGGAAACAGTGAATCAGTTTTAACACTGCCAGTATGTCCAGCAACCTAAATATAATTGTTGCACCTTAATTTGCAGGAATCTCGTGTTTACCCTCATCTGATGTGGTTTATAATGCTTTTCAGCATGGTTCACTTTATGTATTTTGTGGGAAAATTTTGCTAATGCTATGGTTCTTGGAGTGCTGTGTTCTATAGCATAAATAGAAGCTAGTGTATTTATGCCTTCTGAAGTTGGTGAAAGTCTGTCTGTTGACTTTTGTGGGGCTCTGGATTAGATCTTTAATGAACATCTCCTGATATCATTATAGGAGCAAATATTGGAACAGCATCATGAAAACTTCAGATCTAGTCGATACGCAGGATTTATTACTTTTTTTTTTAAGAACGTAAAGTAGTTTGGAAATTGCTTCTTGAATGACTTCACCTGCTGCTCTGTTCATGCTTGGCCCACAGTAACCTGCGCTACTTGGAAGAATATTTTGTCAGACAGAAGCTGAGACCAAGATTAAGGCAAAGGAGGGGGCCACACAATATAAAACCCAGCTACAGACTTTGAGGCAGGCAGAAAAAAAATTGTCAATTCAACAATCAAAATCTGAGTGCACCCAAAGAGGTGCGGAACTCCTGTCAGCCTCCCAGGTTCTCCCCCTGAGCATGAGGTATTGTGTTGCAGAGAACTTGAGAGTTTGGAAATGTACAGTTCATAAGGCAGAAGCTGCAGAATTAATGAACCCTGTTAATTTCACGCTGCCCCCACCTTGGACTAATTAGCACAAATTAAGTGCTGCACTTGTCAGGCACAGCAGTTTGTCCACCATGTATTGTGCTAAGAGTTATTTTGGATCAATTTGTACAATGCAAAAATAGTGCAAAAATATTATTTCAATTAGGGGTAGTTTTATAGCCATTAAAAGATTTCTTTAATAGGCTTAGACTCCCATGGCCTGCACAGCTGCATGAGGTCTGGTTTGCATTTAAAGGTGGAAGGAAATATAGTGGGAAAAGAGACGTTTAGCTGACTGGATTTGCTTAATTAACCCCCACCCCATGCGAAAATGCTAAAGCAGGCCAATGAATTATCTGTCCCTTCATCACAGGCCAATCACTTAATTGCAAATTATCCCTAATAATTACGCAGTCAAATAACTGCTGGATTTATATTTAATGAATTAGGGAGCCCTTAACAAGGATTTAAATGGACCCACCAGGATTACTCAAAATTGACAACTATCAAAGGGCTGGAAGCTGCTACTTGTGCTTATGTGGAGGAGAACCTTGCTGTTTCCTGTTGGGTGATGTTTCTCCATTTCCATCATTTCAGGGGGACAAACAAAAAATGGACGATGACTGAAAATGGGAAAGGGGTTCAGGAGCAGAGAGGCTGCAAAGGCAGGGCAGAATATAGGGCCAAGTACAAAACCCCACCTGTGCTGAGATGGAGCCCTGCCAGACAGGACAGAAAGGGTGTGCTCACCCTCGGCAGCATTCCTGGTGGGCACAGAGGGGGCTGTCCACTGCAGGATGGGGGCATTCCCCTTGGGGAGGTGTGTGTAGATGCAATTAGTGCCAGCACAAACACAGAACAAGGGTTTTGGCACTCATTTTTCAGTTTTGATAGCAAGGGGAAACAGAAAAGAGTTTTTTTGTTTTTGTTTCCCCTCATTTATTTCCCTTCCTCTGCTCTCTCCTCATAAATAGCTTTCTCTCTTCAAATGCCCTTAAATCACTCAGTATGTGGGATGTGTTTTGTGGTGATGGCCACTTGTCAGCCTGGAAACAAACATGTACCTTGCATGTACCTTGTTGAAAGATGACACCAATTGAGAATTGAAGTTTAAATATAAAGCTGCATCTGCTCATAGCTGGGAGAGTAAGACTCAGTAATTTAATTAGCAGTAGAGATCTTGAAAAGTGAAGAAGGAAATAAACTGGAGGCAAGGGAGCATGCAGAGGAAGAGTTAGATGATGTATGCTTTCCTAACGTGGTCCAGTTAGATTAAGGTGACTGAACTGTGTTTCGAAATGGAAACTCAACATCTGTCTGTTCCTTATCTTTCTTATAACAATGTCCAGAGGTCCAGGTGGGGAATTTGAGTCCCTCTGTGCCTACAACAGCAAAAACACTAACTCTGTCCCTCCTCGCCACCGCTGCACAGCTTCTCACCAAAAGTGCTCTCTTAGCTGTGGTTTCCTTTCTCTGTGTTGCTTGCTCTTTGTAGGTCATGTGCAAGCAATCTTTGCTGCTGCTTTTTCTAGGAGAGTAAGTAATTAATGTGGAGGAGAATGGGAAGCTCTGATTTCAGGTGGCTTTGATAGGCCTTTAACTGATATTTCTGCACTGTGCCTCTTCCTCCTTGGAAATTTCTCACTGTGGATTCATGTATGAGAAGTTGATATTCTAGATTTCAAAGTCCTGACTCATATTTTTCTTCATTGTGAAGCATTCTGTCTTATGTTTTAGTCCTAAGAACATTTTAACACTGATGAAGTGAGACATGAGGAAATATTGGACTTGTTTTGTTATGCTTGGTTTTGTTTTCTAAACGCCTGAGCCCTGTCTGCATACACTCTGCCATGATGATTGTTGAGTTTTGCTAGTGCGTTCGCTGCCTGAAAATTTGTATTGCATTTAATAGCTCAGTGGCTTGAGGGCACAATATTGGAGCTGCAGAAACATGGCTGCATCTCCTGGCTGTCTGTGACCCCAAGACTGGTGTAAATTGGGCTTGTCATGTAAAATCTGCAGTTCTTCAAAACGCAGGTAATTGCCAGAAGAAAAATTCAGCAGTGTTCATCATTTTCATGGGTTACTTTGAAAGTCTATGGGCTGTTGCTTCTCTGGAAGGTTTGCTTCTATGGGTATTATGAGTGAATTAGCACGTTAAAGTTGATGTGGATCTCTACCTACAAGCCTTATTCAGGGGAAGGAAACATCAGTGCCTTTAAGTTGTGATCTTGTGAACCCATTGCAAGGCACGCTGTGGTGTTCTGCCTTACAAAGCAGCAATTTGTTGTCCTTTCCCCTTCCAGGCTTTCTTATAACCTGTTGCTTCAGAAGTTGGACTCAATGATCCTTATGGGTCCCTTCCAACTTGTTTTTTTTTTTTATGAAGACCTTGCACTGCCGAAGCAAAGTGCTGGGTTTAGTGCCTAGACCAGATGCTAGTAGTAAGGGTGGGGAGGGAGACTCACCCACCTATCCTTTTAAATGAGCAGATCATTTCTTTATGTAATTAATGTGATTTACCCTTTGATGTTGTCTTCATCAGTTCCTCATTCTCTCCTTGTCAGCTTTTTTCCCCCCCTTAAGCACTCATTCTAGCCTGCACTGCTGTTCTCACATCTTCACTTAGGATTTAGTTCTATCTTTTATTCACGGTAAGAATACGTTTTCCTAATATATGTACCCCTGAATTAATGCTGGGGAGTGGTAAAGAGTGTAAGACTCTCGTTCAGTATCAGTAAGAAAACAAGACTGTTCCAACCTCTTCCCCCCACCCCCACCTTTTAACCAGAATGAGCATGTCTTCCAGTTTCTCCATCTCCCCCCTCACTTGTTCAACATGAGGACTTCTCCAAGGGTAATGCTAGGCACAGACAACGTACTTCTTAGGATTTTTCTGTCCTCTGTCTAATGGCATCAGAAATACTGATGTAAAACAAACTTTTCCTCAACCCAGATAGGAGCATGTTTCTCAGTGAATCTTCTTTTCCTGTGTTCATCTTGTCACATTAAACAATCAGCAGTCCCAAAGAATGCTGTAATTAAAATATCCTGGAGGAATTGTTGTTATGGGTACTGTTAAGTGCACTGAAAAGTGCCGTGGGTTACTGAGAAAGAAGAAATAGTAATGTATATCTTTTGACATTACTTTAACCTGGAGTGAGGGGGGGAAGTATATGAAATACAGGTATGTGCTTTTATCTGGGTAACGCATCATGACTGGAATACAGAGCATTTCTTCAATGTTTTTCTTTCTCTTTTTAGAAAGTATTTTTGAATAGCATGAAACCCACCGTGTCAAATGGAAATTCAGGCTTTGAATTTCAGTCTTCATTGCAGGTTCCTCTGCGGGTGTTTCTCCTTTGGAGGTCACCCTTCTCAGCACAGCTCTGGGCACCCCATGAGTACACAGTGGGTGGATGGGGTCTGGGCCAGCTGGGTAACTTACCTGGTAGCATGAGGCATTCAGCAGCAGAGCCAGAGCTGATGCCTTTGTGTGCAGGGTGCCTTTCTGCTATATCACCCCCGGATCTGACATTCACCATGCCTCTCCATTTCCTGCACCGATGTTTTGGAGGGGAATTTGTCATACAGCCTTTGAGAGTCCAAATAATTTGTTTTTTCTCTCCTTGCCTCTCACTGACGGTCAAAATCTAACAGATTAGAGAGGATGTTTTTGTCTGTTTTTTCTTTTCCTTTTCTTCTTCTTAGAGAAGGATGAGTTTATCTTTACCTTATTCCCTTTATAGCTTCAACCACTATTGCCTGTACTGAAGTAAGGCTCCCTCCTCTGCAAGCACTGTTGGGTGTGTTTTTGTACATGTGTATTATATTTGCATACGTATATCTGATGTTACTTTATAGCATCTTTGTTTCTAAAGATGTCTCAAAGTTTTGGTAGAAAATCACTCTCGGTGTCTGTTCAGCCACTTAATTTTCCAGGTGATTCTTATATCCTTTAATCAAACCGATTGGTTTTGTTAATTTGACACAGACTTGTTTTGATACCTTTATCCCTCATTTTGCTCCTTTTCACTGGAAAGTAATAGTTCAACAGTATTCACTGCTGTGAATATATGTTCAAAGAATCTTTTGCATGGCACAGTGGTTCACCCAAGATGTAAAGCATAGCTTTGTTTCTACAACCTATTACAGTGTCAGTGCTGCTGGCATCGTCCCCCATAAAGGGCAGTGCTCTGCCCAGTAATTCTGTGAAATTCATAGAAGCAGATTGCAGGGATGAGAAGTCACCCTGGGACATCGTGGGAAGACCTACAAACAAAAGTAATAAAAGTCTGGAATGAGCTAAATGAAAGGTAAACATTAAAAAACAATTGAAGTGGTGAAAGCACAGAATGGACTTTCGTGTGTGGTGAAGGCTTCTCATATTTGAATACCTCATTAAGCGTCTGAATGGGAGTTGAGCACCTAAATACCTTAAAAATCTGAGTCCAAATGACTTGGATTTAGAGCTATCTGAAAAAAGTGATTTGCTCTTTCAGGATATGAAAATATGAGATGAGCAGTTATTTTCCGCTCTATGTATTAAAGATTTGTCTCATCAGTCTTAAACCTAAGAAATAATAGTGAAAATGTAAGCTCTGTACTAGCCTGTTCTCAGAAACAGAGTGAGAAGGAATGCTAGAGGTCTTGCCTTCCAAATTAAATGCCTTGTAAATGGCTGCCTGCTCTGAAGCGTTTGCTCAGAGCAGGAGCACAGCTCTATAGGGAGTGTCTCTGCACTTGGCCAGGTAGATGTGTGTGTGTGTCCTTGCCTAGATGGGGATGTGTTCTAGGTTCAGACTGGAGAAGTTGTCAGCTTGGGGTACAAGCACATGAGCTGTGCGTGTATACTCTCAGTTGAGTTCAAACTTTGTTTCTTTTTAAAAAGGCAAAAACAACAACAGCAACTCTTCAGTTCCAGGCATGACAGATTTTGAGACTTTGTATTCTAACTCAAAAGCAGTTTTAAGTAGCTAGAAATAAACTTAAAAACTACTCTGCCCTCTCTGCCGTGCCACCAATGTTGCTACTACAGTAATTTATTGTTGCAGAACATTTCCTCCTAGAACTGTCTAAATATTTCAAGGAGTTTCAATTACGTATTGCAGAGAAGAGTCTTAAGGAGTATGCAGGTTTGCTAGCTTTGCAACCTTAGAGAAATACACACAGAAAAGCAAACAAAACCAGAAGAAAAAACAGTAACAAGCATAGTGTTTAATTAAAAAATCAGGTTTTGGCACGTTCCTGTTCTTGTTAACCATGACTCCTTGAGGATAAAAGCCCAGCATAAAATCCATTAAATGTACAGGACATTTTTTTTTTTCCTCTGAGCTTTGTTCCAAAGACTTGTGTTGTCACCAGGGGAAAAAAATATACAACAAAAAGAAGTCTGTGCTGGCTCTCCAGCTTCATGTAGAAGTTTGTGGATGTAGTTTCTTGGCTGCTGCAACAGCAGGGTTGCTACTTCCAGAACAAAACAACTCCTCTTTGTGCTCTAGGTAAATCTTACAGCAGTTTCAAGGAGCATAACTAAGGATATGAGGATGACTTGGATGTGTCAGTACACTGTTAAGGGCCTCCTGCAGCTCAGTGGCCGGCCGTGGTCCTGTATGATAGGTCTCTGCAGTGTGGTGCAAAGTACTGCACGGCACTGCAAGTGCACCTTGAAGCTTTAGCCTGAGAGGCAGTAAATGGTTTCCATCTTCTAACAGGCTTCAGTTGAGAGCCAAAATTTCCTTGTTTTCTGTACAAACGTGGCTTTTAGATCCTAGATCATCTTTGCACACTTCTGTTGGCCAGATAACTAAGCTCTTTAAGATTAAATGGTATGCATCAGTCTTTAGAAATATATTGTCTTTCTAAGTCAGGATTGAGCCTGCTACTGGTAGAGTTAGGTGCTGAGAGAGGGGTGAGCATACTACTGTGAGAATAGGTAATGGAAGCCTGTTGGCAGAGTAATGCAGGTATTTTAAGTTCCAGGGGAAGCATACTCATTCCTAGTCAATTTGTCTTATCAGGAGCTTATGAGGGATGAAGGATCCTGGGCACAGTTCTGGGCCTTGAGGGCAGAACTTGATCATGTGGATCCATCCATTCTGACACTGAAGTAATTTCTCCCACTGAGTATACCCAGGGATCTGCGCTGCAGGATGTATAGCCATGCCCATCTCTTACATAGGCAGAACGTGTTTTTATACTGACCATAAGTTTTTCTGAGTAACACTAGTGTTCTTCTAAAGTCAACCTGCAAAGAAAAAGTAGCTGAGAGCAGCGTGTGTCTGTTTTTACGTTCTCTTGCATTGTAGTCTTGGTGGCAGGACCTAATGCTGCCAGCACCCTGATGCCCAGCATCTCTCAGCAGGCACTTGCCTTGTCATCCCAGATTGAGCTGTTTTGTAGGCTAATTCTGAAGAGGGCTAAGTGGGTTCAGGTTATGGTATTAGTAGTACTGGAATAACCAGGTGACACACTGGAAGAATTTGAAATTGCTAGGTGAGTTATAAGCACTGGGACTCTGGCTTATTCTTCCTTAAATATGCTCTTTCTATATTCCCTTGGCTGCAACTAAACTGCAGAATGTTTACCTGCCTGATTGTTGTTTGTAAATCTAGGCTCTTTCCTCCCCATGTTCTAAATCTTCTTTAGATTCTGAGAGGAAAAAATAGCGTACAAGAAAGTGGCTGTAAAGCATTTCTTTTCTGTTCTGCCTCTCTGCATAGGGCTTTTTGTGGCACTCAGGGGTGCAGTAGGGCTTGAACAGTCCAGACAGTGTGCCAAACTGTATTCCTGTAGGACATCACTAGAGATCCCTGCTTGTAAATGCTGCCTGCAGAGCTGTAACTGGAGAGAGAGTGAGAGAGAGGTGTGATACAGGGAGGACACAGAGGTGTGATTAAGGGCTTCCAGGAAAAGTGAGGAGGGGAAACAATGGAAAGGCAGGGAAGATGGGAAGCATCAACATTCAAAGGCCAGACTGAAAACAAAGGGGTTGAAATAGGAAGTAAAGGAGAAAAGGTAATTGCAATCCTGGGATGATGTATGAGAGTGGAAAGCTGGTCCAGTCATAATAACCCTGTGTGGAAGGTCTGAGAGCTGCCTGGCAATCAGCAGGCAGGGGCGGTGAGAAAAAGGGAGAGATGGAAGAAAGAGGTTGGCTCAGAGAGCAAGAAAATGTGCTGCTGTGCATTGTGAGGAGTTGAGAGTTGTTGTGCTGGAAAGGTGTTTGCTTGTAGGTAAAATGCTCAGAAACCTTCAGGGAGAGAAGGAAAGGGTCTTGTGCAGGGAGATGGAACGATGAGCTGCTCACAGTGAATGTTCTTTTTTTAAAGAGGTAAAAAGGGCAGTGAATTCATTAAGAGGAACTGCTGGATGTTGAACACAGGTGAATTTCAGTCTGCTTCTTTGAGCATCTGAATGTGGATTTAAGGATGCAACTTACACATGAGAAAGAGAACTGTGAGAAGCCTGGCCTTGTTCTCCCTTCTTTGCTGGAGTAGATTTCTAGAAATCAGAGCAGATACCTGAATGGTGGGAGGCTTAGCTTACTGCTTTTGCAGGAGAATGCCACCAATCAGTTTTTCCTTCTTAACAGCAGAAGGAATATCTGAGACAATGGAAGGGAAAGTTGATGGAGCTCATGCAAGCCTTGCTTACCCAGAATCAGCCTGAGGGGTTATAGTTATGGGTCAGCTTCACCTTGTTTCCTAATGAATGGTTTGATATCCTTTTCCTATTCCTGCGAAATGCTTGTATACTGCTAATACTCTAATCTGTGATATCTCATTACTCTCATAATTTATTTCTACATCTGACTAGCTTTCCTCAGGTATGTACAGGCTAAAATAGAACATGAATTCTATACCATCTATGGTGATAAATAGTGATTTAAATTCAAGATGTTATTTATTTGGCTGTATCTGAACAGAGCCTAAAGAATCCATGCGGTATTAAGAGGCTCTTGAAAGCTTCAGCCATTTCCCTGATTCTGACTACCGATGTCATGAAAAATCAGAAGTGGGGCAAGGGAGTAGGGCTGGCTGGGGAAGTCTGAGGGTTGCATTTCTTCCCTTCTTCAGTTCATCACAACTTCCATTACATCACAGATGAGCTCTCCAAAAAACAAAAACAATGAGTAAAAAAGTGATGGCTGAGTTTTCAGACTTGGGTGCTGCGAAGGAATTACTTAAATATCAGGTTACATAAAGGTTTGGGATGTGTGGCTGTGAACATTCTGAGGCACTCTATATTTTCTCTTTTTGGCTTCTGGTATTCACTTCTATGACTAGCCCGTTTTAGTGACATTAGTGGGACAAGATCCCTGTGGGTATAATTCCTGCTACTGCAGTAACATCAGTTCAAGGCAACATCTCTATGCAGATAAAAACGTGGTGAATTTTGATGCACGTTTAACACAAACCTCACAAGATGTGCCTGCTGTCGTCAAACAGACATGCACTGGAGACTGGTGGCAAGTACCATCAAAATAGTACTAGCTGCAAAGTGCAAGTAAGGCAGCGCTACAGACAGCAAGGGATCTGAGAGGTGTCTGTCTCAGAAGGAGTGGAGAAGAAGGTTGTGAGTTGGAAACATTGTGAAACAGCAACTAAGGCTCACGGGTACCCTAGGAAAGCACTAAGTGTCCCCAGAAAAACAGTTCAGCAAACACCATTTTATGGAGTTGAATGGAGTGTCCAAAAGGGAATCTAAGCAATGACTTTATTAACGTTGCTTGATAAGCAAGCTGACACTATTTGATAACCTAAGAAAGTATGAAACTGTTATCAACTGTTGCAGAAACATGAGGAATGTTACAGAGAGCAGGAAATGCTGGAGCTACGGTACTAGTTTCATATGAGAGGCCAAAAGAAAAGGGGAAAGCTTAAAACATGCTGCAGGTTTAAGATTTAAGAGTTGTACAGGTAATTTGGGATCTTTGGCTTAGAAATAGATGGTAATGGGCACCGTTTAGCAATAGGGCAAGCGGGAATGGCTTCAAGTTGTTCTGGGGAGGTTCAGGTTGGATATTAGGAAGAACTTCAAAGCAGTGGTGAGGCACTGAAATGGGCTGCCCAGTGAGGCGATGCAGCCATCGTGTCTGGGAGTGTTCAAGGAAATGGTAGGTGTTGCACTGAGTGACGCGGTCTAGAGTGGCCATAGACATGAGTTGATGGTTGGATTGGATGATTTTAGTGGTCTTTCCAACCTCAATGATTGTATGATCGGAGACCCAAGCTGCAATCAGGACTGTTGGATCATCCTGAGTTAGCACTGAGAAGCAGTAAGGGTGTGTGAGGCCGTGAAACAGTGCCTGACCAGCCTGCGCAGGTAGAAAAAACCACAGCAATGCTCCCGTTGGGTCAAGGCTGCCACCCAGCCATGGAGCACAGAAGGCAGAGCAAAGCTGATAGCTCCAAGAAGGCTGCCAAACGTACCCTGGGCACTCCATGCACTGCCTCAGCGTGCGGTGCTGCGTGCACATGGTGGTGCTCAGTGGGCTGCGAGTAATGATTCAGTAGCCTTAGCTCAGTTCCACCACAGAAATGCCAAGCTTCTTAAGCTGCTTAGCAGGCTTGGTGAAGAGGATAATGATTAACTGTTTATTAAAGTCAGCCCCTTCAGGTCAGGATGAGGGATACTGGTAGCAAGAAGGCTCATGCCGCTCTTGCTTTCCCAGCCTCTTTTATGCAGATAGTGGGACTTCAGCCTTCAGGGTTACAGCCACTGGTATTAAATTTGCTTAAAAGTATGAAGTGGCTTCATTCTGCTCCAAATACCACTGTGGGCAGTCTGAATCTCCTTAAAGTTAGACACGTGCTGGGTTCTGAGAATAACTCTATGGGGAAATGCAGTGTACATGTCAACTTAATTAAATGAATTCGTTTAAAATACAATCGATGGTGTGTGAAATTATATAATTATTCTATAAATACACTTTGTTAATTAATTAATATTTTAATTAAAGGGTAATTGGAAACTCTTTGCATTACTACCTTTTTTGAGGGACATGAATGTGTTTTTACCTCTTAGTATCTGATTAGACCAAAGAGGGATAAAAGGAAGCATTAAACTGGAAGTCCAGGAAAGTCTCAAAAGAAGTGTAGATGACAGCTAGATCCCAGTTTACTCTAGGAAGAAATCTGGCAGCCCTTGAAGTTCTTCCTTCTCAATCAGCTTTCAGCTTTTCTAGTATTTTTCACATCTCTTATTTAGGAGGAGTAATTATGTCCTTGGAAGACTTGCCTTAGAATGTCTCCCTGGAAAATAAACTTGGAACAGAGCAATGTGGACTAGCTGCTGGTTGGGAGCTGGTGGTAGCAGTTTGTCTGAGCTAGATGGAAGTCCTTCTTTCTCCCTCGGAATCATTTTCCTCCTGTATCTTTCAGTTTACCTGTTTATTTTGTGGCTATCCATATTAACAGATTCTGACTCCCTATTACTCACTGCCAAATGACACTGTAGCTATACTTCTACTTTTTGTAACTGCTGGTGTGGAATAAATAAAAAGAAATGGAGACTGGGAAGAGAGAGAAATGACTGTGGCCCTTATCTTCCTCCAGGAAATTCCTATTTAATTCACTCTGAAGCCAATGGTATGTAGAGAACAAATTTGAGCCCTATCTGTGAAAAAATTATGAAGAGTTTCCAAAATAAGGCTATGATTTTAGATGTGGGCATTCAATGTGAATGCACTCAGTGAAAGGAATAGTCAAGGTGAGGCTTACACATTTACGTGAGCTCACGCTTTTGTTTGCAGCATTAGGGCACGTACTCACACAACCATTTGAGTTGGAAGGGACCCTTAAAGATCACGCTGCCTGATTAACAGGGATGCCTACAGCTCCATCAGGTGCTCAGAGCCCCTCCAGCCTGACCTTGGCTGTCTCCAGAGATGGGGCATCTGCCATCTCCCTGGTCAGCTTGTTCCAGTGCCTCGTGGCCCTCACTGTAAAATGCTTCTTCCTTATGTCCAGTCTAAATCTCCCCTCATTTAGTGTGAAACTGTTTCCCCTTGTCCTGTCACAGCAGACCTTGCTAAAGGGTCTGTTGCCTTCTTTCTTATGCTCCCCTCCCCTCCCCTTAGACTGATGTGATCCAGGAAATCCTGAGCAGAAGATGGTTATTTGTGTTTCAGTCTTCTGTTTAGGTGGCAAACTGTGACTTTATGCAGCTATTGCCACCTTTTAACTGCTTGCTTCCACAGAATGCATTTAATGCTTATATGAGTTGTTTTACCGATAGGAAATGCCAGTTCTGAGGGACTCCTGACATACCCTGCACTGTCATACCACTGTAGACTTACAGGGTTTTAAGTGAAATCATAGCTCAGTGCAGTGATGGTGCTTTAGTGCGTGATGTGGGAAGAAAAAGGATTATAAGAGGCCAGTGCAGAAAGAGCAAGGAACACAGGAACAGTCTAATATGAGACCTGAAGTGTTACTGAATTCCTGATAGCAAAACTGAGCTTGCATTGTTGTATCCTCATAGAAAGCTCCTCTTATTTGCCTTTAAATTCAACAGTGAATCCCCCCGCCATGCCTGAGCTGTTCATGCATGAGCTGTCAGGTGCATGAGAGCTTACATCATATGCCATGCTGCTGCATAAAATTTTTAAACCTGCCCTTGACAACCAAACAATTCAGCAACCTGGCCACAAGCTGCAAGGATCAAGAAGTAGGACAAAAATTACAACTGTTTATACAGCTTTGCACAATGCCATGGCAATGCTTTTTACAAGAAGAAATATTTACTGAGAGTAAACATGATTTAGAATGAGATATTACATCTGTTTATTCTCTGTGGGGTCCATGCTGCTGCAAAATCCCAAACTTTTACCTTGACGGATTCTGTGTTTTTCTAAGGTGTGGGAATCAATGGGTGAAGAGAAAGTGTCTCTGATACTGGAGGGGGGGGGGGTCAGAACCAACTTGAATAGGTAAGAGGGAAATTTCATATAAGTACTGGGGCTTTTTGTTTCTTTTTCTATACTGCAGATTGTTTAATGAGACAATACCAATTAGTGCCAACCATGGCATTGTTTCAGATATTGACATCTGTCCAACAGAAACTGCCCTGAAAACATCAAACTTATTTTGCAGATGTCACTGAATAATCATTAGGTGGTTACAGCTTCCAGTTGCCCAGTGGGGAAAGGTTCCAGCACATGAAATGGATGAAAAGTTTCTGCATTTCAAAAATGTGGCAAGAATTTTCATGTGAGACTGGGGGCTTGTGGTCCATCTTTTGCATTAAGCATAAGAGCACAGGGAGTGGTCTCTTCAACAAGGCTGGAGGAAATCTGAAACATTTGGGATATCTATTCTGACTAGATTTACTGGCCCAAACGTGTCTCAAGGCTCATCCCACTGGCAGCTCTGAAGATGTACCTGTTTATCTCCAGACTGGTTTTCTCTTGGTGCAAAAATTAATAATTCTGGCAGAGACACTTAATTACATTCAGAAACTATCTAAATGTTGAGATGATATTGGTCAATATCCATTTCACGTCTTTTTATATTGTCTGCAAACACTCAGACTTGCAAGAAGTTTCTAGCCTCCAACCTTCAGACCTTCATCTGTAGGAAGACAGCTAAATAAATGCCTTGATTCTTCTCCCAGGAGCGTACACAGCCAGTGCTTGGTGACGCCTGTAGCCACCCAGCAGCTCTGGTTTTTTGAGCTTCCCATGTAACTGAGTAAGAATGAAGTTATATGACACTGGGCGTTCACGCAGCATATGTTTAGAGATCTGAGTATGTCCTCAGCTAATTATAGCTGGCTTTGTTTACTATATAGCTGTACCCTTGTTTAACTTCAGAATTATCTCCCTAAGGAAGAATGCCTCCCACTGTTTCCAATTGCTGCCTTAAGTTTGGAAGGGGCAGGTCTATGAAATACTTAGTGAATGCCCAAACTAAGAGGCCAATTAGAATACGTGAAGGCTGTGGCAGTGCGTGCTTTCTGATTCCTCGGCCTCCTCCTGGTGATGCTAAAGGTGTTGGGTTTCTTCTCCTTTTAAATCCAGGAGGACAGTCACCCATGCAGAGACCCCCATCCCTTTGCACACACGGTGCTTCAGTGCAGAATTTATACCTTCTTACACATCAGTTAATTCTCTTGGTCTAACTAAACCCGAAGGGATCTAACATGGGATAATTTCTGTGATGAGAAGCTGTGAAGATGTGTAGTGAGGAAGACAGTGATCAGAAGATTACAAAAAGATAAAATTTTAGATTAAGGGATAGCCTACTTTTGCTGGAATACTTCAGATTTGTATGTGAATTTGGCCCTTACTGTCTGAGGGAGAAAGCAAGACTTCATCATTTCTCACATTACTGTGAGAGAAATTTAAAGGGGCATTTTGAAATCCCTATATGTCTGATTTTAGGGGAAATTATATATATAGTTCTTGTTTTGTTTTTTAGTTGTATGCTGAAAAAACAATGCACTTGTGTAGATATGAGAAGAAATCATTGCAGCCTGTTAAAACAAATTAGGGAACGTGCTTTCAAATCTTATTATAATTTCTGGAGGAAGGAGCCTCTTGACTTGAATGGTAAAGGTCTGAAAATGGTCAGAGAGAGTCATAGAGCTAAGTGGGGATCCCAATTACAGATTAGCAATAATGCAAATGTTGCTGCAGAGGGACCACTCAGCTTCTGCAGCTTGGAAGCTGTGGCAGAGAGCAGAGCGCAGGCATAAAAACCTCTCTTTCATTATTGTTTTTAATTATCTGCACAATGACAGAGCTGGAATACCTGCTGCACACTGAGGCCCTTTGTGTGAGCTCATCAGTGGAGGCTATGCAGGCCAAGGCCTCTATTTTTTGCTTTCTGGCGGATATTCAGCTGAATTTTGCTTTCATGCTAATGCCTTTCTTTCCTATTTTCTCCTTATCTTCTCTGGCTATTTTCCCTGCTCCACTGAATGTGAGTAACAGATGCAGCCTTACGTGACGACGCCAGCGCTTGGCTATCCAGCTGCAGTCCCTGCATCTTCCTGTGCAACCCTAATATTCTCCTCTTGGTAAGAGGAAAGTGGGGTGCAGAAAGCTCTGCCAAAAACTAAGAGGAGAAGCAAGAGCTGACAACGGGAGGTTTGCTTTCTTTGCAGAGGTTCACTGAAACTCATCCCCTTTGAGAAACTCATAGCTGTTATGTTGCAAGGTTTACATCTAGCCAGAGGCTGCATTGTTTGAGACCATTGTAAAACTTACAGTAGTGCTGTGTACTTGCAGAGAAATGCAAGGAAGTCTGGCCCATGTTTCCGGCCCCTAGGCAACGTTATTGGTTATAGGAGGGCAGGAGAGAGGCAGAACAAAGCAGCTGAGCTGTGCTCCAGGGCAAGCACCTAGCTGCCCACTGCTGAGCCTCTGCCCCCAGCTGTGTTATTGGGAGGGGCCTGAGGAATGATTAGTAGCAAAGGGTATGGCTATTTATGGTAGATGCTGCTGAGGCTTGCGTCAGGGCTTGTGATAATGAAGGTGTTCCTCAGTCACCTGAGCTGTTTTCCTGACAGCTCTGTGCTGGCGATTCACGTGGCAGTGCGATTTTCCCTGTTGTAGACACATGAAAGATGGCATTTATCTACAAGGGTGTGAAGGACCCTTTGTGTCAATGGAGCAGCAGGCAGGGAAAAGCAAGAGTGTGGTCTGGGAAGAGCTACGTGGTGGCGATAGGTGGGAAATGGCGATGTTGGCTGAAGCCCTTCTGAGCAACCAGAACAGAGCATAAGGATGCATCAGTGGGAAGAACAATGCTGCGGAGCGTGTGCCCGTTATTAAGTGAGAAGGAGGAGGAAGTGATAAGTCACCACAGCAATGAGTTCCTCCCTCAATGAGGGACAACTGGAGAGCAGCACAGGCCTTGGGAAGACTGCAGAGAAGAGGCAATGTGAATAAATGCAAATCAGCTGGCCCACACCGTGCGTACCCCATGGGAGAACGAAGGGACAAATGCGGTGAATCACTAATCACTATTTCTCAGAAATCAGCGAGAACTAAGGAAGCTCCAGAGAACAAGAGGAAGAAGCAAAGGTGAAATTCCACTCTGAGCCTGGCTGGGCCGTGCAATTAAAGCCCAGTCAATCCAGCAGCACTCCTCCGGGAAATAACGCAGCGAGCAAGCAGAGGGGAAAAATCTTTGAGAAAAGAGGAAACGATGAGTGGTGGGGGCGGGGGTGGCTGCATGCAGCTCTCCTGCAGCTGACAGGAGGGCTGTGGAGCGGCTGCCTGGAGGTTCCTGTTGAGCCCTGGGCAGTGATTTGCGGCTCTGTGCTGCTCTCTGGGCTGATTGGGGGTGATGCGTGGGGAGCTTGGTGTGGGTACAGCTGGGGGCTCCCTGTTGGTGCGGTGAGAGGGAGTAATCCTGAAGAGCTGGGTAAAATTCGCTTTCAGAATTAATAAGGTGTTTAAACATTGGCAATAATAACTATTATAATGTTCTATGCTGCTGGAATGTTTCTATACAGTACTGTGCCATTTAAGCATCTCCTTGAATGAAGAAAAAAGGGAACAAATTTCAAGGGGCAAAATAAGTGGAAAGGGTTGGGAAAGCATTTTAATTTCCTCCTATGGCTAACTCGTTTTTCAAATATTTTCATGAGGTAATTTCATATCAAAACATCTGCATGGCAAGAGTGTGCAGGTTTCAATTAGAGCCTTCCTCTGAGCAACTGGAGGGTCTGTGCCGAACCCCAGAAGCATTCCCAGTTTAAACACTGCCCAAATCCATCATCTCTCTGCAGAGCGCTTAAGCTCTGACAGAGCTTTGCCAAAATCCTTTTACTGAAAACACTTTAGTGAATTCTGGCTACCTTGAATTGACGATACTGGCGTAATTAGACCTAGAGCATGGTTAGAGACAGGCACAGCTGAGTGTAGGTGTTCTTTGTGGTCAGGTTTGGTCATAGCTGGGTCAGTTTTTAGATCAGGATTGCTCTGACATGGTTTATTGTGCTGCTGTGTGCCTGCTGCTCCCAGCACGGGGAACTAGTGGGAACAAAGAGCTGGGAGGGGGCAGGGTGCTGGCGCCTGGGCAGTGGCATGGAGGGCCCCCATTAGCGTAGGGGCTTGTGTGGTCCTGAGTGCTGCTGCTGCCTTATGTACAGGCTGCAAGAAAATTTCAGTCTGTTCATCTTTCACTTTTTTGCTTTTGCAGGCTATTGCTTTTTTTATTTTATTTTTTCTAGGGGCAGGAGGAGTGAATGGGAGCAGAGTTTGTTTGTTTGTTTGTTTTTTACATCTATTAACGTGTCTCTAAATGGCTGCACTTCAAATGCAACAAAATCTGAGCGATATGGCAAACATGATAAAGGAAGAAATATCATGAAAGCTGGTTAGAAGGAAAATGAGAGTAGGAAAAGTAATAAAATTGAGAGTCAGATTAGAAAAAATACAGAATTCTTTGTGTGAGGCTAGAGCGCTAGGGAAGAGAGAGAAGGCAAAGAGGGCTCAGAGATTTCTAGCAGGTGTTGAGCCTGATGCACACATCCTTTGCGCAACAGTGAGTGGCTAAGCAGGGAGAATACAAAGAAGCATGACTGACATAAGCACAGTCACCATGCCAATGAGCACAAGTGCCTGTATATATTAATAGGCCAGAGGGAAGATGTGACTGCAACGGCAACATTAGCTACCGGAGGTGAGCTGTATTGTCAGCGATATATGGATGCAGGGTGGGAATCGGACATGTGATTTCAGCACTCCCTGTCCCTGGGAGAAAGGGCTGTTAGGGTGCTTGGTGAACAGCCTTCCAAGGACACCCTGAGTACTCTGAGAGTGCAGCATTACCAAAATTGCAGCAGTCCCGTGCCTGTTTGGTGGCTGGGAACATGCTGGAGCTTATCAGCAGAGTGGCTCCCACAGCTTGGGGTTAGGGAGTGTCTGCAGCAGAACCCTGGTAGTGAGCTGCCCTCTGTGTCTGCTGTACAAACCCCTGGCTACTGGAGGGGCTGCACCCTGCCACCAGATATGCTCAGGGTTCAGCTTTAGATTTTTGACTCCCTACTTTGTGCCTTGCCTTATTCCTAAAGCACAGGGACCAAGGGCCTGAGCTGTCTCTCCCTAGATCCTCCTCAGAATGTCTGGCTACCTTCCCCAGTTCCTCTTGCAAGGTGGGTTGTTTTCTTTCCACGTGGTACCCTAGCCTTGACACCTCACTGTGTGTTAATCACTACACAATCACTGTGCAAATGCCCTGTGATGCTTTAGCACTGGGGACAGCTATTCTCTCTGCTGATTGACAGCTGGGCATCCACTGGCACACTGATTTGCTACAGTGAGGGTGAATGGATATGTAGATAAGCATCTGAGCTTTCTTAAACATTTCAGAAGCAATTGTGTATCTCTGTGTATGTACCTACACATGGACTTCTGCTCTGCTCCATATGGGAGACAGCTTTGCTTACTGAGTGGTCACAGTTTCTGCTTTAGCCACAGCTCTTCATTCTTTGCTATGACTTTTCATCCCTTCCCTCCAGTGCTATGGCTCTCTTCTGCAGGGTTTGCTCTAGTTTAGTAAGTGGGAACCCATTTTTCTGCTTTGTGCCTGTGCCTTTTTTTTTTTTTTTTTTTTTTTTTTTTTTTTTGCTTTGCAGCCTACTGGCAGAAGCCATGTGCCTAGCAAGACTGTGGTTAGCATATCTCACCCAGTTTCATCCTTTTATTCAGCCTTTTGTACCCGGCTGCTGGCGGCTGACAAGTATCTGCCTCCTATTTTTTTCCCCCGGTCTGTCTTCCAGCCCATTTATTTCCTGCTAAAAGGCTCTGTGCTCTGTTTTCACACACATTACGTAGCACCTGGGAGCTGGAGCAAATCTGACAAGTGAAAGTGTGGAAACTGGGTGGTTTTGGATATGTTTAGGGGCATAAACAATAACTTTGTGCCCTTTTAATGTTTGTATGTCATCTGGTGAACTCCTGGCCTTGGTTACAAATGCCTGAAGAGGTCCTTGGCTTAACTTTGAGGGGTTTTTGTTGCTGTTGTTAGTTTTCCATCAGGTTTCTGTAGGTCGTGCGATTCCTGTCCTTGTTCTCTTTTCCTCATGGAGATGTGTAAGGAAAACTTGTGGGCAGTTGGTCTGTAAATTTTGTGCAGTAAAAAAAAAAAAAAAAATGTGCTAACATCTTACTAAGTAGCAGAGAGGGAATTTAGTAGGCTGCAGGAGTTTTCTAAAGCCCTGCTTAACGTTTCACATTTTATGATTCTTAATGACAAATGGCAATTGTGAATATTCATGGATTTTTCCCTGGGTTAATGTCATAACCTTTGCAGTAAAAAGGTGCTTTTCACCGGTAATAGCTACCTTTCAATTTATGTATGCGATAGCCCCAAAATTAACATTCTGAGCGTAAGAAAGTAATTTTGCTTGTTTGTTTGCTGAGATGGAGAGAGGAAAATGCATCTCAAAAGTCTGTCCTGTTGTGCCTTTATTGAGACGATGCGGTTCTTTACTTTCAGGCTCTCAGTTTTTCTCACCGTATTTTAGACTGCTGGGAGAGGTGCCTCAGTTCAGCCTTTCTGAAGAGGCAACTCAGTGTGTAGTATGAGGAATTTGTTTTTCTTCCTGAGCACGAAGAATTTGCTTATGTTTGTTTCTGGCATTTATTCTGAATGTTAGTTTAGTATTTTATCAGTAATTACCTTATATCCTTTCCCCTGGTCAGTATTTGCTCCTCTGGTGCCTTTCCCTGCCTATGATTGTATTTGGTGCCTTGCAGTCATTATGTCTTACTGTGCCGCGCTGAACTGGATGTGCCCTTTATCTGTCCATAAGCCTAATTTATTCAAATCATTTTAAATTTCCTTGCTCTGTGCACCGTTTTACACTTATGTGCTATCAGCAAAAAATTCTGCTTAAATAATTACATCCCCTGCAGGCCATTTATATGAAAGTTGAACAAAAGCGGGTATTGTGCTGGAATTTGGGCGTACTGCCTTGTTACTGGCCCTCTAGTCACCCCAAACCATTCCATTCTTCGGGCGTACCACTTCTTGTCCCACAGGTGACTTCGAAGCCATTTTCAATCACTCTTTCCTATACTTGCTGGTTTTACGGGTCAGTGTCTTTGTGGGGTGTGATACCATGTGAATCCCTTCTGTGTGGATAAATTATGCTCATTGCTTCACTTCTGCCTCTTCATTCAGGACAGTGCTGTAAGAATTTTAAGCACATTTGACAGACATGATGTGTATCCTGACTGCCTCTCCTTCCCCAGACTGTATATTTCTGTGTTGCATAATCCCATCCCACATTAACGTCTCCAATATCCGTTCTGTGGCTGCGGTTAGGATTATTGGTGAGTAGATTCCCAAATCCTCCCTTGATTTAAGAAAGGGGGGGGTGGCGATGGGGAGAAAAAGCCAAAAAAAAAAACCAAAAAAAAACCTGGAGTAACTACCTCTTAAGCATCTCAGATATGCCTTCCTCAGGAAGCTATCAAGCAATATTACTACAGGTTTTCCAATTTCCCTCGCTATTTCCTTCCAAGTTGCGAGATGCAGTTAATCTACATCTCGGGTCCTGTCAACTTTTAATAGTTTTAATTAACTATCTACCTGTCCAGATTAGATCATAAAGCCTTTTAATGTTTCTGGTTTTTTTTTTTTTTTGACTCACAAGAAATCGTATCCTTGTTTCTGGGGTCTGACCTTCAGCTTCTTCTGTAAATACTGTGGGCAACAAATATTAATTCAGGCTCATTGCTGCATCAGTCTCATCTGTCACTGACTTCACTCATACCCTCTCACAGCCCCCATGAATTCCTTCCCTAGTTGTATGCTTTTAATATAACAGTATAACAAATGAAAGATCTCCATTGAATTTCTTCACATCCTTGCCATTTTTTTAAAAAGCATTTGCTACTCCAGAGTTTCCTGCCAGTGTTTATAATTGCCCAATTTTGAATGCGATGTCATCAGCAGACCTGCTAAGTAATATAATAATAATACAGTAGAGGAAACTGAAACCGCGGTATGGGCCCAAATGGCGGGCTTGTCTGGAACTGGATATGCTGAAGTGGAAGCAGCTCCAGTTTTACAGTGTGTGGAGTGAGAGCAGAACCCTCCCCTGTCTGTGAAAGAGCTCAGAAATGACCTGGGGCTTTTAGTGCAGTGTAGCTGCGAGACTGCCTAGTGCTTGGAGCACCAGTTTTGGAGGGTGCTCACTGGGAAATCTGAAACTTGCCAGATCGCCTTTTGGTTGAGCTTGGATTTCCTCAGGAAAATAGAAATTCTTCTCCTCCTTCTGAAATTAATTCCTTTTTCTTTATAGAAGATTGCTATTTTGGTATGACTATGCTAGGGTTTTTGGTGGCACCTCAGTGCTGTTTTGCTGGGTGCAAACACCATATGAGTGGGGTGGAGAGGTACTACAGGAGCTGTTTCAGCATAGCAGTCACTACTCCTACTTTTTGTTTTATACTTTAATGTCCTAAATCATATTCTCTGTATTGCTTAATACCACATCTGGCATTCTTCCCTTCCTTGTCGGTTTATGTACACATTAAATTAGAAAGCAGTCCTGTACCAGATCAAGCTTTGCTTCCTCTGCTTAATGTAATCCACTCTGAGGTCTAGATAATTAAACTCTCCCACCCTCGCTGCTGTGGTCTTTTACATGTTTTGCTCTGTATATGTGATTCTTCTTAGCTCCTTCCTCGTTACGCTGTACTAATGTGTTCCTTTAGAACTGCTCCAGTGTGGGTATGAGCTGTGTCACTCTGCTATAGCCATGTTTATTCTAGACTTCAGTTCTCAAGATTGGCCAGGCTCTCTTTTGGAAATGGGACTCTGTGTCCTACCTGCTTCCCTTGAACAAACTTTTAGGTACAGCAGTATGGAGAGACTTCATACAACCCTAGGGGAGAGTCTGGGTCTGATTGAGTGCACATCGGGACAGCGTGCAGAGAGGTTCATGGTGTTTTGTCCTCTTGTCCTTCTCTCCTTTGCTCCACACCTCCAGCTCTAATCCCCAGTGCCTGTGCTGAAGGATGTTGGATCTCAATGGTAGCCTCTGTTGGAAGACGGAGGCTTTTTATTTTTGTGTAAGTACTTGATGGTCAGAATAAATCCAGAACCACTACTTCCTCCTTTGGCAGTGGCTGCAACCAGTCTGTAAACCATTGACACCACTGTAGCCAGTGAGGCTTGAGTAGATCTCTTCTTCAGCCATCACCCTCAGTGTGACTCTGAATGGGACACCCAGTACCACACACCTGGGCAGTGTCAGCAGCAAGAGAGCAGGCTTTCCCCCTTAACTAGTGATAGGATGAGTGAATGGCTGCATGTTGCACCAGGGGATGTCCAGGTTGGATATTAAGAAACATTTCTTCTCCAGAAGAGAGGTTGGGCACTGAAATGGGCTGCCCAGGAAAGTGGTAGAGTCACCATGGAGGTGTTCAAGGAAAGGGCAGATGTGGTGCTTAGGGGCATGGCTTAGTAGACAACATTGGTGTTAGGTAGACAGTTGGACTAGGTGATCTTAGAGGTTTTTTCCAACCTTGATTTTTATGATTTTAAAATAGTAAAATTGTTGAGTCAGTCTCTGGGAATTCACCTGTGTAAAGCCATTCTTTTCATCGATCGTGTTGGCAGGTAATCTTGCAGTGTCTAAAGGATGTTTAGATGATTAGTTGGGATGGGTGTTTTCTGTAAGACTGGGTTAGGAGTGAGAAAGGAAGGGGAAGAAAACAAATATACCACTGATACACTGCAAGAAAATATGCATAGCTCTAGCCAATGCTTTCTCAATTGAAATTCAGAATTGTTCCAATTTTATTTCAAAATAGAAATAAGATGTTGTACTAGTGTACATAGTTGTTTTCTCAGCTAAGCTTTTTCAGTCAGCAAAAGCTTAAATAATGTAAAACGTGATGTTACTTGAGAAAAAAATTCCTGATCCTCTTTGTCATGTTCTGTAGTGGAAAGAACTCTTAACAGTTTTAGAGATTTAAATATGTTGTTATAGCTGAGGACGTGACTTGCTTCCAACTTACTCTGAGAAGGAAATATAGAATTTTTTAATATAATTTTGCTTTCGGTGAATAATCTCACCCAGTGTGGGTGTTTTTTGGTGCCCATAGGGTACTAAATATTGGTATTTATGTTAAAGTGCAAGCATTTCACGGCCATGCTTTCACGTGGCACTTGCTGTTTCTTTCCAACATGGGAAGACAGTTTTATCGAGGTGGCTATGTAAGCAATTTAGCCCAAGATGTTTTTTTTAGAGACCATAATAACAAGCAAGAATTCCCAAGATTTGAACATACTGTGTTCAGTCAGGATTCACAAGAAGGAAATACTTGGAATGTTGTTTTTTGTAGAAATGACACTGTTGGAGTCTTCTGCGTGGTAGACAAGTTATCCAGAGCTTCCCAACTGCACACCCATGCCTCATGGCCAGAAAAACTCACAGGGTTATGATTGCCTCTGACTACACAGCTCAACAGTGAGGTCTGAAAAAACAGTTCTTTTTTTCCAGGGAAAACACCTTCTCATGGTGTTTCCTGCATTGTTCTTCCCAACTGGCAGAAAATCAAATTGTGGGCTGCGTCCTTCCACCCCTGCCTGGGTTCCAGAAAGAGCCAGCACCTGTGCTCCCGGAGCAAGTAAGCAACTTGAGCCATTATGCTTGCCAGCCCCCTGAGAGGCTGACAAATGAAGCTGTGCTCCTGAGTCCCGAACATATAATTTGCCACACGCAATTTGTGTCGCATCATGCCTAGCTGGAGCTCTACTTTCTGGAATACCCAAAAGGTATCTACAAATAGATCGTGTCATGTCAAAAATGAAATGGAAGTTGATAGTAATTGTGGACTATGTAATTAGAAAGCAGGATTCAGAATGTCTCACTAATGGCAACACCTGGAATACCTGCACAAAAAGCCGATCAAAAGTTGACTTGGAATCCAGGGAAGCCTGTATGCAGCTGTTTCTACCCCTTTAAAAAGCTGCTTAAATACTGCAAATTACTTTGATCACACTTCTGCTGGGGTAAACCACGTAGAAATCAAGTAAAGGACACTTATCTGACTCTTCTTGAGGTCACATCTATGAGATGTAAAATGTACAAAGTTGCACACAGTAGGTTTTTCTAAATTTAGACACCTTTCTATAAAGTCATGGTGTATCTAGGCCTAATAACAGTTGCTTGATGTTGTGGAGTCTAAAAGTCTTCAGAAGCATAGGGGAGGGGGAGGAGGGAGAAGCAGCTTTAGGGCCATGTAAAAACAAAGCCTTTCTTTTCTCCTTTTAAATCTCTCTGCTGTGCCCTGATTGAACATAGGATGAAAAGCTGCTGTCTTGAGATTTGAGGAAAGCAAAGGATTTCTGTTTTTACTATTACATTGAAAAGCTCTTTACTGTATGGAAGGTTGTCTCTTCGAAACTTCCTCAGGCTTGTGATCCAGGGTTTTGGGGTGTGCAACTGCCCAACTTCTACCACAGAAATCTAGGATGTAGTGTCTTAGAGTAGTCCATGTGGGCAAGAGCATTCGGTTTCTGATCTTCGTATCAATTTTACATGGTATTTTTGGGGAAATGTTTTAAGAGTAAGGTTTTTGGCTTTCAAAGGTGACGTGATGAAGGGTGGTATGTTTTAACCCAAACTGTTATGTGATAAGAATGGTAGAGAAGGGGCTGAAGCATTGTACTGAGGATGGCAGTCGCCATGTCAGTATAAGCAATGGGTTCTTTCGAGATTGGGCCCTAACATTTTATTTAACTTTTAAGCTCATGTATTTCTCCATTATGTTGATTGTCAACAACACCACTAGCATCCAATAGAGCTTGTCATGATAACTGTTTGGGGGAAGGGGGGGAAATCTTCAAGAAAACATTATTCTGTCAGAATGCAACATTTTACAAAAATATGAAATGTTTTGTGGAAATGTGTCGGTTTCAATGGAAATGTATTGGGGATAGGGTAGAGTTTTTAAGGAAGTGTGATTAAAAGGGGATAAACCACACAGAAAACAGTATACTGACTTAGAGTGCTGGCAACCCATATACTGTCCATCTCAAGTGCAGAGGTGATTTACTGTGCTCATCTGCCTATCTGCTTGCCTCTTACATGTTCTGTGGTGGATATGTTCAAACTGACCTCCTGGAGACCGGAAGAAAAGCCTTCTTCTTGCTTGTCCTCAAAGTACTTGGTCTGTCAGGTTAAAACTAAATGATACAGGCTGTAGTTTATTAGATGCTAGATCCAGGCTGTTCTCTGCAGTTTGGCAGTGGTTCAGGCTCTTCTTTGAGCAATAGCTGTTGTGATGGTTGTAGGAAAAACTAAAAGTTAGCTTTGTTACTGGAGCAGTTAGGGTTTGAATAGCACAGTATGTTAATGAAAATAAGGCTACAATTAATGATGTGTAGTTGTGCTTTCAGTGCTTTTTTGGATCGGAAACTCTTTGTGCTCTTCTTCCCTAATGTGTCAAAGTGGAGGGAAGCAGGACTGTGGTCTGCTTGTTTCTTGTCTCACCAGCAGGTGAAAGCAGAGGAGGAGATAAGCAGTTCCTTCTTGAGCCTGCTTCACGGATAACACGTGGGAACTGTGATGTCTAGTTTTTCTTTTTCCTCCTTCCTCTGGCCTCTGTTGCAGTCTGTCCTCTAGGAAGTATTTCCAAGAGTCAGATATCACTGATGCCTTCATGATAAACCACATAAGCATAGAAACAAAGACTCACTTTTAGATGTTTCAATTGAAGTTATTTTCAAAGAAATACACGATAAGGTGAACTTTGTTCCCCCGATATCAGTGTAAATGTGGTAAGGCTCTGCTGAAGTTGAGGGCTAAGTAAGCAAAGTAAGGCCTGGAAGTTTTGCCCACTGGCTCAGAAAACAAAGAGTCAACAAAAGGGACTTGATTTGCCATTGAGGAAAGCCAAGATAACACCACAAGTAGGTAACAAATTTACTAATTTGTTGTAGAATTTTACTGTAATGAGGCAAGGTGACCCCCTGATTGGGTCATTGATTTCAGTCAGCTTGAGCTATTCTTAAAACAATATAAAATCATATCTAAAACTGTCACTGCTTTACCTGCAGAAGGGAGCAGCTTTGGAATGTACCATTGCTGTGATTACTGGGCAGCCTTGTCCCAGACCGTGATCTAAGTATATAACATTCAGATGCTAGTTCACAATTGAAGTACTTATAGGGGGTCTTTTATTCTGTGACCAGATGTCTAAACCTTGCAGCATGTAGACCTTCCAGCTGTCTAGTCATGGAGAACTCTATTATAATCAAAGAAAAGTGTGTCCCCAGATGTCCCAGTCTCAATGACAACCTGGCACCAAAATTGTTCGCTCAACCCTTGTGTGGAGACTGTTTGCATGGGCATGCTGTATGAATGGCTTTAGAAAGGAGATAAAACATTGCCATCCTACATGATGGGTGGTTAAAGTTAGGGGTGAACTAAGGTGCTGGATTTCCTATTGTAACTCTGTGTAGCAGGTATGACTCAATTTGGGGGGGACTAATAGTTTTCTAATTTACTAATGATTTCTCCATAGGAACTGTATGAATTTGAGCACAATGATACAGTGTTTTTATTTATTTGAAATGAGATGAAGATCCGCGTGATTGTGTTCAAACTAAAAATCTCTAACAATCTACTATATTGTTAAATATTTTAAACAAAATGGATTATATTTTTTTATGATGGACAAGTTTGTGAAGGCAGTAGTTTCCTACCAAATGGAATAAAAAGCATTTCACATGCAAAAAAACAAAAACAAAAAAAAACTGGTGTACCAAATTTCAGGCTATAAATAAGGCAATTGTAAAATGTAAATGCTTCAAAACACGAGCAAAATTCAGCCAACAAAGCAGGGATCAGAAATTTATACCCTCGTTACTGGTAATTACAGTCACATTCTTTACTGAACTGTATTCCCAGCCAACACATAAAAGTGTCCTTATGCATTACCTGCTTAGAACTAAGTCACCCCTAGCACACATGTGCCAGGATGCGAGTCTTTAGCTATGTGGCCATGTTAGCACATGGAGCTCTGCATGCTCTGCTGTAAATGTATCTGTCTACCTTTTAAGCAAAGTAGCTGAAAGCCCCTCAGGGTGTTCTTACGAAATGTAAATTCACTGACTTGGAGACCTCAGCATAAAATCGCTGCTTTTAGTGGATGGCAGTTTAACACTCTCCTTTCCTCAAGAAAGTGAGGAAAAAGAAATGCAATCCAATGATTGGTGTTGTGAACATTCGGCATTTGCCGTTTCCTTTATTCTTTGACAAAATAAAAGCAGTTTAGACATCTACAAAAGTTGCCTTTTTTCTTTTTTTTTTTTCTTGTGCAGCAATAAATTCTTAATGCCCTTGTGACAGATCGATCTCAACCTGTCAATATTTCATATTAGATACTTCCGCTGGCAAAGTTAAGAGGGAATCATGAGGAAAGATAAGCTGCCTTCTGGCTCAAGTTGACACCTCCTGCCAAGACTGTTAATGTGTATAAGGAAAAAAAAAATAAGGCTTAGACTTGGGAGCTTAAATTCATTAGTGGTCTTTCTGCAAGTATTTTGGCGATACTGCATGGATCACATGTATTTTCTTCACGTGCACACATGCTTGATTCAAAATTCTTAAAAAAAAATAAACAACAACAACAAAAAAAAACCCTTGAAATTCAAACCATGTGACAAGCAACCACTTTAAAAAAACAAAAGCAAAAAAACTTTGAAACTGTTGGGGTTGTGTCATGTTGAACAAACATTTCCAGTGCAGAGCTGCATGCCAAGTGTTAGCTGCCCAGTTTCTGAGGCAACTGGGCTGTAGTCATGATGCCAGACCAAAGCAATTGCCCTTGGAAAGTGAGTTGTTGCCTGGAAGTCTGGAAGACTGTGGGGACTTGAGCACCTGCTAGAAGAGCCAGTCATTCAGTTCTTAAGTTATTTTGTAGCATGGTTTCGTTCCTAATGGGGACAAGAAGCCCAGAGCATGTTACAGAACACAGAGAAGATGCTACCTGCTGCAGAGCAGTTGGGTGATCCCAAGTCCTCAGTACCCCCCCAGCTGAATTCTGGATGCTTTCAATTTGGAAAGAAGGTTATCTGAAATAAGTGATGAGACTTAAAAGTTTTGCTTGTGATCTTTCTGGCCACTTCAGGGCTGAGAAGTGAGCATTAGGAATATTTTGTTTCAAGATGTCTGCATGCGTTTCTCAGGTGAACAGATGCACTGTCCAAAAAGTTTTTCAACTTTTTTCAGCTTGAATGTGCCTAACACATTCTGTACTTCGGGGAGGCAGACCCCCTGGGTAGCAGATGTAAGTTTACTTTAAAAAAAAAAAAAAAAGGCTTTCTTTTCTTAGTTTCATTGCACTATTGGATGCAGTTCATGGAAAAAACACTGGTCTTAATGCATTTCAGTAAATTGATTCTCTTTGGGATTATTGAAGGGTAATGCTAAAGCAACCTTGAGTTTTAAAGCATAGTGACAGTCTGTGTAAAAATATTCTCCGTGTTTGTTACTAGTGAAGTAAAAAAACAAAGAACACCAAAAAAAGCTCTCTTCCAATTTCTAAGCTAAAATCGTACTAAATCCTACTTTACCTTGTCCAGTGTCAGGTGGCATAACAGTCATGTGTCTGGTCCTTTGCCATCTTTTTTCTTTTTTTTCTTTAAGAACATTATTTAACAGACTTACTGATTAGCAATAGTTTTTCCCTGGTTGCTGTGAAAATTCAGTTTAAGTAGAGGTCCTTCTCTGGAGATCTTCCCCAATGGTAAGACATAATGATACTGATACTGATTTTGTAGGTTGCCAGTGGATTTTGGTTGTTGGGGCTGATTGGACAATCTAGCAAAAAAAAAATCCATTGGTCCACAACTGAAAAAGTTTATACAGAGCAATGTTGGAGGTAGGTACAGAAGTTGGACAGACCTTCTCACCAATCACTGAGGAAACAGGTCACTCTTATCCCATTCTCAGGGCTGTCAGAGCTGCTTTGCAAAGCTCAGAGAATGTATCACAAGACTGGAGAAGGAGATCAGTCCTGCTTACACCCAGTGTGAGAGCAAAGCCACCTGAACCCTCCAGTTGTAGCATCCATCCTTCCTGATGTGTAGTGAACTTGATTCCTGTGAATGCATGCAAGGAAGAAGGTGCTTTTTTTTTTTTTTTTTTTTGTGTAGTCATCTTTCAGATTAGAACTAGATGATAAGTGCAAGACACATCATTAACCAGAGGAATCTGTTAATTCCCATTATCATTAAATGGGTAGAAGACTATTTCTTGAATTGCAATCACAGAACTATGTGCAGTGTTTGCTAACTGCTGTTTGCTTCCAAATACTGCATGTTACTTGCTCATTAATTACTGCTACAGTTTGCAGGAATTATTCCATAATTAACTGGCCTTTAAAGCACTATGTTGTATTTTTCTCGCATTTGGGAAGTGCTACTCAAGATCGTATTTTTCATGCAGGTTTTTCATGGAAGCTTTGCCAAAGTTCTTTTGAACATGTCATCTTGGCAGATAATATGACTTAGGAATGGCTACTAGAAATGAGATACTGTGGAAAGTTTTAGAAGCAATGAAATATCACTATTAAATGTAAAATTAATGTGGCATTCTTACATAGTGAAATCCTTCTGCCCAAACTGTAAAATAAGTAATACTTTAAAACAAGTAATACTGTAAAAAGTTTGAATGCAGAGTACTTGGTAATTTTATGTAGTAATTCAGGAATTGGTTCACCTCTTAGAAAGGCTAATTTATCTGAATCCATTTAAACCGTACAGCTGGCACAACGGTATTAGTAATAACCTAGAGAAACCCAGCGTCTTTCAGTAGTGCAGTTCCCAAAATAAAGCAAGCATCAGTTTGGGAAATGAACCCACTACTTGGGGCATCAGGTGCTCAGAGCCCCTCCAGCCTGGCCTTGGCTATTTCCAGGGATGGGGCATCTACTGCCTCTCTGGGCAACCTGTGCTAGTGCCTCACATACTCTTGTTGTAAGAAACTTCTTCCTTATGTCCGGGCTAGATTTCCCCTCATTTAGTATGAAACTGTTGCCCCTTGTCCTGTCACAGCAGACTCTGTTAAAGAGTCTGTCCCCTTCCTTCTTACAGCCCTTTAGATACTGACAGGCCACTCTCAGGTCTTGTCTTCTCCAGGCTGATCAGTCTCAGCTCTCTTCCTGTCCTAGTAAAGATGATGTTTCATTCCTTGGAGCGTTTCTGTGGCCCTCCTCTGGATGTGCTCCAACAGGTCCGTATCTCTCCTGTACGGAGTGCTCCCCACCTGGATGCAGTAACCCAGGTGAAGTCTCACAGCATAGAGGAGGGGCAGGATCACCTCCCTGGCCTGCTGCCTACACTTCTGTTGATGCAGCCCAGAATACCATTGGTTTTCTGGGCTGTGAGGGCACGCTGCCCTCAGACAGAATCTGTGCCTCGTGAAGATGTGCTGTTTATCCCATATCACCTCCCTCTCTTCCATTTGCCTTAGCAGAGCTGCCAGGAGGATCTGCTCTGTGATCTTCCCTCAGTCATCTTTTCTATCCTTCTTTAAAACAGACGTGAAACTTTCTTCTATCCAGTTACCAGAGACTTCTCCTGACAACTATGACTTTTGAGAGTGATTTGGTGGCTATGTTAGCCGGTTCCCTCAGGACTGAGATGCATCCTCATCGAGACCTATAGACATACAGACATTCAGGATCCTCAGGAGATTGCAAACCTGATCTTCACTTACAGCAAAAGGGGCATCACTCCCCTTGTTCCTGTGTTCTGAACTGTCCACTTGAGGGTTGTGTGTAGAACAGTTGCTAGTTAAGACTGAGGCAAAACAGCTGTTGAGCAGCTGTCAACCTTCTCTTTGTCTGTTGTTACTAGCCTACCTGTATTGCTCATTAGAGAGGGTATGTTGTCCTGGACTTTCCTTTTCTGTTTGATGTACCTCTAGGAACCTTTCTTATCCTTCTTTGCACACCTTGCTAAATCCAGTTCCGTTTGGGCCCTGGCCTTCCTGACCCCATCCCCGCACATCCTACCATTGTCTTCATACTCCTCCTAGGTTACCTGTCCCTGCTTTCACTGACTGTGCGTTTTCTTCTTGCTCTCCAGTTTGACCAGCAGGTCCTGGTAGTAAACAGCACCATCAGGTTTCACAGGGCTGAATGTTCAAGAGTTAATCTTGTAGCAGCACTCCATGCACTGCTCAACACGCAGGACTCCTGGAGAGGCTTGATGTTTATCTAGGTGCTTAAATAGAAATGAAGCCTTGTGAAAATCTTACCCCAGCTGCATGTGGGTACAAGGCCTTTGAGAGATTCCAACCAGTAGTTGGATTGTCAAGCAAGAGATCAGACAACAGCCTTGGTAAGAGGTTATATAATGCGCTGTTAATCCACACCCACTACCCAGCCAAAATAAATAAAATAAAAGCTCTTAGTGCATCTTAGTGCATTACGCTGATGCAAAGCTCAAGATAATGCAGGAGATTTTCTCTCCCAATTCAGACACCCACTCTGCTGGGGTTGTGAGTGCTGGTGGTCAGGGTGCTTCCAAGAACAAAGAAAGAGCATCAAGGACAGAAAGGGAGGCAGAGTAGGAAAAGTTGCCTGCAGTTGAGAGGGTGATGTTTTCAATAGCTGCTTTAGTTTGAACTCCTGTTCTTGCACATGTTGGAGCGTGCACAGCCACATACTCCTTGAGCAGATAGCTGCTGCATGCTGGTGATGACAGCCGTGATATCGTGCCTCTTACCGTCTCTGGCAAGTGCCATCGCACCCAGTCAAACCAACTAAATGCTATTTTGCTTTTGTATGCTTTTCTCCCTAGAGTTCCTTTATGAAGCTTTTGAACGGTTCCACTTTTGCTCTGGTTAGGCCTAGTGGTAAGTTGAGACCTTCACTTTCCTATTAAACTCTTTTGATTTAATTATCCCTGGTCCCCTACAGCAGCATGTTTTTCTGTGTGCCAAAGCCCGTGTGATACGAAATCTCTTAGGCATAGTTTCCATAGCCCATAGCAATGCGAGCTGCAAAGCACTGCTGTGAAAATAAGGTCCTGAGTCATTCCTGCTGTGTAGTAGACAGAGTTGTGGCTTTTCATTAGTGAGAAGGATTCTGAGCTATGTATTCATTTAAAAATAAATTGTGTTTGGAGAGTTGGAGATCAGTATTGGTGGCTCTGTTTAGCAGCAGCGGAAGATGATTGGTGCAATTTGATGTGGTTGGGTGCCTTTATAAGTGCTGAGGGTGGATGGATACATGCAAACTGGAAGAAAATCGTACCCACAGGTAGTATGCTGTCTGCTTTCTGTACTGGGAGAAGACTAGCTTGGTTCCAGAAGGGCTGATGAGTAAAGGTGGCTTCCCAGAGGGAAAAGGGATGCACTTTGCACAGTCAAACATGAGAGAAGGTTGTGTGGGTGCGTGTTGAGCTCCTGTAAACACATTAGCATACTTTGATCTCCAGGGCTGCCAGGCCAGCTTCCTCTTGAGTTTAAACAAGATGCTTTTTTCTGGTGAATTCATAGTGGATGTGGTGGTTTGATGGGCATTACACTGAGGTGAAATTACTGAGACAAGCAAATCGTGGACCATCTTTTACTAAAGAGCATTAATGATTAAGCTTTGGTGGCAGTGTTTGGTAAAAGAAAGAAAATGTTTTCTGAAAGAGTTGCTGATGTTATAGAGTGGTGGAGATGAACTGAGAAGAGTATGAACGTGAACTTGGAGTCAATGGCTGAAATGTGAAGGAAGTTAATACTGAATTAAATATGAAAGTGATTGAACTGTAAGTTTAGCCTGAAAGTTGGAGATCTGCATTTTTGCCAAGGTAACAGATTTTTACAACTGGAAACCAAGGGCCAACAGGAATGAGCACAGAAAGGTACTGGTGAATGCAGAGTTGACTGGCCCATATTAATACAGGACTGCAAATACAGCTAAGCCATCAAGATAGTAGAAAGGCTTTCTAGCTCTAATACAAACTCCCAAATTGTTTTGGCGCTGAGCTCAGAATCTCCCAGGCAGATGCATGGGATGAATCAGAATATGATAGGAACACAAATAGCTGCCCTTGCTGAAACACAGAAATGCTTTCCTTAGTGCTAAATGGCAAAAACACGATTTGGGGAGACATCAGTAAAAAAGCCAAGTGTTGTCAGGTGAGAAAATGAGGTCAAGGTAAAAGAAATGTATTTTCTTCTGATGTTTAAGGAGGCAGAACCAAAGCTGAGTTTCAAACTGGCAGAAAAAATAGAGGGAGATAAAATGATGCAGGAATCTGAGTGAGACTGCAGCTAAATCAAAGAGGTGAGAATTAATGATCTACCCTGAGGTATAATGCACATGGTATAGTTTAGGTGGCCCAGCAGAAGCAGCAAATCAAGCTTAGTGAGAGGTCTGGAATCAGGAAATCTCCTGAAAAGGAGAAGGGAAAAAAAAAAAAGTCAATTTATTGCAGAGGGAGAAAAGTTTATAATAGATACGAAGCAAGCTGTAATGCAAAGTGCGTATGTGGTATTAGCTAGATGTATTGTTTTCTTCTCATGCAACCTGACTGAACACTAATGTGGTTTCTAATATATGGAAAAAGCAACAGGGTTTTGCAGGAAGAGCTTTAATATCTCAACAAAATCTGGTTGTCACCAAGAGCTTCAGGTCAAGCACTGCAGTTGTAACCTCCCTTGCCAAAATGAAACCAAGGAGCCCAAGTTGTACTAGCTAATATAGTGCACTTTCCTATCAACACATGGGCATCTAAACCAAAAGCTTAATTTGTCTAATATCTGGAGCAGCTAGTCTAGTCTAAATGGTGCCCCAAACCATGCAATTAATGTTACTTGATCCTCTTTGTCCTTAGTGTTCTGTATGTGCATGGCACTTAAGGGCAAAAATGGGTTTAAGTTGAGTGGGGAAGTAATCCATTCCCTTTGCTGATGTCTGCTAATGCTGTTAAGAGCGTATACAGATTATACCATATTCTATTTGATCTACCCGACTTCATCTCAAGTGTTTTAAAGGGTGGTCATAGTCAGTGGTGGAAAACATCAAACGAGAAGCTTTAACTGAGATGAGAGTGTGACGGAAGGGCAAATGCAGGTTAAAATCGTCAATGCTTTTTACAAGGCGTAAGAACTGAATCACGCATTCCCTTTCCTACCTCCCAGTCAACCAGTGTCCAACTGGAAGTAATACAGCTGACTTTTCAAGGTAGAAACAGCATGCAATCATTAACATATAGCTTATATTGTCTATGCTGTATCAAGCCATGCATCCATTTTTTTTTTCCTGGGTCACAACCAGCAGCAACCAGGAGAAATGTCCCAATGAAATGGAGACACTGGGCTGTCTAACTTTCATCACCATTACTGAACCAGCGGACATCCCTGTTCCCCAAGTCAATTGCAGAGTCTGCGAGATAAATCCTTCAGGGTAAAGCACATGAAGGAATTAAGTGCTGTTAAAGACATACATGTGTATGCACATCCTCCTGTATTCTGAGTCCCTTCCTTACACTTTAAACAGCCCTTCTGAAGGATACACCTAGTACACAAAACTGATCTCCTGAAATCCCATGTTGGGTACTCTTTGATATTATGTTACCTCTAATGGCAATTCCTTCTCAGAGACAGGGACTGTAGGAAGTGCTAGAAATGGGGTTGCCTTCGGCTTTGATGTGTTCAAGCTTTTCGGGTGATGTTCTTTTCTCTAAGACAATGTGCATATAGCATTAGGCACTTCTCTTCAGAGATTTGAATACATTATCCTTAACGAAGAGAGAGATGGTGAGAGTTTTCACTTGAGAGATTCAGTGTCCTGTGGTTCATCTGAGAGAGTGAGGTTCCTGGAGGTGTGGCAGAGGACAGTTGCAAGGGTGCCATTTACCTGTGGCAAGTATTGGCAGGGACAGGACTTCAGAGATGGTGAGGAAAGGGGTAAAGGCACAAGGGAAGGATAACCCTGGGACGTTTATTAAGACTGTTCACTTTTCTTAATTACACTGACTTCTCTAGCACTCCAAACCAAGGTGACCTAAAACCCTAGGGCAACTCACCCTGGAGTAATTCTGCTTGTTTCTTGGTGGTATATTGGCACGATGGCTCATTGATTGAAATCAAATAAAATAAGGATGAGTTTAAGATATTTAAAGGAAAGTGAGACTTCATAAATGTATCAGTAAATGTGAAATTTAAAGATCAATACAATTTTTTAATTAAAAAAATGGAAAACAGCAAGGAGAAGCAAATGTTGGAAATGGAATCCTGAAAACTTTTGACTTGTATGGTATGTTAATGGGTTGTTAAAAGCTAAAATCTATAGAGAAAGTGAATAGTAAATGGAGAAAATTATGTAAAACCAGCAGAAATTGTCAAAATTGGATTATTTTTTTTTTCTCCTAAACATTTTTCTGGGTCCTGGCTGCTTTCTCTGATCAGCATCTATTTCTGCCTATCCTCTTTTCTTTCCCTTTTTTTCCTTTTAAGTGTTGTAACTGGAAAGCACAGCGTATTCAGTGGAGTACACATTACAATTGTACGTGAGTGTGTTGTGAAACTTGGTGGAGAGCTGGCATGCATGTGCTAGGGTAATTGCGATCATGTACGTCTGTGTTACTACTAATGCATGTATGCATCTTGGTGGTAAGGTCCTCTTTGATGGAAGAAGAAAGCAAGACTTGTGTACTAGAGTTTCCTGAGAACAGGTAGTATTGTGCATCTTATCACTGGAGCAGATGCTTCTGCAGTAGCAGATGGAACCATCTCACATATTTGCAAGACAGAAGGGAGACCAGCAAGTCAAATCATGACCACTTTTCCCACCCATGGCAGTACTGACTTTCTCTTCTTCTGTAACCATCTCTAGTCCATCCTCTTGTTTCTGCCCTTTAAATCCGTCTGCATTGCTTAAAGAAAACATCTGGCCAAAGGTACCTAGATTGATTGGTGATAAAGGAGAGAGGATTTTATAGTTACAGAGGTCATGAGTAAGCCAGACTTAATAATAAGTTAAACTACATTGGTTTTGGAACTACCTCACTGTGCATGGTTGCTGTACTGCTGTTGCCCAGTCTTCTCTAGTCTTTCCCTTTTCATCACTATGAGTCTTCCCTTGATCATGTGTTCCCTCACAGCATCTGATGCAGCAGCCTCCTCACTCTGAGGGTTGTTTGAACACTCTGGGTTGGACTCATCTCAACCAACTTCACCATTTAACCTATATGTCTGAATCAAGGGAGATAAACGAAAATCTTAAGATGCCCTTCGGACCTATTTGTGACCTGTACTCTAATAAGGATTATGTTAATGACAGCTAAAGTTCAGCCTTCACTAGGACCACTGTGCAAGCCAGTGTCCATTGTACATATGTATACACATTCATTTTGAAGTCTACCTTAGGAAGCAAAAATTGTTTGGAAACTTCCAGTGTTCTGTCAGAAAAAAAAAAAAAGAACAAGCGAGCCTTTTGAATTAGACTAAATGCAGAGGAAGGGCAAGTGTGCTGAAAGGTGTTGAAAGGATTGACGTGGAGGGCAGTAGCCAAGGAAGAATATCAGCCTATCAGCCAAAGGCAACAGTGTGCTAAATTCTGGAGGCTTAGCGTGGCCATCTATATACATGGGGTGCATATATGATCTGTAGACTCGCATATCATACTGGAAAGAGCAGGAGACAGGCACATATTTGAAATAGAGACTTGATAACAGTAGGAAAGAAAGATGAGTAACCCTGAAATTGCCAAATATAAAAGGATGTTTATTACAGCTGCAGCAGGAAGTGAGACATGTGAATGTAAACAGAATTACACACCACTAGGAATTGCATGTGGCTGGAAAATGTGCAGTCCCTATACTACTTTCAGTACGTGAAGACATGCATTTCTTAAAGATCTACTTATTTGTGTATGCTACAGGTCTACTGTGACCCCTTTGTTTTATGATCACAGCGTGTTGTGAGTGGGAAATTTGGTGGTTTTTGTTTTGTTGAACTTTGTCTTTTGTCTACAGTCTGCCGCGTGTTTGACAGTGGTGGGTTTTAGCAGGTGAGACTCTGCACGTGGGAGACAGAGCAACGGGGGAAGCAACAAGAAGCTAACTCTGACTTGAACAAAGAGAAAGGCTAAAAAGCTCTGTTGTTAAAGTCAAAATATTTAGAAGCATTCCCAAAGGATGAGTGTAATTTCTGATTCCAAACAAGACTAATGTACCATTTAACGTACAAGTTTACATGAGGTGTAAATGATACACAGTAGGAACTCTCTCCAAAGAGGTACAAGGCTCCAGAACTTTTAGTGTGAATGGAATGGTACATAAAGATATTTATATTTTTGAGGTAAACATATTATTACTGGTGTTCTTGGTACCTTGCTTTTAAAGATGCAAAATCAATACCTATTTTAGGTGACTATTTATTCACTCATACTAGTGCTTTCACAATAGCACAGACATTAAAAGAATCATAAGATAACACCTGCAATTTGTCTAGAAGTACTAAAAGAAAATACCATATTGTTACACAAAATGATCAGTGTCTGAGGTCTTTGACAGCTGTAAAAACAGCACCCTTTCACAGGCAGCACTATTAAATAATTTTTAATTTGTGCTAATAGTGGGGTTCAGGTTCTCTAACGATCCTGTGAAAACATTCACAGAAATGCTGAGAGAGATCTATTTTGTGGCATTACCAATTCTAGGTGACAGACAGTGTTCTTGAGGTTTTTTGTTGACAAAGACAACAATAATACTTCCTCATAAATAGCTGTATAATGACTACAATCTGCAAAATCCAAAGTCATTAAAAAAAATCTACATTCAGAGAACACAATCCTCACTCTTTCTAAAAGACAGTTTCCTTATTATGACTTTTTTTCATTTTGCTTGAGCCAGATGCCAACAAATTTTTTGGGGGCTCTATTCTTTATGAACAGAGAGGAAATTATTAGTAGAAGCCAGCAGCAAAATAACAACAGAGTGTAGTTTGCTGAACAAACTTGAGAAGTAATTACCAGATCCCTTATGAATCTGTACTTTCTCCATGTTTTTGCTGCTGAAGAATGGGATCATCGTTTATATGCAGATACCAGGGCTCAGCTCCTTACTTGTTAACAGGACTTGGTTCATTGCAGCTGAAGTGGGGACAGTGGATTCAGACCACCTTCACTTACTAGCCAGCAATCCCTGGTGCTGCTGAAGGCTGGCCAGGGGCTGAAAGCCCCTGGATTAATCTCAAACAGTGTCATTTTGTCCCCTTTTGCCCTCAGAACATCATATACTGCTTCTGGCTTGTGTCTAGTTAGACCCACAGCTAGAAAATAAACGTTGGTGTCTAATTTGCTTTCTTCAGTGCCACAACCCCTTTACAGTTGGCATAACCACAAGCAAGAGGCATTGCTTTCCCCTTCCCACCTCCTGCTTCCTCCTAGGATAGCTGTGGCCATAAAGTAAAGATCGTTAAGGAGGACTTTTATATTAATGATTGTGTGTGCATTACAGTAATCAGGTAACAGCTCTATCAGCTTTCATTAGAAGTCTCAAGAAACCCATCTTCCCTATGCGTGATAAACAAATTTCTAAATACTTCAGTGGAGCTGCGTAAAGCCTTAACATCTACTTTGTCTACATGGGCAATTGTTTGTTGGTATGTACAGTTTGCTACTGTATGTAGCAGCAAACTCGCATGTTATGGGCTTGGGTGCTAAGGAGCATGCCATGTGAGCACTGCACTAAAGTATTTGTATTGTTTTTTGTGTCATTTTTGTACTTTGGTACAATCCCAGGTATAAAAGAGAAAAGCCTGTTAATTAGCTGAAAAGCTGTGGGACTTTAAATACCGAGTGTAATAACTGAATTCACAAGGGGCATTTCTGCTGTCCTGCTTCCAGTAATGCTTTGCAACTTTGAATCAAGTAGATGCAGTGGGGGTAACAGGCAAGAATTTCAAGACCAGAGGTACATTGCTGCTCGTTCAGCTTCTTGATAGCATCTCCTGGCCTGCCTGCAGCATGTTTTAACAAGATCCCTGTACTTGGGGCCATGTTTGCTGTGTTGTGCAGCCACGGCGTACGGCAGGTGCGCACCTGCTTGGGGGTAGAGTTACACCCAGGGAGGGCTCAGTGCAGGCTGGAGGCGATCTGCAGTGCGAGCATGCAGGTGGGGGAGCAGCTGGTGAGGGAGCGGCAGCTGAGGGGTTCCTTGTCCAGGCAATGTAGCACCAGCTGCCCTGATAACAGCTCTATTGCTGGCTTTAAATATTGGTGTGGCTGCACCTTTGGATGGGACTGTGCATGTATGAGGAAGGATAGCTCCTGCTGAGACAAGGCAATCTGCCTGTATCCCTTGTGGCGCCTTTTGTGTTTTGTTCTGCCCCTGTTTTCTTATCACATTCTTGTGATACAGTTTATCTATCTCTCCTGCCAGCTTTTGTTGGCTCCTCAGCGCATGCCCTCTTGTCCACCTGCCCAGGTCCAGTAGCTCACGTTTTGTCGCTGTTCTTTGAGTGTGATGGATGCTTCCAACCAGCTGCTGGCATTGGAGGTCTTATTTCCTTTCCCCAACAACCTCTTTCTTGACTGTGCAGGGTCCCAGCAGTGAGTAGGACAAGACTGAGTGGTACTCATAGAGCTGAGGTGACAATTACAGGATGATGGAAGTTAGCATTATTTGAACTCCAACAGCTACCTCTTCTGCAGGATGCTGCCTGCTGCTGAATGTCCAGTGTTGGAAAGGAGACAATACTTGCATCATTAAATGACAGACACTGTGCTGTCAGCATCTGGCATTTTTTAGACTGCCTAGTGTGTAGAGCAGCCTGCTGACTTCCACAGCACTGCTCGGCTGTGGGATATCTCTGAAATCTAATAAATGGGTTCTGGGGACACTGGAGATCATCTGGAGTACTGCTGCGGGATTATCCATCAGTCCTGCACCATGCAGCATGTGGAATCCCCTTTTCATGCCTTCTGACAGAAAAGCCAGAGGTTGATTAACATGGCCTCAAGGGACAGCAAGGAAAATGGCTATCTGTTGTGTGCTGGTGCTTGCTGCCCATCAGAAGGGTGGCCTGTAGGATATGAGTGCTCCTGGCACTGGCACCAGCTTTGAGTGATTGATCATCATTCCTCCCAATAAAGCCTTAACCATAAATAATAGTGTTGTGTGAAATCAAGTATTTGAAAAACAAGCTTATTCCAGATGAGTCTGCATCTCTTACGGTGAAAATGTGACAACACATGAAGGGAGCGAGGCACTTACAGGGCTGTAAATAAACGTGTGACTTTCCTCACAGCTGAAACTGAGATGATGACAGGATTTGTGGCTACTTCAGACAGAAAGTGGCCAAACCTATGCAACACTATAACCAAAGAAAGTAATTCTTTAGATTTTGTGGTCTTACAGGTCCCTTCTAACTCTGTTTTCTCTTTTGCTGTTTTAGGAGGCATTCAAAAAGTTGGGCATATTTGCTGCTTTGGTTTTGGATGCTCTTATAACCCATAGCTTGATGCAACTATAATAGGATCTTTTTTATAATAGGACCTTACGGAATCCACTTTTCAGCATCAGTATTTGCTCCCTTTGGGAAGCCGCTGGGCTCCTGCCTGGAAGCAGCACTGCAGCATCTGTGCTCAGAGCACTACTGTACCATGCTCAAGATGTGCGGGCTGTGACAACTTCTTTAAAAAAAAAAAAAAAATCACTCTGCTTATTTTTGTAAATATTTGTAGGTGTCTGTAATATGGTGTTTCAAACAGAAATGATGAGAGCAGTTCTCAGTAATACTGGATGATCAACAAGGCATTTTAATGGCTGGTTTTAACCTTATGTTTCCTGGCAGATTGCGTGTTCCTGCACTTCTCAGGTGTTTTTTTCCTGTAGCACAGACTAGTTCTTGTCTGGTCCTCTCCATCACTGCTGCAGGTGCTGTGCAGTCCCTGTCAATCAGTGAGGTGCTGGGATGGGCTGGGTTTGTGGAAGGTGCCAGGGAGATGTCTGAGAGAGGCCAGTGCTGGTGCTGCAGCCGTGGGGTTTAGGAGCCCCAGGACAATGGCACACAGAAAGCATAGTAGGAGAAACCAGGCAGCAGCCTCTACAGAGCTCCCACCTTTTCCTGGTGCTGGTGCAGTGATCGTGGTGCAGGATTGACAACAGGTTGGGATAGGTTTCTGATAGGTGCTTTACAGATGGGCACAAGAGCAAGTCACAGAGTGAACAAAAGCAGAAAGAATGATTCAGATAGTTTCTTTTTTTACTGTTTTCTCTTTGAACAGCCAGAGCAGAACAGCTCCTGTGTTCACCATGGGCTCTGTGTTCCTGCTAAAAATGGAATAGCAGTGGTTTCTGGATGAGAAACAGAGCCTGGGATTTCTAACTTTCTGTCCCTCCCATGAAAGCAGGGATTACGGTGAGAAGGACAATCTGGAATTGCTTTTGTAAGACTTCTCCTGCGAAAGCTGTAGCTGCAGTGTTGGCTGCCTCACCAACAAACACCTGTACATTTCCCATTCTTCCCATGCTCTGATGCTGTCCAGCTTGGGGTGGGATAAAGCAGGCTTGTATCTGAAAACAAAACAACTTTCATGAACAGAAGGTTTGGGAGAGAACCCATCTGGAGTGAGTTCCATGCTTCTTCCCAGGCACTAAAGTGTGAAAAATTTTCCAAGCTGGAGCAGAATGATTACCTATAGCATTGCAATCTTAACTCACCTGACAGAATAGGTGAAACACCGTTCCTTATGCACGAGAAAAGATTGGCAGAGGTTTCTCCCCTTTCTTCTTTTAGGTAATTTACTACTCTTTTAGAGTTACATTGTTAATAAACTCAGAAAAGACTGCTAGTGTGTGACCAAGGCTGTGATGAAAGGAAACACCCAGGTCAGGAGGATGCTGTGTTTGAACAGTGTGCTGCTGAGTGCTTGAGGTACTGCACCGGGTGTGAGAACTAGCAGAGGGGGGAGGGAATCAGAACTGTTCGAGTTGGAAGGGACTTTAAAGGCCATCTGGTCCCACTGCCCTGCAGTGAACAGGGACACTTAGAGCTCCATCGGGTGCTCAGAGCCCCTCCACTTTGTGATGTTCCTGAAACATCATATCCCCTTGGCTGTATTTTTTTCCCAACGTTTTTTTCCCGGAAGGACTGCGCTGAGGGATCGTGCTGCCTCCTTGGGAGGTGATGCTCTACTGTTTTAACACCTGTTTGGGGTATTTAAAAATGCAGCGTGTGTTTAGAGGCAGATGATGAGTTCCTCGTGGATTCCAAATAACGCGTGCTGGTCCACGATACAAACGCTGTGGTTTCTTGGTTAACTGTTTGATGGAACTGGGCTACCGCTGGTCTGTTGGACCGGATGAAAACATAAGAGGGGCTGTGAGTGGTGTGTGCCTGGCCGGGTGCCCACGGGGTGACCCCACGTGCGGCTTGCGCCGACGCTGCCACTCAGCTTCGGCTTCCCGATGGAAACGTACTCGCGGGCGAACTGCGGGTTTCCAGAGACCGTGTCACATCTGCAAGCCAGCTATTTCCCTTCCACCTGCCCGCAGCACGCAGCACCTAGACCTCCCGCAAAATCAGCAGCAGCAGCGAAGAACGCTGCTGACGACCGCTGAGCCGCTGGCACCAAGTTGCGCGCCAGGCTGCGCCTTCCATCAGCGCGCCCCTCGCAGCCCCCCCGCTCTGCTCTGCTCTGCTCTGCTCTGCGCCGTGCCGTGCCGTGCCGTGGGTAGGGTGGCGGCCCGTGCGCGCCTCTCGCGGCGGCTGGGCAGCGGCCGCCCGCCTCCCGCATCCCCGCCCGCTCCCCCCGGCCCCGCCGCCTCCCTCCCTCTCTCCCTCCCTCCCTCCTCTCCTCCCTCCCCCCCCCTCCTCTCCCGCCCCGCCCGCCCGGCGCGCACGGCCGCGGCGCGGGGACGCGGCCCCGGGCTCCCGCCCGCCCGCCCTCGCACGCACATACACACACACACACACACACACACACTCACTCACGCGCGCTCCCTCGGTGCCTGCTCCTTCCTCGCCCCCCGCCGCCTCCCCCGCCTCCTCCTCCTCCTTTCTCTGCAACGACACGGAGAGAGGGAGCGAGGGGAACGGCGCTCGCAGGTATTTGTTTAGCGGCTCGGCGCTGCCGGATGGGCACCCCCGCCCCCCGCGCCCCTTCCCGCCGCCCCTCGCAGTTTGTTTACAAGTCGCAAAGTTGTAATTGAGGAGCCGCCAGGACACAGCTGGATGCTCGCTGCCGCCGCGGCTCCCTCTCCTTCTTTGTGTTAGGGACTGATGTGCAACTAATTAGCGGCGGGCAGGCTGCGCATCCGAGCCCCCCCCAATAAAGAGCCCGGTAAGTGACTGCTTTGCTTTTTTCCCTCTCCCCCCTCCTTCTCCGTAGCTTTTTTTTTTCTTTCTTTCTTTTTTCTCCTTGGGGGGGGGGTGGGTTTTCTTTTTCGTCTTTCTCGTTTTGTGCTTTGTCGGCGGCTTTTTGTATCTTTTATTTTTTCTTTCTTTTTTTTTTTTTTTTTTGCCGTCGTTCTCGTCCTCCGAGCTCGCCAAAGTACCCGAACGCCAGAGCCGGGCGAGAAAAGGCGCCGCGGCATTAATTTATTAATTAATCTGCCCCCGCCCCTCCTCCCGAATGTCAAATATGACCTCTGCTCCCCGGCTCCTGCACGCCAGACGTGCGGGAGCGAACATGCACGGCCACGGCCGCCTCCCGCCGGCGGTCCCCGGTGCGGGCTGCGGGCTCAGCCCCGGGCACGCGGCCTCACGGTGTGCGATCGGTGCGCGCCCGCCGCCGCCGGGGGCCCCGAGGCCGTGCGGCTCCGCTTGCCTCCCTCTCGGGGCGGCCTTTGTATTGGCGGCAGCACCCCGAGCTCGTCCCTTCCCCGCCGGGGGGAGGACGCGGAGCGGCTCCCGGTCTCCTCCCGCCGTGCCCCGGCCCGGGGCGAGGCTTCTCGCTCAGGTTCGCGCTGCCTTCGCTCGGATCTGTTGACATAAAGCCCGCTTTTCGGTGCCTCGGGAGAAGATGAAGTTGGTGCGCTCGGTAGGTTGGGCTCCGAACGGTTCATTAATCTAATTACGACCGTAATTACCGTAATTGATAACCATTTGGAACTGAACGCGGCGGCGTCTGGCAGCTAAACGCGGCCCCGCGGCGTGCCCGGAGCGAGCCCCTGCCCGATGGCCGCCCGTCGGAAAAGGTGCTGGAAATATCTGAGCCGCTCAGGTACGGCAGCTGGAAAACAAAGAGCCACTGTTCGGAAACTGAGGGCTTTTGAAGTTCTGCTGCTGTTTCGCCTCAGTTGGCGAAGGCTGCCGTAACGCGCCTTTCTCCCGCTTCTAAACCGAGCCCCCCCCCCCCCCCCCGGCAGCGGCCTGCGGGCGGCCGCCCCGACCCCGCGTCTCCCCGCAGGCGGCCTCGGGGAGCCGTCCCTCCCCCGCGGGGTGAGCCCCGGCTCCCGCACGCGTGCGGTCTCGGCGCGGCTCCGGCCCGCCTGCCCCAGCGCCGCTGTCGCCCCGCTGCCAGCTGTGCCGCGCCGCTAATGACCGCCGGGCGCAGAAGGACGCGGCGGCAGCTGGCGGCTCCCCGCCTCCTCCTCCTCCTCCTCCTCTTCGGGGCTCTTTTTTATCCCCTCTCTTTTTTTTTTTTTTTTTTTTTTCCCCTTCCCTCTTTTTCTTTCTCCCTTGCGTTTTCTCTGCCGGGTGGGCAGCCCCGGTCCCGCGCCCGCCCGCGGACTTCGCCGGGACTTCCCCGCGCCCTCCCCTCGCTCCCGCCCCCCCCCTGGGAATCCACTTTGTGTCTTTCAGCTCCCGTGAGGATGCGGCAGGCCAGGCCGCTCGGCCGCTCGGCGTCGCCGGGGACGCGCCCCGCGTGGGACTGAGCCTTTCCCCCCCCTTCCCCGACCCCCGCCCGCCCGCCCGCCCGCCGCCACCATGAACACCAACGTGTGCGTGGAGAGCGGCCCCAACCCCGAGGCGCCGGGGCTGCCCAAGGACAGCCACCTGCCCGAGGGGGCCCTCAACAGCCTTGTGGATTACAACTCGGAGATGGAGAGGTACCGCTCCTTCGCCACCTTCTACAAGACCAACGGCGGCGCCTTCCCGCAGGCGGCCAAGATCGCGCGCATCACCACCCCCATCTTCCCCAGCGCCGCCGCCGCCGCCGCCGCCCGCATCGGCATGTCCCCCTGGAACTGCGACACCGCCACCGCCGCCGCCGCCACCGCCATGCTCTGGGGCAGCGGCGGCGGCGGCGGCGGCGCGGCGGGCGGCGCGAGGAAGCCCTCCTCCTCCTCCTCCTCCGCCTCCGCCGCCGCCGTCGCCGCCGCCTCCGCGGCCGCCGCCGCCTCCTCGCTGCACGCCGGCAGGGGCGGCATGCACCACCGGAGCGACTCGCAGCGCCTGGGCAAGCCCGGCTGCGCGCCGGCCGAGCAGCCCGCGCTGCCCATGGCCAACGGCAACTTCCTCTCCGGCCTGGCCCCCGAGCACTGCCGGCCGCTGGCGGGCGAGTGCATGAACAAGCTCAAGTGCGGCGCCGCCGAAGCCGACATCATGAACCTCCCCGAGCGCGTCGGCACCTTCTCGGCCATCCCGGCGTTGGGCGGCCTCTCGCTGCCGCCCGGGGTCATCGTCATGACGGCCCTGCACTCCCCCGCCGCGGCCTCGGCCGCCGTCACAGACAGCGCCTTCCAGATCGCCAACCTGGCGGACTGCCCGCAGAGCCACGCCTCGGCCGCCCCCGCCTCCGCCCTGGGCGCCGCCGCCGGCGCGGGGGGCGGCGGAGGAGGAGGCGGCGGCGGCGGAGGAGGCGGGGGGGCCGGCGGCGGCGGCGGAGGCGGCGGCGGAGGAGGAGGAGGAGGAGGAGGAGGCGGAGGGGCCGGGGCCGGGGCGGGCAACCCCGCCAAGAAGAAGCGGAAACGCTGCGGGGTGTGCGTGCCCTGCAAGCGGCTCATCAACTGTGGAGTCTGCAGCAGTTGCAGGAACCGCAAAACGGGACACCAGATCTGCAAATTTAGGAAATGTGAAGAGCTTAAGAAAAAACCTGGCACTTCGCTAGAGGTCAGAGGAGATGATTTCTTTTTCCCCAGCCTCCCGCCGTCCCTCCTCAACCCCCTGCCCCCGCCCCTGCAGTGCTTCTTGTCTAGCTTCAAGATGCAGCACCCTTTCTCCGAGGCCTCCTTCAGGCTCTGAGGGTGCCCCCGCCGCCGGCGCGGCCCCGCGCCCGCCGTCCCCCGTCCCGCCGCGCCCGGCCCCGGCCCCGCCGCCCCGCGGCCGCTCCCCTGCGGGTTGCGGGGTCGGAGGCTGCGCCCTGCCCGCCGCCCCGTGCCGTGCGGAGCCGAGCCGAGGTGCTGCTCGCCCGGCGCGCCTGCCGTGTGACCCAGCAGACTGGTGGCCGGCTGCTTTCGCTCTTTTTTCTTTTTTCCTTCTTGCTTTTTCCTTTTTTTTTTTTTTTTTTTTTTCTTGGAAACTGTGGTTGCTTCGGGGCGCTTTTAGGGCAGGGGCGGTGGGGAGAGGGAGAGCTGGAGCAGAGCAGCGCCCGAGCAGAAGTCTGGGCAAGCGTTTGCTCACCCGTCTGGGGCTGGCCGGTGGCAGAGCCGGTGCTGTGACACGCGTCCACATAATACATTTTGCAGAGTAGCCCGCTCGTGGCCTGGGGAACACAGTGGGGAAATAGCAGGGGTACGCCGGGCTGCTTGCCGTCTGACCTGCATCCACGCTTGTCTTTACACTGTGCCTCCGGACCTGACGATGTGCCCAGCACTCCCGGCTGCACAGACAGGGTCCCACGTTGGCAGTGGTTTCGGTGAATGTGCCGAGCCTGACAGACAATGGGAGGCAGAACACCTGCTGCACGGAGCGTGGTCAGGGCTCGTTGTTGTTAGACAGGGGAGCGAGGAGAGGGAAGCCCAGTAATCACACTTAATCCCTTGTCATTATTGAAATTATAGCGTTGCTGGCGAGGCGCACACATTGGATGTGTCTGGAGGTGTCGAGGATGATGGATTCAGTGCAGAGAAACAGTGCACGTGGGGTGACATCGGGATCTGTAGTCACAGAAATTAGCAACTAAGTGAGATGTGTCTCCTTCCCCTGGTGCCCCGGCTCGGTGCAGGCAGGAGTGAGCCAGCCAGAGGGACTGGGAAAGCAGCAAGAGCCCTCTGGTCTGTCCTGTGTTACATCAGCGGGGGTAGTGGCTTTGGCGTTGGCACTGCCATGGGACACTTGCGTCTGGAAGTGACACGTGGCTGATGGCATTAACTCTTCTGTAGCCAGCCTCGCCATAGCCACTGATGAGAGAGAGTCACTGGTGAGTGGAACGTGCCCTTGCTGGAGTTTCCTCCGTAGCTGTGCATGCTCTCGGCTGTTGTTGCGCATGCGTGGTGGCCCAGCATCACTAACCCCACGCCCGGTACAGACTCCACGTATGAGAAACCAGGCAGGCTTAGCAGCTCATGGCTTTCACTGTAGCGTGTACCTTGGCTGATTTCATAGAAAGTTTGCGAGGGAGACACGGGGCTCTCTGGTTGGGCTCACCAGGCTGAATGCTGCTGGGCTGAACGTGATAAATTACAGCTTCTGAGGGCTCATCGACCTGTCTGGAAAGTGAGATATCTTGGGAAATGCGCTTGCACGCGCTCAGATCCTCCAGTGGGCTCACGTGCTTCCCTGGGTGCATCTGCAGTACTTCCTCGCCGCTGGCAGAGGGGTTTGGCAGCCTTAAAGTCTGCTAAGGATCGCCCCCCGTTAGAGTTGTTTAACCAGTGTGACCGAAAATCCATGGATTTACTAGCCACTCGCGTGCTCTCGTAACCACCTGCCTTCACTTCTTCCCTTCAGTCCCTCTCCCTGTTGGCATTCTGTCAGCCACGCAGACGCAGATCTCTGGTCCCACCTGTAGAGGTGTCAGCCAAGCATCGCCCCGTGCCACAAGTACATCACAGAGCGTGGCTCCTTTCCTTGCAAGAAACAGCGGTAGGATCAGTAGGCGAGGAAGGTCCCAAGCGGAGCAGCCTTCCCTTGAGGTTGTTTCTTATTTCCCTTTTGTTTTTTTCTCCTCTTCAACCACGTAACTAACGGAGCGTGGCGACGTGGCCAGGGTGGGCGGGTGGGCATCCTGGTGCGTCCCTAGCATGCAAGAGCTGTGCTCAGTGTGGCTGTGAGTTGTGGAGATGGCTCGAGGCAGGGGTGGGACTGTGCTTGAAAACAAAATAAACAGAAAGCGAGAATAATAACAATAAACGGCAAACTGATTGATCCCACTGCAAGCATTTCTCTCGTTTTTCCTTTAAATTCGTTCTTCTGTGCGATTCAACTCTCAAGGTTAGTACACCGAGTGGAAGACAGATTCACACTAATGCGTTCCAGCCCCCAACCCTTACATTTTTAATGGTGTGCTTCCCTCCCAGCATTTTTTTTAAACACTTGACCTATTTTTTCCTATTTTTCTCGTACCATTTTCACCCGCAAAGTGTCCCAACGCTCCAGTATTTTACATAGAATGTTATTATTACTAGGAGATTTTATGTACGGTAATAATAAACCTGTAAAACTCAGATTGACGTCACGTTGCACACTGCCTACTTGTCTATGTACGTTCTGTCTTTGTGCAGATTTACAATTGGTTTAAAGAGGCATAATCTTTATTCACCCACTGAGACGACTTGTTTGCCTCGGATGGGCGGACGTGTCTCGCTCCCGCTGTGGGGTTAGGGAGATGGGGAGCCAGCTAGGGCTGCGCATCCCCCCCTCTTGGAAGGAAGCCCTCCTGACCCCGCTGCTCAGTTGGTTAGCGATCGCAGAAGCGGGTGGAGGGCTGGCTTGCAGCTGGTGTGCACTGTTCAGCCCTGACATGAGATAGCTTCTGTCCAACAGGCAGTGCCGCTTGCTTTACTTGTAGCAGCTCCACCAGTTAGTGTGCAGTATTAAAGCTGGCGTATCGACCTGCAGCACCAACCTCCAGATACCAGCCGGGAATGGCAACCTCTGCGTACCAACACAAAATAAAACCTCCAAACCGGAGGCACCTCACCGAGCCGCATCCAGGGGCAGCTTGGGATCCTTCACCTAGGTTAGGGTTGCAGCGACTGGTCTTGACAGAAGGAGCACCCAGCCTGGCCACCTTAACTGCTTTGCTTTTGATCGCTGGGGATGCCATGCGGCACAAGGCCTGTGGAGGTGCCTGGGGATCGTGTGATGCAAGGCCTCCTGTGTGTCGCCGTGGTTCACTGAAGCCTGCTCTCTGCTACTCAGAGCACTCACCAAGGCTGTTGGCCTTTTGCTGTAGGACTGTGTCTCGCAAGGTGTGTCACTTTGCTGTCAGCGGAGATGTGGCATTGAGGAAGCCACCGAGGGCCCTACGGAGTTAAGCTTGCGCTTTGGCAGATTACCGAGCATGAAAAGCCTAGCACAAGGGATATCCTGAGATGGAGCTGGATGTAACCCATTGTACTGCTTCGCATTCTGTTGCTTCTCCCTTCTTCACGTGTTGCTCACATGGCAAAGGAGCTGCCCCAGCCACGTGACAGCAGCGTTCAATCCATGTGGTGTGGGAGCTGCTGTTTTCTGCAGCGCAGCAGCCTTCGGGCTTTGTAAAAGAGGGACGAAAGGCACGCGTTTTGTTCCAAACGAAGCCTCTCCCACCTAAGGAATTTTCTTGGTGAAGTAATTCAGCAAAACTGGTAGACCAGGCAGAGGCTGAACAGCCTCCTTCGTGCAAGCCCTGCTTTCTGTGTGTGTTGGAAGTTGCTTGCTTTAAATCATTGAACTGTGATCGTTTGCCAGGGAAACTGTCCAAGGGCGAGGGAGGTTAAATGGCTGTGGCACTCCTGTGCCTGATGGCGCTGAGCAGCTCTACGCACGTTTTTCTCCATACCAAGGCAAGCTGTGTTGTGGGGTCTCAGGATGCTGCGTCAGACTTTGGGCTTTGCCCAGTACCGCGACTGATTCATTTGTCGTCGTCTTTATTTTTTTTTTTTTTTAAGTCTACATGATGAGTCGGATGTGCATTGCTTAGGCTGGACAAGTTGCATGTGTCATGAGAAATACGATAAATGAAGATAAGAGTTTTTTCTAGAGCTGCTGATAAGCATGACGAGTACTATGTGAATTTTTTTTTTCTTTATTTTTCCCTCCAAATGGTCTGAGTCCCTTAGGAATTTGTGCACAGAAGCCAGTATGGGTTGGAACCCCATGTCAGCTACGGCACTTCTGGGAAATGTTACTCCAGCTGTGATTGTACAAAATGCTATGGGCCGTACACACCACACCCTTCTCGTAGGAGGAGACTTGTTTAAGCCAGTAGATAGGTGAGCGCCATGTGACATACTGCTCGTTTGGGGTGGGGAATGGTAAGCAGCAATTCAGAGCAAGACTCAATTTCTGTCTGCCTGTGCGTGTATGCTGACATCGTTTTGTGGGGTCACTTTCCATGCAGCTCTGTTTGCTGGGCTGACACCAAGTGCAGGGAAGGCTTGGCTTGCCTGGGGGTTGGATCAGGATGTCAGAAAGCAGTCCCAATTGAATAGTGACATCTTGGTATTGCGTTTTTGATTTTAAAAGAAATGTGCTCTAGGCAGTTCAATAAAAGACAGTCATTAATTTCTGAACTCCGTGTCATGCATTCGATGCACAGCAATGGCTGAGAACAGGTGCCTTCCAAAGAGCCGAAAAGAAGCGTGTCAGTGAAAGGGAAGATGGTAGGTTTCCAGGTCTGATTGTGCTTGCGATTTAAAGGTTTGGCTTGATGAATAAGACATCTCTAAGCAAGCAAACCTAGAATGTACACCCTAAAGTCTCACCAAATACCGCATAATCCTTTTGATCATTGGCCGTGGTGGGAAGCAGCTGCTGATTGCGGAGGGAAAGGCTTACAATAAGCTTTTCGAACGAACCCGACTGAGTTAGGAGGAAAGAAAAAGTAACTCGTGTCCCTGTAAGGAAGTCCCTAGGACTTGACTCCTATTGCTGAGGCACCTACCGCCTGTTTAAAAACCACCAGCAGACCTTGCTTTCTGGGGAGTACCACCATGCCAAGGAAGTGTTTCTCTGCTGCTGTAACATCTGCATTTTTTTTTATAACTTACCTGCTCCGAAGGATCACACTGAACCACGATGTCTAGAAGCATGCCGGTTCGTTAGACACTTCTTTGCTGTTTGGGAGCCTGGCCTGCCCTGTCTGTCTTTTCTTTCGGATACCCATTTTGTGTTCCACAGTCATACCTTGTTCAGTCACATGCAAATACCTGTCCTGAATCACTCTGCGATGTCACCTCGAGCCATCTCCTGTTTGAGCATCCTGTGCTTGCCGTTCTTTGTTGAGCTGTGTTGCACCATACTTCAGATACAACAGCCATTTAATAATGCTGAAGCTTTAGCTCTGCAGGGGCTAAAAAGATCCCAGCAGGCTTGTTAACTTCTACTCTCAGACATTATGGGAAATATTTTCTCCTCACTGGAACTCCTAGGCATCTTCTTAATTAAGATCATAAAAATCCATGGCCAGGTTTGCATTAAGTCTTTTGAATTTTTTTGCCGCTTTCCAGAGTTTCCCCATATTTAACCAGCCACCACAGTGCCAAGGGAAGTACAGGAACTTAAATAAAGGCAGCCTGGGCATCGTGCTGGATGCTGCATTCCTAGTGGGCTGCAGACTCGTCAAACCCCTTTTCCCTTACCACCGTGGAGTTTGATTCTTTCCTCTGCTCTGCTGGAGTTTATCCTCATCTCAGTATTGAAAGAGTGGGACAATTTCAAGCTCATCCCCTCTCTTGTCCCAGGACGGTGTTTCCTTTGGTTCCAGGCTGCTCTGGTCACAGTCTCTGCTGTGCTTCTGTGTGGGATCATTATTAGCTGGTGTCAGGCTTCCTTTGGCTAGGAGCTAATAATGGATTATTCAGCAGCTTAGCAAGTAAAGAAGCAGTGTTAGAATTTGAGGTGGAGGCAGGAACCTAATAAACACTAGAAAATTATGGGAAGCCCCGGGGAGTTCAGGATATGGATGAGTGAACTCAAGCGAGGAGGAGAGGGCAACTGCACGTTGCTCAAGCAGGGAAGGACCCCAGGACCGGCTCTGGGCTGGTGCTAATGAGCGAAGCCTCAAAGAAAGCATGCTGATCCTCAGCTGGAGTGACTCAGACACTGCAGGCAGATGGATGGGGTTCTGAAGGTGCTCTGCTGCCAGGAAGAGCAGTACAGCTGCTCTGAAAGTGACGCCGAGACCTCCCATGATAGGGAGAAAGCAGCACGCAGCTGCTGCTGGGAGCAGGCGGCGATGCAGGCACTGCAGCTCACCTGTAGCTCTCTTCCCACAGCTTCTGCCTGCAATGGCCAAGGTGTCACGGATCAGAAAAGCACCCTGAAGAGGGCGAGCAGGGCTTCCCCCATGTCCCATCACTGGTGGGGAAATCTGGTTTCTTTCGTTCTTTTTCTAAACTGAGTATAATTTATGGAGAGGATCTGGGTGCTGGGGTGAGCATGTGGTATGGAAGGATTCTCATGATCCAAACAAGTTGTTCTGGAGCCAAGGACACGATGAAGGCGTACGTACAGACAAGCTGACAAATGTGAAAGAAGGAGGTGATGCTAGCAAATGAAGGGCTGAGAATGATGGTTTGTTGTACAAGTACTACTTGGGCTTACAGGCTTCTTGGTGGCATGTACTGTGTGTCCTAGGGAAGCTGGAGTACAACAGGAGTACGGGAGCATGTGAGCCCAGAGAATTCGTTCCATCATCACAGCAGAAATAGCTGATGGCAGCTGTTGTTGGGTGCCATCCGTCTTTCTACATGTGAGGACACCGTTGCTGTGCACTCAGCAGGTGTGGGCGTGACGGAGAGATAGGGAGTCTGTTCCTCTGCCTAGAAGTGCCGGGAGGGCAAAGTGTGATCACTGGGGTGCTGTCAAAGAGGTCAGGCATGGAGAAGGAGAAACAGTTAGCAGATGTTGTCACGTGCACAAACTGCAGAATGAGCAGTACCTGTCTGAACCAAAGGCTGCTGATTTTTGAGTGAGTAGGAGAGGAGAAAATGTGCTTGGCAGTGTCATGGGTCTGGATAGGCGGCCGACGTGAAGTGAGTGGGAGAGGACCAATGGCAGGAGCTCAGTAATGACGTAAAAGCTGTACCCTCTAAATCACCAGCACATCTCAGCTGCAGAGGCCAGGCTTGCCACTGGCTGCTTGCTTGGAAGCTGATGTAAAATAAATTGGAGGTTGGTGACCAGTGGAGGTGACGGTGTCGTGAAAATAATCGCTGAGGTGAATCTTAATTGTCATGCTTGAAAATTTCAGAAGACATCCCAGGGAATGAATGGAGCTCAGAGCCACACGCAGTCCTGTGAGGCGTCTCACTCTGGTCAGGCATGGCAGCAACCTGCTGCTGTACAGGTTGCCCTTCCCCTGCAGCTGGGCAGCCTGCAGAGCTCAGCGGCTGCGAGAGCTGACCGGCATCCACCGCAGGTCCCTGGAAATGCCCCCAGCCCAGGTGGATTACTGAACAAAACATCTATTTCTTCTGTTAAAAAAAAAAAAGAAGATTTGCAGAGAAAGAAGCAAGCAAGCAGAGGCCAAGCATTTAATGGATGTATTTTTCAATGGCTCTTTTATCAACAGCATGTGTGAAATCCCGGAGGAGAGAAGCAGTTAGCTAACCAATGAGGCATCGTAGCTGGCGTGAGGCTCTGTGCAGGAGGAAAAGACGCCGAAGGCAGAGCAGCTCTAGGGGAAGGAGATTGAAGTGCAGGCCTGGCGCTGGGAAACGTGCCTCCCTCTGCTTGTGGACTAGTCCGTGTGAGCTTGCCATGCCCCGCAGCAGCTGCTTTGCCGGTGATAGAGATGTCAGAGTGTGAGCGTGGAGGCTGGTACCGCTGGGTGATGAAGCGGTGGGGATTTCTCATTAACAGAGTGAATGTTAACAAGAATAATTCCGTTTTGTGAGCCTGCATGGGAGGAGGATCAGTGAGAGGGGCTGATGGATTTGATTAGGAGGCAGCATGTGAGGGGGGTTGGCAGAAGGCACATCCCTGGCAGAAGGCACGCTTCCTGCTGGTTGTGTCTGACAATCAGCAGAAGGCACCTGCTGGGTGCTAGGTGAAAGCAGGAGCTGAGCAGCGGTCTGCTTGTTTCACTTGTAGTGTCTTTTCCATAGTAGTACCTCGGGCTCTATGCTGTGGGACAGCAACAGCATCCAAGAATTTCTCCACAAAACTTTCCTAAGCTTTCCATTAACAGCTTGTTGGGCTTGTTGATGCTCATTCCCACTGCCAGGATGTGACCTGGTGTGGCAGCTCTCCTGACCTGCTCAGCCCCAGCTCGGGTATAGCGCTGCAGCGTTGCTCAGTGGGAATAGAACTGCTTTCCTTCCTTCAGCAGGGCTGGGCTGGGTTCCTTATGGCTTCTGATCTCTGTTTGCCATCTGTTTTTCCCAACGGTGTTACGCTTTTTTATCTTTTTAGATCAGAAATTGAAATTGTTTACCCATTCCCCAAACTTAATCTCATATATAAAGCAAAAAAAAAAAAAAAAAAAAAAAGAATATATAAAATGAATTCTGGTGTGTGCTGCACGTAAAGGAGAGAAAAATTTGCTCATTCTTTTCCCTGTGGAGAAACCCATTGCCCCAGGCTGACCCTACTGACTGGGCCAGGAGCTGCTGCGCACGCTGAGCCTGCAGCAGGACCCTGTGCTCCTGGGGTTATCTCGGGGAAGCTGCTGCGGAGGAGCTGTCTTCCTGAGGCATCGCCCCAGACAAGCTGCTCGTCTCACATTGCCACTTGCTGCGTCTCGTGGCAGAGCTTTGCTTTTCGCTTCGTGCACTCGGCGGGGAAAGCCAAATGAGTTTCCTAACCCGGTGTGTGCTAAATCTGGTTTGTGTCAAATACGGTGCGGGAGATACGCAGCGCGAGTGGAAAAATAGCTGCCGGCAAGCAGATTCATGTCCTCCCAGAGCAAATAAAGCTGGCTTTTAAAATAAATGTTAAATCTCCTCCTCAGTTTGAAGAGAGCCAGGCCCACAGCTCAGCCGCAGCGAGAGGGATTTTAGCCTGGGCTGCAGAAACAAGCTTGTCACTAACGCTGTGACCTCATGCCTGTCCCTCTGCCCGCTGGGGATGCAGACTGGGATGGCTCCTACTGCTTGGGCTCAGTGTTGGCAGCAGCTCTCCATTTGCAGGGGGGACGAGGCGGGGGATCCACACACTAGCTCTGTGCCCCGGAGCCTCCTCGCCTCAAGGCAAACATTCAAGGAGACTTTGTGCGGGCTGGATGCGAGTGCTGGGAGGTTTTCCCCAAAGTCATCGCTGTAGGTAATGTATATTTATGAGAGGAACAAAGTGGGCAGCAGTTGCTTCCAAAGGCTGCTCTCCTCTCTTGGTGGCTCTGCCTTCGGAGAGAAGGCATGGCGTGGGGGAAAGTTCTTCCCCTTGGGGCTGAGCTCACTGCTTATGCTCTCTGCTCTTCTCAGGGAGTCTTGTGGATGTTGTGTCCTGTAGTCCATACTCATGAGTGTGTAAGAGATGTGTGCAGTCACTGGCCTATGAGCAGCAGTGGTCAGTGTTTGCTCTCGGGCTGCTGGTCGATCCAAATGGCGTTTCATGCAGGGAGCATGACTTCTCAGTTGAACCTGTTAGTCAATATGTAGGACTGGATTTCTCTGTCTGGTTTGGTGTGTATGTATCTATTGATTTATCTCTATGTATACATATATGCATACAAATGTGTAAATGTGTAACTGTCTATAAAAAAACCCACAATATTTGGGCCGGATTTTTTACTGCGCATCCGGTAGTCTAACTGCATACCTGCTGCTCCTGTGGAGGGGATTTCAAGCAGAGATGGTTCTCCAGACTGAGATGCTTATGTAGCATTTGTAAGGCTGACTTTCCCAAGGTCTTTCTCCTCTGGCCAGCACCAGTCCCGCTGCTTTGGGAAATACGAGAAAATAAACCAGTTTCAGTTGCGTTGGCATTGGGATTTTGGATTCAGTCAGGGCAAAGTTCCTTTCCTGCTGCCAGTTTCTGTGCTTGTGTAGGTTTGTAAAGGCAGTCGGGTATCCAGTATCTTGAACGTACCTCCCAAAGGGCCTCTGTTGAGCCAGATGGTTTTAGCCAGGACTCCTGGAGAGAAATACCACATCTGACAAATAATTTGCTGTATCCAATGTTTGAGTTTGCTTCTGTGAGAAGAGGTTTTTTGCTCTCGGATCAAACATCAAAGGGCTCTTACATAATGCAACATCTTTTAACGCTGGTAAGGTATTAGGGCATCATCATGTAGCACTCTGATACATTTTAGTATTCTATTCTATTTCTGAATGCGGCTCACCTCTCCCCAAGGGATTCCCTAATCTTACAGAAAATGGTACTAGAAGTGATCTAGAACAAACCCAAGGATTTGGGTGCCCTCCAGACGACAGTATCCATAGCAGGAGTGGCCGGCTCTCTTGATTCTCATCTGCCTGCAGAATCTTTCCAACAGCTGTTAGACTCTTGGGCACTTCCAGCAGGTTTCGTAGGTACGAAGTGGCTACAAGCTGGGGCTGGGCTACTGGGAAAAGCAGGTGGGCCTGTGAGCAGCCCTGTGGGGTCCATTGAATGGTCAGTCACCCTGGATGTGGAGAGTGTTGATCTTCAATTAACACCTTTGATGTAAAAATGAAGAGCTCAGCTGTCAAAATGGAGTCTCTGGTGATAGATACGCATGTATGATTTTCGTACCGCTGCTTAATTTCAGGGATTTTCCCAGTTCTGTCAGTCCTGGTTGCCTTTTTCACCTTGTGAAACCCAGAATCTTCACAACATCTGAGCTGCACCTTCCACTTGTGCAGAAAACTTATGTCCTGGTGAAAGCTGCTGAGAGGAAAACGCAATAGCAAGTGTTAAACGGGAAGGTCGTTTGGCAGCAGGCTTGCGCAGGGATAAATCCTCCATCCCGCCGTGCTTTACAGCATTACGGGTTTCTGAGCATTCTCCTGGGAGCCAGGCTGCCGTTTGTCAGCATTTACACCAGTGCGAACAGCAACGGCTGCCTTCAGGAATGCTGATCAGCCTCCGGCCTGCTCCTCACCCGTTGCGCGGGGGAATGTGTCCTCGCTGTCACTCAGGATAATGATACCCCGCCGGCAGAGCACGGGGCCACAGCGTGCCCTAATCTCCTCCAGAGCTGCCTTTCCCAGCTGGGACTCCTGAATTTAGTCGTGCAGGCGGTAGATGGAGGCTGCAATTGAGCTGAGCCACCGAGTGGGCTGCAGGGTCTTTTTTTGTCTTGAAATAACCTTGGCTTTTGCAGGGCTAAATCCTAAGGGCCTTGTCTCATAAATCAGGTTTGCTTTAACTTGGGCCACCTACTCCCTTTTTAAAAGATTTCTCGTTCATTGTGGATGAAAAATTCACGTCCAAATTGAGGGGTTAGCGCAGTGGCTATTTAATTGTAAATGTATATCTGTAATTAGAACTTGGCTTCGGATGTGAAATTCCGTATCTTGTGGTTTTTCGAAAGCACACATCTTAAACCACAGCCTTGCCCTTCAGAAATACTATTCCTTGTATTTAAAGGTCTGAATGACCTTTTAATCAGACGTTGCACCTTTCCTTCCAGCCGATATGACAACATCTGACAGTAACTCGACCTGATGTTGTGAGGAAATAAATAAAGGCCATCGCAGCCGCTACGCCTTTAAATCTGTCTAGCTAGCTGCGGTTTTTCGTGTTTAGGTGGATGGACCCATGGAGGAGCGTTACATTTAGTTTTCAGGCGAAGACAATATATTGAGTTCAATACATTTGCATGTCTGGCTGCTCTTTTGAGATCAATTTAGGCGTGTGATTGCTTCCTACCACTCTGAACTCGAGCCTTTCCTGCAGCCGACCTCCTTATGAATTATGAATCCACATCCCTGGCTGGAGCTCAGCAGCCATCTTACAGCCTGCACCGACCTGGGGCTGTCCTCAGTGTCCCTGGGCAGCTGCTTTTGCTGCAGGTTGTGGTAGGGGCTGGCGGGGCTGGCTGCCAGTGACTCCTGCTCCAGGGCTGCTGCTCCAAGGAAATTCTTGCCATTGGGGCAGGTGTACCTACAAACCAGCTCACTGTCTGTGGGAGCTCGTATTCAGGTGATCTGTGGAACACCAGCCCTCGTGGAAAGGGACTGGGTCCTGGGTAGCGGCTCCGTGGGTACACAGAGTAGACATAGTGGTAGCACAGACCCTGCTCAGACAAGCTGGTATTTGTATACATGGTCAGCTGCACCAGCAAGTCTCTGTCCCAGGGTATTGTCTTAGAGTGATCTCATGTGCTGCGATGCTGCCTCGCATCAGTGGTTCTGTATGTCACTATGTAAAATATGTTATTCTTTGAAGCTGTGCAAGGAATTGGCCTGTGCTCAGATGCATGTGGGACACCCAAATGCAGGTGGATACCATTCTGGGGGGAGGGCAGCAGCCCTGAAGGCAAACGGTTTGATGTGAGGCCAGGGCCCAGCACACGTGTGGAAGCAAGCAGGTGGGCAGCCTGGGCAGCCCCCCAGTTCAGTCAGTGTTTTCCTTCCTCACACCAAGTCGAGGATGTGCTTCAACCGAAATATGGAATGAGGGGAGGTGGAGCATTGCCTCTGTTGTGCCCCTGTCCAAAGAGGTGCTCTTGCCAAACACGTGCATGACTGGCAAGCAAGCCACCTGACCGCAGCCAGCCAACCTTCCCCTGTGCCGAGTTGCATCTGGGCAAAGGTTGTGTGGTTATTCCAAAAGCGCCGTCTGTCTGCCAGGAGATGTTTTTGATATTGGTGTTCACATGTCCATGACTACCTTGTTCAGCTAACTAAGGAGGCTGCATGCTAGGGGTGTTACACACCTGCCTAAGGTGTGTCACATGTGACCCTGTAATGGCATGTGCTTGGAGAAGGGATGTTTCTATGAATTGTCAAGCTGTGTGAGGCATCGTGCTGTTCCTAGATAAATTGAGAGCGTGCCTGAAATGTGCAGGGAAAGAACAAAGAGAAGAAATCGAGTGTTGTAATGCCACAAAAGAAAGCTTAACTTGTTTTCTTGCTTTTTTTTTAGAGAACACCTGTTCCCAGCGCTGAAGCATTCCGATGGTTCTTTTAAGCAGTAGTATATCTTATTTTCAAGGCAGTCCGAAGTGAATGGCAAGCTAAAGTCTTGTTTTAAGAAACTGCTTAGTCCACCTTTGAAGAATATACTCAGATACTATTTTAATTTCTGTATAGGGGTTTCCTCAAAAGCAAAAGACAAAAATCTGGGAGCCTGGGGAATTGGCTGGCTTATTCACATTCAGTACACTGATTCTTTCTTTGATGTAACTTAGCTATCCTAGTGAAGTTGTTGTCTATTTTTAAAGTGGCTGTAAAAAAAAAAAAAGAAGAAAAAAAAACAAAAACAAAAAAAAAAAGAAAAAAAAAAGTTTGGGTAAACCCCTGCTATAAAGTCATGTATCTTTGAAAAGTAACATATCTATACTTCATTTTCAAATATATGTGTTTCAGTACTGTAAACTGTACAGATAGCCGCTTGTATTTTGTGTGTTTAGACACAAGGAGACAATCATGTCTGAGCATCTATGGAGATTAATGGTTTGTACACAACGGTGTGGTTCTGCGAGTTAAATCTGGAGCAATAAATCCTAGCTTTAAATATTATTTTGCTAGTTGTTTAGCAGCAGCAGCAACAGCAGCACTGTTTTATCATGCATCCTTCCATAGAGACTTGATGCCAAGTTTTGCAAGATAAAAAGATTGTGACGTATCTAGCAATTACCTTCCGTCTTGGTGTTGTAAGAGGGGAAGACATAAAATGTAAGATTAATCTTTCACGCGCTATGTTAGAGTAGTGGTTAATGCACTTGCATTGCTTCCAAAGGAGCTTTACATAGGGGTATCCATCCAAGAATGCTGTATGGAGTTTGACCCACTTTTTACTGTGCTCTAAGGCGAAGTGCCCAGCCTATGTGGATGTGCGTAAAGCTTGTTCTAGGATTCAAAATGAAGTGAGCACGAGCCCTTAGTTTAAACAAGGACTTGGCTTCATTGCCCTCCATGTACAGGTTCTTACGTAAACTTTTTGGTCAATGGAATAAATGTTTTGTGGAGTTGAATGCAATATTTTTGATCCATGTGGATCTCTTCATTGTTGAGTTTTTGACTGTTGGACTGGTTTGGGTTTCACTTGCAGTTGTACTTATTTGAGAACCTGAATACTTTTGCAGTATAAAAATGAACTTAAAAAAAAACCTACAGTAACAAAGATCTCTTCTCCATATTTGGTCCTTGGTCCACTGATCTCAGCTTTGCTGAACCACTGCTCCCTTAGGCCCTCAGCAGCTCTGCTGCTCTCCTTCCTGCTCTAGTTGCCTGGAGGAAATGTCTGGGAAAAATAAGGAGGATACTGAAACTTAACGATGCTTAATACCGGTTGACCATCACTTTTTATTGCTCGGTATGACAAAGCCATACCACTCATGAGTGAAAAGGCCATCCTGTCAAAATAAGGGAATGCTGTTGTGCTACATACTCGATATATTTTGTTGTTTTATACAAAATAAGACTATCTGTAGTTTCACAGAACAGATGCTGGGCATGGAAATAACTGATCAGTGGTGCACAGCCCACACAAACCTTCTCTCATTTCAGCTGTTTCTTCGTGCATATGCGCAGCGCTCCAGCCTGTGGTCCCCAGTCACCCACATGAGGTGGAGCATGTGGGGTGGTGAGGAGCATGGCAGAGTGGGGCCTGTGTCGTAGAGGGGATGCCGTCCTTGCCAGGGGTGGGGACTCTTGGGAGCCAAGGTCCTGCAGGAGGAGCCTCCTGAGATCACCCGCATGTGTCAGCGGGGCTGGGCTGGGCAGGGGTGGATCATTGTATTTGGAGGAGCATGGCTGAATGGAGGGTGGATGCATGGGTCTACATCTTTGCGTGCATGATTTTGGAAATGGAGTGTTACTCTCAAAGTGCTTCTGTCACAGTGCCCCTTCTTTTGTTTATAAGAGATCATCAGTTGGATAACCACACAATGAGCTTTACGTCTGTTCTTACGTCAACTGTGTATGGATTTATTTTTGTGTTTGAGACTTCTTGGTTAGGGCCTCTGTCATTGCCACTTGACCAACACAAGCTCTGTAAGGTCTTCTCTACCAAAACGCTGATTGATTTATCAACCGAAGCCTTATTTGCACATCTGGCTGGTAAGCTTGCCTTTCTTTTTGGAAAATTGTGATTGTTCTTAAAGAAGTAGAGACAAGATTACATTCAGGCTACATTAGGTGTACAAAGAATATTCATAGCAATGTACTTACTGTCTAATACCCTAATGTTGCATGTCTTGATGTGCTTTCTTTTTTTTTGTTTTGTCGTTTTGTTTTAAAGAACTGATGGATCTGTGTATTGTAATTGTGGTGTTTTACATGTCAATTCAGAATTGTTAAAAAACAAGCAAGCAAACCTGTTAATTACTGAAAATGAACGAGAGTTGATTTTTCTTTGGTTTCCCCATGTGGCTTTCAGTTTGGATATTGTTCCTTTACGTCATGACAGTTTTAGATTAGGGGAAAACAGTATTTCTGAGATGAAGTACGCCTAGAGAGTTTTTGGTTAGGGATGTTTGAAGAAGGAAATCTCTTTGCTGGCCTTCCCCCTCCCCTGTTGTATACATATTTGTAAAATTGATTTTATATATTTTTTTCAAGTTCTAAATGACCTACGCTTTGCTTTTCTCAAAGTCCAAAAATATTTTCTGGTATGAAAATTTGTATTCCTCCATGTCTTTCATTCACACAGTGCAAAAAAAAAAAAAAGTTAGAAGTTGTAAAAGAAAAGCAGAACACAATTTCACAGTCTTCTAGGTGTGAACACTAAGCCTAATGGAAGCATTGTTGGCATACCCCAGATAAATGTAGGAAGAATGGTAAGGCTGAACGGGAGGCACGCGTGCCCATTCTGTAAATTAATAACAGACCCCCCCCAGGAGGGGAAACGCTCTCTTTTGTGCAAAACCCCTGGTATGTAAGTCACGCAATTAATGTTAAAGCATATCAAGTCTTTAAATGGGCTATATCTGTAATCAAATAATGAAGAAAGAAAATAGTTAAATGAACATACCATTCAGGGTCGAATACACTCAGCAAAAAGCAGTAGTGGGTCTTTGATCATGGTTAGATGCATAGTGATATCAAACAGTGGGTTCTCATGTAACAGCTAAATGTTTCAGATTTTGTTTTTATTAAATTTGGCAGTTTCACGCTGAGCTCTACTGTATTCTTAGTGAATAAAAGACAGCTCCTATGTTAGAAAGTATTCCATTTTCACAATTGCAGGGAACTAGGAGGTTGTTTTTTTTTTCAGAAACACGAGCCACAGAAATGTACTCCTTTCACAGTGTTCTCCTATTTCTGAACTGTGCAGTTATCTATTAAGTTTTCTAATAGATATTTGTGTAAGGTGTATGTATGCTTGTGCAATTATGGAAAAAAAAAATCAGTTTTGGAAAACAGTGTATTTATGAAAAAAAAATCACTTATGGGGCATGTACAAAACTGTATAAAAACATTCAATTTGCCCAGTAAAGTTGTTTTTGTGATATTTCTGTGTTGTTGAATAAAGGACTTTAGTATTCAAAATATCTCTCTTTTTCCATAAACAGGTTTTGTTTGTGGGATCTTAAGCAGTGAAAACTTCTTTTAAAAAAGAATCCTCCAAATGACAAAGAGGGTCCAAAAGCTGACCTCAGTCACGTGTTTGGGAATGAATGGTTATGAAGTGACGGTACAATAGTTACACAGCTAATTCCTTCTCAATTGGCAGTCGATGGAAACCCCATAAGTTGTGTACCTGCAGGTGATGTTGTGCTCTGAATTGTTTAAGATAGCAGAAAAAAAAAAATACAACCTTGGTAAGACTGGGAGTGTGATGTTGAGTTGTGGAGACTCTGTAAAGTGGAGTTCGAAGGAATACAGATTTCTGAAAAGCCTTCAGCTCTTTGGTGCATACCTCTGTTGTGTAACTAAGGTGAACTGGCGGGAGCAATGCGACGAGTTAGCATTTAGTTTTGTAGCGAATGATGGTGAAATCTCATCTGTAACTCTCACAGCGGACCGGAGACCTGAGGGTGGGTTGTCACCTCAAAACTGGAGCATTTGGGATTGTGAGCGTAGCTCGTGTGAGAGTGACAGCAGTATCCTTTTTTATTTTTCTGCTTCTCAGTTCGAAGTTCAGCTATACCCAGGAAACAGTTTTTTGTTTCCGTTTTCTTCCTTTGTGCTGCAGACAGGTGCCAGCATCACGCCCAATAGGCGTGAGAGCGAGTGGCTGAGTGGGATGCACGTCCCCTGATTGTCATGAGGCTTGGAATGTCATTACTCTGCCATTACACCTCAGAAGAACATAAATGTCAGCTCAGTGTGCCAGTGCAGGACTGTGAGAGGGGTGGAAAGAAGAGGTAGGTCCCTTGGGCTGCGAGGTTCCTTCAATGCCTGCTGATTTTCTGGGGAGCCTGGGTGTATCCTTTTGGTTTTAAAGAAAGCGATGAAACCAAAAGGAACAGAGGTGGATTTTCCCTTGATCCCTTCTTCTCTCATCAAAATCTGTAAGGATATATGCTCTTGTGAGACCTAGACCGCTCATTAGACAGCACCAGGAGTGAGCCTTGAGTTGTTTGAAGAGGAGGAGGAAAAGGGCTGCCAAGTTGCTCAGGCACAATCAGTGTTCTCTCTGGATTAGATACAGAATTCACAGGGAGGAAATGTGCTAATTTCATGAGATGGTCGATTTGGAAGCAGGAAAAGGTCTCTGAGTTCCTATTCCTTTAATGCTTTCTCTTTCAACTTTTTTTCCCCCGGAGTATTGTTTTATACTAGTCTGAATGAAAAATATCCCTCAGCTCAAGAGAAAAACTCACCCCAGATATGAACCCTGCAGTTTAAAACTACCTCTGGCTTTTTACAGCTTCTGTTTTTTAATTAAAAAAAAAAATCTTAAAAAAAAAAAAAAACCCACAACAACAAACCCAAACAACAAGCAGGTAATTCTTCAAAGCCCAAACTGACAAACTCATTAGTGAAGCTATTAAGAGGAAGGAAAATATCCTTTTGCGAGAAGCTCGATTCTTCTAGGCTGTGCTGGACTCAATTTGTTTTTGCCACTAGCCATTTCAGCTCTCCATGATATTTCTCCAAGGAACAAGTCTGAAATTATGAATGGCCTAGTGGTACAAGGCAACATGCTTTCTGGGAGATCCAGTCCTCCCTGGATTCCCAAAGGCTTTCCTAGATAACTTGTGAAATCGGAGGAAATTGCTATAAGGATTTACTCGGTCACCAGCATGCTGTGGGTGTGGGTAGATGGCCCTAAAATCTAAGAAATGCGTCATCTCAGTAGGAAATATGGTGAAGTTTGAGACCACTGGTCCTGTCTGAGGAAGGAAAGGTGAAGTTCAGTGTGAGCTTAGCTGTCAGAATCTCTTCCCACTGTTGCCTTGATTCTCTTTGCTGTTTTTGGCTTTTAGGATAGACGCGCTTGGCTGGGTAGTGGGGACCTGCGTTTTGCCTTAGATAGTGAGAGTGAAGGAAACATAGTAATCTTGTAAGAAAAAAGTCTGTGCCGCCTGAAGAAGCTGTAATGTTCAGGAGGTAGGGGCTTCCATTGTTCTTCTAAGTTTTCAATCTACATGAAAGGGTTGCTGCATTACTCAGTTAGCCGGAATAGTTTGTTATGCTACCGCCCATTCCCTGAAAAGAGGTTGTTAGACAGGAACCCCAATGGGTTACTGGGCTTTGAAGGGTAGTTCTTAGTCTAAGCTGGCTGCCCCATGAGGAGATTCCATAACTAGGGGTTCATCAGTCTGTGTAAGCCACCTTTGCCTTGCTGAGTGCAGGATCTTTGCTATAAAGCAATCAGAATCTTCGTGGGCAGATCATCAGATGTTGCCACGTCAAACAGGGCCCAGACTAATTGGGCTCGTTTCCACAGCTCTGTTTATAATGTCTATAAGCATCCTCCAGCTGAGAAGAAAACACCTTTCTTTCCTTACTCCTCTACATCTGCCCTCGTTACAGAGTTAATAGCACTAGCCATCTGCACTTCTTCAGGCAAAGTAAATAAATTGGAAGAAACAGAGGTCTGGTTTGCGAGGTTTTTTTCTTTGGGAGGAGGGAGAAAAGAGCTAGCCCAGGCAGAACCTCTTGTTGCTGGCCCACCTCTCCTAACACTGGTGCTCTCCTACGTAGCCTGTGATTGCCTGTGGTATTGAGACACAGCCCTGAAGAAGATCAGCACGAGGCTAAACGGGATCTGATCCTTCTGATTGCTGTGAGGGTGGTGGTGGGCTTGTTGGCAGGAAGAAGGCTTGCATATCAGGGTAGTGTCTAGAACAATCTTGCAGGGATTCTGCTTGTTGGCTGGGTATCTGAGCCACCAGCCTCGGTGAGAAGTGTGCTTCGTCTCTCATGTGCCCGCATGTTGATGCTCATGCCTAGTGCTGGGTAGCTCATTTGGTCCGCTGATGTGTTGGCTGAGGATGTGTGGTTTAGTGCAAAACCGATCAACTAACTTCCAAGCTGGCTTTGGACAATTAGTAGGGGAAATAACCTGGTCTAAAGAGATCTGCCACCCAGATTAGGAGCTGTGAACCTAATTATTGCCTTCTGATACTCTCCTCTGACTTGTTTTGCCTTTTTGATCCGATTGTTTGCATTCCTAGACCTGATTCGCCTTTTTGATGCAATGCCATGTGACCTGATGATTAATTTTTGTGAGCAACATAACCTCCAACCTATGGCTGACTCGCTATATTTTTATGCTGTTCTCCATAAACATTCATTCATTTCTTATGATTACTGTGTGGAAACAGACTTTTACGGGCTAATAAACTTGGATTTGAACTGGATGAAGGCTTTCCTCGTGTTGATTCTTTCCTGTTGGTGAGAAAAGGAAAAAAAAAAAAAAAAAAAGAATGGAGAGAGGGAGGTACGGCCTTTGACTTAACATAACTGCACTTCTTCCCACAGATGCTCTCCACAGCAGGCACGGCAACACCAGTGGCAACGCTTCGAGTTCATTTTGCGGTAAGAAACGCTCCCTGCTTGAACTCAGCCAAACTTTCAGGGCTGAGGGCTGGCGGAGAGGGGGAAGGGAAGCGGGGCTGCTCTAATTGCTCGCTGCGGCGTCTCCTCTCTGTAGCCCTGCTTTCTACATCGTGCTGACACGCGCAGAGCAGCCTCCAGCTGAGACCAATTAAGCAGCGCGTTCATCGCTGCTACTCCTCGCCTGCCCGAGCTGGGCGATGCTCACGGCTGCTTGCGTGTCGGCGGGCAACCCCACAGCGTGTGGGGGTCCGGGTAGCGTCCTCCCATGTTCTCGGGGCCCGACGCGCCCCAGGCAGCTACACGTGGCGAACATCTGGTCCTCAGCCTCAGCCGGCTGGAAAATGCTGCTGGCATTTTACTGAAATGAATTCTCACGTTGCAGCTGTTCGCTGTGTCCCTCGGGAGACGCGTGAGCTGGCAGCGGCTGGTAACCTGCTGAACAGTCCCTTCGAGGGGCCGCCTGGGGTGGGACATCACTTCTTCAGGCTGGAAGCAGGTGGCTGGATGCCTGTGTGCGGATACATGCCGTCCGCCAACATGAAGGATTTCTCTGCCTGCGTCAATCTGATGTTCAGTATGAGCATGCACAAAAACTGTGTGAGGGTGGCTCAGGCTACCACTACAGGCCAATGGGGCGTGCATGATGTCGATGTTGCTGGAGCAGGTGGGCAGCAACAGGGAGGACAGGCTGAGCTGTGAAGCTGAGTGAGGTCCTAGCCAGGCACACTTCTGGACACCGGCATCCCTACTTCTGCTGGAAAGGATGACTGGAAAGGCAATCCCTCCTGGTGTTTAACCACCCACCGTGCTTCCACTGCAGCCTCAAGCAAATTTCTAACAAGTCAGTTTAATGGAGCTTCCTTTATCAGCATTCCTGTAGGATGCCCACTGTCGCTGCCCACTTTAGAAAAGATCATTATTACTGGAAAAGAAGTTTTCTATTGCATGTGAGTATTGCAGGATGGATGTGTCGTTGGTCCTCACTCCTTCCAGGAGTTCATGCAAGTCGCTGCATCTCAGGTGCTGGAAGCAACTGGGGTAGGAGTAATGTGCTGGCTGGGGATCTGTGCGGCAGCCAGCAAAGAGTGACACCCATGATAGAAAGGGACATGCATTTGCCTTCAGGATGGAAGGGATGTGACACCTCTTGTCAAGTCCCATCTTTGCAGATTCAGGATATGAGGCAGCAAGGCAGAGGTCATGGCGAAAGGTCGGGCAGCTGCAGCACTTTGCATCCACAGGCCTTTGCCCCAGTGCTGCGATGGCACAAGCACTGGGCGTAAGGACAAGCATGGCCAGCAGTTGTTGCAGCACTTGTGCAGTTCTTTTCCCTTAGCTCCAGCGATTCTGCTCCCATTTTGCACATTGGTTAGATTTTGCACCACAAGAGTTACTCAGAAGACCACACAACATGTCACAAGTCCTAACGCCGTGGCTCACCTATGTCACAAGCTCCACATGGGTTTTCACCGTGTGTCGGGCTGAATTTGGAGACCTCTCTGAGAGCTGCAGAAGGTCAACATCTCTGAAATACTGGTAGAAGGATGGATTTTAAAAATGGATGGAAAATATGGGCTCAGGTCTTTTTTTTGTGCTTGTCTGCAGGGTTTGAAGCGAGGCCAGCTAACTAAGGCTGGCCACGAGCTGTGCTCCACAGAGGACTAGAACATGCTGCTCTGCTATGGGCTTAAGTGATGCAGGGCAAAGAAAGAAAGCTTGTTCCTTGCGAAACTGGCTGCTCAGGTGCCTCAGAGCTGCAGGCAGGAGAGTTGATGGACCAGGAAGAGACAAGGGAAGGACTCCATGTCTGGGGGATGACTTCTGCTACCCATAGCCCCGCTCCTGGAGCTGGGGCCACATCCAGGTCTCGTTCCCAGCCTTGCCCCTGCTCTGCCCACCTGCAGTCTGTCCCTGGAAGCTGCTTGCTTCCAGCACTCGTGGAAACAGAGTCTGCTGCCTGCTGAGGCTCACTCAGCTCTTCCTTTCCCATCAGTAAACGCACACAACCAGCACTTCGCACCATTACACCTCCTTAGAGATGCAGAAAACACATGGGCTGTTTGTTTTCACATCTACCTACCTAATTGATGGGTTGAGAGAGGGGAGGCGGGAAGGGAACTTCAGCCCTATTAAACGGCAGGGAATTCTGTGCAGTAGATGAGGAGTGTTTGTACTGCAAACACCACCAGGAGCTGAGGCAGCCACCAGCCAAGCTCTCAGTGTCCGGGACACAGCCGTGGTGATGCCAGAGCCCTTAGTAATTTTCCTGGTGCGGGGGATGGTCAGTGCAAGCTGGAGACGACTGCCTTGCTTCTCAGCAGGGCTGTGCTCTGGAGAGAGGGAGGAAGAAAAATGCCAGGCTATGTGGCAGGTCTGCGACCTGCAACACAATGAGAGCATTGCGGGGTGATGGGGCTCTGGGTGGCCAAGGGGTGACGACTCCCACTCATCATCACCAGCGCAGGGCTTGGCTCAGCCTGACTGTCTGTTGAGCTCATTACCTCTCCCGTATTAAAAATGATAATCAAAAAACGGTGAGAGCCAGAGGTCCTTTAGCGAGTTATGGCTTTCCCACACCACGCATCAGTCCGCTGAGCTGAGACAGCCTCCCCTGCGCGCCGAGCTGGAAACAAAGGGGGAGTGGGAGCACCACCCGGCAGGGAAGGGCAGGGGGCCCGATGCTGCTCTGCAGTAAGAGATCAGTAGGCCCCCCCTCAAAGAATGTCAAGTGGTCGCTCGGGCAGCTCCAGTCCAAAATGGAGAGCAGTGCTGCGGTGGGCTGCCACCTCCATGGGAAGACGGGAGCATGCTACGGTGACAGCGTTGCTGCAGGGTGGCGAGGCTGTGGGTCTTCCCACCCCCATTCTGAGCAGTTTTCCATCAATAATAAAAAAAAAAAAATACAACCATGCCGTTCCCCAGGAACTCAGCCATTAGCATACTCGCCCTAATACTTTAATCCTCATCATTGTTTATAATCAGACTGCACACAAGGTTACACACGGCGCTGGCTGATTTATGAATATATATATTTTTCTGTTTTAATTGAAACGGCAACATTTAGGTTCCACCTTAACAGTGCACCTTAAAAGATTATCTCGGTTATTTCACAGGCACCGAGCCGGCACTAATAGTCCAAGGCAGATATTGAAAAGCAGCACAGGGCCAGGCAGATCTATTAGAAATTCCCATCCACGCGCCTCATACATATTGATTTCTGACACCAAGCAGCAGTGAAAGCCCCCGTGGGAATAATATATTTAGCAGGGTTCGCTGCGAGGAGGTCACAGAGTGCATACAGATTAGCTACAGAGGACCGAGGCACTAGTGTTAGAGCCAAATGCTAGATTTTATATCATTTTAATCTGAACTTTTATAATCCTTTTAGTTCTTCTTTCTCTGGCTGGCAGAGGGAAGGCTCCTCCACATGGATCACGCATCTTTCTCTCTCCCCCCCCCCCCCTTTATTCCTCACATAAATGTGCAAATGCTGTTGTAATGGGGAGGAAGGCACCCTTAGCATAAGCAGAAAGAGGCACCAACAGATTTGGGTTTTATACGCGTTGCGTGTGCTTGTATATATCCATACAGATAGATATAGTTACGCACGTGAACGGGTATCGTAATGGTCATTCCAGCTGTGGAGATCTTTATTTGAAGATTTCCTTTCACGGGTTGTGTGTGTGTGTAAATCCCAGGCTCCAGCTTTAATGTGCAGGCATAAAGGGCTGCCAAAGACCCTCTTTTATTTTATTTTTATCCAAGAGCTTAATTGAACAGAAGTCGCAGTTGTGCTGTTGAGCCTTGGAAAGCCACGACAGCAGCAAAAAATACCTAAACAGCTTTAATTACCTTTCTGCGTATGCTGATGGGGAGGAAACGATGCCTGCTCTGTTATGCGGCGAGGTGTTGTGACGGATCAGATGGAGGTGTCAGGAGGGAGCCAAGCAGGCGCTTGGGAGGCTGGAGCTATGCCAGCAGTGCGAAGGGGAAGCTTGGGGTTGACACACTTTGACACCAGAGTGAAATGCACTCCGACAACAAAGGAAACCGGGAGGTTTCAGCTAAACAGACACAAAAGCTTACTGGCGTCTTTGGTGCGACAGAAACACGGTGACTTCCATTTCTCGCCTTTTTTTTTTGCTCCTTTAGGAAAGGGCCCTGCTATCGCTTTGCAATTAAAACCTCCTTGGGGACCCCTGCCTGTTGTGGGGTCAGCTCCTCCGCTTTAGGATACAGAAAGCATCCTCCCTGGCTGGGAAAAGAAAACTAATTTTAGGTTTGTTTTCTACTTTGCAAAATCAAGTGAAACATCTTTCTGTTCTCTCTCAAACTATCAAGGTGCTTGATGTGTTGTGAGAGGCTGCAGTAATTTTCTTTTTCCTTCTGCAGCTGTCTGGATGCTCGTTCCTCTGCTTTATGTGGGTGGAGACCAATGTGCTGCCTTGCAAAACCCCTGTGCATCACATCTGCACTTCCCATGAGCACTGAGATGTTGTGGTCAGGTTCAGGGTGCTGCACTGCAATTAGGCATCTACTGACTGTCAAGGTGATCCAGATACCTATGCTCAGGTCCACAGAGGACCAAGAGGGTCATCCTCTGAATCCTAACGCTCTGAACACGGGGCTGCTTTCCTTAGGCTCTTGAATAACTGCTGCCTTGATCTTGCCCTGTGAGACAATTTATGGTTTCGCTGACTGCATTCAGCCACGTGTCACTGGTTTTGGGCAGACCCTGTCAGCCCCGTGCCCTCTCCCCAGAAGGCACATATGCTTGTGGCACATGGTGATCTACCTAAGCTGAGTGTTGTCAGAGCACCTTTGGTTTCTTGCTGTCTATTTGGTTTCTTGCTGTACTGGCAACACAAGCAGGTCCTCACCAGAGCAGACAAACTGTTTCTCCATCTCTTGCTGCTGTTCCTTAGTTTGTGATGCAAAAAGGCTTTGGTTTTTCCACTGTGGATTCAATAAGCCAAAAGCCCAGGGTGACACTGTCACAGCACACCATGGCATAAACAGATAGCTGTCCAGGCATCCAAGAAACACAGAGATAAAGGTGGGTTTGCCTTCCAGGAAAACGAAACAGAACAAAACAAAAAAGCGAGTAGGAAATGCAGTGAGATTGGAATTCTTTTTAAATCAATGCATTCTATGATAACCCATCAAACGTAACATCTTTTAGAAGTGCTGGTATTTTACAGAAGAGGTCACCAGGAGCTGTGCCTGGCCCTGGCCTTCTCCATCTGGAAAATGCCATACCTGTGTTAAAACTGCCCTGCTGCTGAGGGGGCTCAGCTTAAGTAGCTGCCCAGAGCCTGCTCCCACCAGCAACATCTCTCCTTTGGCAGAGGTGTTGGCAAGGGCCACGTGTGTCTAATTCAATGTTTAAAAGCTTTTAGTTTTGCGTGTCATTATAAATGATCGTGTTTTATCCTCTGTTTTTTGACTGCTGGATACTTCGAATCAAATTACGGCTGAAAAATCAGATTTATTGACCTTAAAAAACCAGCGGGAAGGGTGCGTGATGCAGAAGTGTTTAGGAATGGGGACCTTCACAGCTACTGCAGCCTGCCCTGTGTCAGTAAGGACACAGCAGAAAGCTGCTGGTAGGTACACATATCACCTCAGGTACCTGGCCACACTGTTTTGTTTGCCAAGTCCCGCATCCCAGCATCAGTCCATCAGTTTGCGGTTCAGATAAGGTTTCTGCTGACCAGCTGGGACTTGCTCTACTCAGATTTCGTCTTTTTTGTTTGTTTGTTTATGGAGATCTCCATCGAAGTGGCAAACAGTCGCAGCATACTGAGGTGAGGTCACAGCTGGTCCCCGGCCAGTCTGTGCTGCACAGGTGCCCCCACTCATCCTGTAACTGGAAGAAGGACTTTGCTCACTCCTGAGCTGTGGTTGTCAAATACACGCTTTATCACACCATGTTGAGGATCTAAACCTGTTGGAAAACTCCTTCAGCACATTTGGAAAGGCGCTGTTTGATGGGAGGCTGGCTGGGTGGCGTGGCTGAGGAGCTGGAGCCGGGCAGCACTGAGGCCTATGAGCAGTGGGACAGCTGAGGGCACGCGGGCCGCCAGGCAGCCTGATGGGGCACGGTTCTTGTCCCAGCAAGGTAGGAGCTGACAAGTTCCTCGTTTTATCTTCTCTGATGTGGTGGCAGGCTGATGGCTGCCTCCCGGACCATGCCTTGGGTGAGTGGTTTTTGCTAAGATGGACAAAGCTCCCTTGATGCTTGTATGAAGGTGACACTTATTTCCTATCCTGCCTAGCCGTTAATCTCAGATACAAACGGCCTGAGCGTTTCTGGCACCTAGATAGGATCTTCTAAGAACCACCTTCTTAACAGATGCTTTTAAAATTGGCGGGGACAGTCAATGTTATCTAACAGAACCAGCCTGGTCGTAGCTCCCCACAAGCATATTCCAGTCTTTCAGGAGCATGGCTTGTGCGGGAGTTCCCTGGGTAATATATATATTTTTCCCCGTTCTTCATTTTTATAGTGCAGACCTCAGCACTGCTTGAATCATGCCCCAATTAAAGTTTTCATTATTATTCTTTATTGTTATTTCAAGAATTGCTCTCCCCTTTGAATTTCTCCCTCTTCAAGAGGGAGTCCCTGATGGACATCATTAAAATGCCCCAAACAGAGTACCGTGTCAGAGCACAGAGACATGACAAGCTGTGCTTCTGTGGCAGCGGGGCAGATGGGGCTCCCCACACACTTCTGCTCCTCCGCCTGTGGCTTTGGAAGGGCTGCACCAGGGCCAGATTCACATCTGGCTTATGATTCAAAGTCTCGACGCGCACGCCAGCTCCCTGCTGTTTATACAGCTGGGTTTTAACTCACAGAGCTTGTACTGGGCTTTGGTCTCATCATGTGGTAAAAAGCTGAGACTTGTTGGTATTTCTTTTGGCACACTACCCCACAGGCTGGGGTGTCTGAAACTGAGCAGTACCAGTACTAAAGGAATACCCTGTCCAGTCGAGGATCCCACCCATTCTGGTTTCAAAACACCATGCTTTTTCGTATCTACATGTATGTATTTATTATATATTTCTATTTTGACATACACCAATGCATTTCTATGTGTATGTACGTGTATATATTAATTTTATTAAGCAGTTCTACTAGAGGAAAAGGAAACGTCTTGTTCCGATGCAGATATGCACGTCGTCTCGTCTGTATCAACAACTCTAATCTGTAGGCATTTTCAGCTCAGACTTGGGAAAGTAATGAGAAATGGCGGAGGTTAACAGCTCAAGAGTTAACCCTGCTTCTGTCAGAGGGGGAGTGCAATGTGATGTAACCTGTCCAAGGTGGCTGTGGGTGTGCTAGAAAGAGGTGTTTGAGACAGCAAGTAAAGAAAAGAAGCGGATTTTATCACCGGGAAGTACTTTGTTTAAAATGTGAAGCTAATATAACATTATGTGGTTTCTGAACTGAGCTACTTGGTAGGTGAAACCCTCTGGGAAGCAGGGCTGGGGGAAAAGGAAGATCACGTAAGTTAGCATTTCTTTTTAATAAATGATCTTGAGATCCAAGTACAAGCCACTCTACAAAGAGAGGACAGATGGAAAATGTTGTAAGAGAACAAGAAAACGTGAAGTGGTGGACATATTCATATGCATACAGTAGTCAGTGAGTAGAAAAGAAATAGCACAGAGCTTCAGGCCCAAGAAATTAAATGAGATGCAATGTGTAAGGGACATAAAGAAAAAAATATATTCCACAGCTACGTTATAAAGGAATTGTGGTGGCACACAGTTAAATGAGGTTGGGAATTTAGCAATAGGTAATGCCACGAAGGCAAAAGCACCCTGTATCATTTTCATTTTGCTTCAGCCTTACCCACGTCGCTATCAGTGAACAATTTTTGGGTGATGGTATTCATCTCGGTGAACAGGAGGTCAAATTTAGGGTGAAGGAAGAAGACAGCAGGATATTTTCCATTAGGCTGGATGTGAGAGAGCTCACAGAAGGAGTCGTTTAGCTGTTGGCAAGGTGATGTTGTTGAGGACCTGTGGAGAGGAGGGGGAGGCTCCCGTATTCTGGGAGAGGATGAGCAAAGTGCCTGTCTTTGCAAAAAGGCAAACCAGGGAGCCAAGGAGCTATAGAACAGTCAGTCTACTTAGCGCATGGAAAAATGCTGGAAGAAATAATCAAACAAATTATTTATGAGCCTCCAGAATATAGTGCAGAGATAAGTAACAGCCAACAGGGATTTGTCAGGAACAAATCATGTCAAACTCACCTTATTTCCTCCTATGACAGGGCAATAAGCCTTGTGGAGAGGCAATGAATATCATATATCTTCGCTTAGGGAGGCTTCTGGTGCCATCTCACACAGCACTCTCCTAAGGATGATAGGGAACGGTGGCTTTTAGTAGGCTGTGGCACCCCACCAGCCATCACCAGTGGTGCCCTGTGATAGGACATGCTGAATCTGCAGGGCCACCCCTGTCAGTGTCTGGGTGAATCACTCAGGGGTGGACCAGGGGGCAAGAGGCAGAGAGACCAGGAGTTCAAGGAAGGGCAGGGGTTCTGTGTGCTCACGGCCAGATTGCGTGAGGAGAGTGAGAAAAGGTGCAAAGGTGATAAGGTTTGATAAGGCCAAGTGTGAAGTGCTGCCCTGAGGTAGAAATGAACGGCATGCACACAGGCCAGGAATCGTTAGCTACACAGGAGAACAAAAGGAAAAAGAGATCCACTGGGTCTTGGGTGTACCTCATGCCACGCGTGATGCATGGCTGTGAAAACTGTAAACACCTCACTGGGAGAAGAGAAGGGGGATTGCAGGTAAGGCGGGTTTTCTTCTCTGCTCAGTATGGTGGGGGCTCAGCTGGTGCTTTCTGCCCCATTTTGAGCCCTGCTTTTCAAGAAAAATACGCACAAACGAGTGGAAGCTCAACGGAGAGCACTGAAGGGCAGTGCAAGGCCAGGGGAACATGGAAGGGAAGATGGAGAGGTGAGGACTTATCTGGGCTAAAAGAGGGACAGCTGGGGCTCAACCTGCAAGTGGCCAAATGGTGGTGCGGCGGTCTGATCCCCCTAGGGAGCAGAAAGGAGGCTCCTTCCAGCCAGTTTTGTGCTGCAGTGGTTTTGTTTTCCTCAGGTTTTCCCTCAGCCTGGCCTTGATGCTGCAAGAGAATGCTCTCTGCAGAGCAGAGCAGGCATTTGGGATGCTCTGCTGCCAGTGTGCCGAAACGAGACCCGTGCTAATCAGCGCAACGGGGAGATAATTAATTATTCCCCGTGCCTCCTCAATGGAAATGTTAGGAAGGAGGGCTGAACCATCCCCGCTGCCCTGCCTGTAATCCTCTGCCACGGCTGGCTTTATTGGCTCTGGGGGGAAAAGAGGCACATTTGCCTTCCCGCTGATAGCGCGTTAAGCACGCTCACTTCACAGGCGCGTGCGGCTGAAAGTGTAATTGCATGGAAGGTGAATTGATTGCAATTAACCTTGGGACTTGGCCTCGGGCTGAGGTGTCCCACCTTCCTCCCCGGGAAAGTGCCGCCGGGGGCATCCCACGCGGCTGATGAATGTGTACATTGTGGCACGCAGCACATACGTTGCTGGAGAACGCGCATAAATCATGTAGGAAAACACGTATTGTGGCAAAATGATCAAATTAGAAATGAAGCGCATAAATCATGAGATTACACCGTTGAATTGTATCTGGAGACATAAATTATACAGTGAGATCCCAGGTTCACCGAGAGGTTCATGGCGTAATGAAATGGGGCTCACGTCGCTGGAGGAAAACGCTGCAGCGCCGTGAAACGTACCCAGTCCGACCCCACGTGTATTTTCACAGCATCTTCTGTCAAAATGGATCACAACAGTAGGGACAGTAAACCCCAAGGAAGTCTCCCCTGCCGAATCAAACAACGATTACACATTAAAAAGCATGTTCAGAAGATAAGTTTGTAAGGAAGATAAAAAGTCTCCGGCACGGCTGAGAGTTGGACGGACAAGCTGCTCTGAAAGCTGGTGACACACGGGCAAGCTGGAAGAGCTGTGCTGCTAAATGTGAGAAGTGGGGGGATGTGTGCAAATGGCCACCTGGTTTCCTATTGCCCCGGGGCATGGGGAGCTGGGGCTGCCACCTGGAAGTGGGTGCAACAAGGGGCTGCAGCCAAGCAAAGGAAAGAGAGACTCCCATCAAAGGGCTGGGTGGCTGAGAGCCAGCGGAGTTCATGGGAAGAAAAGGGAAAGGGATGCTGAGTGCAGCTGTTCTGCACTTGACCACCTTCTGCTTTTTTCTTTCGTTGTGTTTTCTATAGCTGCCATCCATCTTCCATAGCAAAACCTTTTAGTGAGCATCTCAGGAGAAGGCTCCCTGCTAATTTATTCTCAGCGAGCTCGGGATGGGACTTGAGTTCACATTGTGTGCAAACGAGCACACCTCCGAGAGCTTTTGGGCTGCAGGTCCCTCGGAGGAGAGGCACCATGCACAGCCTCCCACCCCAAACGAGTTGGTTCAAAGTAAAGAAATGGTACAGACGTAATCATTTTTCCAGATGATCTATGCATTTCATTAGTTGGAGCATGCATTTTGCTGCAATAAACATGTTCAGCAGACGATCTGCATGTTGCTTTCTGGGCTGCGTGCTTTGCAGTGGAGCAGGTACATGCACATTGGCTCTGCCTCTCCCCAGCCAGGCTCACTGCTGCTGGTGGCATCATTATTTGCTTCTAATGACATCAGATATTGCAGCAGCATGCATATTAGTGGCAGCCGCGGGACTAATGATTGGTATCCGAGTCTTTATTTTAAAACCACTTCTCATCAATACATTCATTTTTATACACAGAGCTTTATATAATTCGTTACACGTATTTCCCCGTTCTGACCTATTTTGCTGCACCCTGCATCTATCACCACAGACGCTGTTCTCTTCTTGAGAAAAAAAAAAAACAAAAACGCTGCCTTTTCCACTTTGCTGTTCATTAATATGTGTGGAAGCTGCATTTACATGTATTTTTGTATTATTTCATAATTTTTTCCCTCTACCTGGAAAGAAGTCCTGATTCTGAAGAGGATTGTGAAATCTGAGCGAAGCTGAATTAATTAGGCACTCTGCTGATGCTACGCAGGGAGCGCTGCATTTTACCCCATATACATTCTCTGATTATTCCCGCTCTCTCTCCCTCTCTCTCAGCAAAAATAAAATAAAAATTAAACATTTTCTAGCATGCCATTCGGGAGCAGCAGTTTTAAAGGAAACCGTTTGTGATGGATCTAGTTCAGCACTGAAGCACAGCTCCAAACTGGGTCAGCCTGGAAAACTGGGGACCATCGGGAGACCTGAAGGCGTCCATTCTCCACTGGGGAATAAACATTTAGGGTTGGGTCCTTGGCAGGCAAAAGATGGAGCAGATCGTTATAGAACCATCTAGGTTGGAAAAGACCTTTGGGATCACTCAGCCCAACCTTCAGGCTGACCAACACTAAGCCATGCCATGAGCAGCTCTGGGCATGCGTCAGCGCAGGCTGAAGCACAGCGGGGTCAGGAGCAGACCCACTAAAGCTGAAGAGCTTGGAGCTGCCTGGTGCCTGCAGGGCTCAGCACAGGGCGTGCCGGGAGCACCGGGCTGCAGGTGCGATCTCCACTTGGTATTGCAGCCCCTGTCACTTGATGGAAATACTGCAGGTCAGAAAGGTGGGAGACGCTCTCGTTTCTTCCCCAGAGAGCACTGCTCACTTATCTCCCTCTTCAGCTTTTTTCCCTGTCCTATTTTATTCCGGGCTTGCAGGGTACGTCAGGATACCTGCCAAATATTTGCTGACTCAGGACCGTGATTTGTGTGCTGGCTCCTCCACACTCATCTGCTGACTGCAAATTTTTGCGTGTGCTCTGGGACAGGCTTTTTTAATTTTCTGCGAATCGCTGCATCCTTTTCAGATGTTTTTGCTACCATAGCATTATGATTATGAAACGCGGTTCAAAGAACACTGGTAGGAAGAAGATAGGCTGGGGCACTGCTTCTGCTTGTGAGACGCCTATAGGTTTTGAAAAATAATAAGAGGAAGTGGGGGAAATATTGGGTGATAGAGAGACCACCACAAACCCTGCATTGCTCTGATGTTTTGGTTATCAGCTGCAACTCTGGTCGGGGGATAAATCAATCTGCAGCAGCTGCAGGCACAGGAAATGTCCATCATCTCCAAAGGCGTTCTGAAGGTGTGGAGGGATGGGGGAGGGGCAGGGAGGGAACGGACCCATAAAGCGATATCCCGACTTATCTTGCCACTTCTATCCATTCAGGTGCGTACACGCGGCGCCTGAGGTTTGCAAATCTGCTGTGCTCCTGCCTGCTCCCAATCTGTAAAAGTAATGCGGGCTGAAGGAGGATGCGGTTGTCCAAATCCTGTTTGTTTGTTGCAGTCAACTGCTTCTTATTAGAGCATGATTTAATGCGCTTGGCAGCAGTAAAACCACCAGTTTTATGTTCTTTTAATCTCAAATGGAAGCTAAACTCGCTTTTCCAAAATGTTAAAACCAGCTGTGATCTAATACGAGGTTCTTGAAGGCGGTAGAGCTGGGTTCTTCTCAGGATAGAAAATCTTTAGTAATGATGTCCCAGATTTTTGAGATGAAGTATTTACAAAGGGAATATGGTTCTCTTAAAAGCATGAAGAGGATCTCATGCAAACTGTACTTGGTCTGCCTCTTGCTGCAGGTTCTTTTATTCTTAATTTTTTACCTTATATACAGTTAATTTCGCAATATTTCTTCCGTGCTTCTCCAAATAGCCTGAATTATTAGTCCGTTGCTCATATTATTTTTGCTTTCATTCTGCAAGGAGCAGCCACAATTGGTTAATGATTATCTAAGATTTGTCACGGGACATGTTTTCTGCGAATGCATTTTCCACGCGTAATAATCACACCCCATCGTAGACCTATGGCCACAGAAGGGTTGAGCAGCGCGCTCTGCGCATCCCTGTAATGGATGGCGTTTTCATGCCAGATGATTTCAGAGCGCTATCGGTGCCAAATATATTCCTGGCTGTAAATGCTGTTTTTCCACTCGTGCATGTAAGCTCTGCTTTCCTTGCCATAACTTGGTGTTTGGAATAGCTAATGACTGCTGCTGATGGTGCATTTTAATATGTCTAGTGGGCCAAGGCACTTATCAGGTGCTGCCTGCCTCCTCTTACTCCCCCACCTCAAACAGCTGTCAGACAAAGGCTGAGGATGAGTTTTGATTTTCATCTCCGATTGCTTGATGCAACACTGAGTGTGTGTAGAGTTTGAAGAAACCAAGAAAAGTCTGTCCTTGCGGAAGCGTGTACAGAGGCTCCTCTAATGTCACCTCCGCCAGCCCGCTGAGCTCTCTCAGCAGAGGTTTCCATTTTGAAGACTTTAAAGCATAAACCGAGAATGAAACTTAGAAACGGCATCAACTTCATGGGAATTTCCAAGTGGTTTTTTGAATCGTGCATATGGGATGGCCTTCCTGTTCTTCGGGTTAACTGGGGGTGAACGGATGGAGGAAAAAGTAAGAGCATGCTATGGCCATCAGCCATTAAAAGAGAGCCTCTCAGCCTTTTCCATGCAGACACCACCGGTTTCTCTTGTTTCTTGCGCACTTAACAATGTGGAAAAGATACAATGCCAAAGAACTCCTTTTGTGAACTACTCTGGTATGTCATTTACAGGGGTTGCTTGGTAAAACCTTACCACCGATTGCACCTCAAAGCTTGATACATTATTCTCACAAGTGAAAACTGGGGTTTATGAAACAAGCTGCATTCATAGGGCAGGTTTCGGGGGGGACAAGCCCTCAGAAAAGTCAAAAATGGACTATGCCTTTCTGAAACAAAAGCAGGAGAAAGAAACCCTTGAGGTCATTGTCATCAGAGAAGATGGTACCCAAGTACACAGGACTTTTAGAGTCCTCAGTAGTAGGACGAAGCAGAGAAGTCTTTTGGACTACATTTGTACAGCCCTTAGGACCACCCCAGCAGCTCTTGGGCACGCGATGGTGTTCAGCACGGTCCTACAACTGGGACAGCCTCTGCTGTGCCCTCTGGCTGAGGGCAGGGCTTCCATTCCGCTCCCCGGGAAGGGTGAAAAACCCAACAGTCCTCAGGATCTGGTTGCAGCCCTGTGGATGAACGCTCATGGCAAGTCCAGGAGCTCCACTGGGAGCCTGTTTTGTGTCTGAAATATCTCCAAAAAAATACCGTTGTGTCGCTGTAATCAGGTACAATCAAATCCAAGCCTCCACCTGCAGTTTGCAATTGCAGTTGGGTGTGTTTTTCCTGTGTCAAAGTCACGAGACAGGCTGATTAATCCCAGGGACATCACCATGCTGCATTTGCTTTATAACGCAGTCACCTCGGGGCTGGCCCCAAGAGGGACCCCGTAATTAATACAGCTCTCACCCTTCCACTTTTAACATGCCTCCTAATTAAGCTCTCTGGAATCCGAGCTGCACTTTCTGGCCACGGTGGCTATGAAATGATACACCCCTAATGGTGGCCACCAGCAGTGGCCCTGTGTTTAACCCCATGAGTTGTGGTGTTCCTGCCCCTCTGTCCGTGGTGGGGCTGGCAAAGGGACCCATGTGCCAAATCCAGGGCATCAGTGGGCATATGGGTCTGTGAGGCAGCTCTTGCCTACTTATGTGTTTTATATATATATGTATCTGTATCAGAAACAGTAAGGATACATATAAGAGGACGCTGACCTGTAATTAGCCTGTCTTGCTTTTTTTTTTTTTTTTTTTAGTCTTTATGTCACTCCATTTGTGGATTAATTAAACCTAATAGATGTAATGAAACGCAAAGAGAGCTAGATCGCTTTCTAGCGATTTAGTATTGATTTGTAGGCTAAGCCAGCTTCGTCGGGTTTTAAGCAATTATTGTCGATAGATAAATTCTGCCATAATTGTTTTACGCGCAAAACAGATCGTGCCGAGGCACAAAGCCTACCTACGTAGGCGCTGGGTAATTAAAACCCCCCTCGTTTATATTTCCGTAGCGCCGAGCGCTCCCTGGCTGGGATGCGCTGCGTGCCCGGCACGGTTTAATTCCGCGTGATGGATGCGCCACCGGCGAGGCGAGCATCCATCATCGCTCGGGTGCGTGCTCCCTTCCTCGGGGACGAGCCCTGCCAGCTATCAGCCCAGCGCTGCGCCGAGCAGCGGTCGGGTCGGGGAGAAATCCCATTTCCCAAAGCATCTCCCTGCGGACGTGCTCTGAGCACCCCTCGCTCCGTGCTAGGGGGCCCCGAGTGCCGGTGGGAGCCCCCCCCCTTCCTCTCTCCCCGCCCAAAGCGCGGGGATGCGATGATGAGGGCTGGCGCCAATCCCCCGAGCCAGAAAGCAGGGATTCCTAATTGTCAGCTGCGCTGTGCTGGGCTTGTTTAAAATAATTAGAGTGCGGCGGCTTAAACAGAGCGGGGGGGATGCGGTGCGGCGGTTTGGGTGTTAACGCGGCCGTGCGGGTTTCGTCGCTGCGCCGGCTCCTGCTCCCGGCTGACAGCATCGCTGCTGCGGGGGGATGGGGCGGGGAGGCAGGGGGTGAGATTTCAGGACACAAATGTCAGGAAGGTGGGAGGAAGCAGCCCCAGTGCGCGCGAGATGGATGGAAACAATACACCCAGCGTGCCCCAGCTATATTATTAAAATTTAAAAAAAAAAAAAAAAAAAAAAAAAGGAAAGAAAAAAAGAAAGAAAGGGGCAGGGGGAGAGGAAGAAAAATCCGCTTTTCCCTCTTCCTCCCTTTTCTTCCCCTCCGAGAGGGATAGCTGAAATCTTTCTTAATTACCGCTTATTCCAATGACAGAATTGTAATTTATCATTTAGTTGTAATTTGACATATGTTCACACCTTTGCCATTTCCAATTTCCTCCCTCCTCCTAATTGTCTGCCTGGCTCGCCTGTCACGCGCGCCTCCTGGGATTAATTCGAGCTGTCTGTCTGCGCCCGCTGCTGGCACCCGGGGCTGCCGGGAGCGTGACAGTGTCAATGTGCACACCGCTTAGCCGGCACGTCACCCGGCCGTCACGCACCTCCCCCCCCCCTCGCTGCTTGTTTGTCCCACGTCGCGTTTGTGACTTCGGGGGGCTTTATTAGGCCCTAATTACGCTGCCGACTGTCAGCTGCGGGGAGAGGAACCCTCGCGCTAATTACCGTGGGGAGGAACGAGCCGGGAGATGTGTCTCGCTCTGCTTCTGCAGTACGTGCCGCATCGCGGTGATGCGCCGGAGCTTCCTCCTGCACGCCTTCCTTACAGCACCTGCATCCTCCTGGCGCTGAGTCGTACCCGGGATGCTCCAAGAGTTGCCCTCACCTTGGCCACTCCTCCATCCGCTGGCCCAGGGCTGCGGGGAGTTGGGGTACCTCAAGTGCAACACTTGGAGGAAAAAAACTGGGATGGACAGTCCTAAATGCAGCCACCCCACCTCTCCTCTCCCACCCAGACCTCCATCAGCACCTCCAGCCTCAAAAAGAGAAAATTGCATGCAACGGGCTGCTGAAAGGACAAAGGGTGTTGTGGGGACAACCCAACCCAGCGACCTGCAGAAGCTGGGGTAGGTGGGCCGGCGTTGCCTTGAGCACTGGGGATGCAAGTGCTGCAGATGCAGTCCAGAAAGTCAGAGTAGCACCTTGAAAGCACAAAAACCCACCCACCTGACACAAAGCTGTGGCTGTCCCTCACCCTGGGCCACGCTGAGCCTTTCCTGACACCGCACCGAACCACGACAAGACCTCACTCCCAGATTTCAGCAGGCACCAGCCAGGGCTCTCCATCCCAGGTGTGTCACCACGAGTGGCTTTCAGTCCCCTCAGCTGCACCTGCTTGCAGCCCACCCGCAGCCCAGGTGTGCAGACCATCCAGGCGGCACTGCCTGCGAGCGTTTCATGTCTTGTAGGAGGCAAGGCTGAGCGGATTTGCATCTATTTAGGTTTCTTTTCCCTTGCAGGTCTGCTTCCTACACCGCTGACCTTTTAACAATATTTCAGTGCTTGCTTTGTTTTCCACACGTTGCTGCGAGGATTTTTGTCTTTTGGATGCCTTCCTTTTTGCTGTCTGCAATAGGCAGCTGTGGGGGAACTGCTGAGTCACAGCCTGACCCCACTGACTGGGCACCTGGAGCTAAGAGCCGGGCAGCCCTGGGAGCACAGATGAAGGCAATTAGACGTCATTTAACGGCTAACTGCCGCCGAGGAAAAGGGTCTTTTGTTGGAGTTCCTTCTTTGTGGAGCTTTTTTCCGGGGTGCATAGCTCCTCAGAGGTGGGTGAGCACTCGGTTTTGTACCATCTTCTCATCCTGCTGGTCCCCCTGCTGTTAGACCAGCATTTCCTCGCAGCTTTCTTTTGTCACGGGTGAAAACGTTCCTGAAGTGCCTACCAACTTCCAGGAGTATTTCCAGCCTCTAATGGCAGATTACAACGACGTGTGAGATTGTTTCAAGTGCCCGGCCACGTTCTCCAGCCCTGCTCTGAAGACTTGAGGTGAGAGGTGCTCACTTTTGGTGTTGGGTCTGTGCTTTCTTTAGGTGCTGTTTCTCATACTGCAAGTATTTCACTGGCAATGCTGTTGGAAATCAGTGTGCTCATTAGGAGTCGGTGTTAAGTGCTTTTGAAAATTCCCTTTCTTTTTCATTCCTCCAAGCTATCAATTTTGTTTTTGTTTTAAACCTGTCTTCCTGAGGCCTTATTCATTAATAGATAAGCAGCAGTAAGTAGGTTATGAGAATGCAGGAGGCTCCTACTCTATGTTGGTGTACCCAGTACGCTTCTTAGAAGTAAATCTAATTTTGCAAGGTTGTGCAGCTCCATCAGCTCGCAGAAGGTCTCCAAAAGGGATACTTGTTGCATCTCTATCGAATTGAACTCCCTTTTGTTTCAAAGTAAGAGGCAAAACTAGCCTAGCCAAACCATCGTTGCTGTCTGTGGGAATGTGCGATGCTTCCTACAAGCAGGGAAGCCTCTCATTTGTGTACAGAAGAAGGACTTTGCTTTAAGGAGAGCACTTCCCAGCCCTGTGACCTCCAGACAGAGCACACACAGCCACCTTCCCGGTGATGCTTGGGGACCCTGTGAGGAGGCAAAGCCCAGCTGGTGCCCCCATGGAAATGGCTTTGTGTGCTGCAGTACAGTGGTCGCTACTGGTGGCCGCTGTAAAACTTTTATATGTAGAAAGTGACAGGCTATCACGCTTTTTATATATATGCATATATAAAAGTGACAGGCAGTGGAATGGGCTGCCTGAAGCTGGAGGCTTTGAGCACTATAGCCCACAGTCCTGTTATTTATCTATCTGTCTATTTATCTTCTGAGAGCTGGGCTGCTGAGGAGCCCCTCCTGCATCCGTCCAAGCACTCACGATTTAGGGCAGGTTCTGCGTGCCAGGACCACGTGTGCCCAGAGCAGGACACCCTCTGTGGGGTGGTGTAGGTTGGTAGGGGACACCAGTGCCAGCTCCCTGTGGAGCTCTTGGGTCCCCCAGATGTTTCAGAGTGCCTCCCAGGCTGCTTTCACACCGTGTTGTTGGCTTGAGGACGCAGGCTGGGGGAGCAATGAGCTAACAAGCTGAGTGGAGAAAGAGCTGTTCTCAGAAAGTCAGCAGTAACGTGGCCTTCCAGATAACTATCCCAGCTCTTCCGGTGGTTTATAGTGTCATTTCTAACTCTAAAAAGTCAGGGTGTAAATCTAATGGAGTAGGTATTCGTAAAAGTTCAGGTTGCGTAATAAAAGCAACAATTTTCCTTAGTGTTCCTTTATAGATTTGAATGAGATGTAAAGTGTTTTTGCTTTTATAGTATATGTAAAAATAGTAAGTATGCTGTATCTATAAAACAGGGATTACCTTTAAATCCTTAAAAGATTTCTAGAACAAAGTAAATAATGCTCGTGTTTTTTTTTTTTTTCTTGGAGACCAGTGAAATGGGAAATTTTCATAGCTTTTGCATGAAAGCAAAACTCCTGTAGCTTTTGTGATGCCCACAGGTTCCCCTTTCCCTGATGGTTACTGGCCATCCTAGGGGATGTGGCGTGGCTCTAAGGACGCGTATCTATAGGAAAATGGCCAGCATGTCTCCTGGCACAGCCCCTTGATGCGCTTCTCTGTTGTCCTGTCTGTGCATTTACACCTATAGCTGAGCTCTTGTGCTTAGCTCCGATGGGATCGCCATCACCTTGTTGCCATCTAAGCACAATGTAGTGGTGGGTGCTGCTTTCTGTGCAGTGGGGATCCCCGTACATGTGACCAGCTACAAGAAAAATGATCTTTTTGTAAGGCTGTTCAAAGAGGAAAATGCATAGAAACATTCACAGGCTGCTGGGTGAGCAGCAGGCCAACAACAAATAATAAGAAGCAAAAGATCTTTTGGGTCAAACTCATGGTCGCATTTACCTGGAGGGAAGCAATAAACAAAGGGCTGGGAATGCTGCTGAGCTGGAGTAGGGTGTGGGCTTCTTAATTATGAGAGAGGTCTGATTGATGTTGTTGTTTTAGTATCTGATTTCTTTTTACTTCTTTTTTTTTCATTTTTATGTATTTATTGGCCTTTATTTTTATTTATTTTTTCTTTTTCTATTTTATTGCATTATTATTTTATTTACTTTTTAAATTATTTTTTGTATTCTTTTTTCTTTTTTCTATTCTTACTATGTTTGATGATTATTTCTGGCTTTATTATTATCATGATGATGGTGTCTGGCTTAAAAAGTCTGCATGTTTCTGAGTCCTGGCTGCAGCTCCCCGTGTCACCCCATGCAGCCTGTCCCCTGGCAGAAGGGAAGGCTTGTTGTGATGGGGAGGAAGCAGCAATGGGAGAATTTAAAAGATAAAGGTAGAATCTTAGAACCTGAATGTTTTTTGAAGCATGGTCTGCAGGTGACCAGGCTGCTAAGCAGAGGGAAATGTTGCTCGGGATGCCTGGCTGCAGAGCTGCCTGAAATATCCCAGGGAAGTGTGCCGGAGGAGCATTTTTACCTGTAAACACTGGAGCTGAGTGAGCCTGGTACGTCTCAAAGCAAATGATGGACAAATGCTGCAGGGCATGCTGAAGAAAATAAAGTGCTTCCCCTTTATCCCAAATCTGTTCATCTAGGGACTGTTCTGGGAGCTGAGGCTCTCTGAGCCTTTTCTTCTCTTTACCCTTGTTCTCTTTATTTCTGAGAGCTAACCCCAAATATCTGAGCACTCCGTGACTCTGGCTTCAGGCCTGACTGAAGGGTGGGTGTGGGGTCAGACTCTTTTTGGACTTTTTTTGGGGGGGGGAGAGGGACATTCTAGCTAACTTGTCTCTAAGCTGGAGCCTTGGTCTATAGCAGCAATGATAGGCCAAGGGGGAATGGTTTTAAACTAAAGGAAGGGAGATTTAGGTTAGATGTAAGGGGAGGGTTTTTACTGAGTGGGTGGCAGAGCCCTGGCACAGGCTGCCCAGAGAGGCCGTGGATGCTCCATTCCTGGAGGTGTCCACGGCCAGGCTGGATGGGGCCCTGGGCAACTTGATCTAGTACTGGATGTAGCAGTTGGCAGCCCTGCCTGTAGCACAGGGGTTGGAACTACATGATCCTTGAGGTCCCTTCCAAGCCATGCTATGATTCAATGGCATCCTGTGCTCTTAGTGTGGACTGAGGACACTGTAATAGAGAACCAGCCTGCCGTGTTTTGCAAAAGGGAAAAGGTTTTTCCCAGGTCCTTCTGAGTTCTCTAGATGTCAGGAAAGCTTAGTTTCTGCTCTTTATTTAGTTTTTTAGCTGAGCAAACCCCATTAACCCTTCTGTGTCTCCCCTTGCTGCCAGCCACGAGGAAAACCCAGCTCCAGGCACTTCCACTTGCACGCTGCACGGAGAAGCAGAGCCAGAGGCTGGGCGCCATGGGAGCGATGCTCCACACATGCCAAAGCCATTAATTAAATTAGAGGTCTCGGAAGGCGGCCACGGCAGCAGCTGGGCCATCAGTCATCGTGCCCCAGGCTGACACACAAACCCTGGTGCAGGCAGGGAAATGGTGGTTTCTATTTAAAGTTGGCTGGGGCCCAGCCCTTGGCCCGTGCTGGGGTCCTGTGGCAGCACAGAGCCCTGCAGCTCGTTGCATAGCACGCGGGGTGAGCTGTGACACCCCCGGCATGGCACACTAACAGCAGCCTGCTGCTCTCAGCAGGGCAGGGCTGGCCGCTGGGGAGCTCCTTGCCTGCACAGAGCTGCAGCTCGCAGACGGTTAATCAAGTGAGGAAGGCTGAGGGGAGTCACTGCACCCTTGGCAAATAGCAATCCAGACACAAGAGCAAATAATTTGTGTCAGCGTGACAACAGAAAATGGAATGTAAACTTGCTAAACAGCCAACAGATACCAGCTTTTATACGTCCGTTTGTCTCAGCCGGGTGCCTTTACGTTTGGGACCTGCTAATTCCACCAAGGGTGTTGTTTTTCTTCCCCCTCTCTCCCTAATGCTAACGGGGAGCAGAAGGCTCGCCATATAAAACCCTGGCCCAGATGCTGCAGTGGAGCCGTACCCGTCCCATGGCTCTCTGAGACCAAGCAGTACCTGTGAGACGTGGCCCCTGTATGGATGACCTACAAAGAGAAATTGTCAGATAAATTATTTGTATTGAGTAATTTGACCTGCTCTCCTTGGAAGCCTAATGAATAGGTTATTTTCCGCAGCTGCTGCTGTTCAGGCTCTTTGGGCACAAGGCCATGTGGACTGGATATTCAAAGGGGATTGCTGTGTTGGGGTCTTTCAAGTAACCCTTCGAAAATTCAAACTTGGAACGCTCTATCAGTCAACGGGGAGAAAAGATGGCGTGAGGAAGGCTAGAGCAGGTGGAGAAATCTTGTGAAGCTCTGCAAGCCAGCGGCTGAAAGGGTTGTGGTGTGAAGGTGTGTCCCTGGGGCTGGAAGGGATCCGGCTCAGAGGTTTCAGCTGTTTTCCATGTACCTTCTGCAAGGGAGTTTTCACGCGGTGCCACTGTGCCCTCACAATGTGTGCGTGGAGTTTGGGGTTATGGAGTCCAGGGGAGCATGCATTTGGAGGTCATGGTGCCAGGCTGCTGTCTGCAAACAGCAACCCTGCCACCAAGGCACCGAGCCCACCATCATCTGGCAGATGTTACCGGCACTGGGATGGAAATCATGTGTGGATCATCTCCTCCAAAATAAGGGCCTGGATATTAAAGCAATATTTGCAGGTTATAATTACCATTAATGCTGGCACATACACACAGTAAGAACAGCAGCAAAAACAGGTTTTAACAGCAGGTGGCTGTCACATCAGTCAAGTTTTTTTGTTTGTTTTATTTTGTTTTCTGCACATTCGGGCTGATTCAGGGTGGAAGCAATTTTTTGCTGTGCCTTTTACTGCGTGGTCTTTGCATGGTGCCCTTTTTTAGCAGGGCTGATTAAGATCCCTGTTTCTTTCCTCCGACACTGCTCTATTTACACCCGATACAAGATCAATGGGCTGACAATTAAGGCAGTAGTGTGTTGCTATTTCGGGTCTGTCGCCTGTTTATTTGCCACAGCCGTCTGTACATGTGGGCTGCGTGATACAGAGGTTGCCATGGTTAAAAACCCTGTGTACTGTGCTTGGTAAATAGTTGCACGACTGGCTGTGTAAATGCCAGGTAGCACATCAGGGTTTCTGTCGGGCAGTTTTGCTCAGGCACAAACCTTCAATCCCAGTTCTGCACCTGTGCTGATTTGGTTTGCTTGCTCCCACCTGTATGGAGTGGGATGAGGAAGAGAATCCAAGTGCCAAGGAGTGACTTTGTAATGATAATGGTGGCGAGGTGACAGCCTGTGGAGGCTGTCACACCTCAACTGCTGAGGATCTCTAAGAGCAGATTGCATCTCTCTTCAGCGGGAGTGATATACTGCGACTAATGCAACCTTAAATCAAGGAAACGGGCAGGATGACCTCTCAAAGTGCTTCATAGTCCATAACTTTATTTATGCCGTTAATATTTGGAGGCAGAGCCTGATTAAACTGTGGAAGCTGGCACAGCTGTGGGGGGAGCAGCTTGCTGTGCTGGGGCAGGGGGCTGCAGAGCCTGGGGTGGGACGCTGGCCTCCCAGAGCCATAGCAGTGGGTATCCTCTGGCCCGTGCCCCTTTGGCTGCATCAAGCAGGGAGGTGCTGGCACCAAGTGTACCAAACCCACTCCTTGTTTCCCATGCTCTGAGGACTTATTTAAGCAGTAGTAAATTAAAAATACATGTTTGTGTGTGGGTTTTTTGTTGTTGTTTTTTTTTTTTTTTTTTTTTTTTACCCCCTCCCATTCCAAACAGCTCACACTCGCAGTTCCTGGAGTGCCTTGTTTGGTTCTGCAGATGCAAAGCGGGCCCGTGGGGTCAGGCAGTGTGGGTTTTCCATTTTTCACATCGCTGCACCCACAGACAGAATTCAGTATCATTCACATGGTATGAGGGAAAAGCCTTCCTGGTCATTTTAACACTGTGTATTTTTCCTGTGGTAATGCTGAGGAGAAGCCCTTTTCTGTAGCAGAAAGCTGCTGTAGGCCTGGGTACTGATGCAGGCTGGGAACAAACATGCTTCCCAGCAATGTGGTTTTCTTTAAAATGGGAAATGGGAGAGGTAAAAGCAATGTGTGAGGGTAGCAGGCTGCGAGATGGATTAGCAGATACAGGGCTGCTGGAAATGGAAAGAGCTTGCTTCTCACGGGGGCCTGGGCGTGCTGATCTGCCAGGAGGGCTTGCAGAATAACAGCTATAAGGTGTGTGATACATTAATAACACATGTGTTTAAGTGCCAAAGGAGGGAAAAAGATAATCAAGATATTTGGCTGACATCTATTTACTTAAGTTGAAAGAATTGGTGGTAGATTTGTGAGCAAATCAGCACAGAATAGAGCAAGAGCAGTTGATAGGCGTGATGGCTTCCCAAATTCTCTCTGTGGTCTCTGCAGTTTTACCACAGCTTCCCTAAATGAGAGCCTGCCCACTGTTAGCAGAGCTTCACGTGCAACCTCCTTCCCGTTCCATGGTCACTCACAGCTGCAAATGAAAGCACAAACCAGAGCATGAATTGTTACCCATTCACAGGCACTGAGGATGAGACTGTTTGTGAGGCAGTGGTCCTTATACTCAGTGAGTGCAGTGGGAGAGTTTCTGGGCAGAGCTGGGCAAGCTTCGAGGGCTGGAGAGAGCAGGGCAGCCCACGCCTGGCGTTTCTACCCCTTCCCCTATAGGGAGAGAGTTGGTGTAACATCAGTTATGCAGACTTCACATTAGCTCTGTGTGGTGTTGTCTTTGTAGCAAAACAAAAGCACAAAGGAGCCGCTTTTTTTTATTATCTTTTTATTTATGAGTCTTCCAGAGTTGTATTGCTAGCCAGCATCAGGCTGGCCCAGCAGCACTGACTGCAGATGGGTTTTGGGTGCAGTTCAGCCCCAGGGGATCATGATCTGGAAAGCTGAACAGCTGGGGACAAATGAGGGACAGAGGGGACAGTGCCGGCATTCAGCTCATGGTATGAACGTGGTGAACGAGCCCTGAGGGGCTGCTGACGAACCAGGTGAGCTCCTGCCCGCGGAGCAGCAGCTCTGCACTTAACACCAGCTATGGTAAGCAGCAATCGCAGTGAGCAGCTTACCAGCAGCTCAGCCTGGAATGTGCTTGCACTGCTTGTCAGATAATTTGGAGAGCTGGGCATATTCATGGAAATTGGGATCTCTTTCAGGACAATGCAGATGCAGGGAAAAAGGTAAATTCAACAAATCAATTCTTTGCTGTGAACAGCTTTCCCAGAATTAGTTCCCTGCAATAAGGCGTTGCGTGTTTCTCATTTCTAACTCAAATCAGCGTGATGCTCTGCCATTGCATTGTTTACCCTGAGCAATTTTGACTCTCTACGTGCTGAATCACGAAATCAAGGTTCCATACAACTTTTGGTATGTGGAAAAACGAGTCCCACCCCCTCCGCCCCCTCCCCTACAGCTCCAGCAGGGTGCCGTGCTGCTCCTCTGCTTCCTCTATTTGATGCTGTGTCCTTTCCCACCTGAGCTTCTCTGCAGTGGGGCAGAAAAGGGCTGAAATGCCATGGCTCAGTGTTGGCATCCACAGGCCATAGGCACCAGTCGTTCAGTGAGACCTTTTCCTGGGTTCATTTTCCTATTGTATCATCATGAACCATATCCCAGGCTCAGGCGTCAAAAGAAAATGGTGAGTCCATCACTCCTGCTTTGTCCTGTACAGCATCTGAATGAAACACCATCAGACAGTTTCAGGTTGTTGACAACTTAGTGTCTGACCGCTGTAGGACTGGATTTTACTGAATGGGTATTTTACAGCACTGAAAATATTTGTCTTGACTGGGTTAAGAATTATGTGCATATGCTTTCCCTTGTGCTCCTGAAATATTTGCTTGTTTCTGTGCGTGCTGATGGATGCACTCAAAGAGCCCAAACTGCACCAGTTCAGCTGGGGGAGGGAGGGAGATGGGGCATGCAGGGCAGTTTAGCCAGAGCTCAAGGCATGCAGAGTTATGATTGCCACTTATTTCTCCCCCATTTGCTGTTTCCTTTCTGCAGCCTGTGCAGAGGAACAGGCACTCTGGGTGTGCTCTCAGCCCAACCTTGCTTTTGGAAGCAGCTCACATACCTCCTGAATTGTTGCTGGGTGGCTTTCTTTCTTTTTTTTTTTCCCCCCTTGGCTCTACAAACGTACTAAAGTGTCATTAAGACAAATGGCAAACATTTCTCCTTTTCTCACATCTGTCAAAACTTCAAAATCTACTTTCATGACATTTCACACAGAATTTTTTTTTACGTACCACTCAAAGGACATAGAATCCTAATGAGCCTTGCTTTCATGATTTTAATCTGCCGTGTGCTGCTGCCCTCGTATAATAAATTAAGAAAAGGGAAAGGAGGAACAAGGGATATAAAGAGCTGTGAGTAAGGAGGGAGGGAAGAAAATTAGGCTGGCACCCACCTGGGGTTTGGAGGCACTCTGAATGAGGCACTGGTGCTGTGTCACCGAGTTAGGCATGTTGCAGAGGACCCGAGCAGGGTGCTTCTCCAGCCCGCAGCCCTTGGGCGAGGAGGACAAGATACTGCAGCTGCCGGAGGAACACGCCTTAAGACTTGGGAGTATTTTTCTATTGCCAGTGTCAACAAAGTGCTAAGAGCTGAAAGAGGGCTTCATTTTCAGCCCTTAATTTTTAAAATTGTTGTTTCTGCAGTGGGAGAGTTGGCCTGCAAAATGTTAACTGGTGTGCTTGCTTTTACTGTCCATAAATATAGTAGCTGCTATATAATAGTTTCTAATGGAAGAATGAGAACGCTATTTTTTCTCATCAGAAACAGAAAGAAAATGTACCAAAAATTGCTTAAGTGCATCCTTTATGGAGGAAAAAACTGGACAGCCATTTTTCTTAATTCAAGACTGGGAAGCTGTGGGAGCTGGTAGCTCAGGTTCTTCCTCCTTAACCGCGGCAAAATAAATAGAGCCACCTGCTCCCTGTGTTCTGGGGAGAGGAAAGATGTGTCCAGATGGGTTGGCAGCCTGTAACGGCTTAGGTAACAGAGATCTGGTTAACAGGATGGTGGGCAAATCTCTGGTACACAGAAAAAAAAAAAAAAGACTCTCTTTTTCAGGAGATATTCAAGACCCATCTGGACACTTTCCTGTGGAACACAGTCAAGGAAACCTGCTTTAGCAGGGAGCTGAACTCAGTGATCCCCAGAGGTCCCTTTCAACCCTTGTCATTCTTTGACTGACTGGAGGCCTCAGGTATGCAGGGATCTTCAGACAGATACCCCCCACCTCCACTGCAAACCCTTAAATGAGGTCTGGGAAGGGGTAGGTCCTGGCTTCACCCCTTTTGGTAGTGTGCGTAGTGGTGCTGTACATCCACACGCACATCTTTTCACAGCCCTAACCCTGACCAGTGCTCCAGGTGACAGTCATCCTTTTGTTGCTACCCAGTGGGGAAGGAAAGCAGAGCCTCCAGGTGAGCTCTGGCTTTGTGGCCCTGTCAGTGCCCCCCAGCTCCTGCCAGAGCCACCACAGCCCTTGTCAAGGGTCTAAGGGGGAGGAAAAGCGCAGCTTCTTCCTGCCCGGCATGTGAGACACACACCAAATTGCCTCTCTCCTCCTCCCCAACGTGAAAGTTCAGCCTGCTGCAGCAGCAGCAGTCAGCAGGGAGCCTGGCTAATAGTTGGACATGGCACGCGGCAGCACGGTGGAGGGCCTCCAACAGCTCTTCTGATATATTTTCAGAAAGTTTCCCAGTGAAGCAGATACGGCAGAAACTGATAAAAATTTGATTTCACCTACAGCAGGGGAAAGAGAGGAGGAAGTTGGGTTAATGTGCTTCTGAGACAGAGAGCCTCCAGGAGGCATTGCCCGGCCCGTGTTTACCTTTTGCATCTGATGTCACCTTTTGCTAATTGCCAGGATGTCGGTTCACATCAGGAGGTGGCTCAGAGGACTCAAAGTTCAGGAAATCAGCGTGCGTTTGGGGGCCGGAATCCGAGCCCAGAAGAATAGTCTTGTGTTTTTCTTACCACTGAAAAATGTAAATGTCGTCGGTGCAATGTTCACTCATTATCGCTGAATCAAAGAGCAGTCTCAGTTCCTGCTGGAATCGTATGGAAAAGAAATATAGATCTCTCTTCTGGTTACAGCCTTGCTGTGTGAACGGGCGCTACTGCCTGGATGCTCACATCCACGTTGGTGAGCTGCCCTGCTTCAGGACCGTATGTATTAGGCAATGGGCTAGTCCAATCATTAACGTGCCAATAGGATTATTTACCTTAAGAATTAAATGTGATTAAAATGGTAGAGGTTTATAGAGGGGGTGAAACCACGTGAAATAGGTGAGACACCACGGTTTGAGGCAGATGAGCTTCACTGTGGATGAATGACAGGGCTGAAGCACACGTGTAAAAATAATCAGAACTCCTGTGTGAAGTGACACTGATATATTCTGAATGTCACATTACACTGCATCGTACTGTGCTCGCTCCAAAAATGCTCTTTAATTATAGTTGCTCGAGTCTTAGAATTACAAAAGTCAAACAGAGTGGAGGCGGGCACCGTTTAGGTGATGTAAATCAAGTTGCTGAAGGTGCCACGTAAAAGGGATGTTCACCTCCCAGATACTTCAGCAAGGCTTCCCTGTGACTTTTAACTTTATGTAGGTCTAATTAAAGCTAACAATTAGCCAAAGCTCAGTTTCTGAATTAAAGGGGGACAGTTCCACCCATGGTTGGTCAGGTGTTGTGCCTTTGTTGGCTCTGTAAATTGCTGGCCTGGCTGCTTAGGCAAAAAGATCAATTCATTTCTTGAGCTCCTTCCTCCCAGTTTTCTTTTCAAGAGCTGGCACAGCATGAAGCAGTTTAAGAACACCAAACAGGGCAGAATTTCAAGCAGGACAACTGAACGTTGTATGTGCCATAACTTACCATTAATGAGCAAGAATGTGGTATTTCGAGTGTGCTGTGGTACAGTCAGGTGGATGTTCTGAAAACTGCTCTGTGGCTATTTGAAATTAAGTGATGGATCCCTGTGCTGCCGCTCGAAGGGCAGTCTTGCTGAAGCGCCTGCTCCTGTGTGACCTGCTCCTTACCTTTACAGGGACACCATTTCTGGTTGGTTGGTTTGTTTTAAATGAGGCATTTCTCACAGGGAGAGGGAACAGAACTTCCTGAATGGTGGAGACTGTTTCTGCACCCACACTTGGAGTGTTGTGCAGGAGAATAATGGACATGAAATGGTTTCTCTCCTGGGAAAGCAACAGTTCATTTTAGTTGAGGAACCTGGAGCCATGCATAAGCGCTTGTGCTCGCTCCTCTCTTGCTCTCTCCCTCTTTTTTTTTTTTTCTTTTTTTCATTAAATATCTTTTTGCTCTTATAGCGCCAAAGGAAAAATTCAGTCGGAGCTGAGTCTCTGCACAAAATACAAGAGGTTTGCTGGAGTCCCCTGCTGTGCAGGGAAGAAGCATCAGCTGATTGATCCACCATGTCATTTTACTTTCGCCCAAGATTTCACAGCCTTAAAATGTCTTTGTCTGTAAAGATCCTAAAGCTGGTGTAAATATGATTGAGGTTTTACACTGGGAAAGAAAATCAAATGTAAGCTTTAAGGGAAAGAGGTGCGTGTGTTTGGAGGAAGCAGTAGCTGGATTCATTTCTCAACCCAAGAGCACACTTGCATTTTGCTATTTTGGACTCCTGCGAGTGAGAGGCTGTGACACAGTGTTCCCCTCTCCTCCTAATGAGCCTCAGTTTCCCGCATTTGTGCCTCGTTTGGGTTGGAAAGCACTTGGTGCTGTGTGCATCGGCCCTGCCACGCTGCATGGCTCCAGCCCTTTATGCTGCATGCCTTCAGATGGATGGCTTTTTCCATCGTACATCACGGCCGTGACAGCAGGCTGATGATCTACAACTCTGAGCACTGTAGCTCTGATGATGTGGCTGTGGCTGCAGTAATAACGTGGGCCTATTCCTGGGAGAGCAATGCCATGCAGGGCTTTTTTTAAAGGTGAAGAGAAAGGCTTAAATCCCCTCCTGTTTGCTATCTGCATCCCTCCCCAAAGCCCCAGATCAGTCTGAGGGGAAAAAAAAAAAAGTAAGATTAATCCATCTTCTGTGGAAACATCAGTGCCGATGCACGAGAGAGCTCTGATTTAGATGCTGGCCAGGATATGATAAAAGCCAGCTTTGTGAATAAAGATTTAGGTCTCTCACCCCAATGGGTGAATATGGTGGTATGGTGAGAAGGATGAACGTGTCACACTGCATGGCTGCAGCTCTATCGGTGTTGTGCTTCTTCTGTAGGCCCCCATCTCTTGTCTTCCCCAAAACTCCAGCTCCTGGAGGCATGGGAGTCTGTTAAATCACATGCTTCTGAAGCAAATAAACATCTCTCTTCTTCAAGAGGAGACACGGCCTCTCCAGATCATGGCATCGCTTACCCACAGAGCTTCAGAAATGCAAAGGCCGAGGAGGAAGCAACTTGAATTTTATCATTATTGTATTTCTTGTGTTTAAAACCATTCTACTGGTGTCAGGTTGAGTCCTGATGCTAGACTGTGTGGGCTGATAATGACACTGGATTTAGACCCTCACCCAGCTGGTGCTGACAGGGCTGAGCTCAGTGCCTCCCATTCCATCTCCCCAGGGCCTTGCCAGAAACACGGCGTCTGACGGGCTGCATCTGCTGTCACAGAACACGTGTGTTTCTGCTAAGGTTAAAGGCTTCTAGCAGGTCAGTGCAAAGTCAGCCTCTAAATCAGTGTAAAAGTGAAGTTGTTCCACCTTTCCTCTGGCAAATGAAACAGAAAATGCACTAGCAGACACATTTGATAGTGTTAATTAAGCTACAGCTGTTTGCAGGGGACCTTAAGGATCTCTGCTGGCAGAGGAAAGTTTTCTGCTAAAATAGATAGGTTTAGATTAGCTGTAAGGAAGAAAATTTTCACTGTGAGGCTAGTGAGGCCCTGGCACAAGTGCCCGGGGAAGCTGTGGATGCCCCACCCCTGGAGATGTTCAAGGCCAGGCTGGATGGGGCCCTGGACAACTGCAACAGGGGGTTAGAAATGGATATTTTTTTATGGTGCCTTCCAATTGAAGCTGTTCCATAACTGTTTCTATGAAGTCAAGGCATGAACCCCTGTAGCAAAAGCTCTGTTTTACTTTTTTAGGTGCTTTAACCAAAGTTTCTAGCCCTTCTGTGCAGCCTGCTCTCTCCAGGGCACTCTGTCTTGCCCCTGAACGTTTTTGGAGTTGATGCTCAGTGCATTGGCCACGATCTCCAGCCTGGCTGCTGGTGGGCTGCTCAGGTACCTTCCCTACTACCTTTGGCTCCCAGTGCCTAGCCTCTCCTGGCATCCCTGAGCCAGTGGCTATTGGCCAAGCTCTGGATACTGTGCCTTCTCCAGGCTTCTTGCTCCATTACTTGCTCCACCTTTGAGTTACGTTTTCCTTCATATTTAACCTAATTTTTGTCTACCGCAGTTAAACCCATTAGTTCCTGTTCTGTCCTCTCTGACTAACGAGAATTGGTCCCAATCCTCTTTATAATGTCCCTTAACATACTTGTAGACAGTTATGTGTCCCTTCAGCCCTCTCTCCTCCAGACTGAACATGCCCAGCTCTCTTTGCCTTTCCCTCACAGGCCTTGTTTTCCAAATCCTTTATCACCTTCATTACTTTCCCGTGAGCTCTTCTTCCCAATTAATCCTTTTAAAAATGTGCTGCCCCGCACTGAACACAGTGCACCATTGCCTCTGCTGCTGAAGGAGAGCAGCAGCATTAGCATAATTATCTCGCCTGGTTTTCCCACAGCTCTGCTATTAACTATTTTATTTCTGGGGCACCTTGGCTGGCTGCTCGAGCAAGGAGAGTAGCGCAAGCAGGGAAGAGCCCTGGTGGGCCTGCTGCCCCACAAGGGTGGATGCAGGAGGAGCTGGTGGCCGTCTACCTGCAGGTGGGACACTATCCACACAGGGCACCAGCCTGGGCAAAGCAGGAGACTGGCAGGGAAGTCAGCTATGAACCAGCATCTGCAAGGAGAGTTTGCACAATCCGGAGTCACAGCTGTGACTCCACAGAGCCCATCTCACCCGGCTCTCCGGGCATTGCTGCTTTGGTGGGTTTCACAGTGACCTCCAGATGGCACAGAGGAACGTTTTCTGCTGGGTGTTGCAGCAGCATGTGTCAGTATTCTCCGCCCTGCGGAGCGCGCTGCTTGGCTTTGTTGAATCTCAGTGCGCTTCTTTAATTTATCTCCCAAACACCACGTTAGACTTTAATCCTGTCCTTCTCGATATTTGCATATCCTCCTTGGTTTGAATGGTGCCTAAATGCGGGCTGGCTCTTAAAGGCACAGGGAGATCTGCACAGCCGCCTGTGCCAAGAGCTGCTAATGAAAGCAGCAGTGAGCATGGGAGTATAAACTCACCACCTGTGGAGTCTTGTTTGGCATCCTCATTCAGCCTAATAAAGAATCATTCATGTTTAATTGCTACATTTGATTGTTTAATTACGGTTATTTTACATGCCATCTTGTTTTGTCTTGGCTTTAGACGCTATCTGCTACCTTACCCTCCCTGAATGGTGAATTATACTACAAGAGAAAATTATGTTAGTCAAAGAATTAGAGCTAGGCCTTTAAATTGCAATCAGGTTGGTTTTTTTTTTTGTGTGTGTGTGTCTCTTTTTGAAAAAGCTGTTCATAAAACCCTTTCCATTTGATGTTGCTCTGTAGATTCAAATCCACGGTGGTTTGTTTTTTTTTTTTCTGCGCAGCAAGAATTATACGAGTAACTCTTTCAAATGCTCTTGCAGGGCTACAGTGTGGGTAACCTCATCTTCTCACTGAGGTTTTATCAAATTAAGTTTACTTTATTTAAATGTCAATTCATCTTAACAACTGCAAGATTTTTTTTTTTGCAGAGGCTTAACTTGGCATAAAATTAGTTTATTGCAGGTTCGCTTAGTTCAGCAATGCTCTGACTTCAAATCAATACAGATCTGTCCTAAAACTTCAGTAAGATGGTCTGCTTGCAAACCCGGCTCCTCTTTAACTAAAGGAATGGAAAGGAAGCCAGGATCCACCCCGTGCTTCTCCAGCTGTGCCATTTTGTTGCCCATCCTGTGCTGGTGTTCTCTCCGGGCTGATGACAGACCTTGTCCAGGTGAACTGCTTCCTCGTGCACTCCCCAGTCTGACAGTGAGTTGCCTCCCACTTACGTTTCAGCAGGGCAAGCTCCCTTTTAATGAACGTGCTTAATGACTGCAGAAACAACAGCATGCCTCTGGTCTGTGATACTTTCTTGGATATTGTTGCATGGTGAGCTGTCCTTGGCTCCTCTTGTCTTTACAGGCAGCACAAGGCAGCGCTGGACGGGTCTGAGCCCTTCTGATTCTGCTCTCATCCCTTCATGTGTGTGAGCTCCCTGTCCTCAGACTTCCACGCACCGTACTCTGTCTTGCTGGTATGTGCATGTTTTTCCTTTCTGATCTTTGTCCATCAGATTGCCTGGCACTGGGTCAGTCACCATTGCTGGGGCACAGGTCTCTGACAGATTTGTGTGGAAGCAGCTTGAAGAGATGCCCAGGCCATTTAATGTCTCCAGGAGAACCACCTATCCTTTCTGTCCTCTTCTCCTTCAACATTAGGACCTTCCCAAGTCTTCCTCCCTGCAGCCAATAGATGTTCTCAGGCACCTCTGAATTAGTTCCTTCCCACAGAGAGTGATGCTCCCAGTGTGACACCATTTACTCTGATTTGCCTGTTCCCTTTCTCTCTGGCCAACATAGACCCAGGAGGAGGAGGAGGGCCTCCCTTTCACTGCCGCCTTCATTCCTGCATCGCTAATGCCTAAATCTGTCTCCAAGCAGTTTGCTCTGCCCACCCAGAAGAGAGGTGACCTTTGGATAGTGCTCTTTAACCAAGCTGTTTAATGGGAGAAAACTAGCAACTAGTGTTTGGGATGTAGAGAAAAAAAATATGGAAAAAGCATTTATCAAATAATAAAAAGAGGGACTAAATTCAGGGCATTGTGCTCCGCGTGGGTTCTTGCCTTAGAAAGAAAGAAAGAAAAAAGGTGAGCTGAATTGCTGAAGGACAGTTGAATGAATGCTAGTTATTTCCCCGCTTGGAGGCTGTAAGGGATTTCCCTTTGGATGGCTTGTAGGCTCCTTCCCAGGAAATTCTCCCCCTGCTTTCACTGCTGCTTGCCTTTTTTCCATCTTGCCTTTTACAGCTAGGAAATGACCTGCCACCCAAGTGCTTTTTTTTTTTTTTTTTTAGGGCAATTTCAGCTACTTCTTGTTCACTTAGGAGTTTGGAAAATATCAGCCTTATGTACTAAAATCAGTTTAAAGCGCTTCACAAGAATATGGTACAGGAATACGAAATCATTATTCATCATTTGACCAGATATGAAAATAATCCTCTCTCATAACTAGCTTCTGAAAATGGGCAGCGTAATTTTTATACGTGCAATAGCAAAGTAGGAAGTGACTGCTATTTCTGCAGCAGACAAGGAGCATCTCACTGAGACAAAGCTACAGCGAAGCAGGCAATTTTCAGTTCCTTTTCAGCAAGCTTTCTATATCCTTTCTTGCCTTCGCACTCACAGAAAGCCAATTTTCCGTGTCCCTACTACACACAAAATGGGGCAAGATTTTAAAGATACAGCTCCGCTCTATTCGACTGCAGCGGACTGAAAGAAAAATGAAGTTCAGCACTTAACTGATCCCTTTGCAATATTTCAGGGTAAATTAAAAATCAAAATGTCAAGAGGTTCAATATGTCAGAGGGCTTTTTGACAGGGCGGCCACTTTGAAGCCTAAATGAGAACTGCACTGCTTTTAAAAACCGGAACCAAATGCATGCAGCTGCTGCGCTCTTCAGAAATTCTGGCCCCTCATCTTTCTTTCTTTTTTCTTATGTAAGAAAATTAGTAAAATATTCTGGCTTCTATTCTACTCGTTTCCAGAGTGGAAAGCCTCCACTTCGTAGAGTAGACATCTATTTATGAGGACAGCCATTTTTCATTATCTGCATTGAGGTGAAACCTGGCAGCATTACGCTCTGCCTTTTGTACCACTGAGCAAGCCCATCTTTGCTGCCCCCAACGTGTTTATCTCTCCTGGCCCTCAACGAACCTTTATTTTATTTTTATTTTTATTTTTATTTTTTGCCATCTCAGTTAGTCTCTGTAAAACAGGGAAGATAATAGATGATACTACTTACCTTCTTCAGAGAGATGTGGTGAAGATTAATTAGCCCTTGTTTATACAAAGATTGGCAGTAGTGATCTGCAGGTTTGCTAAGCGCTGGGATGATTGCTATCGCTGCCTCGCCTGACAAAGAAGCACAGCCAAGGACAGGAGCTGGTGACACTGCAATCATTTACAGGCCCAGTGATAGCTGTGGCCTTGAAGAAAACTCTACCAAATATTCTGCAACAGAGACGAGGAGGAAATGCATACTGGGACCTCAGGCACGTGGGCCGTGGCACCCCAGGTAGCAGGCACCTCCAGTCCCTATTGCAAACCCTTCTGTGTGTGGGAAGAGTACTCCTGTAGGCAACCTGAACTGCTTATTCAGAGCTGAACTATTTCCTTCTGAACTTCGCTTTGGATGCAAGGATGGACTTAGCCTCTCACATATGTCTTTGCCAGCAGTTGCTGCACGCGTGCATTGTGCCACAGCAAATTGGCACCTTTTGCTTCGGCCTGCTGTGTTAGATAGACGCTCGCAGGCAGTCCTGTCGGCAGGTTAGGCTATTTTCATAGTGGTGCAGCCACAGTGAAATGTACTTTTCCCCACAGCTGTCCAATTTGCTCTTGCTGGTGCTCTGAGCATTGCTGGTTTGCCCGGCGCGTCTGCTGCAGGCAGGGCTGTCTACGCATGAAATGACGGCAGGCCGTGCTGGCCTCCACTCGTCGTCATCCCTCACTTGCCTACAGCTTTCTGTTGTCTGTGGCTGTCGCTTTTCGCCTGAGTAATTTCTCAATGCTTTGACAGCTGCCCCAGCCCTCTCTCGGGCCGCTGGACTGCTCACGGTGAGGAGGAGAGGAGATGGATCTGCTGGTGATCAGGCAGCGGGTGCCCAGAAAAGCCCATCTTTGGATGACTTAGAATTATAGGATCCCCCTCTTGCTGTCGTTCAGACAAACCCCAGGATCTAACTCCACCCTTCTTTCCTCGCTTCTGACCACACAGCCACCTACTGGTGTGCTGGTCCTCTCCAGCCACAGATGTGCTCACCTTGGTCCCAAAGCATGCATCCCTAGGTACAGACAGCAGCGACTGGAGGAAAACACCCAGCCAACGCCGACTGCTCAGCAACTCTGTGCACTCTGTAACAAAAGCAACGCTCATCATAATTCCTCATGTTGTTGGGATTCACTTTCTCAGCAAGTCTGTCTTATCAGCAGAGGTTCCATTACTGCGGTGGACAGTTCCACTGGTAAGAGGTCAAAGTCAACAGGTTAGATCATACAAGTCCGCAAATCCATGCCAGGCTACTGACAGTCCTCTAGAGTTGTGGAAGCTGAAGGGAAGGCTGTATTTGGAGCCATTTGCATTGCGGTGCAGGTGAGAGTGCAGTGTGACAGGAGATGTCATTACTGAGATCAGAATTTACACTTACTGCCTCAGTCAGATTTGTGTCTGAGAAACTACGGTGCCCTGGAAAAAAAATTACTAATCATCTGATAATTTTATATTGTTTGTATGCAGTAAATATCCCTTTAGTTTCCTATTTCCAGTTAAGATTAATTTTCTGATCGAATAAGGTTTGATCAGAAGTGCACGGGCAGCACAATAGCAGCAATATTACATGGCTGGAGGATATGTGTTGTGTCTCTGAATCTGCAGGAAAGCCAGCCAGGAGGGGATGATGATGGCTCCTGGTAGAAGCTCTGCAATAAATAATAACTCTTCTTTGGGTTTGGAGAAGAGATATTTTTATATATTACCTTCCCACTGTCAATCAGATGAGTCCTTTCTTCATTTTTGAAGCGCAGTCAGCCTTTGTTTTACTGTTGGGATGCTCTGGTTGGAATCCTGTGCTAATTTCCTTTGTTTCTACTTTGATTTCTTACAACAGTCCAGCAGAGATGAGCGCTACTGCGCCCTTTGTCCTGCTGCTCTCAGCCACGCTAACAAGACTGGTCTCCATCCTCCCAAGCTCTGCCTCATCCTGTGCAGCAGACAAGTCCCTTCTCTTCCCCTCCATCCCACTCAGTCCTGCTAGATCAGCTTTCCCCTCTGCGAGTGGAGCCTCTCACCACGCACGCTCTCAGTGGTTCCCTCTGAGCCCACCACCAGCAATATCACCTTCCTCACGCCTTCCCTGCCACCCTGCTTAATTCCCACCAGTTCTCAGTGCATGCTGGCTGGGTGGTTTGTTGCCGTTACCTGGCTCTGAACGGAGGCATTGCTCTCAGAGTATTTCCAGCACCATCTGCCGCCTTCCTTTATTTCAGTTTCTAGAAAGGGTTTTGCCGTAGCTGAGAGGCAGAGGAGGAATCTGGATACGGCTGACACAGATCCCAGAAAACGTTTGTCTGTTTGCCTTACACGCTAATTAGTGTCGACTTGGTCAAAAGTGCTCTGAACTTTTATTTATTTATTTTTCTCCTTTCTCGAGCATCTATCACCATGACAGCAACGCGCTTCAACCGCAGGAAATTAAAACACCCGACACAAGCAGCTAATCAAATGCAGAAGCAAACAGAAGAATTTTGCACAGAGCTCTCGGTGTCACTCCGATCCCGCTTTGACGGGCAGCAGAGTTTCTGTGGGGAAAAAGAAATGTTTTGTTTGCTTCAAATTCCCTTTTCCCTTGGAAGCGTAAATGTGAAATTACTCTCTCCTCCTCCGTTGGGATGTCTTATTTATTTTCCTGCTGGTGGCTGTTAAAGGAGACGCTGTTCAATTATGCCCTGGGTTGAATTAATGGCTTGCACAGTGTGTGTTCTGGGGTGGACTTACCCACGTGGCCCCATGCCAGCTGCTGGGGGGGGCTGGTGGGATTTTTGTGGGGCAAGGGAAAGCCCTGCAGGAGAACAGCTCCCTGCAGCCCTCTCGAATCTCTGCCATATGACCGACTGTAGAATACAGAGTAGACCTTGCGTGTGGGCTGAGTGAAGCTTTTTACTTTCTGACACGCTGCGTATGTCCATCCCAGTCTTGACCCTATTAGAAACTTCAATTAGAAGTCTGGTAACTTTTCTTGAATGCCATCACTCGATCTCCATCTCATACTGGAGTCTTCAGATGTCTTCCTTAGGGGAGCAATGGAGTTTCATCACAAATAACATTTGGTTGATTCCCCTTGCACCTACATTTGCTTTTGGTTATATTCCTCTGAGTTGACGGTTCCAACACCTACGTACCCCCACCAAGGCGCAGGAATCCTGCAGGGCTTCTTTCCTCTTCGTCTTTCTTTAGCATTGAAAACTGGACTTTATAATTTTTTTTACAGGCACTGATAAAATATCAGCCATCAGCTCAAGGTCTTCCCTGCACCCAGTGAATTTCTGTGGGTAGGTGATTTTTTCTGCTTTCCTCCTGCAGGCTGGGCTGGCTTTCATACAGCCACTAAGTACTTATCTCACAAATCCATGTAGCACCATGAGCACCCTTAACGTTTCTCAGAATGATGACACTGCTTCTCCCTCAGCTTGAAAACTTTGGTGTGCTGTTGAGCAGCGGTTGTGTCCTACTCTCCAAAGGACCAGAACGAGCCAAGGTGCAAGGCGCCTCCTGAATCTGAGACATCAGCATCCACCATTCCACCCGGATACCTATAGGAGAAAGCCATTCAGAGGTAAGCATTTTTCATCAGTAATGAGTGAATTTGTCTCTTATTTAGCTCTCCCTTCAGCTTTTTGAGTTACGTAGCTGATATTACCAAAAAGTACTCGCTTTACTGTGGGGCCCTTGTAAACAAGCAAAGTATTTCTTGCCATAAGGGCACAGCAAGGTTAAACACTGAATACCACTTGATGAGGTTTTGCAGAGATTTTGGGTATGCAGAGCCATGAAAGTGCCTGAGGCTGTCATCAGATCCACCTGGAATCCATAATCAGGATAAGCGAGATGATTGTCTTTGCTTTCCGTAATTTGAGGAGTGACTCCAAACTATTTTATCCCATAATGTCCTGGTGAAAATTCCATATTGTGGATGTGGCTAGGCAGCCTCTGCTTGCTTTGATTTTATTTCATGGCCTTTTTCACTTGTCTTTGTTTTATGTTCATATGTGCCAGCCTAGTGGCTACTGTTTTTAAGGATTTTTTTTTTCCTCGCGTGCTTGCTTTAAAATGATTTGTTAGTATAGAGTATTTTAAATGGCTAAAATAGAGCACACCAGGTGTTGATTCAATATAAATTGATTTGAGACTGCGGCAACCACAGTACCTTCATCTGCTAAAGCCAGAAGAGGTCATAGTTTCTAAAGTAGTGAGTGTGAGCACCTGAGAAATACTCGCTATTGGTCAGGTTTAGACTACAGGCTGTAGAAGTTATTCTCTGGCCTGTAGCTATTTACAGTTTTCTACACTTGGAAATAAATCAAGGTTTGTTTTCTGCTCACTCGAGGAGAATAACTTTGTGAACCCTGGAGAAGACAGTGCATTGGGAACCTGTATATGCATTATCACACAGCACTTGTTAAAACACAAAGAACCCCAAAAAGGCTTTGGCTGCACAAGGGGTGGGTGCAGCTGACAAGTGCTGCTAAGGGGGATGGACTCTAGATTTCAGCCCTGTTCTCCAGTCCGCAGGGGCAATTCCTCTTAACCCGACCCCAAAGCCTGCTGCAAACTGTTTTATTTCTGAGCCCTTGGGAGAGTATTTCACAAGATGGAGATGAGAAAGCAAGAACAGAAAACTGGAAAGTGCTTCATGGTGTCTCTTTAACAGCTTAAGATTGATTCATTTTAGTATTTGTGTCTGGGTCTTATTCACTGCTGCCTCATAGATCAATGGCACGACAGAGTCCCAGCTCGTGTTGATGCAGCATATGGGAACGGGATCCATTATCTTTAGTTCCCAGGACTATAAAATGTCCAATAAACTCAGCGGCAAGAGCTCCGGATTTGTGCAACTCCACCAGCTGCTGTAGCCTTGCTGCCTATTAAGCTGCGTTTTTAGTTTCATTATTGATGGGGGATGCTGATAGCTGAGCAAATAATGTTGCTTGCAGATTTGAGGCACTTTCCTGGCTTATAAAGGTGACTTCTGCTACGGTGCCTCCTCTTGCAGAGAGGGAGGAGGGAGGGCTTCATGCTGCAGTGAGAAATCAATTTAAATTAGCATGGGCACAGCCAATCTGTAGTGATGTCAGCAGCTCGGGCTGGCTGCAGGAAGCTGAGCAGCAAGTCCAAGTGCCTCGGTCTCAAATGCTCATCCTTGCCACAGACCCCAGGCAGGGCATCCCTGTGCACGTTTGTTGCTCCAGCATTGCTCTCAGTCTCTTCCCTGGCTGTTTATTTGACTCTTACATTTTTTTCCACTCAGAGCTCTGTGGCTCCTGCTATACCTTTGAAATAAATTCCGTAATCGCTCTGAAAATGGTTCAGAACGTGAGCTCACCTATGGAAGCTGCTGTGGTGGAGTGGCGAGCAGCTCTCGTCTCCATTTCACTTGTTCCCTGTGCATTGCTACCACAGGCACACTGCAGTTCCAGAGCAGTATCAGCTTTTATTGCTTTCTTTACTCCTCTGGGAAACAGAGATCAAGAACAGCTATGGCAAGTTAGGCAATGTCTTCAGTCTCTAGCATCATTAGTGTACGTAAGCTCGCTAATGAAAGTCAGTGTAAGCCATCACCTACAGCTCTTATTTAATCCACTGAATGTTGATTCCTACAAACAGTCTCCAGGTATTATTTCAGTGCTTACATACTTGAATTCCTACTGAACCATGGGCATGACTTTTGAAAAGAGAAACCCGTATCCCACAGGCGGGATCATTTTCTGTTCCCTAGCCTCATGGAACTGGACATGGAAGGCCAAACTTGTAGTATCTATGTTGGTATGAATGCGAAAGAAAACATTCCCTTAGCTCTCGGGTGCAAAGGTCTGTGCAGCTGGTGATTAAAGTAGCTGTCACCATGCTTGTAGCTCAGCTGCTCTTGGCTGGATACCTGCTGTTACTGCCTGCTGCCCCTGAGTGCCTTCCTTGGGCATCTCCACCTCTCGGTGCATGCCATCAACAGCTGCAGCTCTGGCAAAGTCTGATGAACACCAGTGCGCTTCTGCCAGCTTTTCTCCAAGGAGCAGAAAGGAAGATGTTCATGTCTAGTAGAAGCTTACTTTCAAGAGTATGGATCAGAGGTTTTGTGCAAACTACTTTCTTAAATTATTGAAAATCTGCTGTAATTACTGAGCATTTCAAAATATTCTGGGGAAGAACTTCTGGGCCCATCTGTTTTTCCCTTCCCTTCCCTGCCACGTGTCTTCTCAGCCATTAGGAATGCTAAAGGATGGCTTTCATGAAAATGAGGACGATAGCAATGACGTGTTTGACAAAATACGACTTCTGTGGTCCAGAGGCGGAGAATTCATTACCTCCATCTCTAGTTTTTTTGCAGCTTTTCCCTCATCTTCTTGAAAAATGTATTCCTACCACCTCGGATTTGTCTGTCTCGAGCTCCCAGCTAATGGTTCTTGTTATCTACCACATTAAAGAGCTTCACAGTTCCCTCTGTTTCCTTTCCGTGAAGGTAATGGTACATTGTAATCAAGCCACCTCTCGGTCGTCTTTTTGATAAGCTAAACAGATTGTGCTCTTTATGTTTCTCACTCTAAAGCACTTTCTTCAGCTCTTAAATCATTTTCGTGGCACTTGCTGCAGCTTTTTTCCATGCAGTCACCAATTTTGTTACGCCCTTATTAAAAAAGATGAACCTGGAGCTGAGCACATTGTCAGGAACTGGCCTCATCTAGACTGCAGGCAGCCTAAAAATCCGGTGCGTGAATGTACCTGCATTCCCCTCCTTGTACGCAGGGATTATTTCACCTCTTTTTAGTGTGGCTTCCCCCTGGCAACCTAAGTTCAGATACTTGTCCCTGTGCGGTTACTGCAGGGCTGTCCTGCTGCCCTCAGCCTTTACACCTGCTGGTATTTAGGTGTGATTTTTTTTTTTTGGGGGGGGGGGTGGACTTATCTTCCCCATGCATGCTGTTCCTTCAGGCAATGTGTTGGGAGAAAAGGAAGCATGTGACCCCATCAGCGTAGTTGGTACTCTTGGTCTTGTCCCTGTGACAGCCCCGTTTTGACCTGCCCCTTTGGCATGTTGGTGAAGTTGAAGATTTCATCGGTAGTCCCAGATGGAAAATGCTTTCACTGTCCCAGTCACTGCTAGAAATATCTCTGTTTCAGTCCCACTCAGAATTACCTCCTGAAATCAGTTCTTCATCCATCTAATGCAATATTTACTGATACTGCGGAGTGCTCATTTCTTAATCACCGTGCTGCAGGGCACCCAGCGCTGCACCTGGCAGTGGGAGGAGGTGAGCCGTCGCACCAAATCCATCCTCAGACAGAGAAGTATTTTTTGAGACAGGGCTTCTATTCACAATAATGCTGACTGACATTAATTATCACTTAGAAACCCCTGTCAGCGCTTCCATTTGGCATAGGAATGGTGCCAGGAGGCAGCTCCAGCAGTAGGAATTAACGCCCGGGTCCCCAGCGGCTGCTGCGGTGTTGTCCGCGACCGCACATCGGTGGCAGCAGCACACGGTGTTGCCCTCCCCTTCCCAACCCCTTGTCCTTCCAATCAGGTCTGCAGGCTCAAACCCTTGCTTTGTGAGCACGCGGGGTGATTTATGACGGGCTCTGAGTGGGAGACGCTGGGATGGCAGTTGTGCTCCCTGCAGCTGGCCAAGCCCCCTCCCCACGCAGCGATCTGTGTGGCCGCACAGGAGGCATTGCCCATTAAAATGCTGTCAGGGATCGTCTTTCCGGCGTAAATCAAGGCTGTCGGTTGGGTAGGCGAGGGTTTTCGAGGTGTCCATCTCTTCATTCGTTGTTGTTATTTTTTTTATTTTATTTTTATCCTGTCCTTTCCGTGTTGTTATTACTTCCATTCCTTAAAGCGCTGCAAATTGCAAGCCTGTGGCTTGCCGTGAAGGCATGCTGCTAAATGACTTATAGAGGGTCCTACAAATCATGTTGCACCGAGCGCAACCCCTTCCCCCACAGCAGCAGCTATCATTTCAGAGTCGCTCAGCCTTCAAGGGAGCGAAGCTGTCCTTTCCCTGCTGAGATTTAGGAAGCCAAACAGCACAATGCAGCTAAAAGTGAGAGTAAACACGCCACAGTAACAGCCTGGCATTTAAGTTTCAGCAGGGCTTAAGGTGGCCTTGCTTATCAGTGGAATTGTGCTGTGACACCAGCTGGCGTCTGTATATGGTTTTGATGCTTTTACAGGCACAAAAGAAAAGCCTAATATGTGAATAGGACTTCAAAGACTAAAAGACGAGTAGAAATTTCTGATAGTGAAATGAACCGCTCTATTAATTGTGCTCTCAGCTCTCCCCATCCAGGCAGACCTCAGCAGACCCACGAGCACTCTTTGGCTCACCTCAGGGCTTTCTGGCAAGCAAATGCTGAAAGCTGTCAAACATGGCTCCTTAGGGCATGCCGGAGTACCCACATTTACCAAATGCTGGAGATCGGAGGCATGGAAAGCCATCTCATCCTGTCCTGAGTCTCAAAATGCAGAGAAAGGATGTTCTTACCTGGTGGGTGAGCAGAGGCTGTCCATGGTCTGAGGATCTCACCTGGTCTCGGCTGGTTCTGGCACAAAGTGAATGCAGAGAGCTCGTCAAATTGCCAGTGCTGCCTTACCACTCCCCTTGTTCCCTGTGCTGACCACAGACTCACAGAGCAACCTGAGTTGGGAGAGACCTCGGGGTCACAGCAGGCAAGTGCAGCACCCAACAAAACCTTACTGCTCAGAGCCTGTATATATATATATATATATATGTACGTATATATATATATGTAATATGCATATTATATATTATTATATGTATATTATATATTATCATAATATATATAATGTATAATATACGTATGTATATATATTGCAAATTATATATAAAAAACAATATAATATATGTATATAATATATATATTTTAACTAATTAGAAGTTCATTTGCTACTGGGAGTGGAGCATTCATCAGGAAGTTATGGCCTGTTAAAAATAATCAAAATGTTCCAGAAGCTATAGACCAAAGTCTCAGCAAGACGCACCACCTCCTTATTGGAAAAGTATTTCCAGCCACTGCGATACTCCGTCTGATGAGAACACTTAACTGTGATGGGGTGAAATAATGTGCTTTATTATACTAAAGTGAGCCATGCTGGGAGTGTTGGGAATATGGTTAATGCAAGTACAGGGAAATCATACAGCGCCCACTTTGACTTTCTGATTTCCTCTAATGGACACATGGCCCCCAGCCCAAGTGCTCGGGGAGCTTTGTGCCATGCTGTTTCCCCAGAGGGCTTCATGCCATGCCATTTCCCTGGATATTAGCTGGGCTTTTCCTCCAGAATCCCTGGTAGCAGCAGACTCATTCACAAACCTGATGTTTGCAGCTGGGAGTTTAAAGCACTGGCATCTCGGGACTGGGATCCCTCCTTGCAATCTGTTTTTCATCTAATGATACATTAGGCACTTGTTAACTGATGTCACCTGTACTCTGCAGGAAAGGCAGCAAACCCAGCACTTCCCTGTGAGGTTTTGGCCGTGGGTTTTGTTAGTTCTTCCCAACTTCCCCACCAGCACAGGATGCTCTCCTCCATGATGTCATCTATCCTTGGGCCGTTTTCTCCCTGCCACTCTCGAACAGGGTGTGATGTGCAGAGCTATTGTAACAGTCTGGCTTTAGATTTGTCTTGGTCTTCCTGTCCAGGCAACGGGGAAATGCGTACAGATGCAGTCTCCTAGGAAAACTGACCGTGGAAAATGCAGCTTAAGAAGCAATAAAAGAGTTCCCTGCCATCCCGCAGGAACCGACAGGAGAATTTACATCTCCTACCAAAAGCTTCCAGGGAGCACCTCTGTCGTGGTCCTCAGTGGGGCCACGCGACCACCCCCATGTACTGATGGCCTCCACTTCCCTCCTCCAGGGCCATCTCCACCTCCTCTCCGCCCCACAGTAATTTTCTGCTTGTTGCCTTCTGTCATGGTCCTCACCCGCCTTACAGGATCCTGCTGACTTCCTAGGGCACCCAGCTCTGGGGCTGCCACCCCAAAACCTGTTATGTGCAAGCTGCTTCCATGCTGGTGCACGCTCACTTAAGTCTCAGTGACTTCTGGTCTTATTTCATCCAGACATTTATGTCACTTCCAAGTCTGCTGCACTAAATTCAAGGGCAAGCTAACATTTAGGCCTGCTGCTGTTGTCACAGCCTCAGATGTCCCTGTGTTGAATACTCCTTGGGCAGGTGGATGAAGGATGCCAGGAGGGTGTCCATCCATGTGTGTCAGCAGGCAAAGCTGAAATATTAGGATAAGGTTCTTCACCGAGAGTGGCAGGTGTGGCCCTGAGCTGCTGGAGTTCACGGAGCAGACTCAGGGATTGAATTTTTGGGTGGTCCTCTGTTAGGCTGGGAGCTGGTCTCAGTCCTGTTGGGTAACTTCCAATCCAGGACATTATTTGATCTTATGATTCTGTGAACCTCTGTGGGCTGTTCTGGCACTTTTTGGCTTGCATGGGAGAAGGAATGGGCCCTTGCAGGGTTTTACAGGAAGAGTTTTCCTATGGGGGCTACGCATGCAGGCACCACTCGAGCTGTTCGGGGTGCTCAGAAAAGCCTGGGTGAGGGCAGAAAGCTGCATGTGGCCCTACGTGCCCCTTGCTCCCCACTGTGTGGACAGAGGCATGGCAGAGGCTTGACAAGTTTGTATACAGGCATATTTCCCTGAAAGCCATTTCTCTGAAGTCTTTGTAATTTTTTTTTTTTTTAATCTCCAGCTCCTTTTCCTGGTTTACGTCATGCTTTCCATTTTAGAGATGTCAGATCATCTGTGATAAAGTGACAGGATGTGCGAGAGCAGCAAAGAGACGAGGTCCATTTTAATGAGACTAACTCTACTGGGTAGTGCAGCCCGTGCCTCTACAAGCCCTTGGATCTTGTTTCCTTTTGCAAAGCGTCTTAATGGCATAAAAGGATTTCTGCGCAAATAAGGGAAGGCAATTCCCCAAACAGATTTCTTTCAGTGGCCATTGAAATGGAAAGCTGCCACCGAGAACTGCACGATCCTCTCTAAGAGGTAAGCACAATCAGAAATCGGTATTCTCTTGGCTCCCAGAAATGGACTGAAATACTTTGGGAAAAGCATTGTGTTTGCTGGGGGCTCACCATGCACCCAGCAGGTCCTAATGACACGTAAAATGGGCTGACCCAGCACTGCTTACGTATGACCCACTCCTGCAGGCAGCTCGGATGCGAAGCAGGAAGAGTGGGGACATACAGCAAGGAGCAAGGGAAATGTGAGAAGGCCTCACGCTGCTCTCCAGTCCTTTGTTATTTGGTCAGCTGATCTTCCAGGCTGTTATTAGAATTTCAGGCAGAGCTGGGGTCATGCTTCACGCTGGCTACCAGCATCAGTTAAATGCATAAAAGCAACCAGTCCTGGTCCAAGTTGCAAGGAAGGCTCTCTGTCAATGGCGTGTTTTTAACCTAGACACCACTAGCTTAATATGTTCTGGAACATCTACAGAGAATCACTTTTATGGGATATACTTCTCAAATCTTGCTTTCCCGGGAAGTACTTTCTTATCTAGTACTCCTTCCTAAGCTATTCTTGGATCCCAGTGCATGAATTCTAAGACTTTCTGGGCAACGTTGTGAAAAAGTGAGTAGATGAATAGAAGATGTGAAATGCTCCAGACTGTCTAAGAGCTAGGCCATCCAGTCTGCCTGTTCTCTGCTGAAATGCACATTTAGGAATGGTCTGATCAAGGAAACCTTATTTAGCTATGTATTAAAAACATATACGTTCCGATCTTAACTTGCATTTCACGCTACAAATGAATCCTGTGTTTTTTCAGGTAGGTCCGGAATATCACTCCAACCACAACCTATTCTGGGGCTTTCTCTTAGTACATAGAAGTCAGATTTATTTAAATAGATGCAGGAAATCCCATACAGCCAGCAATGAGAGGATGTTAACCAATTTTTAAGGGCCTGATCAGAACTACTACAGAGAAGAGGTCAATACTAACTGTTATGCCAAGTGTTAATCTTGACTCCAGTAATATTAGATACTAAAATGGGTTCCCAGATAAGAATTGCAAATCTCGCATTTAAGAAGAAAGGAAGCGTGATCCTAGAAAACAGATGCAGAGCTCTCCAGATCTCTGCGAGCGTCCAATCTTTACGCGTTTGATCGATAGCTTTAGCAGTGGGACAGATGTGTGATGCATTCACTTTCAGATCTTTCTAGGGAAGGGAACAAAACAACATTAAAATCTCCCGTTGCTTGTCAGTGAGTAGATGGCATTCTCCACAGGAAGCGTGGGAAGCCTACTTTGTGGACAGCCATACCTACAGGTACCTTTTTAGATTAAGGGGAAGGCAGGAAGGTGACAAAGCTCTGATTTCCATCTCTAGGTCAACTAACAAGGTGAATAAACAGGGCGAGTGGGCATGCACACGGAAACTGAGGAGCACTGGGGGAGCATCAGCATCAGGATGATACCTGAGGTGATGAAGTGGGATGGGTGTGCTGTGATGGGCAGACCTGGCCCTCTCTCTTCTGACAGTTAGTGTAGATTAACAGTTCTGTTTTCTACTATACCTTTAGGGATCCTGACTATCACTAGCAGCAGCTTGGGGGTCAAACAAGTCCAGGGCATTTTGGGTACCACAGATCTTATCTATAGATCTTCAAACAGCAGGGAAATGCCATATGGAGTCCACCCAGTGGCAATTACTACCCAGCACCGTAAAAACAGCTTGAAAAAGGAGTTAGCAGCATCACAGCAAACACCTGCTTATGGGTTCTTTGTGTCCCTCTCAGAGCCATCCAAAGCAGCCCCCAGGCTCCCACACAACACAGTATGCAAGAAATGTCGGAGAGGCATCAAAAAGCCTGCCCACATAGTGCACGTGGCACAACTTTGATGGGTCTGAAGCCCTAAAAAAGGTAGTCTCTGTGTTCTGGTATCACTTGAGCCTCCACGAAGGAGATGAAAAGGAGAAATAAAACATCTGAACAGCCCAATCTGGCCTGAACTGCACACATTCATTATGGCAAAGACGGATTTCTTCTGGATCCTCCTTCGTATCCTCCTCCTTGTGGATGGCAGCGAGCATCTCGACACTCCAATTACAGGATATTCGTGTTAAACAGGGAAGAGGGACAGCCAGACAGCAACAAACGTAGGATAAGGCATCAGAGGACCTGCACAGCCTGCAGAAAGAACGACTGAGTGACCTCATGGGCCCACTCCCCGCAAGTCTTAAGCACAGGCCTGTATCAGCTCCTGTCAGGCAGCCTCACCAGGGATTATATTTCCCCAGTCGCTGCAAAATGGGAGTGGAGGCCACAGCTTGGTTGCATGTCATCTGTGAGCCCCTTGGCATGGGGCTGCACCAAGAGCACTGCTTTGTGCTGACCTTTGGAGGCTGCTTGAAAGCACCTGATGCTCATGGCTTTGAAAAGGCTCGGTCCTTTCCGAGTTCCTGGAGTTTTTGCCTTTGTGTCCTCCCCCACTCAGATGGAAGTGAAAATGCAGGCTAAGAAAAATGGCATTAATAATACAAACTGGGGGCCCCTGGGAGAAAATTTCAGTTTTGGAAAGCTGCTACTCTGCATGGATGTGTGCTGCTATCAGAAGTTTACCTGGATTTTCTTGACTCTTCATGCATGCATGTATGTCTCTGCTGCCACTCGCGGTCTTTTCTCCTTATTTAATTAGGGTATAATTATAAGCATAATCCTAAATTAGCGGAAATATATAAAGAGTCATCTATTCAGCAGGACTTTTTCTGGGAAAATAGATGTTCTCCTTCAGGTATTGGCTTTCTCCAGTTTTGTTTCTCTATTTTTAATTTAAAGGAACTTCTCTTATGTTTTATTCACTTGTTTTCATTAGGTAAAAGAATGCCTTGGCATGAAAACCTGTCCTGAATGCACCGCCTGCTTGACAGATATATACAAAGACTTGAAACCTGAGAGGAGAAGCGGATGGTTGCAAGCAAAAAAAAAAGAAAAAATCTAAACAAAAGAAAGGAATTAAAGCCAGCACCGGGGCACGTACTAACACTGCATGGCTGTCATTGCGCGCTGATTCCTAGGAGCGATGCAGAGCATTGTGCTCAGCAGGATAAGACTGACAGACCTCGAATATGAACCCCCACTGCCTTCTAAAGAGGTAGGGCCGTCCTTCTTATCTCAGGATTGATCTTGACCAGTTTACTGCGAGAAGCCGCTGCTTGAATTTCAGATGTTGAGTGCTGGTATCTGCGATTGGCCGTGCACGGTAAATCACATGCTAATGTTGCTCTGTCTTGACTGGATGGGAATAAACATCATAATCAGGAAAAGGCCTTGGAGGAGCCACAGCGGCTTTAAATCTTTCAGGGAGCAGCAGCAGTTTTGGGAGAGGCGGCTGATAAAGCGGATTAGGGAATTTGAGAAAATTTAAAACCCGCTCCTTTCTGGGCCACACAGGCTCTGCCCAGGGTGTCACCGCTGGGAAAATTAGGCTGCTGGGAAATTTATTGCCAGGGCACCACATTTCCATTTCAGTTCCTCCTGTTCCAGTTCCATGTGTGTGCCCAGTCCGAGGCTGCGATCAGATCCTGCCCTCCTGCCTTAACCAGCAGCAGCCCCAGGCATTGCCCATGCTCTCTCTAGGGTGCTAAACGCAACTGCAGGCTGGTCTTTCCAGACACCTGAGGAAAGGAAGGGCAGCCAGCAGGCCTTACAGAGTTCGTCTGTTGCTCTTTTTGTCATATTCTCACCCTCACAGGATTTCCCATGGCCAGTACGTTTTGCTCAGGAGCTCGCCCCAGAAGAGGTAGGCACAAGGCAAGGACCCAGCATCCTGTGGCAGGCACCAGTGGGGCGCTGATGGGCTCTGCAACTCCATTTGCCCCCCAGCAAAGGTGATGCTTAGCTGCTCCCAGCAGGGCTGGAAAGTCTGAAAGATGTCCGAGGAATGGAAGAACGGCAGACAGTGAGATTGCTGGTGACAAAGCAATCCTGAAAAAGGTTTGGATGGATTTTTTTCAGAAGATCCACTTCCCTGTCACCCCTGCCCCTCTGTGCTCTGCTGATGTTACCCTCCATCACGCAGAGGTCACCAGAAGGAAGATGTGTGGGGAGGAGTGCTAGGTGAATATTCCTAAACATCCAGCACACCGCCAGGCACGGGGCAGGAACATGCTGCATTAGCTCCGGGCCTGAGCAGAGTCAGTCAAAATAGCTTGAAAAAATGAATGTGTTTCTTTGTGGAGGAGTCTCAGACCTAGTACTGATGTCTTGAATAGCTGAAATTATGTCTAAATTTGGTAAGAAAAAACCCACCTTCCTCTGAGGTGTGTCTTGCAACTGCAAATGAGGCATAACTTGAATAATCTATCAACTATGATGAGCTGCTATTAGCATTTGAGTTACATTTCCCTTGAAAAGTCAGAAGGGGCTGTGGCCCCAGATTAGGGGTCCCTCCTGACATGTAAATAGGTAGTGCATATGGAAATGGAGATGTCCCGGGTGTCACCACCTCGAGGTGAATGATAGCTAGAGGTGGAAGAGTGGAGAATAAATGTTACTGCAAGAAAAGCTGCTGAATTTCCTTTTGAGAGACTGATAATCCCGCAGGCTTCTACAGAAGCAGCTTTTGATTATCATTGCTGATGATATTAGAAGACATCTCTGGAGTCTGTCCTTTAAAAAATGTTTCCCTGGTGCTACTTGAAAACATATGGGTTGGGAACTGAAGTGAAAAACTGATGTTTTGCTAACTCTCTTGGCACGATGGAGGCTTAAAAATGATGTGCCTGATACCAGAGATGCATTTTTAACAGTAAATGAAAGCAGACTGCATAAAAATTCAAAATACTAGACACGTAAATGTGGATGAGAAAAGAAGTTGGAAGAAGAAAGAGGGGCTGGTTAAAAGATAGGATGAGAAAAGGTGGGTCGGTTCAGCTGGGCTGAACAGGAGCAGCTCTATTTGAGTTCCTTCGAGTCTCTGAAGGTACAGACACAAACCAGCAACTTACAGAGGGAGCTGAGTAAGCCAGGTCTAACAGAGCATTTTCCCAAGAGCTTCATCAGGTAACATGATGGACAAGCTCATGCTGCTGCTTGCACGGTAACAGTTCAGATAGGGAAGAGGCAGAGATGGAGTCATGTTTCTCCGGTCTAGAATCTAGTCCGTGCCAGACACTGGTCTGTAGATGGCTGCAGTATCTAACACAGGCAGAGCACCTAGAGCACCTGGTAAGAAGTTCATGCCTCATTTCCAATGGCTCTTATCCATAAAATTAAACCCATTTCCAGACAACATACATTAACCCTCAGAAGATATCCGACTCCAGAATAAGTGTGTCTTATACTGGAGCTGGATGAGGTTAGTTTTGTTGATTCAATAGAATCACAGAATCATTTAAGACTTGAAGAGACCTCCAGGATCACCCAGTCCAACCGTTCACCTACCACCAATATTTCCCCACTAAACCACGGCCCTGAATACCACATCTCAATGTTTCTTGAACACTTCCAGGGGCTGTGACTTCCCCACCTCCCTGGGCAGTCTGTTCCGGCACCTGACCACTCTTCTGGAGAAGAAATTTGTCCTAATATCCAACCTTTTCAGGTTGGACAGGTAATAAAAGCCAACCAACCAATCAAAAAAACACATTATGCTGATACCTCTGTAATGTCTTCCCTGTGCAAAATGCTGGTCCTCAGCGAGGGAGATGCTGGACAGGCTCCATCCCATCAGCTCCAGCAACTGTAAAAAAAAAAAAAATGAATCAAAGTTGCTGCAGAAAAACTTCTGACAAAAAGAAACTTTGTAAAAGTGCAGAATCTGCAGAATCATTGCATCTCTTGGCCGGTCATGCATTTTCTGAGCCTCTGCCAGTAATTACAGTTTCTGAAAACTTCTGAAAGCAAAAAAGCATTCCCTTCCACGGATTTCTGTTCTACCTGTTTGCCTCTTTTGGGTCCATTAGTCAGCACATGCATACCTCCACAGTCAGGTGACCAGCGTATTGGTGCTACAATACTGCTTTGCCTTCTAAGAAAATTCCAAGCATTTTATTCTAGCCTATGTCTGACTAAATCGAACAATAAAAATTGTTGTCCTTTTTGACCACCAACCAATGAAATGAGCTGGTGATAGTGAATTAAGTGTCTTCCTTTGAAATGACAGCTGAAGTAACAGTGGTAAAGTTCCTTATCTCCTGTTTCAGTGCAGCAGAGGAGGAAGGGTAGGAACAGGATGACCAACAGACAAAAATCCTGCCCTTGTTGCAACACTGAGATGCTTCCCATTAACTTCTGAAGGGTGGGATCTCCCCATCGTGTTACACTTTCTAGGACGGCTTCATAAAAACAGGTGAGCAAAACACTGTGCTCCTGCTGTGATTTATAATATTCCACAAACTGTTCACCTAAAAAAGCTCCCTGAGTATACTGTACTACCTCCTGCTTTCTTTTTCTTTGTCATCCCTCAGTGTAAATGACAGTGGAGGACGAGGAGTGCTCCCTAGCTCACTGAAGGTGTGTGCCTGTGAACTTGTAATTTAAACATGATCTGGTGGGAACGGATTAGGGACATTTGGGTATAAAACCAGGAGCATCTGAAGTGTTGGGGATGAGGCAAGTTCATCAGCATGGCAGACTGCAGCCTCTCCGTGAAAGATGGGAGATACAGCCTCAGAGCCAAGTGCCAACTTGGCTACTGAGAAAGTTTTGCCTTTCGCACTGCTACAGATAACTCTGTTACAGGAACTTAATTTACTTGACATACAATTGCTTTCATTCCAGGATAATACCATCCAAGGTTACATAACTCAATAGAAAAAACACACATTTACATGGAAATAAGTGAGTCTCTATGAGGTATTATATTGGCGTAATTATTCTTGTTTAAAGTCATGCCTCATCTATTGTGTTTTTTCCAGAGCATCCGATTTTTAGGTGTCTGTTGATTATGCAGCACTGTGTGATAAGACCACCATGGATAAGCATCAATGTGGGTTTTGCGTATTCTGTAAAATCATAGTCAAAAATGACCTCAATACACATGATTTCAATAAAGCACCTGAAAGCTTGTAAGACAGCAACAAATAGACAAAAATATGCATCCATTTCAGTACCATTTGCCAGTCAGGGTAAATTATTTGCCAACAGAAATCTGACTTGCAAGAAGGAAAGACTGTTTTGCCTCCTTCACCCCCAAAGTTGCTTTCAGCTGTTTGTCCTTACCCAACAGAGTTCATTTGGCACAAATTTTCTGATTATTAATGTAATTAAATAAATTCCATGGATGGCAAGAGATGGAAATGTAAGCAAAAGAGCAAGTCAGTCTCATGCAGATGAGGTTTCTACAGCGACTGAACACTCCCCACTTTCACAGCACTCCTGTGCAGGCTCCCTTTTGGGGCCTGTAGTTCTTCTTGATGATGGTGGCATTGCTAATTGCCCACAGCGACAGTCTTCACAGTGCCAAAAGAATTAAGGCTGTAGTGTCAGAAAGTAGGAACGTAAGCCATGCTGAGTAAGTGTACAGTTTTTTGAATGTGTTTAGATTTAAAATCTTATTAAGAGATTGCATTTCAGGCTTCAAGTGCCCTAGCAAGTCATTAGTGATAATAGGAAACCGAAGCAGAATTGTAGCAGCTATTTCACCACAAACCTGGTCATCCAGCCCTATAAAGAGAGTCCTTTGCACCTCTGAGTCATAAAAAATAAATATGTCGTCTTCCCACCAATCCTGTGGGAAAGAGCTCAATCAGAGATGAGAAATAGAAGTAACCCATATTCGTGATACTTTCGTCTTGATATAGACTTAACAAAAAGAATGGACAAATTCCTAAAAGTAAGTTTCTTCAAGGGCTGTTTTTATCTCTCAAGAAGTTGGTGAGCTGCAAATTGCTGCAGGTTGGGAAAATCCTTGGGGGGGGGACCATCCTTACACGCTTGTTCTGTCGCTCTGTCTGGGCACCCACTGTTGGCTGCTGTCAGCGGCTTCTGGACTCTTGTTCCAGACAGCGACTTCAGAGGCAGATCATAATTACAGGTCTATTTTTAGATGCTCCAAATTTGGCAGGAAGCCAAAAGTTGTAATAAAACAGCTTTGGTATTATCTGTCATCTCCAGACATGGAAAAGAGCCACGAATTCAGCATGGGGGTAGATAATGTAGATATATTAGAATGCATTATTATCTACAGGGTTGCCTATTGCCAGTTTCATTTTTATTGCATGGCAAAGGTCAGCACCTTTCGGTAGCTCAGAGATCCCAAAGGATGACAAATTACCAAGAATTCCTCTATTCAGCATATATATGAAGCCATCATAAAAGAATATCAGCATGGTGCTAGCAGACTCTGATCCACATTACATGCTTCTTTTGGCAACGAAGATTTGTCTGCCATTGATGGTGGGCAGATAGTGAGGGATGAAATTTAATACAGACAAAATGAAAGTACGGTGGCACTAGTTCTTCCGCTGAAATGTAGCTCACGTTAACGAGATTCACAAGTCTCTGATTCCTACTGGAAACTGAGCTGCGTTTGGTTTCGGGAAACTGCAAGAATATTTTTATTTCAGAATGTCTTACTGTTATTCCTACAAAAAACAGGTCCACTTGGACTTTTTTTTTTTTTTTTTTCCCCAATTAAAACCAGGAAGAAAATGGAATGAATGTAAAATCGCTATGGAAAAAAAATGGAATGCATGGCATGAGGATAAAGGGCTGTGCTTGCATAGCTCGCTCCTCCAGGCACAAGGCTCTCATGGATGCCAGATGTGACAGAATTCGTTGGATCCTTCAGGACAACTCAGTCTCAGCTAGAAGAGACTGCACCGAGCAACTTACCTGGTGATGCTTAGGTGAGTAAACTGTTATGTTAATATTCCAGTGCATTGGCTGATGATTGGTGTTCAGGTGTGGTTAAATCATCTGAGATGAGCTTGAGAAGAACTTGCTTGTTCTAGATCTGAAAACTTTCGAGTCTGGGATGGGAAAACAAGAAAAGTTCCAGCACGTGAGACAGAGTTCCCATACTGTTTGCTTTCAGGGAAAGGTCCCAAACCTGTCATTTTGCCCATTAGGATTTATCCTGACTAGAATACTGTTAGATCACCTCATTATTTCATCTCAAGCTGTAGCCTTTTGTAACTGTTGAGCCTTTTCCTTCTCGTAAGGCTCTGGCCTCAGTGGTAGCCCATTAGAGCCAGCTGCCCACGTGAACCCCACACTCTGTAGAAGAGTTATTAAAGTTTGTCACTTTCTAACTGTGTTAAAGTCTCCATGTTGTAGGATCAGAAGAGGTAGCTAGAAATGCTCAACAGACCTTCCCTTTTGCCTCTCCTGCTTCCCCTTTAATCCATTTTCCACACTGGTCTGACAGAGTCTGAGATGGTTGCACTTCAGGCCACACTGCAAGACCCATCTATTATTCTGCCTTTTGCCAAAGAGACTGATTTGAAGGGGTGTGAATTTTTGTGAGGCTTAGGAAATGTTGAATTGACTTTTCTGTCACTTTTGCTACATTTCCCTTTCCGTGGGTTACAGCACTGACGGAAACGTCCTTATAGTCTGTGATAGGCACATTCCAGAAATAGCATGTTAAAAAATGGAAATGTTTTTAAAAATTAAGAATCCTCCACAAGTTTTAAAAATAAAGACAGTGTATGTAATCCACCGAAAATAACCACGAAGTTTTTATTTTTGGCAAAAGAGACGCAGCGAGAAGGAAAACTATGCAGCTTAATTTGCTCCTTGGTATTAGTTCTTACAGTATTTGCCAGTAACGGCAACATTATAATTTGTAGAATTAATTAATGATCTGGCATCTGATTTTGATTCATTAATGCTTAAGCCAGCTAAGTCTCAATTATCCTCTGGACTATTTATTCCTTAACAAGCTTTTAGCTAATGTGATTTTGAAAATATGAAAATAGGTCTTAACTTGCCTTTAAGAAGTGGCAATATTTTAACACTTCTCTGTAAAATAAAGATCCTTCCTATTTTTTTCGTGCTATTACAGTTACATTCAAAATTAGACTTGGGGATTTTCAATGTATGCGCTAAATATATATTATATTTATATGTACCTGGAACCTGACTTCAATTTAGACTTGATTAAAAAATGTACTGAATTGGAAACTGTGTAATAAAGGATGCCTAAATCATACTGACCCAGAATAGCTCACTCCGTCAGACAGTTAGCAAATAAGTGCACAAGTAAGCAGATGATACGAGAATTCAAAATTAATTTTATTCTCAGAGGATGCATAGACTAGCAGATAGCATCTGATTCTATCTGCAGAGGTGTAAATCCAGAGCAATGCCTTGGCTGAGGTCTCGTTACCCTGAATTTGATTGCTTATCCTACAAATGATCAGAATTGGACTCTTCTGTGCCTAAGGCTAGGTTGAAGCAGCTGAAATAGCCAGTGTTGCTTCACAACGTTTTTGTGATGCAACTGGAAGCCTCTACCAATTTCCATGTATTGGTTATTTATAACAAATCCATTTACCAAGGCAATTTAAAGACTCTGGAAATTTTCTCCAAATGACTGGCATTTTTCAAAATTCAATCACCACATCCTTTAGGAAAATCTGCCCGATGGAGTTATCACTTGTGCTGCAATTGTATTATGATACATTCAGAAACTACAGCCATTGATTTGGGATTGTCAGGCACCAGTTTTAAGAGCTCATCTGAACTCGTTCGGGAAAGTTGCTTCTACCTCTGGGCTGTGACGTGGTGTTGGTGCCTGCCGTCATTGTACGCTGTCCCCACTCGCTTCAAAACAGAAATACGTCATTATGGTAACGAGTAAACAAATGACTCACGGATGTTTTATCCATGTAAACCAGCTTAGTTCATCATTTTAATTGCTGAGATTCGTTCGGAAGGTATCTTACAAACCTCTCAGACATCGCAGAGATGGTAGAAAATACAAAACTAAGCCATTAGTGTTACTGAACTTGAAATGACTCATCCTCTCCTGAAACCATGCTTTTCCTAACAACACATCTGATGACCTCCGAGTGCCAGCATTTGGGTGTAATGCCATTGGCGTCAGCGTAGCTACTCTCACTTCACAATGGTGAGACACCAGCTAGAGCTTTCCCCACCCTTCTCAACAAAAAATCTGAGACAGACATCTGAGAGTATCTTCCTTAATCCTTTTTAGATCATTAAATTCAGCTCCTGTCAGTCAAAGATGGGAGGTCAGCCCATGACTGTATGGAGAGAGCTGTAATGCCAGCTCCTCTTTACACCTGAGGAGCTGTTAGCTCAGCCAGGTCCCAAATGGCTGCCCCCAGTCTGTGGAATGGGGGCATTGCTCACATTCCAAGCTGTCTATAGTTTTTAAAACCAACTCCCTCTTACCAAGCTTAATGCTCTGGCCCACAAAATCCATTCTGTGCTATTTCAGGGACAGCTCTGAACCCTGCATACGTGGCCGGTGCAGAACTGGGAAGTCACAAAACCAGCTGCCAGAGACATATCTGAGGCAACAACAAAGAAATGAATCCATGTCCAGCTACCGAGGCAGAAGGAAAAGTGCCAGTTACCAGTGATGTTACGGCAAGAGTACTTTCAGACTAAGCAGTAAGTAGAGGTGGTTGAGCTTGGGCTCTAAGGGTAGGGCTGGACTGCTGGAAGCACCATTCTTCTCAGTTCTGTTGAGAAAAGGTTTGGGTTGAGAAACAAGATAGCCCTGCTCGCTGTTAATCATCTGAATGAGGAGGAAGGAGACAAGGTGGAGGCTTGGTAAGAAAAATATGCAAAGCTTAAAAAGTTCCAGCTGCTGTTGTCTAATGGAGGCTTGGTTCCTCATGAACGGTGGAATAGTTAGGCCACCTGGTGGTAAACGGCAAGCCAGCAACCTCTGCAATTTCTGAGGCACAGTAAATATCCTGAGGAGCGGAGAGCACAGGGAATGGTCACGGGCTGGTGAGCAGCCACCGCTGGGAGATGGCCGCCAGCTGTGACCTCCCCCAGCTCAGTGCAGGGCAGAGCAGGGGGGCCCTCGCTCCACCACAGCCTTCCACCCCAGCCAGCTCCTGCTGTGCCAGGGAGGGAGGCAAAGGAGAAAGCAATTAGGGACCTCTGAACCTAGGAAAGCTTGTGAAGGGGGGGCTTAAGTGGCTGAGTGAGGGCCTCTGTTCCTAAACACAGCACTAGGTTTATGCAGATGAATCAAGCGAGGCTGGTGGGAATGGTCAGAGTTATGCTTTTAGGATTCCTTTTTTAACAAACGTTCTACAATGTATTTTTCACTTCTATGTCTGCCACTTGTTTCTTCCAGTAAAACTGCTGCCCAGAAGTACTGCAGAGTGTCACATGTAAATGCAGAGTGCAGAGGAGATGTTGGCCCTACCGGCGGGGTCCTTCAGAGCACTCCCAAGTGCCAAAATCTAATCTGGCTGTTCTGTCTTTGCTTTCCCTGCCTGGTTCCCTCAAGTGATGATCTTGGAGCACTTTTCCAACCTTGGTGATTCTGTGGTTCTAAGAAGGTGCTGCCTTGGCATGTCTTACAGTCTCCCTTTAAGCCTGGGGAACAGGAGTGGGGCCGTGCAGTCCACACTGGGTGAAAGAAAATCCACTGCCCCACTTTCCCCGTCCCGCTTTTGCCCTCCACTGTAGCTACTGCAGGAATGCCTGCTCCATGCACCTTGCATCCAAGGTAAGTGCCGGAGATACATGCTCTGTAAGATGAGGAACAAGCTCCCAAACTCACTAGCTGCATGCTAGAAGTTCAGGAGTCCTAAAAACTTGAAGGGGTTTTTATCATGGCACAGTCCTGCATGCTTCTTCAGGCCTTTCACCCTCACACAGGCAGGGCCAGTGCCATGCTACCCACACGGACTTGCTTTTTTTGCTATCTGCTCCTCCAGGTGATATGGCAACACTCTTCTGCAGCGCTCCAGACTCACGCTGGAGGCATGGAAAAAGAGACAGAGTTCTTCCCAAAGAAAATTTTCAATGTGCTTTGCTGGGCTTTCTAAAAAATATAGATTAATTGTGATAATTAAATTTCCCTCTGAGTGATTTCTTTGATAAATGGGTCTAGTTAGGACTTTCAATTAAGCACTGGGCCCTGCTGTGAAGTCAGACTGAGCTTCGTGTTTCAGGCATTTATTGCCTCATTTACACAGAGACAATCTGAATTATTTCATGTTACGCTGTTTTCTTTATCTCTCTCTCTCTCTCTCTCATTTTTTTTTTACACAGGTATTAGAATTCCTATTAACCCTTCTATTAGGGAGCCAATTAAAAAAGGACGGTCAAGCAAGTTTTAATTATTCTGTGATGGTTTAATAAGCCTCCTGGAAGCACTGCACTTGAAACCTCTCTTCTGTCCGTACTGCAGCCCTTTGCTGCGTAAACTCTCCTGTTTGTTGCTGTGCAGATTCTCACGGGCTCCCAGGTGGTGATAAAAGGATATGAAAATAACATCAAGTGGAGAAGAAAAGACAGTGACCCCAAAGACTCTGTTATGATGAATTGTGGAAATATGTGACAATTCAGGGCGCTTTTGTATTTTTGCCTGGCCCAAAATTCTGAGTATTTGGTAAGGACTGCCTGGGGAATTTCAGGGGCACTCCACCTTGAAGGCTGCTGTGCTCTCAAGGTATATCCCTGCACTGGAGCGCAGCTGCATGGCCGTTTTGAGCGTGGATTGAATTATTTAAGGTACGTAGTTTCTACCTTTTTACTCTGAAATTAGGCTCGTTTGCTTGTTTTTCTAGTGACTGCTATTGATGGTCACAGAAGAACACCCATGCGATTGCCAGTCACTGTTTCTAGCCATGAAGAGCGAGCAGTCAACTAATTTAATAATGAAAAAACACCAACCAACCAAAACTCATCCAAAAGAGGGTCTATTTTTACTACAGCATCCACATTCAGACACCAGAATTCATTGTCATTGATAACAGAGAAGAAAAAAGTCTACTAGACTTAGAAAATGGTTTTAAATTTTTATGAGCTCTCTGTAATGCCATCTGCAGCAACTCCAGCTAAGATGAAATCGCAAGGTTTACCAACTGATGTGCTTTGAGAAATAAATCAGAAACTAATTGTCTGACATTAGGGAAGAACTTGTTTTTACCTCCTCCTACGCTACCCAACAGAGGTATTTGTTTCCAGTATTCTGTGTAGTATGTGTGAATGTCTATGATGAGAGCAAATGTATTTATTACTATACTTGGATCGGTCTTCATGCAACCCATGAAATTGATATGAGAGTTTGTCAGAGACAAACTTTTAATTCATACTAAACTAAACCTTTACCAGGGGGCAGGGAGATTTCAAGGGAATCTCTGCCACGGTAAAGAAATCATGCTGTCTTTCCATATATGAATCTAAGCACAGTCAGACCTCAGATTGTATGGAGCAAGAGATATGAAATGAGTAATGAGTACTGAGAATTTGAATAATTTCAGTGCAATTAATATAAAGGACATGAACTCGTTGCTGATAAATCAGGGTTTGTGGATTATTGCTGTATGGTAAATCCAAACGTCAGCCCACCCCCCAACCCCCCATTTTTCTCCAGCATAAAGCAGCAAAGCCTGTGCTTCTAATGCAGATTTGTTATGCTCTGGCATATCTAATTTCTTAAAACAGTAAGACAAAGATGACGGATGCCAAATAATGGGTGTGTACATTTTAAAAATCCCAGTGCTATTTTAAACATAGGCTAAAATGAGAATATTGTGTGGTTTATATTAATCATCTAGCATCCTCTCTGGTTGAGGCACATTTTGTCATATAGAGCTATGCTGTTAAAGTGGTTCATGGGAATGATGTGCATGACTCCTCTTGCTAATGGGAGCTGTGTGCGTGGAACAATTTAGCTGTTAGTGCTCTGAGGAGAACTTGAATAGCAGGGGCTTGGAGAGCAAAACAAAAAGAAAGCTGCTAAGGGCATTCTGAAAATACACTCGCTATTCTTTTTCTTCCCAAGCATTGCTGCGGTAAGCAACCGCCTCGAAATTCCTCTTTAAGTAAGTGACATGAAAAGGAAAAGAGCATGACTTTGTATCAACAGCCATTCAGAACAGACGGGGTCCCGAACTAACCTTGGGGGTAAGAAAGGCTGGTGGGGGGAGGGCACCCGTGCGGCCGTTCTGTTTCTGTTCCGTTTGTTTCACTTGGTTTGCCGGTAGTTTAGAGAAAGCATCCCTCGTGGGAGCGTTCTGACCCAAATATCAGGGATGCTGTGAGGAATGCAGGTAGGCCGGAATCTCAGAAATACAGCTGCCTAATGTTAGACACCCAGCAAAGCACTTGAATATTCCACCCAGCCCCCTGCCCCCGGGCAGTGGGATTGCTTATGCATTTAAGGCTAGAGTGCTTAAGTGCTCCCTTAGGTATAGGTTAGAGATGGGTGCGGACCCTTCTGTGAGCGATCCACTATTGTAGATCTTGGCTGGAGGGAGGTTTTCTGCATTTGATTGTTGTTGGTTTTTTTTTTTTTTTTTTAATCACTTCGCTTGGTGAGGATTTTCCCAACCAAGCTGAATGCAGCAAAGCTGCCTTTAAATGCACTGCAAAGCCTACTTCTGAACCTTTCCTGAACCTTCAAATTGGGGGACAGGATGCAGATACACAGGTTGTTACAGGGCTGGGTACAGCTCCTGAGGTTATGGCAAACATGTAGCAGACAGGAGAGTAGCTCTTGTTAAAGACTAAACTAATAGCAAGCTCTTCCTGATTTCCTAGTCAAGCCTAAAAGAACGTGGGATATTAAAAGATGCCACAGAACACTGTGGAATGCACCATCCTTTCCTAAATGATGTCATACACATCTCTTAATGAGTAAAAAGGTGGCTTCAGGTACTGGAACACGATGCACACCCTGATGTATGTATGGCCCTGGGCAAGTCACTGACCACTCGGTTCCAAATCTGTAGAACGCCAATATACTTTTCTGCCTTTTGAGTGATGGGAGCCTAAAATCCATTAGTGATTGTGAGACGCTCAGATACTAATTCTTAAGTGCTTACATACATCAGTAGAGGAGTTTTCCAAAGAGACATTATTGAACAGATCTGTGTGTTCTCTTTGGTAATGTTCATTACGATGTGTTGTTCCCAATGTTTTATTTATTACAGAGTACTAAAGGTTGGGTTTCCTTACAAGGGAGGACTGACTAGGAGGAGTTCCACAGGGAATGTAAATGTTTTCTATGTCGTAAGACTAATAACAGGGAAAAGAAAGAGCTAAGGCTGCCATTTGACTGAGGCAATAAATAAATGCCATCACTTTGGCTCATGGCCTGCCATCCAAATACAAGGATCTTACGCTTGTTCAGTCTCATTCTTAACCGTGTCACTTTTTGTGTTTTCTTCTACTTCTAGAACTGATATACTAAATGTTGCCAAAAAAGACAACCAACCAACCCTCCAAAATGCGTAACAAATATCATTCTATATTGAATGTTGCTGTAGGACAGGAACTGTCCCACATCTGTCCTGTCCTGACATCTGCAGGAATGCCAGCTTGCTATTTTGTTGTCAGGTCCTGCCCAAGACTGGCCATCAGTGACAGGATAGAAAAGAAGCCAAGCGACTGACACAGGGTTAGCTTAAAGCTGAGGAAAGGCTGACATTAGATAGGATAAAGTATTTAGATCAGTGAGTTTGGGGAAGCTGAGTGTTTCTCACATATAAATTGGGGCTAAATGTTCTGACTGCATTCCTGTATCTTGTGTTAACAGATGTCTACTATATCATCCTGTCCATTCCATTACTCATCCTGGTTTCCCTTATGCTCATTGATGTGGTCTTCCTTTGGGGCTCTTTTCATCTTTCATTAATAATCTCTCTGGGAAACTAAATTCAACAAGTAGTACTACATCTCGTTTTTATGAGTTGATAACTGTATGTTTATTTTTTAATATTATCAGGGACTATTCTCTGTAACGCAGTGGAATGGCTTCATTTTCTTAATCACTTCTGTGGAAGTGTTTCAGGAGCTCGGATTACAAGGCACTAAATAAAATGCAGGGTGTTATTGCCACTAAGTGTGGCTCAGACTAAAACTTTCTGTGGTTTTCCCAGCTATGAGGGCTGCTCCGAAAGTAATGCCTCCTATTTTTTGACATTAACCCGCAAATTTGATGTTGAACCTTCCCACCAATATTCTGTTATATTTTGTTGCTGCGTGACAGATGGCAGCAAAGGGGCAGTCTGACAAAATAGCATCTGCTATGGGAGTGCATATGAAGTGCAATTGAATTCTCCCACACAGGAAAAAATGGAACCTATTGACATTCATTAATGTTTGCTGAACGTTTCTGGAAAGTGAACAGTGGATGTGAACACTGTGAGGTGGTGCGTGGTGCGTTTCATCAGTGGTGACAGCAACAGTGGGTCACCTCCGCTGGTGCAGATTTGTACAAGCATGGTATGCAGGCTTATCACTGGCAAAATAAATGCATAGCTGATCATGGTGACTGTATTGAAAACTAGTGTTTTGTAGCTGAGAATTTGCTCTGTCAAACTGGTGGAGCACTGGCACAGGCTGCCCAGAGAGGCTCTGGAGTCTCCTTCTCTGGAGACATTCTAGACCCGCCTGGACGCCTACCTGTGCAACCTGGGCTGAGGAGCTGCTTTGGCAGGGGGGTTGGACTCCATGATCTCTAGAGGTCCCTTCCAACCCCTACAGTTCTGTGATTTAGTGATTTATATCTGTCCTAGTTTACATGGAAATAAATAGGAGGCATTACTTTTGGAACACATCCCATTTGATACTTGTCTTATTCATCCAGTACTTACAGAATGTGTGAGTCTGCATTCTGCTTTGTCACTCCCAGTGATCCTTTCCTGTCTGCTCTTGGCTGGTACTCTGAACCACACAGGTGCTGTGTTTATTGGTATTGCTAAGACACTTGAAGTCACTTCTGTGTAATTTGGATTCAGAGCAGATCCCAAAGATTGCTCACTTTATGAGCTCTATCAATCTAAAGAGAGCTCTCTGTGGACAACCCTGCAATTCAGAGCCACAGAGTCCTTTCTGAGTGTTCTGTGACGCAGCCATGTCACACTCTCTCCTCTCTCCAGCAGGCACTGGGCATGGCTCGACGTTGGTCAGATCAGGCTGCAGAATGGAAGAAGCTTTAAACCCATTTTGCTAATAAAACATAATTCAAGCCATAACAAAAAGAATTCATGACACATTTCTGTCTGTCTTCAAAGGACTTAAAAAAAAAAAAAGAAAGAAAGAAGGAAAAGGGTTGCAGCACCTGTGTCAGTTCAAACAAGAGATGCTCCACTTACAGGTTAGGAAACTAAGACGACTACTCATTTTACTACTGGCTACCAAAATAGTGGAAGATTAGGTTTTTTAAAGTAGTTTTCTACTGAGTACGAAGACCAAAAGGAGAGGTCTAAAGATCTTCAAATGTCTGTGCTTCTTTAAATTCCTCCTGCTGTTTATAGCTCTTCTGTTGTATTTTTCTTGAAGAAACAAAAGCCACAAACTTTAGCCTTCTTCCCCCTGCCCTGTTCTCAAGGAAAATGATATGAAGCTAAAAGGCTGCCCTTGGATCTGCTACACGCTGCTTGACAAAACAAGAATCCAAAGCACAGAAAGGGATTTTGATTAATGGCATTCCTGCCTGCATTTAGAATGGAACACACGGTGCTGCACTTCTGTTTCTGCCCTTTGCTCGGGTACCCACAAAACTCAGTCTGCATCCATGCGGTGTGCTCTGTCCGCAGCCTGAAATCAATGAGATCTATGCAAAAAGAGAGCACCTGCCACAGCCTCTTACTGTTTTTATTTATTGTCGGTGTTATTAGACCACGCAGGAACCCTAACCACAAATATTGTCTGAAGCACTGTGTAAACGCTGAACAGAATGATGGCCCTGTCCCAGAGTGATTACAAACTAAACAGAGGACGGAAGACCACAGACGAATACGAAAAGACAGATGGAGAATAAAGGAAATGAGAACGCTCAGTGCGGTTGACAGCAGCAGTACCTCACCAGCAGCATAAAGGTTGTCAAAGCTTCTGCAGACGTCACAGCAAGGAGGGCTTTAAGGAGATTCTGGAGAGCCACCAAAATAAATCTGGGAGTGTTTGTGCAGCAGAGCCTCCAAGTGTAAGAGAGGCCACAGAGGAGAAAATGAGAACGTAGGAGGATGCTAACAGTGGACAAAAGGAGAGGGTACGTTTCAGGGTTCTAGCAGGGTTTAAACCTTACAGCTGCCTGCATTCCTGGCTGTGTTCAACGCTGACCTCTTAGTTTGCTCCTGATCAGTCCTGCTGACCCATATCCCACTCTAAAATAAGGACAGAGCACAGCAGAGCTGGAAGCCCGCTCAGCAGGCAGGGCGGTCACTGGAGCTGCTCTGTTCCCTTGTTTGTGCCTCCTGACAATGAGAGATGATAGGTGGGGGTCCCAGGGGGCCTTGAGAATGAAGATAGGCAGCTTATGCTGATGCAAGATAGGGGAGGAGGAGGCAGCACAGGGATGCGAGGAGAGGAGTGACACGTTCAAAGTGACAGGCTAGGAAAATGATCTTTGAAGCAACAGCAGCAGCATTCAGTATGATTAGGGCAAAGGCAAGCCTGCTTGTGTCAGGGCCAGAGAAAAGGATGTTGCAGCAACCGAGCTGTTAAATAAGGAGAACTTAGGAAAGGATTTTAGGTGCGAGGAAGAGCGAAAGAAGATGCACCTTAAGAGCTGGATGATCTAGGAGCTGGGTGTGGGGTGGTATGAGCAGCTGAAAGATCGAGGCTTTACCGGTATGTAGCAGAGGTCAGAGTCGATGCTGCCACGCAGTCACGTGTGACAGATAGATGGTATGCTGTCCCCAGCATCAGAAAGCAAGGTGGGCACAGGGCTGGGGCACAGAGAATGCTAGCTAGCAAAAGTCCACACGCTGTCTCCCCCTCATCTCCTGTTCCGCTCTTCTCTCTGCAGCTATTAATGCAGACAACTACAGGGGAGCTGCTTAGGATAAACCATCAACTGAGCCAAGAATTTAAAGGCAGTCCTGGTGATATTTCTTTTCTCATGTGGTCTAGATTCTGCTCACATATACCCAGGAGGTTGCGTCTCTCATCTAATGCAGAAAATACAAATCCTTTTCTCCGTGCTCAGTAATAAACTGTGCAGACATTGCGCAGTTTTCTGCTGCATTCCTGGAATAAGATTACCAGCAAGATTAAGGCCTCTGGTCTTGAAGGGAGATTTCACAGGATTAAATATTATCCAGTCTACTTCTGAAACCGAGGATAAAATGCAAGAAAAGACAATGAATTATATTACTTAAAATATCACAGACTGAGACGCTGGTAGACGGGATAATGAAAAAAAAAACAAATGCTTTCCGTGCTGTAGAGAAGGAACAGCAGGGGACGGCAGTTCCCTAGTGCTGCCAGCAGAGGGCGCCAACGGCGCTCCTTTAGACTCGGGAGATGGAAGTCGAGATTTCCCTGGGTAGCATTTCCCAGGCATAAATCAAGCACAAATGAATAACCTTTGATTTATCATTCCTAATGGAGATGTACATCATACTGGCGTGTCATCACATTTCAACGCTGGCCATTACGGTGCCAATCCTGCCGTAATTTTCTTCCGCATCGTAATCGGCGATGAAGACGTACGTTTCCGTTCGGCACAATTAAGATCTGCACGTCTCTTCACGGCAGCTGGGGGCAGTGGGCAGGGTGCCCGCTGTGGCAGGCTGTAACCCCGCGGGGCGGGGCTGCGGGGGCACTGCGGCAGGGGCGAGCGTGGCACAGCCCTTGGGGACGGCGGCAGCGCCCTCTGGTGGCCGCCGGCAGTAGTGCGCCCTGTGCTGGAGGCGGCGCCCGCTGCGCTTGGGGGAGCCGGCCGAGGGAGTGCTGGACAACGTACTCCAGGTGCAGCCTCACCAGGGGCACAGCGCAGGGGGAGGATCACCTCCCTCGACCTGCTGGCCACAGCAGGTCCTTCTCCGCAGAGCTTCTTTCGAGCAAGTCAGCCCCTGAACCTGTGCTGACACATGCAGCTATTCCTCCTCAGCCGTAGAACTCTACACATAAGAACACGTTGCAGTGCAGAAGCAGACCGAGAGAAAAAATGTTCTCCCAATGCTCGCTTAGTAAAATACATTTTACTGAAAAAATGTGGTAGCTGCACGTCACTCTCAGCTTCCTATTTTCACCATAGAATGTGTCGGTAGTGTCCTGATTAAAATTGTACAGTTCTGTAGCAGAGCCTTGGATCTGATCAAAATTGTTAGGATTAAAAGTTGTGCTAAACCAGAGCCTCAGACCTCTTTGAATTTCCATGGAAGGAGTTTGAATTCAAATCCCCAGATGTGAACTTGCACAGATTAATTCTGGGTCAGCACGATGAGCAGGAGGAGGAGCCTGTGTTCCTGGTTTTGTGTGGGTAATCCTGCAAGAACATTTGATTGTGACATTTTATGGGTTGTGAATGACTGAAAGAGAGAGAAAGGAGGCATCGTGACTGTGGGTGAGACTAGCATCAAATTCACAGAGTAATAAGAAACAACTGACAATTATTCATGTGTTTTGCAGATCACTGGGAACAGAAGATATAGGAATAAAAGTGCCGGAGATTATTCAGATGACCGGAAGTTTGAAACAAAGATCAATTCTGTACAGTGTCTGGCAAATGGAACTTCATTTTCGGTTAATTTTTAGGCATCATTATGACAAATGATTCATATTAAAAAAGAAAATCTGAGTTTTATAGGTTAACTGCTGTCCTTAGTTGTCCCCACTTGAATCTAAACAAAAATACTGACATAAATGAATTTGAACTCTGTTACTTTACCTGAATCCAGCATTTGTTCTGCTACAGCAGCTGAATTAAATTCACCCGGAGAGAGAAAAAAGAGTGCAGACCCACAGCTGGTATGATGAGAAAAGATAGCAAATAGGGGAATGAAAATGCACTATCAGGCTGAAGATAAACATACTGGCTGGGAGAGCCTTGGACAAGAAGGTAGAGTTTGAAGTGAAACGCCAGTGTATTTGACAGGAAAGTCAGAATGTTTGAGAGGAGCTTCTGACATGTAAACCACAATCTACTGTACTAATGGATCTGTAACTGCACCAGACCTTGCCAGTACTAATGGATCTGTAACTGCTCCTCTCTGCTGTACTTCCATGAGAGTCCAGGCTATTCCACCTAGAAAAGCATCTGGTCTGCACTTACAAGCCTAGGAGTTAAGAGTTTGGGGCAGAAAGATCTCAACCTATGTAAGCTACTGTCACTTTGCTCAGTGTGTCAGCTGATCCTTAATTACTAAACTCTGATTCAGCTTTTTTGCATGTAGATTTGTTTTTTTCTTTGAGAAATAAAGTCAGAGATTTCTTTACCCAACACAAATAAATTCATATCATTCTGAAAGAATATCTCTGTCACATGGCTGGTTAGATTATAATGCGTTCTTATTTTCTTAATTACCATTTTAGTAAAGCCTCATTGGGATATATCCTCTCTAAAAGTTTTCCCTTCTCCTCACTACGTTTCCCGTCACTGATGAAAGGCATCGCCTTCATCCTGGAGCAGGAGGAGTCTTGGATTGGATCAGCCCTTTCTCTGCCTGTGTGCATCTGGGAGATAAGGAAACGGTACCTAATCTTAAAAGAAAAGATGTTCTTCTGAGTAGCGTCTGTATGTTTCCCTGTGCTTCTCATTTATTAACTTTCACATGTGACACGTGTGTCTGAAAGCCAGTGTGCTGTATTAGGGCTCAATCCCACACTAGCTGCAGGCAGAGACCCCCAGTGCATTCTGTACGATGGATGGCCTTTATGTAATCCCACTGTCAAACAAGCAAACCATTTTGTTGTTGTTGTTAAGAAAGGAACAAACCTAAGACAGAAGGAAGCCTGACTGTGTATGGTTTATGGAGTTTTATTCCTCCCATTTTTACTTGCAGCCTGGCAGTAGGACAACTGTGATGTAATGTCCTGGCCTACATATTGTACAGCACAGTCCCACAGATCTCTTTATTTTCCTGTTGTTCCTAATCACCATTTACTGTTTGAGATGATTTTCAATCATTTCATGTAGAGCTCTGAAGAGAGCAAGAGATCCTCCAAGCCACGTGAACTTGAACAAGGGATCCTCTAAGCCACAAGAACATAAGCAAGAGATCCTCCAAGCCACATCAACTTTTGCATTTGAAGCTGATTTCCGTTTAACCTTCTGAGAGTCATTAGCTCGCAGTGCAGGTGAGTGCAGTTTCTTTGTAAATAAACTCCCTGCATCACAATTTATGCTTAAATTCATAAGCACTAAGAAGGAACATCTGCCTCTCACATACAGCCTGTGTTGGGGCTAAAGCAGGGCTGATTTGTTATCCTTTACTCCAGCACAGCTGCAGCCTGGTATTTCATTCTGCTCCTGCACACCCAAATAAAATGGCCATTTTTATAATTACTACTACTCTGCAGAATCTGAACATAAGCTGCCTCATACTGTCAGAGAATAAAAGCTCATAGTGTTGTCATGGTAGGGGGATTGGAGCGCACCATACTGGGGCAAGTTATACTTTATTTATTGATACACACCATGTGCAAGTTAAAAAAATTGCTAGAAGATACAGTAGCAGGATCTTACTGCGTGGCACACAGAAACTAGAAATACTGTTGCGTTCTGGTGAGAACACTGTTTCATAGAGGAGATACTTTGTGCCTGTGTAGGAGCATAGGCATCTTGTTTTGAGTGGAGGAGACTTCAGTAGGAGGGGCTTTGTATTTCGGGTTGTTAGGATTCGGTATACTGCTGCAAAGTAATCTCATGGAAGTAATGGTGTAGTGTAGGGGAGAGGCATCAGCTTAGGAGTCATGCATTTGCATTAATTATGCAATTTATTTCCCCCTCTTTAATTCTCAGCTTCCCCCTCTGCTTTAATTATCTCAGAATATTTCTATGTGGGTTTTTTTTGTTTGTTTAGTTTTTCTTTGTAGTTTTGTTCGTAACATCTGTTTATGCATTTAAATTTTAGTGTTAATCCCCATTCTTAGGGCACTGTTCCTTCCCTTCCCTGAAGAAGGGGCAGATTTACCAATGCCTTCAGCTTGCTGTGACATTCAGCTGATGTAAAGTTTTCTTATTCAGCACAATGCCTTATTCTTCTAAAAAATACTGATAAATACTCAGGAGTTAGGAAAAAAAATCGACAGTTAGTCAAACAATATATTCAATTAATCACTCTTTTCACTGTCTAAACAGCCCAATTACCACTGTATTCTGGTCTTTATAGTGCTCTTGTCCTACTTCACAGCTTCCTTTTCTTACTCATACTCTGCACAAACACTTGGAAGTGAAGCCTAGGAAAAGCACTGTCATCAAAGCAGAGCAGGACAATGTAAATATTTCATTTCCCAAATACACAATTAAGTTTGTTCTCTTTGTACTATAAAAATAATTACGCCAGAAACCTTTGCTTACTGTTTAAAAGGCAGTGCTAGCTAAATCCAAATTGTAAATAATCTTGGAAGTACCTGAACTTGGATTTTGATCAGTAACTCAGACTTTTCTCCCGCTGGGGTGAGTGTGTGTGCATGCACACTTTGGGAGGACTGGATGTCTGTCACTCAGCATACACGCAGTGGCAATGCTATCCCCAATAACTGATGACATCTCTCATTAGCAGTTTCCCAGCCCCCAGAGCATTTGACCCACAGCTGGGAGATGTGAATTCAGAGCTCAAAGGGGATCTTGACCTTCACAGGGAACATGCAAAAACAAAAGCGTGCAAAGCATGAAATAGGATGAAAGAAGGAAAGGGCTGATCTTCTCCAACGCACAATCAGGATTCAGAATAGTTATATAGAGTCACTGATGCTAGGAAAAGCCTAACAGATGGAATACTTAATCGGAAGAAGGCAACGTGGGGTTCCAGCTCTGCTCTACTGTGTATTTTTGTATTAGGCATTCAGTAGTGCAAGGAATGAAATCCAAGTTTTTCCTCTTCAGCCTGGTGCTGGAACCATTCAGCTATGGCATTGCTCTCGCTCTGTGTGCTGCAGGCATACCCTGCCACTGTAAGGTGGAATGCCTTCAAAAAGATTATTAAAAACCCTGGCAGACAGCTGAACACTACACAGCCACTCACTCCTCCACAGAAGGGGGAAATCAGAAGGGTAAAAGTGAGAAAACTTTTGGGTTGAGATAAAGACAGTTCAATAGGTAAATAAAAGCTGCACATGCAAGCAAGGCTGAATAAGGAATTCATTCATTACTTTGCAGCCATTTCCAGGAAAGCAGGGCTCTGTGAGGAAGTGGAAAGGTCTCAACATCATGCAAGCAGTGTTCAGCAGCAACAAACACTTGTGTGCTGTCAGTACTGTATCAGTCAAAATCCAAAACATAGCACCATACAAGCTAAACTCTAAGCCAAAACCAGTACATATGAGTAACAGATGTTAGTACAGTGGCAATGACTCTGTCATACTCATCTTTCTGCAACACTGTTAGCTCTGATACCTTTTTCAATCAGCCTCTTCATTCCAAGTCAAGTAACCTATACCCAGAGCTACCTGTGCGCTTCTTTTTGTAACGTATCACTGTCATCTTTACTCTTGACATATCACCATTACCTCTTATTTCCCTATCCACCTATGCTGCAGTCTGCACAGTCTTCTGATGTACAGTGCAACCTTTTTTCATTTCTTCCCTTTGTCCCTTCTGCACAGATTGCATCCATCAATATTAACATTTCAGCTCTCTGATTTATCTCATTACATTTCTGTGTTACCGGACAAATCGTAATTTCCTTCTTGTAATGTCACTCCGATCTCATTTCCCATACCCTCTGCATTTGCATATAGACAATTACTGGGTTTATTGCTTCTTCCTTCCTACTGGCCTTGGCTTTTCTCCGTTGTCTTTATCTTCCAGCATTCAATATTTATGGAAAGAGCTCTATATTGAATTGCGATATCCCAGCTAAGTTCACAGCTGCCTGAAATAGCATCTCAGTACAATCTCCTGTACTACAGCGGTCAGTTATTAAATATAAACTGCCCATCTTTTCCCCAAATAAGAAGATTTGGTCACATTTCCAGTCTCATTTGCTGCATAAGAGGTCCAAATAGACCACTTGAGCTTTTATTTATGTGGAAAACTGTCATGCGCCAGTTAAGGGCTACATTCTGCAGAAGAAAAACTGTCCTATCACTTTGCAAGAAGACACGATTTGTAAGTAGTGGCTTCACGGATGTGTGAAAGATGAAGAGGGACTACTTTATCAGGTTGAGTAAACCTCTATCTCACATGCTTCGTGTTAAGAAGCAATCCAGTCGTCTGCATCTTGTGGCTAAAGGAGCAAATGTGGCACGTGAGAACTGCAGCTGAGAGCAATGCTTAAGGGTCTGCACAACTGATTGTGCCTGAATGCCAGTCAAATGCAGCCTCATCCAGGGAAGACCAAAGTATCCTGGAGGACTCACACCATTTCTCTCCCACCTGTAGGCAGTTCCAGCTGTGGAGTGCCCGTATGTCCCTGCTGCCCTGACAAGGACCGCATTTTAAATGTTAGCTCAGTACTTTGTCTCAGCACTCATCTAAAACTTAAAGCCCAGACCTTGAGGTTCCTCCCAGAAACTTGCAGAAGGCCTCTGTCCTCAGCTGAATTCCTCCCCTGAACCTCAAGGCCATAGCTCCAATCTCCCAGGAAAATAAGGGCTTTAAACCCTCCCGCAGACCATCTCCTCCTGAAAAGCAGAGGTATTTATATTTATGTAATTGTTCACTAGATGGCAACCTTAGCTTAAAAATAAGTTCCTTTGCCCTCAGTTATGCAGAAAAGTTGAGCTAATGTGAGCTTAGAGGGAAAGTAGTCAAGAAATGCCAAATGCCGTGCTTCAAGGGTGGAAAAATGCAGTATCTGCTGTGATGCTAATGAACTATTTCAGATCATAACAGAAATCAATAATAAAAGAGGGGGATGAAAGAAAAAAAAAAAATTGGTAAAACATAATGTTCTCATTCCTGAGTGGTTTCAGTATGCTTTATTAATCTGAAGGAGTGCTTTAGCTCTTCTGATGCAGAGGAGGTCAAGAGGGAAAGGAGGGATGCGGGTTAGGCCCTGAAGTAGGGATAGGAACCTAACGTGCAACAAAATAAAACCACATGTGAATAGAAAAGAGAGATGCTAGCCAATCTGGTGGCATAAAGATGTGTGCCAAAATTTGTTAAGAACAGAGTCATGGTGTGATCAGAGCTAGCTACGTGGCCACGGGCTCTCTTTGGGCTGGAGCGACCACGCTGGCACAGAATTGAATTTCTCCTGCTTTTGTCTGTCAGTTGTTACTTGCCTTTTATCCCTGCTGAGGGAGACAGCTGCTTGCATTTATTACCTCCGCTGCCAAAGTAGGTTTGTTACCCTTTGTCCCTTGTGCTGCTGATGTAATGACACCCCCAGAGCTGTGCCTGGGGGCAGGCTGTGTGCTCTCATGGCTGCCAGCAAGTGCCTACCCATAACCTAGTGCAGGTATACCTGCTGGGGCCCATGGGGGGCACAAACAACAGGCTGCGCGCTCATTAGCAGCTGCATGCTGGTAATGAATTGGGTAGCTGTAAGTAAAGACCCTTTTGCTGCCAATAACACGGCCTGTTAGTGGTTTATAGCACAGTTTTATAATTGGATTTCGGACACGAGGCAAGATTGACAGTCCTCTACAGAGGCAACATCTGGAATCAGGTGAAACTATCATCAAAGGGGACTGTGACGCTAGCTTAACTGCAAGCCATGCTGATAACATTCCCATTCACTTGGACAAGAGCCCTTGATGCCAGAGCCAAAACCTGACAGACCTCAAAAAGCCACTCTCCCTTTCTGTTCATGTATTCTTCTGCAAACAGCTCAGAAATTCGGCACTGAGAAGTATTTTTCACAGCCAATGCATGCCTCGTCCAAGCAGAAACTGGAAAAGCCCCCTGAGACCATATAACTAGATTTATTAAGGTCTGATTAGACTTAGTATTGACTCTTGACTCTGTCTGTACTCCCTTTGCATATTTTTTATCACACTGGGGATTCAAGAATATGAAAATTTATATCTTAGTCAAAAGTTTGTGCTTTTCCCACTAAGTAGAAAAGATCAGTCAACAAATCCATCAGGTGTCTTGCTGCATTTCTTGCTCTGGAGCTAGAAAGCAAGCATCTCAGTTCCTTTGTGCCAAGAATGGTGCCAGTGATCACACTTGTGAGGACCATTTCCTCTAACAGAAAAGAATTTGATGGAAAAATGAAGGGAAAAAAAAAAAACAAAAACAAAAAAAAGAAACCAACAATGATTCTTGGGACACACATTTTCAGTTCTCTGGAAAACTGCATCCTCATTTGCTTGCTGGCTAGCAATTCACGCACTGCACAGGATGATGAATATTAAGCATGCCCTTATTGTCTTAGGGTGGCTGGCAAGAGGTTCAGACAGTCAACAAGCACTTTTGTATCCAAACTGCCGGGCTGTGCACTTTGCAGGGCAGCAGGATGGGGTTGCTGCTTGTCTTGTGCTGTGCAGAAGTGCCATGCCAAAGGGCTGCTGTGAAGGGCAGGTTTAGCTCCTCACTCTGCCACTAAGGAGCACTGAAGCTGCAAATAGTGCTGCCAGAAAAGGAACTTGACCGCTGTTGTATCTTGAGAGCAGAGTCTGAGCAGTTCTTAATGCTGTTTTTGAAGGAAAAAGTAGTACCAGCTCTGAGTTTCTTCTAAAATATCTGTGGTACTGAAGTAGCCGAAGGAAATACCCCTATCCCCTTTCAAACAGAGCAGGAATGGTTTAACATGCAGCTGATTCGTGCTATTTGCTGCAGAATCGTTTTGGCTAATATTAAGCACTTTCAGAATATTATTTGCAGGTTGGGGTGACTGATAGCCTGTTAGGATCCATCATGTTGGATGATGTCACTGCTGCTAAGACAGACCACTGCACAAGGATGATGCTTCCAGAGCCAATACATTTGATTACTCAGATCTGCATACGTAATAATTCTGTGGACTAATAGCTGTCACCAGACATTTATCCCAGTAATGCCATTTACTCTTCTGTGCTTCCTTAAAGACAAAAAATACAAGTGCTACTACAAACAGGGCCAGGACAGTTAGCTTACAGCACGCTGTTGTGAAAAAAAAACATCTTCCTTTATTACAGATGCACTCTGTTTCTTCTTACTCATGCTCTTCTCCTTGAGGCTGAAACAAAACCATATAATCAGGAGCTGGAAACCTGCTCCCTCTCCACAAAGGGCAGCACACAGCAGCTGGCAGATGCCAGCAGCCACCAGAAGCTGATGAGAAGTACAGTTTTAGCAGGTGACACCAAGGAGAGGCAGCATCCCAGCAGCCATTGCTGCCCTGGACACCACTTCTGCTTTTGCCCCACTTCCATCATCGCTCTCCTCCCACAGCAAGTCACAGAAGTCAGTGGAGGCAAAACCTAGGGCAACTGAAGTGGCAACTGCTGGAACCTTCTGTGTCATTGCTCTTCAGGCTCCAGCAGGGAAACATCTCATAAAATATAGCCATGTATGTTTGTACCCAGTGGATGCATGTAACTTAAGGATGGAAACCTTTCTTTGTTCTTCACAAGAAAGACTACAAGATTCTATAAGAAACGTGGTGTTACATTTTTGCATTTGTTTTATGTATACAAATCTGCTTTGGCATCATGCCTACGTTGGTCTTTTTTCATACGATTTGTAACACTGTGGGACAGTGATGACAGAATAGAGTTCCCCACTGGGAAAGACTGCCATAGTCTGTGTCTGCTGAAGCCAAGCAAAGAGTATTTGACTGATGTTCAAAAATCCTTGCCAGTATAAACAATGATGTTATTCTTAATAAAGTCAGTTACTGTACTTCAGATAGTATTTCTGCCACCTGAACTCATGCATTTTGTTAAATACCACATTGGAAGGCACTTTATGAAGGTCCTGTCTGCAAGCCTCAGTTTATAAGCGTGGATTAGCCTGGGTAATGTGCTTAACTTTATTTATTTTTTCACCAATTAGTTATTAAATACAAGAGTTACCAGGAGGATACCGCTCATTGATCTATCCTAACATCTTGTGGCCCTCACCGGCAACCATCATGCTGAACTGTAGGGCTTTAAGCTGTAGAACCACAGAATCATTAAGACTGGAAAAGACCACTAAGATAACCAAGTCCAACCATCTGCCCAACACCACCACACCCTCAGTGCCACATCTACTCATTACTTAAACACCTCCAGGAGCAGTGACTCCACCACCTCCCTGGGCAGCCTGTGCTGCTGCCTGACCACTTTTTCTGAGAAGTAACTGCTCCTAATATCCAACCTCCCCTGGCACAACTTAAGACCATTACCTCACATCACTGTTACCTGGGAGAACAGGCCAACCACTACCTCTCCACAGCTTTCATTCAGGGAGTTGCTGTACAGAGCAATACAGTATCCCCTGAACCTCCTCCAACTCCTTCTTTTCTAATGAAGTTCCTTCCTCTACACCACTCTTTTTACCTGTGGTTAAGTGATACCAAAGTAAAAAGAAGAAACCAATAATCTATGTAAATAAGGAGAGAACTTGCTCCGTGTTCACATCTCTGCACAACCACCACCTGCAGTGGGGGATACAATAGAGATTCAAACCCATTTACATTTCCTAATGTGCTGCCTTTCATAGAGAGATCAGCTAGCATTTCATTTCCAAGGTAAAATACAGCCAGAAGGAAAGCTCCATGGGCAGCACAGTACCAGGACACTCAGTTCTACCCTCTGTTTTTCCCCATTTGTTTGCCCTGTTATTCTTCTGGTCTCTCTTCCTTTTACAGTTGAATTAAGACTTACAGAATGCCTCCAGGTGGTGTCTAGTTTGCCTCTGCCCAAGCCTCATGCAGCCCCATCTTCAGGTCCCATCTTTGGTGCAGCTAAAAAATACAATACAAGGAAACACAGGCACTGCTCGCCCCAGAGAGGTTTGGGTAACTGAGGGACATGCACAGTGGGTACGATCTAATGCCAAGCTTTGTGCTACACTTTATTCCTGAGAGACATTCTTGATTGCTGCAGCTGTAACACAGAAATAACGATTTCCTATTCCAGTTTACAAGTGGCAGTAATGGAGAAGATGCTAAAATCCGTCCACTCTCCTTACACAATTTTGTCTGTCTCTTATAATGAAGACCTTCAGTGACATCTGTGATTCATTCTGTTAAACAACTACCTGTGGTGACAGCTGACATTAGCAGCATAGACCCCAGCTATCTGTGTTACTATTACTACTATTAGGATTTCAACTGGACAGTAGTTCAGCACAAATTAAGAATGAGTTTTCCCCACCTTGCAGGAGCAGCTCTGTACAACTAATACAAAAGAACCACCTCCTCTCCCCTTCATCAGCAGCTCCACTGGAGCAACAACAGGACTATGACTAGTCCTTGTCCAACAGCTCTTCCATGAAGAATATGTTGTGTCCTTTTTTTTAAACGGACTTAACTGTATGAAGAGACATTTATCTCACAGTCCTGAGACTCACATCAAGTGAGTTGGGAAGCCAAAGAACTTATTTTCTGCGACTGAAATACAAGAGTGGGATTTGGGCTTCACTTTCCAAATGCTTGGTGTACGCTACTTGCCTGAAGCTGGACATGGAGGAGAAATAGTAGTAAGAAGGCAAAGTATCTCATACAGCTGTTGAGGACAGACATTCATACAGAGCTGCAGTGGTAGTGGAAGGGGAGCTAAGTGTAGCTGAATGAGCATCCTTGATGGCAAGTTTTGACCTGAGCATTTCCAGCCCCCTTCAGGATCCCTGCTCCATAGCTTTGTTCTGCACCCTTGCCTCTTGGCCTGAGCCCTGGGCAGGGCAGTAACTAGGCATCCCTTCCTCACCCCAGGCCCCCAGATCTTAAGCTGTGTCAAAACAGGATTTCAATTTACTTTCTTTGACACAGGCAAGCAAGCCAAAATAAAGGAAAAGATGACTGCAGCTGGCAGTAAACCATCCAGTATTTCTTTCTGTTCCTAGCTCAGGCTCACAGGGAGGAAAAAAAGTCTCAATTTTTAGAATATTTTCATCAATTTAGTTAGCAGGAAACAAAGGTAGGAAGCTGTTATCACTCTGCAAGGCAAAAAGCAGACCATAAAGCACAGCATTGTACCTGTAAGGAACGTGGGGGAATGAAATTGTCCCGATACAAAAATCGCATACCTTTTATTTATTTATTTTTGTAAAGCTTTCGCAGCATTTTCCCCAGATCTTATTAAGTACATCTCCATAGGGCCTTGCAGGGTGTTTGACAAGCATTAGATTAAATGGATTAAATGTACAGAACTTCTCTCTCCCTGTACTTACACCTCACTTGTTCCATTCACATCACTGGACGCATTTCACCAGTTAGGGTGAGAGCAGAGCAGAGCCCCCAGTGTGTTCCTTGAGTAATTATTTCCTTACAGCTTATTAATGCACAGCAGGAGAATAATTCCTTCAGTAAGTGCTGGTAGAAGGATTAGATAGCCCAAGCAATCATCCATTTGCACTGAGCTGCAAAGTCCTCATGTGAGAGAAATTAGAATAACAAACTCTAGAGCATTCTGAATCTGCATTCTGAAAGTACTGCAGCCCTGGCCCTGACCCTGTGGCCACAGAAGCAAATCCAGTCCAGTTGTGTAGGTTCAGGGGCAAAATCCTCAGCAGAATGTTTCCAGTAAGGGCCACCCCTGTATTTGCTCCATCCTCTGTCAGCTCCACTTACTTATCCCACAGCTGCCTCCACTAACCTTCTCTCTCTGTCTCTCTCTTTCTATCCAGGCGAACAATAGCAGAATCAGGTCCAGGTTTTAACAGCTTTTGCTGCCATCAGCAAAGTACACAAATGGAAAATGCATTTAGCCAAATCACTGTTCCTATCTTAATTTTGTCTGAAATTAATTCAAATGGAACTATCTTCCCCTAAAGCTCAAGGTGGATAGTATATAATTTGTTCCTCCTCATTTGTAAAGGAAGGAAGGAAAAACCTGGCAAGCTGAATACAAAGTATGAAGCAGTGAACCTGTTGTTACGATGTATGAGATCAGTGATACATTCACAAAGAAGCTAAAATAACTAATGCATTATAGAAATGGGATGTAGTCTGGAAGTGAAATAAGCAGATGTGTGTTTGATTACTGTTCCCTTTGGAAAGGGCCCCGCTTTTTCATTATTACTATTTTCTGAAATGTTTACCTCCATTTACTTTGGATTTTTTGTTTTACAAATTGTGTTTCTGGGAGCTTTAAATCTGAGGGTATATTGTTAAGTGGTAAAGCAGAAAATTTCTGTACAATATAACTTAAGTGTGGGTTTCAAATTTTCTGACATGAACGCTGACTTTCCAAAACTACTCTAAGCTCTAGCTAGAATTGTTCTTCCACTTTAAACTGATGGTCAACAGCCTATGGAAAAAAAATTTAACAAGAGCAACAAGGGGCCCTTCATTTTATACAGACAAAATCAAACTGAAAACATTCCATCTGAAATCACCCTGGAGCTGGAGGCAGGTGCTTGGCCTCCACCCCAACAAACACTGAATTCTTACTCTGGATGACCAGAGCAGCAATGGAGCTGTATTCCACGCTGTGTTACTGTCAGCACTCTCAAGTGCTGACTCATGTATAAAACTATAACGAATAAAAAAATCTGGGAATCACTGGGATGATTATTCATCTGATTCAAACAGAAGATCCCAGCTCCTAGATCCTTCTGTACACCTAAGGCACTACTTGGGATTGAAAAAGAAACCAAAACAAAAAGGGAGCTGCTCTTATTTTTGCAGGCGTGCAGAACTGTGTTCAGGAAGGAAACAGACCAGTCTATCTGCCACAGTTTTCCATAGGTATCCCATAAAACGACATCACAAAATGACCGGATAGAATCAGTACAGCTGGAAAACCATGGGTCCTATGGAGAAAAAAAATGACAGTAGCAAAACAGAATTCACTCTTTACAGCATATTTGTTGAGATGGTGGGTTTAAAAAATACCAAAACAAGAAGTGGATGGTTATAAAATAACTGGGAATGCATTTAAACTTGGGAATTAGATTATCTCTGGACATAGAACAGTGAAATTGTGGAACAACCTTCTAACAGAAGCAGGCAAGTCAAAAAAAAAAAAAGTTTTAACATCTTGCTGGCTGGTTTGTGAAAAGGCTGATGTGTCAGTACTGCCTGGTAAAAACAGGGACGGGACCTGATAGTGCAGGAGGTTCCTACATTAAGGACCTTCTCATTGTGAATATTACTTTTTTGTAGAAGCAGTTTTACTACATCACTGAGCCCATTTCTGCCCTGTGCAAAGAGACCTGGGGCGTAACAAGGTCTTGCACAGAAGCAAATTTCAGAATAAACCTCTAAATGTAATCTGTATGTCCAAACACCAAGCTCTACCAAGTAAATGGGGCTGTATCCATTTGCCTCAGAGAGAACTGAACCTCTGAACCTCAGTAAAATTAATCACAGGGTATTATGCTAAGAGCAGCAAGAGATAATTTCTCAAGTAGGTCCCAAATACCGTGAAATACTTCAGAACCAAATACTATGCTAGGACAGACTAGGACATTGTTTGACACTCTGACTTATCTGCTTGTCATTTTGGATGGCAAAGGTCTGAATTAGCTCATAAGCAGTCCCTTCTGGCTGCTGTGTGAAAGCATTAATTAACAGAGTTATGTAAATACAAATTTTGACAGGACAAAGATACTACATACACATCTTCCTTAATACATATTGAGGGCCTCCTTTTCCCTGATCACCAAAGAGGTTATCATAATGACTACAGCCCAAGGCAGTGTTCTGAGATCCTCATGCACCAGTGATGTTGTGAAGAGACCACCAATCTTGATGGCTGGAGTGTGCCTGATTTACAAACTTGGTTTCTGTTTGTGAGGAATATGTGCTTTTTTTTTTTTAGAAGACAAAAGATAAAATGTCTTCTTTCCTAACTGTTTAATCCACTGCCAAGTTCGAACACTTCAGCACTCAAGAACAGTTAATGACAAAGCTGAATGTGCAGCCTTAATTGTACTTCAGCATGGATCATATCCTACACAGGCACTCTTCCAAAGGCCAGTTTTATTCTCTAGTTCTGTAACTCTTAGTGTTTTGAGCTAGAGAGTTTCTTTAGCACTACCCAGTTGGGCTTCAAGCCCAAAGATGTCTCAACTATGGATATCTGCCGTTACATCACATACTTCCACTGCAGCTCTTTTTAATTAAAATGGATTACTTCTTTCAGCTGAGCTACTAAATCTGTTTTCTCTTGGTACTTGGGCCAGAAATTTTATTGCCACTCTCACTGCAATTGCCTGCTAGCCTTCCCTAGCTTGTATCGATCTGACACAATCCACATTTATAGATGCCTTCTGAATCTCTGTTTGAATTCAATCTAAAATGAAGTCGATTTGGCCACATCTTTCCTCCAACACACCCTTAAACAATATAAAAATAGCTTCAGCTCTTCTACAGCTCAGATCTCTCTGTGGCAGACTCAATATTAGTGCACTGTTACCCATCTCCAGGGTCAAGCTCCTGCAGCCCAGCTGAACAGAATAACAAATACCATGGGAAAAAAAAAAAAGTTACGGTTACAGCTACAACTGCTTATTGCTAGATACATGTGGTCCTACTTTTTGATGGTCCAGTCTTCTGTCCTATCCAGGTCAAGCTTGGCCATCTGCATACATGGCAGGAGCAGTCACTTTGCTACTGTAGCTGCTGCAATGAGCTCTGAGCTTATTGCTCTGTAAAGTGGCTAGCTTGCTTTATAAGCTGCTTGCTTTCATCCCCACTTGTCTTCAAGAGATAAACATGCAACTGGTTAACGGTAGGACAAAGAGGTGTTACAACTTATTATCAAATGCCCTCAGGCTTTTTGACTAGTGTTGTTGCTTCACTGTAGCTTTCAGAAGTGTCAGCCACATACACTGAACCTGCAGGCACAGAAGAAGACTGGAAGTCAGCAGACACTTGCCAATAGTCTGCTTTACAACCTCAGCTAGTTACTTCTATTTAACTTGTCATTTCCACTTCTGCCCTTTGTTGACTTCACTTTAAAGAGAAAAAAGTCTGGGACAGATACAGCACAACGTGACTGGCACTTTCTTGATGTTACAGATGTGAACACAGTATAAAATAAGGGAGGAACAATAGAAATAATCTTCTGTCCTTTCCCTAGCATTATCCCCCTTAAATCAAGAACTGGTGTGGCCAAATGCTATTCAGGTGTGAGGTATCCAGCCTATGCTCATTACCTTCAGATTAGCCCATACTGCAAAGAATCATCTAAACTCAAAGTACTTTCAGCATCTGGGTCTCTAGCCAACAGTAGTGAAACACAATTAGTACTTCTCAGGAGATCTTCAATGCTGCACAATGATCAGTTCACTCAAGATTCATTACCCGAAAATAAGAAAGATTTATAGGCTATTAAGAGAGATACATATAACAGCTTTCTGCAGCCATTTTGTAGCTTAGCATCTTACAACCATCTGGACTTTGACAGTAACAGACTAACAGTCTAACATGACTTTGCCTCACATCCATTTCCTTTTCCAATTCCTAGCAGAGATGATGGATTACCAAGCCAACCCCTGAGGCATGCTGGCTTCCTTGGCTGACTCAGGAAACAAGCACACCAAATAAATGATTCAGCTTTTGGCCACACTGGCATTTATGGAAGGCATCATTTGCCTCTGTGCCCCAAATGCTGATGACATCCATTCTATAGGATTAAGTGAATAACCAAGCAACAAACTAAAAGTTATTTTAACTTACAGGTGAAAGGCCAGCAGGTAAACAAGTGCATGCTAATTTCTACTAGCAACTGTATTAAGACCATTCAACAGTTTTTAACCCAGCTTGTACACATTCCTGATGGAAGCCAAAGCCTGCTAGCATATCACTGTCAACACCTCAACCACCTAAAATCATCTTCTATTTACAAAGAAAACATTTCCAAGTGTTGATATTTAAGGATAAGAGTAACAATCAATTGATTCTATAGCAACATCACTCAGTCCATAATGACAAAAATGCTTCACGGAATAGTTCTGCAAAAATTTGGGTCAAAAAGACTCCATTCTAGTCTGCTGCCACTGCATGCTCCCCAGCCTGTATCAGGTTGACTTGCTCATTTTACATGGGTTCTCCCTGCTGGCCTCTCACATTCTGCTTCTGCACCAAGGCAGAGTAAGAGGCAACGTACTCCAGGGTGCATTAGCCACCACCAATCTGACGCAAGAAAAGTGCTAATGCACCTTTGAATGACACCATACTGAGTACTGAAAACACAAACACTGCATATTCAGGGCAACAGAAATGAAGGCAGAGCTTTTGGCAAATGAAACCGCAGGGTGCAGTGGAAAGTGGAAATTGGCAGTGAGCTAGAAGCAGAGATACACCAAAAACAAAGGGAGAAAAACAGGAACTGTTTCCTGGCAACAGAGCAGGATGCAGTGGTCTGTTAGCTGGGAGCCCTGAAAGTGTAATTGCTTGTGTGCAATCTGGACCATCCCACTCCTGTTTAAAGAGGTCTTGTTTGTGTTGTAAACACATTACCCTAGAACATGTGCTGGTGATATCTTCCTGCTTGGCAAACGAGGAATTTGTTTCTGCTCCATGCAGTAGCACAGTGCCCGCAATATCATTCTGCAATAATTGGAATTTCAGAAATAGCAGTACAGATAGTTAAGGCCCTGCTGTGTGAGTGGTTTTATGAAGAACCAACCCATGGAAAGTCACCTTTGCAATAGGTTCACGCGACTAAATGTACATCTGTGTTTTTCAAAAGAAAAATGCAAACAAAATGAGAGACTCAAATTACATATGAAAATAAATGCTTCCCCTTGGGTAGGAAACCACCTAATCAACTTGTTCAGAGATAACCAGGTGAGGAGAAGCAGTTAGAAATTGAAGATAGTCCCTGTGCATTTGTTAATCCAAAATCTTATTTCCTCACTTGCTCTGCTAAACCTCTGACTTAATTTGTGCAAAAGGAAATCCTTCACTGCCTCACTGTGTGCAAGACACGCCATCCTGTGCTTTCTGATCCCTGTGCCTTCTGCTTACTGTCAGGAGCAAAGCTGGCATCTTGCTCTAAATGTCTATCCTCTATGGTACTTCTAGGGCAATATGAGTAATGAGCACACACACAAAAATGCAAACTGTTTCAAGATCCTGTCCTTTAACTTACCTTGACTGGTTTATCTGGAACTTTAGACGAAGTTTCTAATTCTATATGAGAAAGTCAGGCAGCCAGCAAAGCCTATTTCGCATATCCTGTTTGTAGTTACAGTGTAGGACGGTAGCTCACAGATCATTGATGGGTTTCCTATTTCTCTCTGTACACTCGCTCTTAGAATCATAAATGCTGGAATAGATGTCTATGATCATCCAGTCCAACAACCATCTACCATCAATATTGCCCACTAAATCATGGCCCTCATTTTCCCTACTGACTATCTGAAATACTACGCTTCTGATCCAACGCCCCTTACTTCAACTCACCAGTGAATATCACGGTGGCATACAACAGTAAACCAAAGGGATATTTAGCCTAGTGTACTTTCTCCAGGGGTGGCCAATATCAGACATCAGTAGCTGCATGCCAGAAGAGAGAAATACTTAGATACTTCCCCTCAATGATTTTGGGATCAAAATCCCTGTACCAAGAAGCTATCTGGCACATCGTAACCCATGCTCAACTTTTCTGCTTTAAGTCTTTTGAGCCTTGTACACTTCCATCATCTGCAATAGCAACAAATAGCTCTGCTGTTCAGCTTTTAGTTGCATGAAGTACATGAGCTGACCACAGACCTGTTCAGACGAGTGCCTTTTCCTTCCTTTACTGCCTGATGACACTTCCACCAGCAAAATTACGATCCTTCTTTCTCTAGCCAATTTTGAAAACATAGTTCTGTAGCTCTTAGAAGTAAAAACTCAGGACATTGGATCTGGAAAATTAATTCTATTTGATGTGGTTTCAGCAAGCTATTTGTATGATTTTTGCACTGTCACTTCATCAGTTTCTTCCTTCTGAGTTGTACCTGCTGCTAAGAGAATTGCAAATAGAGCAGAACGATTTTCAGAGTTCTATTTGCAGGAAGGAGGCATTAACTCTTTTTCTCCTGGCAAATATAACCAGAAATAATATGGTTGTAACTTTTCCAGCAGGTGTATATTAAATGTGTTATTCACCAATATGCACATCCCTGTTGGTTGTAGTTAAGAGGATTCTGATCCACAGACTACTGAGACCCCAAATGAGTACCGACCACACTGTAGGACTCAGCTTGCTTTCATCTCTGAAGCGTCCTTAGGTCACACAAATGCCAAGTTCAGGACAGTTTACTCCAGAGCCCAGATTTTCATTGCTCATCCCTTAGGAATAACAATCCCATGTAACTGTTTCTACTTACAAGCTCAACAAAAGTGCCAGAATTGTGACTGCTTTATAGTTCTTCGATTTGAAGATTGTCTTTCAGAATGGTGGAGATAATCCTGAGTTTTTGAATGGTATGGACTGATCTACATTTGAAATCTAGGTAAAGTTAGAATAACACAGAGTGCAAATACAAAATGCAACAGCTACTGCTAAAGTAATCTGTGAACAGAAAATCATTCTGGTATAATTAGGAAGTAAGCTAAACTAAATCAAGCTGGAGTCGAACACAAAAAACTATGAGATAGAAGTGTGCATACACAGTATGATTTACTCAGGAATTTCTTAAAAGCCATTCCAATGTAATGCCACACCTGTATCTCAAATCTTAACAACCTCACTCACCAGGAGATGGGTAACATGGCTAATTTTCCCAGACGAGAAGCAGAGCACCAAATTAACACAGTGGTGTTGCTTTTAGTATCAAAGCAAGCTCATTTAAAGCTCAGGTACTCATTTACAGTACTCCAGGAAGGCACATGGTTAACAGAATATGAGCAGGCACAAACACCAAAGCTGCTATTAGCCTAGTGATCTTTTAAGATGGAAGGTTATTTCATTCATGCTTGAGGCATGGTGGTTGTGTTCTTATTTTCCCCACACTTCCAACCTGTTAGAGGGCTACCTGGGGCAGGTGACTACAACTACCACTGCTCTGGAGGAAGGCTGTTTTGCTTCTGTTTACAGCCCACCCTGCACAAGGTACCAGACATAAACCATTCAGGATCCTAACACCAGAATTTCCTCACGTGGCTTTTGCAGGTTATCTTCTGTCACTCTCAGTGATCAACGGTGTGAATCCATTTTATATTGCATTTCTCTGAATAAGATTGTATGTACTGCCATGGTTTTATGATTTTCATACACACACAATCAGTTGACTGCCTCACAGTAGAGACAGGTCAGTAGAAGGATAATTAATTGCTAAATTACAGTGAAGAACTCTCTAGTGCTTTACAGTCCAAGCATGTGTACACCATGAATCCCAATACTTAGCACACATTCATGCCAAAAGTAACTGACTTTATGGTGTCTAATGAGAAATGTTTGTTTTTAGGTTCCCCCTCCCCCCCCCCCTCCTCCTCCTCCTCCTCCCCCCCCCCAAAAGGGAATTTTAAATACCTGCCTCTTTCTGGTGCTAATTTTCCTGCTCTTAAGTAGCAGTCAGTCTCTAGATATAAAACTGGACAACAGAATTATTTAGGGCTTAAAATTCTGAATGCTGCCCATACATTACTACAATTTGATCTACTGATTTGTTTTGTATTATAAAGCCATAAACCTGTCTTGCAATCATAATTTTGTTCAATATCCATTGGTCTCGCTGTAACAATTTTAATTATTGTTTTTATTTTTAAAAGAAGTGCGATGACCTAGAAGAACTGAGCATTTTCATGGTCTACTCTGATGGTACTGACCCATACTCATCTCAGTTCTACAAACTTAGTCCTTTGACCTCAACTCTCAAACAATAAAAGGAAAATGAGAAACAAAATATACCATATCTAAATTTTAATATCAGCAACAGCTCTGCAGATGAGCAGTCTGAGCTCAAACACCCTCTCCAATCAACACTGACTCCACCGATTTTGGCAACTATTAACAGACCCATCTAATCTTGCATCCAAACAGACCAAATTTTGGGACATCAATTAATGTTCTGATGTGGGAAGAAACTATTTTAATAATCAGAGTTAGTTCTAGCAATAATTCCTTCAAGTGAAAAAAGTTTAAAATTATTTGTATCCAGCTTCTCTTCAGTTAATCTTCAGGTATGTTCAAACACAGCTTCAGTTTCTAAGTCTATTTATAGCTACTCTTTAATTATTTATTTTCTTTTATGATTAGCAGATCATGGATTTTGATTTATTTGTATTGATTAACGACATCACAAGAATTGCTTGCAGCACAGAATTTCTACTAATATTTGGCTGTTAATAAACTAGGCCGAAGCTACTGATACAGTCTGGTTTGTTTAGCAATAGGGATCAGTACATTAATTTAGCAGAAAAAAAAAAATCAATGAGTGCTAGATCAAAAACTTTCCTTTCCAACTCTGCTTAGTGCATGAACAAACCTTGTTTTACTCAATGATTCTACTTCACAAGAAGCACTAGTCATAATAGACTACTTATTGCATTTCACCAGGTGCAAGGACATTTTACTAGATTTTCAAGTATATTGTTTTGAAAATTGCTTATTATGATCTAACAAGCAATGGAAGTTTGCCAGATAGGGGAAAAGCAGCTAAAAGGTCAGCCAAAAGTCTCCATGATGAAGCTGATGATGGAAAACTGGGGACAAAATACGTGGCCGAAGACCACTGGGGGCCGCTATCACACATCCCGAGAGGGACATTACCATATAATAACGAGTTCTTGGAAATGAATGAATATGCATACAAATGTACTGCATATGCATATATTAAGTGTTCAAATGTAGAACATGAACTCCGAGAAAGCATGCTTGTTTGTCAAGTTGCCTGGTACATATTGGGAGGAATAAAGGAATGCTGCTTTCTAATACCACATTGTAGTTAGAGAGTTTTTTTCCCAGATTTCAGATGACACTACCATCAATAAATATTTGATGGTCATCATCCAAACTTCACACAACAAATAAATACCCAACAAATTGCTAAGAAATCATTTAGGAGAAAAACCTCACTTGTAAATATAAAAGCTAACATGCTTTAGTGCTCAATACTGTAAAATGAATTCCTCTGAAATTCAATAGCTAGTAGATCTTTGAATACCCCTCAGTCCAAGGGAAAAGGAGTAGCAAATTTGCATCAATGTCAGGCAGCCAGACTAACAACTCAGTATCCCAAGACAAAGAAACATTTGGTTGGGCTCAAAGAGTGATGACATTCCCACCACACCCACCACCATCTCCTACACTTGTAACAGCAAGCAAAACAGTATAAGTAAAGTAATCAAATAGCGTTTAAATTTTAATTATGGACAATCCACAAGCACAAAAAATGAACAGCAGGTAGAAGTAACTTCAAACTTCTGTGGGCTGGCTAAAACAAAAGGTTTGTACTCTTGCAAGACAAAAAGGTCAGTTCAAGTTAATTAGTAAAGCTGCAACTGAAGATTTCAGTTTAGCTATGTTCCTTCACTAAATTTTCTGGGCTCTTGCAACATGTTACTTTCCTCTCATACACATCCCTGTATCACAGGTGTTATGCTGCAGAAGAATAGTTTTCTTACAATCCATGCAACAGACAGCTGAAAAGTGTTAACCCCTGACTACAGATGACTGACACATCTACAAGTATGTATTATTATCCAAGTCCATAAACCAGCTGCAAAAGTGACCCATCAAACCTACTTGAAGAGTTTAAGTATGCCAATAAATGCACTCAGTTGCATCATTACAGACCACTAGCCAAACCAAAGCACACCATTTCCAGCAGTGTTCTGCCTTTAAGGGCAGAGTTACACAAGACACACAATTGCACTGACAGTAATTAGAGTACAATTACTCTTTCAGTTCTTAAAATTACATAGAATTATCAGCAGGTGAAAAAATACTACAGACTAGAGTCCAACCTAATTTTGCATCTACTGACATAAAAGTCATTTAAGCACTGTGACCTACAAATTGAGCACAGTATAGGCCCAATTTACTCATCACTGAACACACAGCAGCATCCCAACCTAGATTTACCACTCAGTAAATACTCTGTTGCCTACTAACACAGAAAATAAAATTTTTATATAAAAGTGCTCTGACATTCAAAAGCACTGGGTACACAAAACAGTAACAGAAAAAAAAAAAATCACATTGGCTAGTGAAAAAAACCCAACAATAATAAGGCATTTTCAGCAGAATTTCATAGGAATTCTTTGCAATAGATGAATATAGCACTCATGTAAGTATGAACTGGAGTTATAAAAAATGTTACATGCCCAGCAGCTTGGAAGGCCCTATAAAGGGCATGTAGCCGGTGACTCCCAGAGGACAGGCAGGAGAACACAGTGAGACTGAGCAGCCTTTCCTCACAGCCTCTGCAATGAAAATATAGAGACCTTCACTGCTCTAACAGAATTCCCAGAATGGAAATGCTGAAAATTCAAGCCATTGGGAAATCAAGGTCTAGAAAAACACCTTCCTGCATTTGAGTCCCAGAATGTTTACTTCAGTTTTCTTCCTTCTAATTGGTGCCCAGCTCCTTGTAGAATTACAAATCCATAAAAATCTCACTGAAAATAAACAATTCCGAGCCAAGCTTACTAATGACTTGGAAGTTTCAGGTAACTATTTCATAAGCTTCAATAAACGCATGGCATCATTATGTGCAGCAGAACAAGTTGGAAGGCTGGAGAGCTAACCAAACCTCCAGGCTCAGAGGTGCTGTTACTGAGGAAGTCATTCAGCAGAAGGAAAGAATATTAAGATGACACAGGGAATAAAATAATGTAGCTGAGATCTTGCCAGATCAACCCAACCTTATTTTTGAGGGTTTTCCCAATCCTTTTCTATTTAAATCTGGTTGGTCTTCTCCCAAGGAAGCAATCTGCTAAATAATTGAAGGACTTCAAATGCTATTTCTTACTGACTACAGCCATTTGGCTCACTGGACCACTACAGATTTCTGTCTTCTCCAAACACTAGGCATCAACTTTTTGGTAGGAGTTCAATTAAGTAGGCATAAAAAAAAAAAAAAAGGACAGTTCACATTTGTTACTTTTGTTCACCTTCTCTCCTGATGTTATTCCCCATCCGCCCTTGCCTCAACTTAACTTTGTCATCACCCTTGGTTTCTTCTCATCCCTCAGAACCAGGCCAGTGAATCTCATCTCCTGGTCTTCCACATTACCTCTGAATCCCCTCTTCTTCAGTTGAGGAAATATTCACCCTATTAACAAAACTTCCTAGTCCAAATACTACCACTACAACTCTTTGCTCCATAAAATTGCAGAAATTCGTTAATGAAACCCGACTATCCTACAAAGGATTTATGGTCAGGTTGCAAAAGTGTGTCTTAAGACGAAAGCAACATGGGTACAAAAGCTTACTTGAGGTTGTGATGATTGGTCCATGTGGGAAATTAGATAGTGCTGAGGACATTAATCAATTTTGCGCTGGCATTAGTTTCTAATATAGCAAAAAATGCTATTCATCAGTCTCTCCCCCTTGCTTTAAAGAAGGAAATCTTGAAAGCTGAGAAGCCGTTGTTAAATTCTGTCAGCAATATGCAGTGCATGCTGCGCTTGGGGGCTTTATGTTCAAACATCAGAACCCTCCCCCCCTATTGTCAGGGACTGAAGTCAGCAATACTTGAATTCACATTAAGTGATGCTCTGTACTTGGGAGTCAATGGAGCAACTGTCTGTTACAACACACCTCTGCTATCAAAGGAAAACAAAACGAGAATGGGAAAGTCTTGCTGCTCCCTGGGGGCACGTGGGCTGAGCAGGCTCAGGAGGACCAGCCCCGTGCAAGTATGCAAAGCTACAGTTGCAGGGTGGGGGGAAGGGGACAAGCACACAGTATTCTGCTATGAACAATCCACAGCACAAATCTGAAGAGCTGAAATGTAACAGCACAAGATTCTGGTAAATGAAAAATAAAAGTCATTGCTCCTTCCATATCCTCTTAGTTGATGTCTTTTTCCTCCCATTAAACCTTCAAGTGCTGCATCTGTATTTACCCAGCACACAGCACAAGGAGACTCAGATCTTGATGGTTCATTTGAGGAAAAATGCACTGCACTGTAATACCTCCTAACACGTGCTTTAATCCATACAGTGTACAACAAACAAGCAAAAGAACATTCAGATTTAATCTGTTGCCAAATGACTCATTCTGATTTGGGTAACTCAACTCACCACCATATGGACAGTTTCTAAAAGCATTTTGCGAACAGTCAGTGTTGTCATAAATGCAAGATAAAATAAGCAAAAAGAAAACTGTCAAGTACCAAACTGAAAGGCAAGGCCAGAGCTTCAAAATCTGAATCAGAAAGGAAATAGGCATTTCTCTCATCTTCAAGGCTAACTAGAGTTGTCATTAGTTGAAGTGCAAATACTGTTTGACTGATTGTTAAGTATACAGGTCACCATTTTACACATCCCATGGTTGACTTCGGCCAACTCAAGGCACCTGACCCTATTTCAGTGGGAAGGATACCTATTAACAGGACAAGGGCAAGTGCTTAACTCATTATTCTTTAAAAAGTTATCTCGGTCTCTTCACTGGTTCTCACAGCTGTTAAGGAGATAAATACCTTTCATTCTTAACTAAGACGAATTAACTCTTCTACACAATTTGAACACTTCCTTCAACCATACACTCTTCAGCTGTTTAGGACAACTATGGATGTTCCACCTCTTCAGATTATTTACATTTATCAGTGAGCCTTTGAAAGAGCAGTTCGGCTCAGGTAGTGATAGCAGAATGTCTCACAAACAGTAGCACCAAGGGGTTAAGAATAAAGCAGGTATGTGCTTCTCTAATGAAAAAAAACTTAATTTAAATTGAATCTATAAATATATTTACATAAATATAGACATAATTCTATATAAATATCCTACGCAAATTAGAGCTCATTTTTCACATGTTCATGATGTTTAGGATAAAATGCAAGGTAAATAGGTGATATTTTTTACTGTTCAATGAAAGCATGGGAGACAGCAGCATTGTGTTCCCTCCCAGCTCAGACCAGCTGATATTCTGCAACTAAGGACCAATTTTTGGAGAATTTCCATTGCATTCAGCTCACTACAAGGACTTGAAGCCTTTTTGCTACAGCCTAGATGAATGCCTTAGTCACTGTGCTCACATCTGTCTTAAGGTAAATGAAGATGTTTTCTTCTTTCCTGTTATTAAAAATTCCCCTACTGTCACAAGTTATACATGATCTTAAAAGAAAACTGCCCGGAGGGATCTGACCTTTGAACAGCCACTTAGATGCTTGCCATAGCACCCTGAAATCTGTCAGCACAACAGCATTATAAATGAACAACAAACACTCAGAAATAATAAAGTACATTTCAAGAATGCTTGGTTAATAAAACCACATGCTCCTCAAACTGATGCTGTTGCTGGAATCCTGACAGCTTTCTGGAATAAGCATCCAAGCTCTGATTCCCAAAAGAGAAATATCCTTCTACCTGAGCAGCAATCACAATGTAGTCATGAGTACCAGCCTCAAGGAAGCTTGGCTTTATGCTGTCAGCAGAGAGTCAAATATTTAAACGTGTCACGCAGCCACATGATTTACTGTCTTCACACATGACATATACACAATACCACATTTCCAGAGAACATGCAGGTCACGCCTAGATTCAACATATCTGGCTTTGACATGTCTATGACCTTTTGGGCACCAATAAAACAGTTTATTTTTCTCTGTCAGTAAAAAACTCGTGTTTGAAACAAGTGTGACCCATCTGTATTATTACTATTTGGAAGGAAATATGCTGGGTCTATTTATCCATGTGACTAGTATGTAAAAATCCTATAGTCTTGTTCCTGCTTCTTCTTCAGTAAAAGCATCGTGCTTTAATTATTAAAAAAAAAAAAGTACTTACAGAAGTAGACTGTCTAAATGTGACAGAAATCCCTTCATCCTTTTCAATGAACATGAAAGGAGTAAAGAGTATTCAAGACAAACATCAAGTGTTTTCAGCATGTAATACAGCAAGCTCAACATGCAAACAACAAAAAAGTTGCAAAGTGTATAACCATCTCTACTAAGCACCATCCAAAATGGAAGACAATGAAGTTAGGAAACAAGAATCTTTCATCGAAACCTATTGACCACCGTTGATATCAGTAGATCTGCATGACAGAAACCCAGGTTCCATAGTGGGCATGGTTTGAGGTAAGTCAATACAAGTGCTAAACTCTTGACACTTTCTTGTTATCTATTTCTGTGGCAGATCTCCACAAAGCATAGGATCAAGCAATTAAAAAACAATCACAGGTATCAGTTCAGCAATAAGATGCTACATACCAGCTCTGTTCTTTTAGCTTGTAAGGAAATTTATACACGTGCATGAGATTAAACAAATCAGAGCGTGCTTTCTCATTAATTTTTGTGACAGCACTGCTTTGTTCCTTGCATTCAGGGGCATTACAAGGGAGAAGGTTGCTAGATCAACTATGAAGATGACAACATTATAATTTCCAGAACATCCAACATCCTGTTAGTAGTTATCTTACAGTATTACCTAGGAGTAGCTTTGTGTTGTTTAAAGCCAACAGAAAGAACAAAGACGGTCCTTAACCCAGCACAAGATGGAGCCAAAGATGTCAAACTGCAAAACGATGTCTTATCAGATAGGTGCCAACATGGGAATCTCAACAGACTCCAGGTTTAACAGACCTGTCTGTCACAAAGCAGATGGGCAGATAAAAGGCAGCACGCTCCTGGCGTGGAGCATTATGAAGAGTCGCAACTTCTGGGAAAACACTCTAACCAGTATTCAAGTGACAACAGAGGGGTGGTTTCCCCAGCAGCGGTACTACAGAAAATCCGCAGGCTGAGCTACCCTGTTGCAGCTTTCTTGACTGAGGGGAAGGCAAGAGCTGCTCTTGAACTGAGTGGAGCAGGCAGATCTGGGGCCAGCCTCTGCTGGCTGCAAGGGGTTTGACTCAGTCGGGTTTCTTCAGTCCCTCATCTCAAGTGAGGTCTCACAAACAACTGAGAGCTATAGTGGCTGCCGAGAGCCAGAAAAACACACCAAAGCCCAGCACACACTGCTGTGTGTGGGGCGAGCAGTGTCAGGTGTCTGCTGAATGTGTTCTGATGAAGGTATGGTAATATTAAAGCCTGCCCATCCTACCTACAAAGGAGCCACTGATTTGCCCTTCCTTTTTTTGAAAAGCCTTCTACAGTGAACATATTCTCTCGGAAATTACTGCAAATTTTTGCTCAGATAGTCTGCTCATCACTGCTGCCTGAATGCTTTACCCGAGTCTGACTAGATAAGTAGTTTTACATCAGAAAAGATTTGCAGGAAAAGCAGATAGCACAGGAAAATACCGCCTATTTCTCACAAGGAATCTAAATACACACAAAGTGCAGCAGAGAATTATTTTGTAGATCCATCTACTTGAAGAGCAACTGGAGAAATCATTAAAGTTACTTCTGTAGTTCTTTGAAATCTGGTGTTATTTGCATTTCAAAAGAGCATCAGTTTAACAGGTTATTGCAGTTCTCTACTCCTAACCTGTGGCCACTGCAACCAGCGATAGCAAATTTCTTGCTATCACATTGTCCCCAGCCATAACACCTCTGTTTTTTCAATTAAAATTACCTTGCAAAGGTGAAACACATTTATAATTCTGTACTGCTTGCTGGCAAGTGCATGCATTCCAGGGCAACTCCTTACAGCAAGACCCACAGCACTGTGCTGACTGCTGGGCTGCATCTCCTAACCCTACCCAATCTGATGGATCGCTCTGAGCTACTGCTTCCAGCATCAAGGAGCAGCAGCGACAGCATCAGGGAGCCCTTCCATAGTGATACAAGAGACAGCACTTGCTGCTTTTAATGATTTCTTTTGACAGCATCGTTTCCAGACTGCGGCTTCATGAATCGGATAATCTATTGATGCATAGCAGAGCGCTCAGAGAGGTACAGGTGTAGTATGAATGAAAGGTTCATTTCCGGTAGGTTTCTCAGTTCCCACAGCAGCTGCATTGCTTATCATGCAGCACATAGCTGCCTCAGGGGGCTGAGCTGATGTAGGTGGGGGCACAAAAGTTGTGGCCAGCTGGTTAGGTTTAAACCCAAGTCAAATGATAGATTTAAAGTTTAAGATTTATACACACTGCACTGCCCAATTCTTTTAGCAATAAAATTTAATACTTGCTTCAAAACCACTACTTGACACCCTTAACCTTCAGCGCTGTATTTCTTTGGGGGTTTTCAGTATCTTGACATTTAAAAGAACCTCTGTAGCAGACTGTCTCCTCTTGCTCATTTCCCAGTGGCTGTTTAGGTCTCTGTGTCCTCCTGAGCAATTAAACCCCTGAGGGCAGTACCTGCTGAGTGGTTCGTGGCCACTCTGCAAAGCACTGAGGTATCTGGCTCAACTGCTCCAGTGAGGCCAATTTGCCCTCCACAACTCTACTTTAAAGACACATGTGCAGGTAAATAACTCACAGCATCATATTAAGACTTCTCACTAGAAGTATGTAAAGGATGAAGCTGAGAGACTTGCCTGAGGTCGGAGGACAGCCTGGGTGCACGAGCACAAGCCTGCCAGAGTCAACTGGCAGCCTGCAGAGCTCCCAGGCTGCTGTGAGAGACTGTCTGAAAAATGGAAAATCCCTGGCAACCCGGATGTTTCCTCCCCACCTCACAGAATGGACCCAACAGCTCTGATTTAAAGCTCAGCTCCCCTTTTAAAATAAATTCCCATGCAGAAGTCTCTTGAAAGTCCCTTTTCCCCAAGTGCCTCATTGATAGCAAGCAACAGCATGGCAGCAGGCAGAGACCATTAGAGAGCTATTATACTTAACTGCTGTGTGATCACCAACTGCACACAGCAAGTAAACTGATACTGAAATGGTTTCTGCCAACAGCTCTTTGAAGGAAATGTCAGCATCGCAGTGTCTAGACGTTACAATTCTGCCCTAAATTAGATTGCAAATGCCAGTTAGCACCACAGATTTGTATTGAAGGAGTTAAAACACTAGCTTGTCATGAAAAGGACTTCACAGCAGTCAGCCTCCAGCTGCCCTCAGCACAGCAGCGCTCAAGTTATGTGACGCTTAGGGGATCAGTTTGAAAATCTTAAGAGCAGAACAGAACAGAAGCTCCACAGCTCTAGGGGCAGACCCAATACACTGACCGTTATCAAGGGTGACCAGAAGGCAAATCCAACAGCTCATGGCTTGCTGCCTTCCAGCCCTTTTAAAATGAGAACTGCTTCTCCAAGGAAGCTGCTGCAGTCACCTCCCTGTTGCCCCCAAAGCCTACTAACATGCACAATGTACCAGCCTAAGGGCAGTCCTGGCACAGGGGCTGCTAAAGATGGGCAGAACTCACTGCATTTTGGCGCCCAGTGACTTCAGGAATAGACCTGGCTCACCACCTTATATCTGATATAGGGTATTCAAAAGAGATGGGGTGGCATGAGAACAACACAGGTGTGAAAAGTACTGCTGTGAGAAGCATCAAAGATAGCTTGGGAAGTTGGACAGCAGTTGGATCCCATGACAGAACAGGAATTTCCCTAGGTGCACCAGTGGTCCCCACGCAGGAGCAGAGTCAGAAGCAGTCACTCAGGAACTCAGGGCAGCAGGCATGGCACAAGGACAGCTGCTGCAATGCTGGCACAGGCTCCGGATGACACACAGCGAGCGGAAATTGGTAATAGCTAAGTGTAAGGGAGCAATTTTCCTCAAAGGAACGTGTCGTGGTGTGATTTGCAAGGCTTGCCTGTGGCAGACAGTGAATATATTAGAGACTTCAGACAGCTGTAGGGAATTAATAGGTACCCTAACTTGCCAATTCTTTGCTTGTTGCAGGATCAGCTACGGCAGCTGAAGCTTAAAGATGCAGCAGTAACCAGCACTTGGAGAGCATGCCTACAAGTCAGCCCAGAGTCATTTTGCTCAGTTTGGAAGTTCAGCAGGAGGTACGAAGCCACCGGCTACTTAGTGCCTTTCTAAACCATTGTACCCACACAGAACTGCCCCTCAGCACAGACCAAAAGTGTTCCTGTAAGGCACTGATGTCTTTTCCTCCACTTGCAGTTTACATAACTTCCTCTCTGTAGTGCGCTGCTCTTGAACAGCTGGATCAATAAATGAAGTTCTACAATACTTTGACCGCTCCAGTCGGAGACAAGGCAGTAGCACCTTATTCCCCATATGGAAATTAGGCTGCAAAACTTCACCTGTGTGTATATTATTCATACTGAGCTGAAGAAGCATTTAACCTTTTAAAGAAAAGTCATACAAGAATAAACATAAGGAGGCAGTACCATGTATGCCAATGATTTACAAGCTCATTCCCACAATCATGCAACTGCTCTGCAATAGCTCTCAAACAACAGAAGATCACTGAAAAGACAGACCCTCCAAGCAGGAGGCAGCTGAGAAGAAGGTCATTTTCCCACTCCTCATCTTCCCACTCCAAATCTCCAGTCCACTGAGGCCATCTGAGACAAATGAAAGGCACAGGAGCAGCGCCAGTACAAACCCCTTCCCCAATTGCTCCTTTAACATATAGCACAATGATCATAGAATCATAGGCATGGCTTGGGTTGGAAGGGACCTCAAGGATCATTAAGTTCTAATCACCATGCCACAGGCAGGGTTTCCAGTCACTAGGATCTGATACTAGATCATCTTGCTGTCCAGGCTCCATCTAACCCGGCCTTGAACACCTTCAGGACATTTTCTTATATCCCTGCCAGCTGCAAACCATGGCAGGGCAGACAGGAACCTTATCACCGCACGTTTAGCACACAACACAGAACACACTCATGCCAAATTTATCTTCAACTGAACAGCAATGGAAAGCTGTGTCCTGCCCTTGCCAATGGCAGACAGGGTGTGGTAGATAAGAAGGTGCACTTGTAGACTAAAAGATATTTTAGAATGTAAATCAGTGTACTCACAGAGTTGAAGAGCAGCCTGAAGAGATGACTGAAGTGCCTCACCAGGACAAAGAGCAGCCCCCACACATGGTCCACAACTCATACGTTGTACCACACCAGCAACCTCCTCTTCCTCCTCCTGGAGGGCATCAGTGTGCAGCATCTTCCCACTGCGTGAAGAGAAAACACTATCAAGATCTAAACTTCCCAAGCACTTTACAATGCCAGATGAGCTCTTGGAGGTAAGATGAGGGAAACAAAATTCCTCCCATTCCAAAAGGCCCCAGGAAGGCTCAAACATGCAAGAAATGAAACACAGGTCCATGCTGAGGTGCCAGCACTCAAAGCTGGCAGGGAGCCACCACAGCAGCCCTGTCCAACCATCCTGGCTGGAGAGCCAACCAGCCTTGCACAAGCTCTCTGAACTCTCTACACTTCACAGTGAAGAAGCAGCACACACACAACAAGAATCAACAGCACACTCGCCTTAATTTCCTTCTCTGGATATTCTTCACTATTTCAGAAACCTGTCAAATTGCAGACTTTTTCCTCTCAGCCCTCCTCTATTTACATCATGATTTTCCTCTAGAGGATGGAAAGCCCCTGGAAATAATCACCTTCAGCACCTTCTACCTTCACAGTTCAAAAAAAGTAAAAGCAAAACAAATCTTCCTATAATTTTCTTAATAGATTAACTGCAAATGCAAAGTTTTTGTGCTTCCCACCCTGTTACTTTTTACTTGAGATGATTTGTTCAAATTCTCACAGCCAGAAAAATACTACAGAAGAAACTAGAGCCACATCTGCAGCTAATTCCTCATCCTACAGGGATCAGAGGTACTAAATCACAATCTTCCAAACCATTCTGTTGTCTTTTGTTTAAGTACAGCCAGAGACAAGACAGGGCAAATCATTAATAAAAACTTAAACTTTAAGAGAAATGACCAGTTTCATACATTGTCAAGTGCATCAAAACTTTGGTTCTTTGTAGAGAAGAACTAGGCAGAAGTCAGTACTACTAATTACCATAGTTTCTAGGAGAAGATCACAAAAGATTCTTTTTAATATGCACAAACATACATTTAAATAAAAGAACATGCAGATGATCTTAGAAGTCTTTTCCAACCTTCATGATTCTATACTGGGAATGATACACACGAAGTTTCTTATGTGACACTCATTATCCTACAGTCTGCACCTGGCAGTGCAGATACAACATATAAACACCTTGCCAAAACACAACCAGCAGTGGAAATCCTGCAGCAACAGCTCTACTGACCATAAGTGGTCATTCTGGGAACAGAATAGGGAGCTTTTTCAGTATTTGTTTCTTCAGTAGAAACTTGTTTCTTCAAATAAAGTCTGGAAAAAAAAAAAAAAAAAACGCAAAACCAACAACTTCACAAGAACTAGAGCATGCAAAAAAAAAATCTGTTATTTTTTCTTTTTTGATAAAATTATTATTTGAGGCGCTAGGATACCCCAAAGCTTTTTAGGTTAACTTGCATGGGGAAACAGTTTGCATTCAACTGATCAGAAGCAAAAGAACTCCCTTCTAGAATGGTTCTACCCCTCATTAGGTTTGTTTAGAAAAAAAAAAAAAAAAGCACAGATACAACAGAAATGCAGATAAGAAAGAACTTCCTTACACTGGGATGAAATAGAGCTTGAGAGATGGGAATTTATAGGTGAAAGCACAGGTAGCTTATGAAACAGCACATCACAGCAGCTGGTGCTTTGGCTGCTCCATATGCACCCAGTAGGAATCTGGAAATACTTCAGTGACTGCTCTAGGAGCTTGCTGAATAGTAACCAAGCTGCTGTTCTCTGCAGGATGATAACTGCCCTGGTTAAATAAGAGTCATCTGTTTACTGCTACTTATATAAAAACTGTCTTCTTTCCAGTTAGAACAGGAACATGCAACCCACAGGCTGCATGTAGAGATGTGCCCCAGCCATACAGTAATGTGCAGGTGCCCAGACTGGAAAGGTTCCAAACAGCACGAGTGGTGTCAAAGCTGCTGCCTCTGCTTAGGTCACACTGGATGTCAACAGCACTGCGGCCTACCCTCGTGTCTTCACCCTGCCACCTTCAATGTAGCTCCAGGAGATGTGCAGGGAAAGAGGGAAGACATCCCTGAACAAAGTAGCTGCCTCTTGCTGCATTAACATCTAAGCAATCACATCAGGAGTGAGACAGAGGCTAAGTCTTCAGCTTCTGCTGTACCTGAGGTGCACTGTGTTCCTAGTCCCACTGCATTACCTGATAATGCCTCTCCCACAGCTGCAGAATCTCTGGAAGAGGCAAACACAAGATCTCCCTCTCCATCAGCATGCAAAGGAAGAGAAGTAGCAGCTACTGCCATGACTGAATCCTCCAGATCAGCACTGGAAAAACATCTGATAATTCAAGATGGCATCAAGACCAACCTACCAATTCAGGCTGTTCCTTTCTGGAACAATGAAAGGTAAGATATTAACCAGTTTTCTTCTTTCCCTTAGCAGTTGCCATAGCCTCTACTTCGAGCAGCCAGTTATATTTATCCACTTCCTGAGTGATGGCATACCCACAGCTAAATATTGTCATTTCAAAGAAAATGTTTCTATTCATTCATAACCATTAGTCTAATCTCATTCTCCATCCCCTTTCCGGATATATCTCTTTTCCAGGAAGACAAAGACAATCAGAAGCAATGGCACTTCTTACAGCCCCACTTGTACCATAAAGTATAGCAGGTTTATTTACTCACAAGCTTGGCAGGGGGTGTGAAAGGCAGAAGTTAGGTTTTCAAGTTTGCTAATACTCCCGTTACTAAGAGAAAAGGGAATTTAAACCTCCTTTATCAAAAACCTAATAAAAAAAATAACTTGATTTCACTCCTTGAAGAAATTATCCTCAGAATAGCAATTCTTACGAGTTCCTAAAGTGAGTCCCTGTCCTGGAGCAAGACTTCTCTGTTGAAAAAGGACTGAAATCTCATTTTTATCTGTGAGCGTATTTACAGAGAAATTACATTTTTACTCTTGAATTTTGGTATTCATAGAACAGCTTGGGTTGGAAGAGAGGTTGGAAGGGACCTCAAGGATCATCAAGTTGCAACCCCCTGCCACAATCATGGCCACCAACCCCCAAATAATTGTTAATATTGCTCCTCTCCATCTCTTCCTGGCAAAACAAAAACAATCTTGCAAGCAAAAAGTCAAAGAAATGTACCTGAATAAATAATGCTTTGGAAAAGAAGGGAGAAGGGAAGTAGACTGAGTGCAGCAATAAATACAAGATTTTCCCAGGCCTATTGGCTCAAGCTTGTACAGCACTCACAGAAAGCATCATCTTCAGCAGCTGCATTTTCAGAAAAATGAACTCCACAACTTCATCAGAAATGAAACATCTCCAAACAATTAAAATCATCTACACAACAGTCCCTGTCTCTTATTATGAATGATAAGCTATTTTGTCTATGCAATGGATACAAAGATTTCAGCAAATACTTTAGTATAGCACAGACTCATGTTTGCTACTCAATGGTATTTGCTGTTGAACAATTACAGATGTTAATTTCTTAGCAGCTCAACATTGCTTATCTCAAAGTAGCTGTGAGGATTGCTGACACAGCCTAGAAATGTTACAGCTCTCTACAATTTCCTGAAGGGAAGTTGGGGTTGGCCTCTTCTCCTACATAACTAGCATTAGGATGAGAGGTTCAGGTCAGATATTAGGAAAAACTGCTGCTCTGAAAGCATGATCAGACACTGGAATGGACTGCCCAAGGAGGTGGTGGAATCACCATCCTTGGAGACATTCAGCAAACATTTAGATACCATACTGAGGGACATGGTTTAGTGGGGGAATATTGCTGGTGGTTGGACTGGATGATCTTGGAGGTCTCTTCAAATATTAGTAAATGCAATAATCACAGAATCACCAAACAAGAGATTTTCCTGACAGCTGAAACACTAACATACTCTAACACTCAAGAAAAACATGTCTATGAAAGCATTCACAGCAATGACTAACTCCTGTTGAAGACATGGGATTGCCAAACCCAGAGGGAAAGTGAAGAGAGGAAAAAACAAAAGACATCAAGGATCTCTGTAACTTTTTTTTTTTTTAAATAATAACTTGGAAGAGTTTAGATGCTTCAACAGGAATGAATAGGATTACAAGAAAAGTTTGCAGGCCTCCACATGGAAAATTTATTTCCCTCTCAACCTCACCAAGTTGCCTGAATGTTGGACTTATTTCTGTAATAAATGCTTCTACTGCCATTGGAATATTACTGTACTGTAAATCACTCTCATGCACTCATGTCAGAAAGGCTGATTATAGTTATTAGAAAGATATGCAGTTGATAATTGCTTGGAAAAGCACTGCAATTTTTTTTTTTCTATTTATGAAAGGTGATTTCTTCAAAGAGCTTTGCAGTCCAGAAATACGCACACACACACATTCTTTTCTGGGGGAAAATTGATAGCTTTCTGCAATAGCATTTTAATAGGAATAAATGCAATCAATTGTCAGGGTATGCAGTGAACTCCATTTTCTCTAAAGAGATATGCTGGCACTAAAACTACTTGTACCTGAGAAACAGAGCTACTTCACTTTTATCATTAGATATCCAGATCAGCTAAGGAAATTTAAGTCTTTTCTAGCAAATTGCCACAAAAAGAGTTTAATGCTTTAATTAAAGTCACTAATCTTGATGCCAGTTATTTCTGAAGGTGCTACTGACATGTTAAGCAGTAAGATGTAGTTATAACTCACAACTCACAATGTACACACAGGGAGAGCCAGTTAAGGTCAAGGATCATCAATACCTCCTAACTTAAAAGGTTCTGAAGTATACAAAATAAAATCCTTGTATTTTTATGCGTATACATATATATACACTCACACATTTTTTTCCATTCCATTTCCTACTAGTTTAGCTATATGAAGAATCTAGAAAAGCCAAAGACAGCAGATAGGCAAATAATCTCCATTGTTTTCTACATTTCTTCCTCCACTCTTCCTCCCGCTCTTTCTTTATGTCCACAATTTTCTTTTCCTGCTCTCATTTTTATCATCTTCCTTTTCCTTTCTAGTAAAGGCTTCTCATTTCTTCTTCCAAATACCCTCTCATCCTTTCCTCATCCACACTCCAAACCTGCAGACTTCATCTCTTCTACAGGCCATGGCACACAAGTACAAGCAACAGCGTTGGATTTTTTCAGAACACTTGTTTTCACACTGCATTATCATTTGGCATCGGACTGTACTGTGTGCCTCTCATTTGCAGTGAGCTGTACAAGTTCACTCACCACGTAGATCAGTCACCTATAGAGTCATGATATTGACAACATGAAAAACTTAGGAATGAGGTATTTAAACAAAAAGGTTCTCAGTAAAGAAAATCTGAGCATTTCCATAGAAGAATATTATAATAACTCACACAGGTCACAAATTCAATACATCACAGCCCACAGAAGGGCTAAGCAGTGAAAGGATGAGCTGCTTTTTGCTCTTCTTTTTTCCTGGCTGTAGCTGGTACAGAAGTGGCTGTAAGGCCACTGTGAAGATCACTCAGTAGAACCGGGAATTAACTTGAAGGTGGAATCTGAGATGTAGTAAGATTTGACTGTCTGCATACAGAGGCTGTTAAGTTGGACACATGATTTGAAATAATTCACCTCCATGCAAATGCTCCATATTGTTAGTGAAATTAACACAAGAGGAACCAGGGTGCATGAAGTATGATGACGCCAGCTGATGCCATGATGTGTGACACTCCGTAATGACAGCAGAATAATTTAGATTGGAAGGGACCTTAAAGCCCCCACAGCCCCAACCCCTGCCATGCTCTGGGTGCTCAGGGCCCATCTAACCTGGCCTTGGGCACCTCCAGGGATACAGCATGCACAGCTCTGTGCAGCAGTGCCAGCACCTCATCGCCCTCTGAGTAATAAAAAAAAAGAAGAGCAGAGACAACAACATTAATTCATTACTCAAAGACCACAATTAGTTAACGATTGTTATGTGCACCAGAAGCAAGCCCTCACAGGAAGAACCGTTAGCAGCAGCATCATCTTTTATTCAACATGCCTATTTAGCACACTAGATATTAGAAAGCAGCACTGCTGTAGGCCACCCCAAACACAGGGCTGAAAGTGAATGCTCCCTAGCCCCTCTCAGCTTAATTAACGGCCATCCAGCCTGATCTCAGTTGAGAGCCAACAGCAAGGAACAAGCACTAGTCCCAGTTAACAATCATACAGCTACAAATTAAAATAAGATTTAAATTGCAGAGAAGTTTTATTCATCAATTTAAGTACTGGACAGCCTGATCAGAATTAATCCGATGTCCAAAGAGAGTCGATAATATATGTATCAGCCAAGCACATGAATTGTCAGTGCTCTTTTACAGCCCAGATGAAAGCTCTAGAGAGTCAGGCAGCAGTGAGCAGTTTGGCAAGAGCAGAGCTTCGCACCTCACTTACATTTGTAGCTTAGTTTGTTTAGCTCACGGTGTTCAACATCAGGTGTAATGCAGTGAATATGACTGAGTATGCTGTAACAACTGGTATCCTCTACCAAGAGGGCTACTTGAAGAGTTTCCTGATCACAACAGCCTGAATCTAAGCTTTCCCTATTAGCACATTTTAAAACACCCTCTTTTAACAACTTTAAAAGCTCTTATTAGCAGGAACACCAAAGAGAGCAGGCTCCATCAGTTTGGGATACGATACCAGCAGGGTCTTATGCCCCTTCAAAGGTCACACTTAACATTTACAGAAAGGAAACAGCTAGAATTTTCCCCAGTCTTCCTCACCGGTTGGAAAGAATCACAATGAGAGGAAGGCTGTCACCAAGCCAGCCTTCAGCCTCAGATGGGAGCACAACTACCAGGCATGCTTCCTGGACAGCACATTAAAGGCTTTGTCTTTACAGCGCTTTCCTCCTCCCTAGGCTGGTGAGTATCCTCCAGTTCATCCCGCTGACATCCCAAAGCAGGATATTTGAACCATACTTTTCTTAGGGAAACCTACGTCCAAACATCTCAATCAGACCGAGATGAAACCCAATACTGAGTTCTCTGTTGCCCTCCCTTCAGGTGCACTCAATAATTCCCAAGTCCTGCAGCTGAGACAAAACTTCCCCTACTGCTTCAAGTCCTCCCCAGGCAATTCAGTGAATTATACTGAAACTGATAGCATGTGAAATTTTAAGAAGGAGAGAATGCCCTTTTTGGTTGAAATAAAGAATCAGTTTCCTCACTTCACTGATGAGGATTTGCTCATATAAAGCATGCTGGTTCAGAACTGGTAATGCTCAGGTAAGGTGCCCCGCTCCTTGGGAGGGGGGGGTGGGGGGAAAAAAACCTCTTGATGTTCTAAGTGGTATTTATTTTCTTTCAGAGTACACTGAGGAATTGCATCTTACCACAAGCAGAGTGAAGTGAAATTGTATTTACTTATTAAACTCAGTACTAAAACACTGGCAACAGAATTTTCAATGTTTCAATTAAAGTAGTCTTAAAGACTGTGGAAGCAGCCTGCAGGACATCCCTATGCTATTGTCATGCAGTAACTTCAAACTTTTTCCACAAATTAACTACAACAAACTATCCTGCAGCAATAACTTCAGCGCTCTGCTCCAGTCCAGTCTGCGCCTCTCATAGCCACAACATCCTTGGCACATACACTGGGGGCTATGAAGGGCTGTGGCACACTTTGCCAGTGTAGGTTGCTTCTTGGATGTGAACACACACACGTGTATAATTTCCTATTCTGGAAATGCCACCAGTGGCAATAACATTGAGATAACCTAGCTGAGAGGAGCTCAGTATGACTGCCCATCTCTCAAACAGCAAATTAACTCCACCACCTGGATCACATGCTGTGCTGGGACAAACCAGCTCTGATCATCAAGGGAATAGTACTTTGTGCTTGAGCAAAGTTTTAAGTAGAGAACTCTAACCACTTTGGTGTAGCATAATAGTAGCCTTTCAGTATCTGAAGGGGAGCTACAAGGAAGAAGAGAACAGACACTTGAGCAAGGTCTGTTGTGAACTTGGTGAAGTACCTTCACATTAAAAGAGGGCAGATTTAGACTGAACATAAGGAAGAAATTTTTTTACAGTGAGGGTGATGAGGCACTGGCACAGGGTGCCCAGAGAGGCAATGGATGCCCATTATTGGAGACAGCCAAGGTCAGGCTGGAGGGGCTCTGAGCACCTGATGGAGCTGCAGGTGTCTCAGTTCATTGCAGGGAAGTTGGACCAGAGAGTCTCTGAAAGTCCCTTCCAACTCTAAGGATTCTACAATTCTGTGCATTAATGCACCTCCATCAGAAAAATGCCTTTCAGGATTGAATGTCTCACCTGGATTCACATTCCCTACACAGTAAGTATCTCCCAGACCTGGTAGCAGACTTACACAGTGTACTGAAATGAAGAACAGATTTTTAGAGAGGAATTTTTATCCCCTTTTCCTATGAGAGACAAAGATAGACACTGCTTATCACAACTGCAGACAGAAACTACATGTATTCATTTTTAATATTGCTTCCCCCATTCTGTGCGCAGCTAGTTAGCAAAAGTTTCCAGAGATAATTATACTAGTCTATCACACTGCAGCCAGATATAGAAAATCATATCCTTTCAATCTTTTGGTTTCAAAAAGGCAAAAACCATACCATAGCCTTCTCTTCCTTAAAACCAAAACAATAAATTGAGGCATACTTATATATTTAGGGCTGTCATGACTCAAAGGTCAAACATTGCTTTTTGCTTTCAACTGATTATGAACTCCATGAATTGCCTTCCTTGCTATATCTTACTCTTGATGTAGTAGTTCTGCATACACTGAAGCTTTAGTCACATATTTCCCCTTAAAAATAGAAAGGTGGAGAAGAAAGGAAAAAACATTTTTTCCTGGATGCAGGAATAAAATGCCCCCCTTCATTATTTTCTCGTCTGCGATCATATATTACCCAGCAATACGTTACAGTTACCCAGCACTGATATCCATTCCCTTCTGAATTCACTGATTTGGTATCATTTACTCACCAATATACACTGATGAGATGGTGACTGCTTTCTACTGATTGCAGATCATCACAGCAATGGATATCCATGGCAGGTACATCAGGGAGAAAAAGCAACAGACTACAAACGTTTCAGTAACACACTGCAAATAGTGTTTATAATTGTTCCCATATCTAACTCCTACACTACCTTCACTATCAGATAAAACAAACTGTACCCAATGCCCTCAAAAACACCTTTCAGTTAACAACACAACCTTTATGTCACAGCAGTACACAGCACATTCTGCACTGCCAGGTGCTCTGGCCACTCAGCAAGAAAACTTCTGGGGGTCAGAAGGCTATGTTCTGATTTATGAACTGAAATGAAATATGAGTACCTTCAAATCATAGAGAGTTCTGCCAGCTCATTTTCTCACAGATCACTAAAAATCCCAATTGATCACTTACAACTGCAAAATTATTCTAAGGATTAAGTATGATTTAGATTTGGACAAATGCAGCTGAAGTTTCTTAAGATGAATTATTGCTTCTCAAATACAGAACAACATTTTTCCCTTTTCCAAAATTAAAAAAATAATTCTCCTTCAACTATTCATCATTTACAGTTCCCTACAGCTGTAACCTCTCTCGTTAATTTTTCCTTGTTATCACAGGGTAACAGCAACACGAAGAGATGACACATGGAGAAAGTTCATTGGCATTTACCTTGTACAGTGTATGGAGAGAGCTATTTTTCTTCCTGAAACTAGTAACTACAAGTGGCACTCTAGGTAGATAGCAAATCTTTCAAGTATTTTACTAGAGCTGCTTTGGGGCTGTCTAATCGGCAGAAAGCCAAATGTTTCTGTTCTTGTTGTCACTTCAATATTGATTTAGGAAGCTTTTCCATCAGATCATGTATTAACTGTCACATGGGGAAAACAATGTCTTTCAAGTTTTTTTTAATCTCAACCATATTAAATTAAAAAGGGTGATAATGCCCTATAATCCCTACAGAAATCCTTAGGTAGAGAACTGGAAAGACTGTACATTTATATACTGCTAGCAGGGACTCAAATCTACGCAAACTCAGTACAACTCTTCTCACAGCTGGGAAGAAAACAGCCTGTTTCCAGCTGCCCAGAGAGGTTGTGAAGTCTCCTCTAGAGATAGTCAATACCCAACCAGAAGCATATCTGTACAACCTGCTGTAGGGAACCTGCTTTAGCAGGGGGTTGGACAATCCCCAGAGGTCTCTTCCAACCACTATGATTCTGTGATCTGATTTGTAGCACATCAGCTGTCACTCACCCACTCCATCTGCACGGCCTGTATGGAATATGGCTCACAGTGGAGCTATTAGCTTGAGGAATCCATCTCAGCTGTTTCTCCCACACCATTCCCCATCCCCCTCCCACATTCAGTCCTCATTCCTTGACATGCCTCCTCTTCTTCTGCTGCCCAAAGCCTTGAAAGCACCTTGCAACTCATTTGACAGGAAAAGATTCCTCAAAAACAAAAAAAAAAATGGGGCGAGGCAAGAGGTTGTCCCCAAGCAGTAACCAGATATACTAGTTTGGAGAATCAGTACTATGAGGGGGAGGAATGGAGAGAGTCATGCAGGTGAAGATTGCCAGGGAGGGATTACACACACTTGCCTGGCTGAAAAGTACTTGATGTTTTCACAGACATCCTGATGGTATTATGAAAGGAGCTAATGACAACAAATAGTATCAAGGAACACATTAATATACTGTGAAGTAGACAGAAAATCAGATCTCTGATCAACATATGAAAAATATCATTAATTATACTAATGCCTTTTTAATAGAAAAAATACTAGAATTAGACTAGAGTTAGGAATCTAGCAATTACTGCTAATTACTGCTACGATGCCCAAGGGAAATAAATCCAAACAAACAGATGAGTTTTGTTTCAGTAGGCATGACATGTCACACAGAACATCAGATGAGGTAAAAAAAAGTTCAAAGGGTAAGACTGCTAGTTTAAAATTTGGTTTGAGACAGCATAAGTAGTCAGAACATGTAAAAATAGGAGAATTTCAAGAGTGAATTCTGACAGCTCTTGTGTTAATAGTCATTAACATTATAATTTATAAGTTCTATAGCTTCTACTGATGCTGATTTTCATCTTTATTTGAAGACAAAAACGGAGTTAAATAATTTTATTTCCTATCCAAATCAAAGTAAAGACTCCAGATGACCTTAAATCAAATAAGAAATAAGTGTTTCAGGATAGGTTTCCACAAAACAAGGAAGCAGTTCCAGGCCTTTGAAGTAAGCTCAGCTTTCCACTTGCCCCATTTATTTAGATAGGAAGGCTCCAGCTGAAGCTCCCCATTCTCTAAGTTGACCATGAGCATTCTCTGAGCTCAGCTGCATCTTAGACTTGACGCAAAAAAAAAAAAAAAAAAAAAAACCAACAAAACCAGGTAAATATAATGTCATCCATAATGGAGCACCAATTAATAAAATTAGCTCAAGCGTTTACTGAAGAACACAAATGTGTAATTGGGTCTCCAGTCTGCACAGAGATCAGCTTTTCAAAACCCATGCAAGTCCTCTTCACTTCAGTTACTTATGCAACAGCAACTTAATCCTATGCTATGAAGTGAAAACATTTTTTCCCCCCAAAGGAGAGGATAAAATTGGTCTGCTTTGGTGAATGTTAAAGAATAACTTTAAAAAAAGAGTAGGAATTCTTTTCCCCACCAGTCAAAACACTTTAAGAAGTGATGAGGATGATTATAACTAATTGGCAATATTCCATACTTAGTATTTGTCATGCTATGACAAATAATATTTCATGCCAATTAATATTCCTGTTTATAGGAAAAAAAAGTTGATGTTCCCCAACAACTCCCCAATCCCCCAGACTGCTCTTTACTGCACTTGAGGGAGATACCAACAGAGATGTTTTGCAGTTATGAAAGACTCCTTCCCTGAGTTTACACCTGGGGTAACCACATACAGATTTCACTTTCTTTGTCCATACTTACAATGCTAGAAATGTTAAATGGCATTCTAACATACTTCCACGTCTGCATTTTTACTCCCACAAAGTTTACTTTCTTAAGAATCGCACTATCTCTCAAGGAGAATGTGGATAGCCACTTCTGCTACTCATTATGAGTACACCAAAGGCCTTTTTTTGGAACAATTCATCTTGCTCTCAATAACATACTTGTTGAATAAGTAATTTTCAGCTAAAGGAAAGCAAGTGAAAGCAATTTAAGGTAAGCCAACCATCCTATGGTTAAAGGCAGTAGTGTGGCTCAACTGTGATGAAAGCTTAAATGATTACAGATGTTTCTGAATAATGAGTCATGGATCTATTTGGACTTGTTTCCCTGAGAGATTTAAGATACAATTTTTTACTGGATGGATAGTAGTGCAGCAAGCTACAAAGGAGTCCCATCTTCAGCCACTTACAAATGTTCTAAAGAAAGAATCTATCACAGAAGGGCTTGCAGGGGACCTTAAAGTTCCCCTAGCCCCAACCCCTGCCATTTGTTGGTGGCCGCCCACCAGCTCATACTGCCCAGGGCGCATCCAACCTGGCCTTGGGCACCTCTGGGTACGGGGCACCCACAGCTGTGTGCAGCAGTGCCAGCTCCTCACTACCCTCTGTAGAAGAATTTCTGTCTCATATCTAACCTAAATCTCTCCTCTTCTAGTTTAAAGCCATTCTCCTTTGTCCTGTCACTCTTAGACCATGTAGAGAAGTCACTCCCCTTTCTAATTATAAGCTCCCTTCAAGCTGGGAGGCTGCAATGAGACCTCTTTGGAGCCTTCTTCAAGCTAAACAAGCCCAACTCCATCAACCTTTATTAATACAGATTTGAACTTCAGCTAATTTGCAGCCAAAAAACCCAAACCAAACCGACGTGAAACCTGCAAGAATAAAACAACAAGAATTTCCCAAACTGCGTAGTCAGGATCTACTTTCACAAAATCGATTTTCTCCATGCTTATCCCTCTCTTGTGTATGTAATGGGAAATGATATAGTCCATAAGTAGGCATGTGTGGGTGGGAAAAACTAATTTACAAGGCTAGTCACTGCACATAATGCCTAATAGACTACATATTATGAGTTTTATTTAGACATTAAAGAAAGCAAGTACAGTGCAAGTAGGAAATGTATGTACATAATGTAATAATTAGGTTGACTAGTGATGCTAATCCAGTTACAACTGATTTCAGCTAAATAAGCATTGCACATGCAGCACTCCATGCATAAACACGGAATAAAAAAGTCATTAGGTATTATTTCAACAGCTGCTTTGTAAGCTCACTTTTTCAAGTCTGTTTTACCATATGTAGCAAGAAATGAAATATAAAATTTGGTGTGTATGTTTATACTCTCAGACAGCATCAAATCTAATAGTTAAGGTTCATAGATTCATTAGGTTGGAAAGGACCTACAACTTCCTGAGAAAAAGACAAGGAATAATAATCAAAGCATTAAGCAAAGGACATTCTGCTTGCAGGAAAGGTAAGAAAAACGCTCCTGGTGGCCTTTAGAGACCCAAGAATTTTAGGAATCTCTGCTCTTGAGCATATTTAAAACTCAGGTGGACAAGGTACTGAGCAACATTCCCTAACTTGGAAGTTTGTCCTGGATTGCACAGGAAGTAGGAGCAGAGGCTTAAAAATTAATCATAATCTAGTAAAGTATGCTCTAATGCCAAATATTTGTTTTTGCGTACTGAAGAATAGCTAAAAGTTTCTTGAACATACACATGCACACAGCAATTTTTCACCCCATTAAAGAGACTGATGAGTTACATGAGAATATACATGGAAAGAAGCACCCTGGTTGGATTTCTAGAAGCATTTCTAGTTGAAAATATATGAATACCAAATGAAAAACACAGCTAAGACCGACAAAAAAAAAAACCAAACCTACTCAGGATAAATTTATTTTACCCTTACATAAGTAGATTAAATCCAGTATTTTTGCTCCTACATTAGCATGAATACAGACCTGGGGATATATGAAACAGCATGTTAATTTTCACTGATTTTCTCTCTGCCCTTTCTAGCTCACAGCTGTGATTGCAGAAGTAACATGAGAATTCAACACAACTAGAGGCAAGAAAATACTTCCCACCAACTCTGATTATTTTAAAGTAAAGTAAGGCATGCCAAGAAGGAATGCAAACTGTGTATTGGATTCAGTACCTTTTAGACCTTTTCACAGAAAGCTTTTATCCATGAGCTCTCTGTGAGATCACGACCACTGAGCAGAAGCCATCTTTACTTGGAAAAGTTTACAGCACATTTCCTAAGCCTTCTAGGTTTGAAACCAAACATCTCCCTCTGCTAAACATTGCTAGTCCTTCTTGTCCAGAGGTGAGTAACAGTTTTTAAAAGAAATAGCAATAGATGCTCTTGACTAAGCCTATAACAATCACAGAATAGCTTGGGTTGGAAGGGACCTGTAGGATCATCAAGGCTGCCAGCCGCTAGATCAGATTGCCATAGCAAAGATTTGCTGCATCTGCAGCTACAAGCAATTGAAAGCCAGCACAAGAAGAAAAATCTATTTAAGAGGAAGCATGAGATGTAATGAAATTCCTGTAAATAGTACCCAAACAAAAGGGGCTACTACAACGGATAACATTTCACAAGGCAGAATGAACCAAGACAGAGGCAGGAGGAATGAAACAAGCCCCTGGAAGCTAAGGCAGCATCACGCAGAGAAACACTCCCTTTCTTACAAGCAGCTTTCACATTCACAGCTACAAATGCAAAATAAAATACAGGGAAAAATGAAACATCATTTCTAACACATTTAAAAGCCAACAAAAAAAAACAGTTCACAGGTATTGCTGAACATTTACAAGAAATATACCAAGTTGACACTTTGAGTATTAAAAAATATTAATAGTTCAATCAATTAATTTGAACAACAACATTGTCTGGAGTTTGGTCAGATGGTTTCACTGAGAAGTCATCATAAGTATACTGGTTTAAAAAAAAATGCAAAGAAATAGCCTGATCTGTGTACAGTACATTTCTATTATTTAAAAAGATTAATCAAGTACACAGTAAATAAACCACTGCAATTAGTAGTCAAATAATTACTAGTTTATGCTTTTCCAGCAAAGAATTATTCTCTGTTCGAGAGCTTCCTATACTGCCCACAACACATAACCTTGCCAACAGTTCTTGATATTGTTCACCTCTTCAGCCATCACTAAACCTTGTGCAATGAAAAAGACCTACTATATTATCTGAGTAAATATAACAAAAACATGGTAAATTCTTGCAAGGCTATGCCAATATCACAAACTTGAGTAATGAGGTAGATCTTCTTTAAGGTTAAAAGTGCTACTATGCATCCAAGTTCAGTTCATTCAGAGAAAGAGTCACAACTCCACTGTAGCAGTTTCATGAAATTATTAGAGTTGGATGCTCAAAGGTCATCCGGTCCCACTCCCTGCAATGAACAGGGACACCTACAGCTCCATCAGGTTCTCAGAGCTCCTCCACCCTGACCTTGGCTGTCTCCAGTAATGGGCATCCATTGTCTCTCCAGGCACCCTGTGCCAGCGCTTCATCACCCTCACTGTAAAAAATTTATGTTCAATCTAAATCTGCCCTCTTTTTATGTCAAATTACTTCCCCTTGTCCTTCTAAAGAGCCCATAAGTTCATATAAGCATTTTTACTCTAAAAAGGTATATTAACATGGATTGGGATCCAATATATCTTTAGGATTTCTTGACATGTGCAACATTTAACACCACCTCTGTTGCAAATTGATACCATGTACTTTGATCAGAGGAAAAAAAAGAGAGACTTTTCACTCACAGTTCAGCAAGAGTAGAAGCTATACCCAACACAGGCAAACAGACCTCAGTATGTCTTGGAAAACTTACTCAAATTCAATTTTACTCATGTTATTTGTTCAACTAGCTGAATGCTCACTAGCACGAGCACGTTAAGAACATGTGCACAGATACTCTCATGTTTTTTGAAACATCATTAGCAAGTATGGCGCATAAAAGAAAGTGTACACACATATGAACTCTACCCTTAGTAATTTAGCTCATGTCTACAGGTTTATTTCTGTTCTGGAACTAGAGAAATATTAGGGTTTTTCTTTTATTTTTTTGTCTTTTAGGATCCAGAAATGCCTTCTACATTTTGATTGAATTTCTCCCATTGATATAGGATATGGGACAGTACCCTGGAAATCATCATAAAAGGTACTTCTTGTTGCAGATTGCAGCACAACTTCATTCATTTCTTGCTCACTTCTACAGAACAATAATGTTCAGGTAGTTGTACACGCAGCTGAGAGGATGCTTTGTTTTTTTTCTTTCCTTCAATTGAAGGAAGAATACTGCATAGAAATCAAATTGTTTTAGACTTGCACCAAAATAGTAAGCAGCTTCCATGAATTCTAGTATTATTAAAAGTCTACTTGTTCTGATTTTAATTAGACACGATCAGTTAAACGCATCTTCGTAATTACATCTAAAATTAGATCAGCCCCTGCAGTGAATCTTGCAAATCTGTTGCTGTGACAAGTTGACAACATACACAGCATTCAAAATTTTTCTCAGGTTCTCCTGTGACTTTACTAGGTAAGTCATGTTTCAGCATCAGCGCATCACAGAATCAATAAGGACATCTGCAGAACTTCAGTTCTCAATTACTTCATCTATATCATGAATATTAAAACTATACCTATTTCAGAAAAATCAAGCAGATGGGATATTTCCTACTGCCAATAATTGCACAACATAGCTAATTTTAAGCCAAGAGAAACCTGCTGGAAACTGCTTACACTGATAACATTATAGTTTCATCTATCAGAAAGCATAGTCAGAAGTAGAGACTATTCATACCGTTCAGCAAGAGAAATGCATACAATTTTGAATAGATTGTGTTAAAATTTTTTCAATTAACCCACAAACTTCGTTTTCCAGGCTTCAAGCACAGATGCCAGGGACTGCCAGCACAGTAGGGAAAAAAAAAAAAACATTTTAGAAGAGCTTTCCTACTTGGAGCAATAAATCCACAGTCAATCATACATGAATAAACATGAACAGGTAAATAGAACAGTTCTGTGACAGCACCTTCAGCCTTTGGAAACTGAAAAAATGTGTGAGAAAAAACTGAAGGATTTTACTATTATCATTTATATTTTGATATTTTTTGCTTGGTGATTAATACTAGGTTAACTGTATTTTTGGGAAAACAACTATTAACTGCAGATTACAGGATACACTGTAATACAGATTACACTGTAATACATGCTTACCTCTAGGGGCCCAAGATAGCCAGGCATACACTCCAGGGGCAAAATAAAAATCTGACCACAGTGAGAGAACATTCTTGCTCAGAGCTTTTATTCCTTCCCTGACAGAGAAGGATGGTGATGAATTATTAAATCATAGAACAGTTTGGGTTGGAAGGGACCTTTAAGATAACCTAGTTCCAATCCCCCTGCTTAGGCAGGGACCCCTCCCTCAAAACCACGTTGCTCAAAGCCACATCCAGCCTGGCCTTGGATGCTTCCAGGAAGGAGGCATCCACAACCTTTCTGGGAAACCTGTTCCAGAGTTTCACCAGCCTCACAGTAAAGAATTTCTTCCTAATATTTAGCCTAAATCTACTCTCTTTATCAGAAGAGATATTAACAATACTGTAGCATATTAAAGGAGGAATAATTTAATCTTGAATTTGACACAAATATCCTGGGAAAATTGTAACATTTGTGCATACACTACAAAGAAAAAAGAGAAAATAGTTATATTTACCTAATAAGCAGAAAAGCACAAATAAGCACAAAATTCTTTGTATATGCCAAATACAAATTGCCCCTGGCACTAGGAGGAGGTAAATGCAGAGATTTTATTTTCTCTTCCTTTTGTTTTTTATTGTACTATCCTGTTTCGTAGTAGTAGCCTGCAGATGGGTTTCATAGTCAAGGTGACTGCATACAGATGCCAGAATTTAACCTTACAACCCAAGGAGAACAGGAAGACAACCAAATAAGAGACCATGCCCACTATCAACATTTGGCAAACATTCACCTCAGTTACCCAACTCCCTCTACCCAGTTCCTTTTAGAAATATATTTTTACTTTATAGAAACCTTCACAAAGCAGTTTGAATTGAAAGAGCTTCCTTTACCTTTGTTGAAATGTAAAGAAATGAAGACAGGAGAAAAAAAAAAGCACACCTGATTCAAAGCTGGGAAGTGCTCTCAACACCACAATAAACACCACTGTAGAGGAAGAGTATTATTTGGAGTACTGACAGTACTGCTCTAGTGAAGGCCATAAGCAGTTATTCTAACGACAGGAAAAGTAGAAGTCCGTACAGAAGATATAATTTTTGGAGACTGCTGGTATTGATCTGGGTAACTGTTAGGTATCTGTGTGCAGTTTATTTCTTTATCACCTAGGATGAGGGATATTTAATAAATACACTGAATTAAGGGTCAATAAAAATATTTACCTGTGTTTTAGCAGATGCCAAAGCTCTGAGGCTTTAGACATAATTCTTACTGGCAGCTTTTCAGAATCAAGACATATGAATAAAGTCAACCCAAGGGAAAAAAAGCAATAGCAGAGCTTTCTGTTGCTAATGTTTCCAAGACAGAGCAGCTTAATGATTCATCACTGAACATAACCCGGCAAAATGTCAGCAAGTGCAGAGATGACTTCATGTACCAGTAGTCCCATAACTCTATTTTAACATCCCTCTCGCTAAGTTTGTGTCTTGGTGTCTCCTCTTGATGCTCTCTCAAGATCCCTCTGCCCTGATCTAAGGGGTTGCAGCCACCCACCCAGAATATGTGTACAACAACAGCTGTGTCAAAGATCATAGTCATTACAGTGAATCACTACATTTGTTGTGGTTTAGAGCTCCAAGGCCACCCCACTGGAAATCTGTACCAGGAGAAAGAATTAACATGCATTGTGACAGCCTCACCAAGCATCTGCTCCGAAGGCACCCAACAGCAAATGCCTGAGAATGTTTACAAGAAAGCAAGGGTATGTATTCTTCCACAGATAGACACCAGGCCAGAAGAGAAATTCTGGATTTTTAAGTAATAAATTTGTGATTAACATCTCTTGATGGCTTTCTCCATCTACAAAAGTATCTAATATCTTCTCTACATTCATGTAAACATTGGCCTTCGCAAAACAAAGAACTCTCAAGTTTCGATATAAATATCACAAAGAAAGACCTTCCATTTTTAATCTACCTCTTTATAACTTAATAGCACTGACTTCATTAATTAAAAACACACAAAAACACAAAAACTAGAACAGCTATTCCCTTCTCATCTTTTCCATGCATTATCAGCACTTTTCATTTCTGTTTTCCTTTTTCCAGTTGAAAAAGTCCTCTTCTGTTGCTCTTCCATAGTACCTAAACAGTCTCTCTTTCCAACACACACGGAGAGAGGGGTTTCTACCTGGACTTCAGCCTGACTGAAAACTTTCATTACTCACTACAACCAGCTGGTTGCACATGCTGTCTAATCTAAGTAGCCTGTCCTTCCAAATTAATTACATCTGGAGGGGTTTTACTCTAGTCCCCCCATGGATCTTTAACGGACATTCAAGAACTCTCTTCCTCCATTCAGCTAGCCCTGAACCCTTGCTTCCATTTGAATGACCTGACTGGAGAGATTTACTTTTTTAGTGTTTCAAAGGATTAGAATACCACAGCCTCTTCCCCAGTTACATCAGGAAAAAGACAGTGGAAATGGGGAATGCCAGACTAGTGATTACTGTGATCCACTGTCATTTCTCTACCAAATATAGGAAAGAATGCATTTATTACCTTCCCATGTGAAACCTTCACAGCCTGAAAAGATTTTCTTTATCCACTAGTTAAGAATGTGATGTGTATCCTAATCAAATACTACCTACACAGTAAATAAAGAAAACCATCACCCTAAGGTTTTTAGGGCAACTACTACTGAATTATTTTTACATAAATATTTTTATATCTTCAGCAGTGCAGTCCTAGAGGTATTCTGTAGACCAACCTCTCAGCATATCAGACACCACAATCTAGGGTTCCCTTGAAGTCTGTCCAAAAGTAGAACTTCATCTCCACATCCATCTTCATTTTCTTTACACACTCTACACTCTAGATTTCAACTGAATTTCTCACAAGAGTATTGTATGAAAAGAGAATACCTTTTTTTTTCCAGGATTGTTTAAGTAATCTCAACAATTAAGCTACTAAAAATGAGTGAACCCCCTCTTCAAACAAGCACTAATCCCATATTAAAAAAATAAAGAAACAATAAAACTTGCATTAAAGGTATACCCAGGCAGCCACTGCTTTAGCATCACTTTTCCAGAACATTCAGTCTAGCACTGAAAATACAGCTAACCAAGACTATGCTAAAAGATCAGTACAGCTTACTTCATTGTTTAATTCATCCTATGTTTGTAACTGAAGATCATAGTCTGAAACTAAAAGTAAATGTTGATGATAAGACTACAAAACAGTTTTAATGTCACAGCATTTCAGAAAGAACCACAACAGTTAACCTGAAAGTTTCCCAGGGACTTCTTTTCTGAAATTCCTGGGGACATCAAACTCCAAGCTTTCTTCACTGCGGCAATATAGATGGAATTGATGAAAAATAAGCATACAAAATATGTTCAGCAAACTAAGGACCGTGAAATACTACTGTGAAAGATTAAAGAATAGTTGTGCTCTGTTGTAGGACTAAAAAGAAATTTGTTCTCCTAGGAAATTGGTTACCTCAGACGCATCTAAATTTATCTGGAAAACAATGTTCTTTGCATGATGAGAATCCATAGGCACTCAGAGGTATGCTATTTTCTTTAAAAACAAACAACACACCGTTCCTCAAGCAATAGCAAGGACCTGTAGCTCAACACCTTTTTTCTAAGTCCAGCAACTCTTTTCCAGCTAGCTCCCCATGCAGAATTCTATGTCAATTCTCAGAAGGTTGGGAATATAGGTAAACAAAAATCCACAAAATTGAATTGGTGGCTGATGAGAATATCTCTTTGTATTGCCAAAAAATTCATATTAAAGCAAAACTACCTTTGTTTATTTACAGTTTTATTCTCCCCAGAAAATCCCTTATTTTTAAGATGATTGTTTAGTGAAAAACAGGGCTCCCATTGTCTTACAGACAAGACAGACTCAGTAACCACTCCTGTGAGACTTGCTGACACTTCTTAGGAGGTAAAGGGGAAACCTGTAGCCATGAGGACCACTTATCAGATTTAAAGTAACAGCTTCAGGTTAAAAAAAAAAAAAAGATTCAATGAGAAAACAAGATCAACTATAAAATACCAGGTGAAAGATCTGCCTAGTTCAGTATGTTGTGCCCATAACCAGCCAATGGAGGATTCCTAGGGAAAAGTGTAAAGAAAAGGAAAGATAAATAGCTTTCAACTATTTCTTCTGAAGATTCCTGAACAACATTCAGCATCATTTTTCTAATAGCCTTAAGTCATATTTTTTCCTCTGTTAATTTATCCAATTAGTTTTGAACACAAGCAAACATTCTGCGTTTATAACAGCCTTTGGCAAGGAATCACATAGCTTAGCTCTACATTTCCACTTGTTAACTTACTTTCAACCTGCCATAAGCAATTTCAATACATTCATAACAGTTCAAAAGACAACCAGCTCTGGAACATTGCTGGGCTTTCTTGATGATGTTGTTTATACTTTTTTCTCCCCCTTTTCTTCCAAAATTCTTAAACTTTACTCTTATTATCTGCATTCTCATATTCACTGAACAGACTACCTTAGAGTCTTTGTTCCTAAGTTACCTAATATAAGAGATACTGAGACTGTATTTTTCCTTAGACAAGGAAAAGCCTTTTGGCGGATTAATTATGAAACTTCTATTATTTGTGCAAGACTTTAACTGTCTGAAACTATTCAGTGTTGCCATTAGATCCATACAATTGAAGTTCAGCTGTAATTAACTGTTGCTCTAACAACAAGGTTACTTGGAGCAATTAGGGCAGTCCTCTTTGACTTTGGCATTTAACTCTGTTAAACTTATTCAGTACCATCAATACTGACTTCTGACAAAAGTCTTTCTTTAAAGAATAGAAAAAGTCAGCTAATTATTTTAATTACTGCTATTTGGCTTTTTTTTTCCCCTCCTAAATCTGTATTCAACTTCTAACAGTTTCTGGATTTGAACTCAGAGATCCTTGTGAGTCCCTTCCAACTCAGGATATTCTACAGTACTGTGAAATGTATCCCTTTACTTAAGTGAATTAGTTACGCACGCCTCCGGGGAGTTGTTTCCTTCTCATTTGAAATTTGCCTACAAAGCTGTTTAATACTATGCTGGTTATTTAGTCTATGTTTCAGGATCTCAGGAAATAGTTCTGGGTGACCCACGTAAGAGCAGCGCTGCCTTTATAGTCACACAAAGAAGTGAGACAGGATTGCATTTTTAATACAAAATACTCCACACCTGCACATCTCTCCTCGGTAAGGCTGCTTCACTACTAATATACAGAACACAATATAGAAGTGCTGTAATTAAGAATGAAGCCACACTCTATTACTGGAAACTTCTCTATCACTGCAGACTTGAACGCCTCAGCACTTAAAGGAAAGATCTGCAGATGACCAAGATTAAAGTTAAGAGCATCGCTATTTAGTGTACTACACAGTTGTAAGTGTTGGTGTAATGGAGGAAAACAACATTCCAGAAGAGAGTAAATCAAAAGATGAAACCCCATAACTGGAAGTGGTGCATGCAAAAAAGGAAATGAAGGAACATTCGACCCTGTAATAATCCTACTTTTAAACTCATCTATCAATTTCTGACCCCAGAGTCTTTGAAAATCCATATTTTTGTTACTCTTTAGATAAAACTGCTCTGAGCTACTAATCAGTGGCATATAACAGAGCCTTCCCTAAATCACACACTTTTGCTTAGCAGATTGGGTTCTCATCAAAGCCACAACATAAGTACAATATTCCCTACTATGTTTTTGTCATCTCAGATCTCCTTCATTACAAATGATTTTCAGGTGATCCTCTTCCCACTAGAAAATGTGAACCTTTAAATGGCATCACTGAGATCCTTTTCATCTAAATAACTATTTTTTTTTTTTTGTTAGCCTTCACCTTGTCATTATCCCCTATTGGAGCCCCAGGCTTTTTTAGAAGTACTTATATTATCTTTTTGCTTCAACTAATACAAGCATCTCTGTCATTTCACTACCCTCAAATTCCATTTAATTATTAGCACTCTGACTACTAAAACAAGGAGATACTTAATAAAATTGCTTCTAATGTAAAATCTCTACAGTGCCTCTGGAAAGATTGTTGCTATTCATTGCCTATGACCTTCAATGCTTTGGTTAGTTTAAGATGTAATACTGCAATCTGACTCAAGCTAGTTCATATTGTCTTAGCTGAAAATGAATATAAGAAATTCAATTAAATTCAAAGCAATTAATATTTTTTGGTCACTAACTTCTTTCCCTCTTCTCTATTTCTACCAAGAAAAGATGAAATTTTGATTGGCAAGAATGTTCCTACTCCTCATGGGTAATAATGTTTCCCTTCTTGTTTACACAGGCACTGAGCAATGCCTTTTCACATTACACCAACAGTAAAAACAATGCTGCTACTGAAAAGTCTCTCAGAAAGTAACGTATCAATTCCGTCACTTTAGTCTAGATTTTGAACTCTGGAGATTCAACCAATTCAACTAAAATTAACTTTAACCTATTCTCAATCTCCTAGACCTCATCGCCATCCCACAAATCTAACCCTAATTCATTCGGCCATCAGGATACAGGTGAAGGGCAAAATTTTGAAGTTATGAAACAAAGGAGAAATCCCTGCTATCTGTAATGACTGTTTGCAGCAAGGGGTACTATTTCCATTAAAAATGCCTGTAGTCACGGATAAGCCAATAACCACATATATGCAAGACCATGTGCAAATATGAGCTAGCTTGTTAAAATACTACAAAAACAACAACTTCTATGCTATGTAAGTATGATGCCATACTCACAGGCTGTAAACATTTTTTAAAAATTTAAGTTACCTGAAAATATGCTTTGTCTCCAGACAAAACATGATTTAGACAGTGAGTCATCCTACTTAACCAGAAAAGATCATGTTTAGAGTTTTTACAAAGGCTTTCTGCAATTTAAGACAACTGATGTTCAATAGCCACATGGTTACACAGGCTTTAAAAAAATCCATCTCCGTGGTTTTTCAGCTAACAAAGCAAAATTGCATCTAACAGACTCTTAGCAACACCAGACAAAGTATTTACAGGTAGACCAATGAGCACACACGCAAAAAAAGAATAAAACTCACCCAACCGGCAAAAGGGGTCTGCTGACTTCACAAGCACCCCTTTTTCAGAAGCAGCCCAGGTCTCACGGATTCTCTCCCTTCAGTTGCTGGCCCTTATGTGAGCTCAGGTGCCCCTACCCTGGTTCTACCCCTTCTGGTCAGCTGGGGAGCACAGGTGCAAACAATTTACTTGTGCTCCCTGGGCCAGCCACAGCCCTTCACCAGGTGCCCAATCAACAGTTCAAGCCCAGTCCTAACAGCCCCCCTACAAAGATTCAGAAGAATAAGGGAACATTTTCAGCCCCAAGATAGCAGTTTTGGAGGGAGCTAATGCATACTAGGAAAGTTCAGTTCTTTTCCAAGATAAATTCCTGGGTAGCAATCAATGGATTGAGAAATTCAGAAGAAGGACAAATTCATTGTAACTGTTCCTCCCAGCCATAAAAGTATCTGCTTCTGGTTTGGGAAAAAAAAAAAAAAAAAAAAGGGAGTAACTAATGCCAGTGAGCTTCCAGGTGTTTTCTTCAGAGCATTATAAGGAGCTTCAAAAGGCTGAAGGGTGCTTAGGACAACAAGATGTTGTAAATTACTCTTGAAAAAACATCAGTTAATACTACCTTCAAATATTCTTGTGACTGTGTTAATAAAAGTACTACCGATTTGTTAGATTTTAACAGCAAGATGGAGTAGTACAAAAATATCAACATCTGATGAATACTGATCACAGCAGGAATTTTCAGTTGTTGTAATTACTCAAATAAAGACCATTAGTGCTACTTCCTCCCAGCTGAAACATCAAAACATTTCTCACTCAATTTCCTTTGCTTCAGATGTTAATAACTGTCAGCATCTTAACGCATTTACCTTCTCTTTGTTCCCGTTTTAAACTGTTTATTTCCTCAAATTGAAGCCTTATTATCGTTCTCCCCTTTGTTGCTGTTGTTTTGTTTTCTGTTGTTTTCTTTCATTTGTTCTGTTAAATCTCAAAACAGCAATAGCTGCAGTGCTACAGAGTGCTAAAGACAGAGTGAGTGAGGTTGAAGGAAGATGGTAAAAAATCTGTGAACATACAAACTTCTTATTTTCATAATCTCCATGGACAATCTGAGCTACTGTCCTTGACATTTTTTCCACATTTTTTCCTCATATCTACAACAACACACTATGGAGCTGAAGACAAAAATTACATCCCCCCCAAACTATTTCTCCCAGCTCCTCTTTCAGTGTCACATACTCCATTTCCTCAACTACTTGGTAACCTTTCACTGGACTTTCTAGTTTGACAGCACTGGGCAGGCCAAAACCAAATGCAGTACATCACATCTGACTCACAAGTGCTAAGTAGGATGGAATAATCAGCCTTTGGGCTGCATTCTTGCTGTGATAACCCCAAAATATCTCCCCCAAAATCTAGAAAACAAATATATGATTTTTTTTTCCTGACTTTTCTCTTTCCAGGGGAAATCAGTAAGATCTCACTCACAATATCAATTCCACGGGGAAGAAAAGTTGGCAACAGAAGAGGGTTTGTATTTATTAAATTCAGTCTTTACCAGATTAACTGTAGTCTGTGATGATCGATCTTTATTTAATTTCAACAGTGAGAAAATACTTTCAAATTTGGACAAAGATTTTTCAGAAAGATTTCGCAAAGGCCAGTCAAACTAACTTCTGCTTGTATTACCAAAAAACAGTGTACACAGTTTTTCAGCAGAAGGAAATGTTTGTGCCTGGAGAACCACGTGCAAGAGTGTGTGTGGTGCATGTATTATATATTCTTATGTTTGCTCAGACTTGTAAAAATATCCATTACATCAAGAGATGCAGCATTGTCTCCATTCTAAAACAGTTCATTTCTTTTTACACTTTCCTATGAAATAGTTGGGCATTTTTCTCTGAAAGTATAATTGCTTTTTGATTAAAGATGTCTACTGGCATTTGCTAGAATCTCTGTAATTTGACTGAAGACAACATTTCCCCTTGTCATACCTTTTCAATAACAATAAACCTTTTCCACTAAAAATAAATGGATCCTGAATTCACAGTGAAAAAAGCTTGTGAAGATTTTTACCTGGTTCTCCAGAATCTGAATGCCAATGAATTTATAGTGAAGAGTTTATAAAACATAAATCGCTCTTGCCCCATGTATTCATGGAGTTGTTGGACTTTGCATCACAGTAAGTCATTTCTCAGCAACATGCAAGCTCACCATTTGTCACAAGCAGTTATTCTACATGTCCAGACATTAGCATTCACTTTTGTAAATAGGAGACAGTAGGTGCTGCTCTCCATTATTTACAGTGCATCCTGAAGCACTTCCATCAGACCTGAGCTCCTCAGAAACTCAGGGAAAAGTTTATTCACATCCCACTCATTTGCACAGACCTCAGGAGAGTGCATGGTATGGTATTAGCATTCAAATGTTTTCAAAACCAGAACTGCTTCCTGATACATGCAGTAAACACTAAAACTTGCTGAAGCAGTAAAAAGAAAACAATGAAAGCACAAAAGATGTTTGCTACTGACAGCTTTTGTAATTATTTTATAGATATCTGTCTGCACTTAACTGATTTAAGAGTGAATATGTTTACACTTCTATAAATTAATGAATACAATTTTTGTTGTTGCAGAATGGATGTCATACCTCAACAGCAAGAAATACGTGACATATCAGAGGTGGCTGCTAGTCTTCTGAAAGTTCTCCAAGTACAGCATTGGAGTCTCTTTGACACCAGAGATAAAATCAGCAGTTTTGCTTGCCGAATCACCTCTAAATTCCCCCAGACATAAGTGAGAGTCCAGATTCCCCCAGGATTAGATCAACCACAGATCCTACACCATTAAGACCTCATCAGTACCCCAGGGTAGCAGAAGCGAGCTTTGTCAGTTTGTGGCTGTTGAAAACACTCCTTCCCTCTCACAGTCTCACAGGACACATATTTTTTTGTCAAATGATGCAAGGCAGCAGATGTCCCATGAGGAAAAAGAATCGAATAACTCTGAATTACAAGAATCAAAGCAATCTAATTTCCCCATCTGTTACCTAGTGTGGTTGTCAGAGAAAATCTCAGCGCTCTGAGAATGAGGTTCAGAGTTTTTGATGTGATTAAAGACTTTAGGAAGGCGCAAAGGTTTTATTTTTCCTACTTACAGTAGGTCTCAAGGGTGGTTGACAGGAGGATGGGGACTTTTTTACATTCATTCCTCTCTGTGATCAGTCACAAAAAAATGTTGCCTGCAGTTGGGTTTGCACAGAACACAACAGGATGCTACTTATCTTTCTTGATTATGCAAGAAAGTCAGTTCTAAAAAGAAAACAGCTATCTTAGGCATCAGCAGCACTGAAGAAAAAGATGACAAGTCATTTTATGGATGGGATTCCCAAAGCCATTCCTCAAATTTCAATTTCTCTTCAAGCTAGTTATCATATAGATAATTTGTTAACAACACAGTAAGGTTCAGTGTCAGAAAATGACATGCTTCCTTCATATACTTGGCATAAGTTTCTTCACATCCACATTACTATCACCTTCAATTATAATGCTGTCTCTAGTTGTATGCAAAAACTTGTTTAATCAGATCTTAACAGCTATTTTTCTTTCTATTCAGTCAATTGCATTCCAGTCTTAGGTAATAATCACTTCAAAAGGTGAAGCTCAACTACCTAAACAAACACTAGGTCAAAGCCAAACCTTTCTCTTCCATGACTACCAAAGCACATAAGTCAATAGTCTACTGCATTTGCAACATCTTCCCTTCCAGGCAGCGCTTATTTCTGTGATACATATTTAATAAGTCATTGAATAAAGTACAGAGATGAGCACTGAGTTAGGTATATGAACACAGATCATTCCCAAATTCAGATAAATGCTCTAAACTCTGGACCATAAATCTACTGTTTTTTAGTTTTGCTTTTTTTTTTTTTTTTCCTCCCAGTTTCTTCTTCAGTTCTTCAGTGGTCAGTGGCCCAACTACAACAGAGGACTGCCAAGTTCAGCATCATGGTCCAGAAACACTTCAGGAGCTGGAGACAGATTCAATTCACTACAGCACTCAATAAGACTCTGTATTTCACAGCAGTTTCACACTTGGTAGAAGGGGACTGTTAGCCAGCTGGCAATTACATGAACAATCAGCAGTAATAGCAACAGTCTTCCCCCTGCACTTGGCACGGGTGAGGCCATACCTTGAATACTGTGTTCAGGTCACTTCACTACAAGAAAGACATTAAGTCCCTGGAGCATGTCCAGAGAAAAGCATATGTGACTGCTCTGGAGCACAAGTCTTACGAGGAGAGGCTGAGAAAACCGGGATTCTTTAGTCTGGAGAAAAGGAGGTTAAGAGAAGACCTTATTGCTAGCTACAGCTCCCTGAAAGGATGATGTGGCAAGGTGGGGGCTGGCCTCCTCTCCCACATAACTAGCATTAGGATGAGAGGTAATGGCCTCCAGTTGCACCAAGGGAGATTCAGGTTGGACACTGGGAAAAATTCCATATCCAGAATAACAGTCAGGCACTGGAATGAGCTGCCCAAGGGTGTGATAGAGTCACTGTCCCTGGAGGCATTCAGGAAACATGTAGATGTGCTATTTAGGGACATGGTTTCATGAACAATATTGATGGTGATGGGTTGACATTTGGGACAAGATGACCTTAGAGATCTTTTCCAATCTTAGTGATTCTATGATGGAAACACGTAAGACCTGTTACAGAATGATCAGAAAAAATATTTATGAGACATTGTCCCTTACGTTAACATTTTGAGTTGTAGATCCAAGTAGAAAATCATGTTTCTCCTATGTTGTGTGGGAGTCAAATAATTCCTGCAGACATGAATTACAACACCCACCACTTATATCTGTTAGATTTACCTTTTCACACTCCTTACTACTATTGCCAATTCTCTAGGTTTGTTTCTAACCACAAATCACACTTGCATCTGATGCAAATCACATTCTGTCATACAGAGCTGCTTTTTGGGATAGCATCACAGAAAAGTACAGAAGGTTTTCAAAGTCCACTGGCAGTAATTTTGTGTGCATTCCAGTAGGAGTCTCAGAGCCTTCCCAACCGTAGAAGTAGATAAAATAACGGATATAAAAATAATAGTGGTATCTTTTGATACTGAAAATACTTCTAATTCTAGCCAGTTCAGTATCAGAGTAACATAATATAAGGCATTTTAAGGCCATGACAGATATTAAACAACTGCTTTCTTTACAAAATCCCCAGTCAATTGCTTAGGATATCGTCAAAAATAACTAACTAAAATTCAGCTGCAGATATGGAATACATCCAGGAGTTCAACAATATTAAACTTTCAGAGAATCAAAAAGAGAGAATGGCTGCCATGCCCTACTTTGGAAGGAAATCAAGACAGTAAAAAGAAGATGCCCATGTGGCTCTTATAACAGAATAGCACTAACATATTTTTCCTGGTCTAGCTTTGATACACAGCATAGAATGCAATGGATTTTGCAAGTAAAAGCATCAAAGAGAAATGACTGCCCAAAGTCAACAGGCAAATAAATGGCAATGTTTTCAGAACAATCCTGGGCTCCTGGCTCCACATAATCAACAGATTTTGGGCAACTCTGTTCTTATGCTCTTGCTTCACGTAGATCATTTCTCTTCTTGCCCTTCTTCTCAAACACCAAGTTGCCCACTAGTTGCCAATTTATTTTCCTAGAATCTCCTGTTATTCACATATTTCTGTAGGAGTCATTCACCACTCCTTAACTCCAGAGCAGAGCTAAATATAAAACATGACTTCAGCTGAAACAAGCAACAAAACTCATCCCTACTCTTCCCAGAACAGGAACTGGGTATGAATTAGCATTTATTCTTCTGCTATAGTTTGTCCCAGAGGAGCTACATGAAAAATGGTACTGAACAGACAAAGCTTGGTCTCATGACATCACTGCACTCTCAAGAGCATAGCAAGGCCTTCAGGAACCAGAGACTGCAGCTAATTTTCTTTCCTACCTAACACTATAGCTGTTCATAAGTGTGGTCTAGACTGCTAATTGCTGCCACAGGTGAAGCAGGACATACAAAGTGACACCTCTGAACCACCTCCAGTTTGTGCTGCATTAGCTCCTGAGCAGCACGGACAGTTGACTTTGCATACTGCTTTAAGTTCTCATGTTTCTTTCTCATGACTTTTCTCATTGAGAACATGAGAGTCAATTGACTCAAAGAAATAAAGATGCGAGAAGGATATCACTTCCGCTGCAACAGCAGTGTATTTTGGTACCTGCCTCCAAAGCACAACAATGACAGTGGTGGAAGAGAATTGGAATTTGATTTATTTCTTAAACTATATAAAGGTATTTTATTGTTGCTATTACCTTGAAGTTTGTAAGTCCAGTGTTCAGCACTGTTTGTTAGCTGAATTTCTCTAGACAAACCTTACACAGCAAGTTTCTGCAAGCTCGTGCTTGCACGACGCCCACTCCACCAGCTAACCACAAGCTATTATTACTTTTGCTGTTGAAATAAAGGCCAGCTCTAGCAACGGACTTCACAGGTCATCACTGTAGCACAGCAGGAACAGGTTGAACAGTTTCCATCATTACACCACCTTGCAGAAAAAGAGCCTCAGAGAGGCATTCTCTAACTTCTATCTTCAGGACAGGAAATTGTATTAATCATTTATGTAACTGTGTACGGTTGCCATAGTTGGAAGTTCAGCATTATTTCATTTGCATTTGTTGCCAAATAAAAAAAAATATGTTCTGCACTTGCCTCACTGCTCATCTTCACTGCCCTCTATTCCTCCCTAATTAAGTATCTGTGGAAACAGGCAGCAGAAACAGCTACTGTTTGGTCTCGTGTTATTCTGTACCTTCCCTATAACGTGCTTTCAAATGTAAGGTACTAAACCTTTTCTCTAAATAGAAGTACATCTTCATATCTAGTACATGAAAGGGGCCAAACCCATGGACAAAGCGTTCAAGAACTGTTAGAAGCCAAAGTTGCCCTTTCTTGATGACACAGAATCAAAGAAACATAGACTCCTTCAGAGTTGGAAGGACCCCTTACTAGTCCAACCCCCCTGCAATGAATAAAGACGGGGCAGCCATCACTTCCCTGGGCAACCTATTCCAGTGCCTCAACACCCTTATTGTAAAAAACTCTTTCTCATGTACAATCTAAATCTCCCTTTTTTCCTTGTGAAACCATTTCCCCTTTTCCTGTCACAGGAGACCCTGCTGAAAAGTCTGTCCCCTTTCTTCTTGCAGCCCCCCTTTAGATATTCAAAGGACATATAAACGGGATACGTCATAAATTAACAGATTTGTCAGCACATCTTTTCCAGAACCTCTGAAATACACATTCCAACAAAAATCCTTAAGAAGTAATGATAATTTCCAATGAACAAAAACTGTTTTTATTTCACTATACGTTTAAAAAATATATCCTTAAAAGGTGTTTTAATTAATTTTAATTTCCTGCCACTTTCACTAGATTTAATTCAGAACCTTAAAGCCCCAAAAATTCAGCATGAATCCCTCTGCAATTTGGAAATTAAGAGATCTTAGCTTTCTTCTGCAGTTCTTTCATTTTGTTTTTGTTTTTAAAGTAAGACAAATTCAAACACGAAACTTTATTAAACAACAGAGACAGAAATCCACTGAAATACTGCACAGATATCATCCCTGTTTTCTGCTCTTTGCTTCAATGTACAGAGAACTGGAGAGAGGGCTGAACAGACATAAATGGATGGCACAAGAACCAGTTCAAAGATACTTTCTAGCAGCACTGCAACCAGTTTACACCAGCTTGAAACATGCACACCTTTCTGTCTCATCTTCCAGTTGTATTCTAGCACAAGGCAACAAAGGCAGAGGGAGGGTAAGCAAGGGTCAGTTCTTTCAGAATGTCAAGAAGAAAAAAAGGCCTATGTTGCTATCTGTTCCAAGTACAAGACAAGGGAATGGCTCCACAGGTAGTATCAGGACAAACTTATGAAATAATCTGAAAAGATATTTAGGCCATTTACAATGGAAAGACGAGCATGAATTCAAGTCCCTGACACAAAAGCAGAAGCTAAGGCAGATGAGTTACTTCAGACAGCTGTGACATTTGTTAGCATGCGCACAGGATGAGCTTTCCCTCCAGTCACTGCTCCTTGCACCCACATATTTATCTTCCGCCTGGCCTCACAAGCCTGACAACATTCCGAGTACCCACTGACACTGTACTTATACATGCAGTTGAGCATTTTTATTGCTCTTCTATGCTACCCATGAAGGGAAACAGCAGGTAATGCTCTTGGAATAAACATCTAAATCACAATCATTTTGTCTGGTTTTTCCATACGGTTAAATTAATGCTATATATACAGTTTAAGAGTGCTAAAAAGTGCTGTAGCTAAGAGCCATCTGATTATTTGCACATTTATAAAGGAAAATGAAAGTGACTGCTAATAAAAGACAAAGAAATTACAAGGCACCGTGATATATATGAAACAGAAAGTTACTGTATGCAATGAGCTGGTAAGTCTGAGAAGCACTCTGCTAGCTTTTAGCTGGTGAAATATGGGAGGTGTGAACACAGCAGTTTTGCTGGTGACATCCATCATGATGCAGTACATTGAAAAATCTTCTTTAAAGCATCATCTTCTGTAATCCAACACTGCAAATACAATGTTTATTTCAGATTCTCAAATGCTGTGGATGTGGGATGATATACAAAAATACTATTGAACAAGTAACACCCATAGGACCAACTATTACACATAAAGGCTTGGGGCTCCCATTAGAGACTCTGTATATAATTATAATGTTGGGAAAGAACATACTTTTCTTCCTAACCAATAGAAAAGCCAACTTCTTTGGCCTATTCATTAGCCTAGAGGTAATTCACCCCATCAAAAACACTGGGAGCTGGATTAGGTCTTTAAATGAGATAAATAATTGTTGTTCTTAATAGAATTATTCATATGTAGTAATAATAGTGAGTATTTGCACTGTGTTTCTACTTACATTTTCCAAATAGCTTTATAAAGCTTAGCTATTTGATTCACAAAACACTCATTCAAAGGAAGCGATTATTAGGTAAATACCTAAACAACATGGTCCAGGGGTGTTTTCTCTAACCTGCCTCATGCTTTGACTTCTACACACATCCAACATAAATCTCTGCTGGAAAATAATTTGGATAATTACCGTGAATTATCATTTGGTGGTTTATTTTTCTATTTCACTGCAGAAGTGAACCTTTTAATAGGTAGCCTGCCTAACCTTATTTGAAAAGATTTTCCTATAATCCAAGGGCTTTGCATTCAGATAGCATCAAAGGGCAAGCACTGGGTGACCTTATATAAAGTGGTCATTCTTCAGTCTGAATGCTGTTACTGTCCTACTTGCTCCTTTTACTTCTAAGTACAGCCAATTAGACACCACGCTAGTCCTTACCAACAGCAAAAGGAGCTGTGTATTGTGCATCTTCCTGACAGCTCCTAGCCACTAAAATATCTTCACAATATCGTATTTGTGGAAGACAACACTTCCAGTTTCTCAATAGAGAGAAAACAGCTTGAATAATACCTAATAAAAATATGAGTTGACTAAAATAATAAGAGTTTGGTTGGGGGTGAGAGAAAAGTGGAGTTCCTTCTTTGAAATTAACTTTGCTGTTTTTATAGAGGCATGCTTTAATGCACAGTAACTACACAGTGAGTTCTGTCCACAGTGCTTCTGTCCATCCACTAGCTGTTTCTTCCTAAAGCCAAGCACCTTTAATTTTCCTCAGCTCTTCTCCATCTCTCTCTTTAGCACTTATCTTTCAGGTTTCTGCAATGAGTTGGAGATGCCTGCTTCAGTAAGGAGGCACTACCCACAAGTCATTGTAAGAGTAATGAAGGCACAATTTGTTTGTAGGCTTCCTTACCCAGAGAGAGTCAACTCCAAAAGGAAGAACTAGGGAGAGCTTCCCCCAGATATAAAAACAGAATAACAAACTCAAAACATTTAATTACCCAAAATGCTGCATTCCCTTTCAAGTTGTACAATCACGTACCGCAGTTTAGTTTCGTGACTGACCGAATAACTGTCTTCAAGTAACTGCCAAAACTGCCAATAATTCTGCTTTACTCTGGGCTCAGATGCAATCTCTGCCCCCAAACATTTCCTTGCACAGCTTTGTTAACTTCCACTGAACTAGCTGTGCTGAAAAAGGACTTGGCAGCATCTCAGCTCTCTAACTCAAAGACCTAAATGCCATGACTGAATTGTAAATACTTTCATTCTGAATGGAAGGATTCGCACTTAACTAAATCCACTAACCTTTGTTAACGTTTGCAAGTATTCTTCAATATTTTCCTTTGACTACCACAATACCTACTGCAAAATGTCACCATTCCTCTTTCATGACAGAATGTATTTTGTTACACTGTTTGATGTCTTATTGTTATATTATTTAATTTATTGTTTTCTAAAAAAGAAACTGTATTGACCTTTAAGGATTACTTATGACAGGCATAAATTTAAACACCCTCCTGCCTTTTCAAAGTAAATTCTAGTACATTTTCCCTCGTCACTTAGGCTGTCTTTAGTTTTCTCTTGGGATAAAAAATTCATGCTGACACAAGAGAATGACATTTAATTATGCAATCAAGGTGTTTCCAGCACAGACTTTCTAATCTCCCTTGTACCTGAAAAACAAAATCAAACGAATCAACAAGCCTAGCTGTACTAATGAGGAAGTATACACACTGTCTCTTTTTCTTTTTTGATGCTCAATTTGTCAGACAAAAGATAACACATCCATTTATAATCCATAGTCCTATCTGTTGGAGAACTTATCACTTTTTCATTTGATTTTCATCCACCATACTGCATAGTCCTTACGGAGAGGATCAATGCATTTTACCTACAATGACCATCTTCCTCTGGAAACCTTAAACCTACTAATATTATTCAGTAGTTTTCTACATCTAGTGAATTCTATAATTCTGGAAGGAGTTGCTAAAAACTCTAGCTAAAGCCTACAAAGAGTTTCATTCAGAATGCCATCCCAACAAGAAAAATCATACAGGACTTAGAAAAAAATTAACACAATTTAATATGATTCAAAAAAACGGTAACATCTAACAGGGAACAGCATGTTTTTTTACAGGTTTTGACAACCTAATGCTATTCCAATTTATTACAAAGTCCTTTAAGAATGCCTATCATTTTCTATTAATACTGAAAAATACAAACTGATAACGTCATATAAACTATCAACTCATTGTACAAAGACAAAAAAATGACCTCCAGGTATCTGAGTAGTGGACACAAAGACAGTTTTAAAAGAAATTCACTACCTGAAGTCCTGTCTTTTAACAGAATCATCCCTTTGTCTTGTTTATTCTAATCTATGCCTTACCCCGAGGGGTAGCTCCCTCAAAGATTTCCACAGTAGGCCTGATCTATCCTGTTTGCTTGGCCACTCACCCCTTTCAGCACAAGAACAATCATCTCAATCATCTATCAGGGCTTGTGCAAACCCTCTGGCACTGTCCCACAAGACATTCTTGTCTCTAAATTGGAGAGACATGAATTTGATGGATGGACCATTCTGTGGATAAGGAATTGGCTGGATGTTTGCATTCAAAAAGTTGCAGTCTGAAGCTTGGATTTTAGGTGGAGACCAGTGGCATTCCTCAAGGATCAGTACTGGGACTGGCTTTGTTTACCAACTTCATTGGTGACATGGACAGTGGGACTGAATGCACCCTCAGCTAGTTTGCTGATGACACCAAGCTGGATGACACAGTTGACATGCTAAAAGGAAGGGATACCATTCTGAGGAACCTAAACAGGCCTAAGAGGTGGGCCCATGCAAATCTTACGATGTCAATAAGACCCAAGTGCAAGGACCTAAATCTGGGTTGTGGCTGTCCAAATAAGAACATAGGTTGGGTGTAGAATGGATTGAGAGCAGCTGTGAATGGAACAACTTGGGGCGTTATTTGATGAGAAATATCAGCTTATACACGACAGGTACTTTTTTATTTCCATGTTCTGATAGTGATAGGACAAAGGTGGGGGGGAGGGGGTTTAAACTAAAAGAAGGTAGATTTAAAGCCATTCAGTGTTTCCACAATTCTAAAACATCATAACAGTTTCAGAGAAAATTAATAGACAAAGGTTATTCCATGAGATTTAGAAATGGGAAGCGCAAAGAAGTTATTAGGCCATGAATTTAAAAAAAAGTACTTTCTGGAGTACTTTTCAGAACAGGACATTATGTGTTGATCTCACAGTCAGAGGGTGGCACATACCAAAACTATAAATAAAATCACTGTTGTTAGTTCTCATTGCAGCTTATAAACACAGTAATTTAAATGTTTTCTTCTCACTAAGTTTCCAGAACAACAAATACCAAAAAGGGAGCTTGCATTATAATTATCCTGTCCTTTATACTTCTGTAACAGAAAGCTGAAGCTGATTCTACTCATGTAGAAGGCAGATCATAAGCATTATCCATCTTTGTATTGCAAAACTGTGGTGCCTATGTTGTCACGCAGAAGTCCATCTCTACAAAGTCATATATTTGGGAAGCTTGGCAAAGAAATTGCTAGCAGAATTTTCTGAAACCAACCCCATGTTTCTGAATTACTTCTTTCTCTTCCCAAACACAGTATACCTAACACTGGTACAGGCTGCCCAAGGAGGTAGTGGAATCACAGTCCCTGGAGGTGTTCAAGAAAAGGACAGATGTGGCACTGGGTGACATAATCTAGAGCAGTCACAGGCATGGGTTGATGGTTGGATTGATGATCTTATTGATCCTACCAACAATAATGATAGGGAATCAAGTAAATCTAAAGCTTCAATTTACAACCATTAGAACCAACCAACTTTCTTATATTTCAAATAAAAATCTTTTTTTTTCTTCTCTGACCATGACATTAGGCTGGAAAGAGTCAGTAACAAACACTGAAACAAAATTTCACTGTTTGACTTTTGAAACTTACTGAAGTGAAATTAATTATTGTCAAGTTCTTTTTTTTTTTTCTTCTTTAATTCGACTGGAAGTGTTTTTCAGCTGAAAACATCTTGCTCTCTACAATTTCAAATGTTTTCTTAATTAAGCTTCCCTAAAATATAATCTGAAAATGCTTTTTTTTTTTTTTGATAAACATTTCCCATTGCAACGCAAAGCTTTCATAAAAATACTTCAATTTCCTTAGGAAGTTAACTTTTTCAAGATTAAGTTGTCCTAGATCTTGCTATTTACATTATTAAATGAAGTATATTTTCATTTGTGCCTGCTTATGGCTTCATTACTAGAGAGATACTCAAAAGGAGTTTTGATTCGAAGTTGTTTGATTAGTTAATCAGATTGTTTTGAAGATATATAAAGGTGTGGAAAATCAGCAAGTCAAATATGCACTTATGTCTGATGAATAATTTAGTACAAAGGATTTTACACAATAATGAAAAATAATTTAGAACTCAATCTTCTGTGTTCTGGACTTGCATAACTTTTTAAAAATATGTTTTTCAGTGCAGAAGCCTGATTTCTAAATTAGTAAGAGATTTCCACTCTGAGGGCATAGCAGGCTCACAATCATTGTAATATATAAAACTTACCTAATCTGAAGGTAAGTTGTTATAATAGTTTTGTTGTTGTTGGCAGCTCTGATATGCTGTGGTTTATTGGGATATTATAAGATGAAAGTATATTTAAGTTGGTGGAAAACTGATCAGCTTTTATGGTAAAATGTCTTCTCACATTCTAAAACAAATTATAATTTCCCAAAAGAAAAACAGTTTTTAAGCATGATTTTTTTTTTTTAGTTCTTCTTTGATATTCAACAAAGTGGCCACATCAGTGTCTCCTCTTTTGCTGTTCTCTGTTACTACATCTAAATTTTTCAGAAATCCTTCCAGAAGTCCTTCCTTTACTGTACAGTCCTTGTCTGTGACCAGGTACAAAACATCCGTAACGCCATATGGATATGCCATATCTCCTATGAACAGCTACCACATACATTTATTCTAAAATTGGATCAACTTTCAACAGTAAGGAGGATGGCATTAAAAAATAACCTCACTCAGTATACGCAGCATGTAGGATCACTTTCGTTCAGGACATGGTCCAGTCATATCCAGATATGTCTAAAGTGATTTAAATGAACATGATTTAAAGGTGGTGCATTTCCCTGGGAATAACTAGCCAATATATAAGGATTAACAAGAAAGCTATTAACAACTTATTTCTCTGGTAAAGCCCCTTGGGCCAGCAGGCCAAGAAAAATCGACTTTCAAGTTAATTAATCCACAAGAATAAAAGAAATCAAAGAAAGATACTCATAAAATAGAAAAAAATACTTGGAACAAGAGATCAGAAACTTTTAGGACATCATATGAGTTTACTGTAACACAGAGATTAAAGAAAGATACTGGAAAAAAAATGATAACTGGTACTGTTTCAGGACTGATGATACACTTCCTGTACTCATCTGGAATTACTGGGGCTTCTTTGATTAGACAAAAAAATAGCAGGGACTTCACTCTCTATAGAACTCTCAGTGACTAATGAAAAACATCTTCACTGCAGTGGGAATTAGAATCTGAGTAATTTACTTCACTGTTTCCTTTCTCTTAAAAGTTGAAGATTTTTATTTCTAAATGTAGTTTTACAATTCTGTGATGACCAGGAAATACCTTGAGTAGTTTTTGGATCTTTGCACTTCTCCAGACTGAACATCATAAAACAGAAGGAGCCTCCACTTGACTGATGGCCTGTGAAGTCAGTAGTAAAGACAGACAAGCTTAGAAATACATACATATATTAGGGCAAATCTCCACAGGATTTTGAGCTAACGCTGGTTAATTTTTTATAATGATACAATATATTTTAGATCTATATGAAGTGTATGATTCCATCATAGGCAAAAGATGCAGAGCACATTCTGACAAAAAAAACATTCTTTCAGTTTTCTGGGATGGGAGATGGTTCCTGAATTAGCTGATAAATCACATTAGCAAAGAGTCTTGAAAAACACGCAGCCCGTGGGACACAGAACATTCTGGCAAGAAAGAGGCTGGTAGAGAGGTGACAACATGTGTTAATTAGCATATCAATATGAATTTGTCAGTCACATAAGCCTGGAATACCAGGTTGCACTTCACTTTAAGAAAGAACAGTTTGCCCTTCTCAGATAAGACATGACAGCAGAGAAGAATACAGTTGATTGCTGAAGATTGATGGCATTTGGGATAAGAGAGATGTATCTCATAGTAAAGAAAGAAAGTCTGTGAAGTGAAATATGCTATTTTCTGGCCAGAGTATCAAACTGCTATTTTCTGACCATAAGGCTTGGCTGCTTGTGAAGAGACAGCAGAAAATGAACAGTGTGCCAAAAAGTCAGACTGCACTGTACAACCACGAGAAAATTCAATATGTATTTTGGTCCTGAATCAAGGCACAAACATAAACATAGGGAAAAAAAAAGTCATCTCGAGCTCTAAGTGGAAATTCCCATCAGTTTAGAATTTTAAAAGTTCACCTAACTAAATACTTTGCCACATTCCACAAAAGCAACCATTTCAGCAGTCTACAAGTCAAACTCATTCATTTCATTGAACTGAGATTTGGAAATATTTAAGACATCTAAACTGTGGTAGTGAGGCCGCAGAAAATCCTGTCAATGAAAGACAGTCTAAACACAGTTGTTCTGTGTCCACAGATAAAATAGCAATATTTTTAGGTCTCCAAATGGAAGACAGACAAGCATTAGACAAGCATTAATCTGCAGGCACAGGCAGTTCATTTTCCAGTCCTTTCATTCAGCCTCCCAAAACCAACTTGCTTCATTTTCCAGTTATCTCCAGTGTTTTCCTTCCAACCTCCTGTTTCCTTGCTTCTTATTGATTTCTCTTACTTTGTTTTGACCATCCTTTCGATTTCTTTTCTCTGCAGTTTTTGTTTTTCTTTTTGTACAGAATGGCAGCTGACTTTACCTTCTGTCCTTGTCCCACCTCACCTTCAGGCTACCACTGCCCTTTGCCTTGCTTTCTTGGGCATCACATATGTTACCCCAGAAGGAGTCAAGAGCATGTGTCAAAAACACTGCTTAACAGCAGGGAACACAGGCTCTTCCCTCTAGGATACCAAAGTTTCATTAGGGCATTGTCAGAATTCATCTGAAGGACATATGTCAGCCTAGGATTTACCTTATCTCTATCATCCATATAAATAAAATAAAATAAACACATGCTGTACAGTGAGAGTGATGAAGAGTTTTTTTCTTAGCCAGATAAATCTGTAAAAAAATCCATTATATAACACTGAACACGAGTCAAACACAAGAAATTAGTTTCTTGAGCCTGCAAATGCTAGCTCTACATGTACTGCTATTCACTACAAATCCTGCTTGACAAAATTAAATTATCTGAACAATTTAGTGAGACAGCAAACATTTTATCAACATCCACCATCTGTATCAGCTTTAAAACAGCAGAAGATTTATAAAACAGATTTAATCCCACATGCTTGCCATGTATATGAAAAGAAATTCTTTTCAAACAATAGCCCGAAGCGGATATGGGAGCTTTAATCAAAAGGCCCATTTTGTTTTATCCTGTCTGCCTCAGGAAAGTGAAGGAAGACACACATTTTAATTTTAGAAATCCCAGATCTCTAAACTCTTTTCTATAGTCCTTTTTGTTGCTATACTCATAGAAGACATTGCAAGGGAAAGAGTAGTTACCAAAATTTTTGCACGTCTTGTTTTGATCTGCTTTGTAAGTATATATGGAAAGGGTATTATGAGTTGTTTTTTGTTTGTTTTTTTCTGTGTGGATTTTTTTTTCAATAGCAGAGTTTTATTTGTACATTCATAATTCTGTAGAATCATAGAATGGTTTGGGTTAATTCATTTTCATTTGTTACTTTTTGGAACAATAACTTCAAGGTACAAAAATTTACTTTAGAACACTTACGTTTGTATCTGCCTACGTTTCTGAACAGTAGGGTTTTGGTGTTGTTTTTTGTTTTTGTTTTTGGGGTTTTTTTGTGAAAAACATCCAGGCCATGAGACATTTGGCTTGCAGTTTTCACAGACGGGGAAAGATTTTCACCTTTGTTAAGAAAAAGTCCACTAACAAAAAAAGGCATTTTTACCATAAGATTACTACCTGTTGGCAGCTCTAAATGAGTGGTATCCTTTGAAGAGAAAAATGTTATTAAAAGAATCATATTAGTATGATTCTCACATATGGTTAGAAATATTGCCAAACAGTTTCAACTATCATCATCGTGGATGCAATTCCAGATTGTGTATGCAGATAAATTCAGTGACCATCCATGAGCCCTGACTCCATGATTAGGAGGGGTGTAGCAGTGCTATCTGCTAACACCATTATTATTTCATGTGAAATGGCTTATCTTGTGCAGCAACAGCAAGAAGGATCAGAGCTGGTTTGTTAGCTAAAAATTATAAAAGTAGTCATAGAATCATTAAGGTTGGAAAAGACCACTACAATCATCTAGTCCAACCACCCACAAAGGTTGTCCAATAAACCATGTCCCTAAGTACCACATCTACACATTTCTTGAACACCTCCTGGGATGGTGGCTCCACCACCTCCCTGGCCAGCCTGTCATGAAGCAGTTCTAGCCTCTTCATCATTAAATTTAACCCAGTCTTTCAGTTTTTCTTCCAACTACTCTTGCTTTTAGCAAAACCTGAACTATTCACCAAACAAATAGGTCTTAAGACCAACCTAGGCCTATAGAAGTTTAAGTCAACAAGTTAAGGGAAATTAAATCTGCAATTAAGGTGAAAACATCTCTAAGCTTATGGAAAGGAAAAACTCATTGTGTATCTATTTACTGATGACTAAACTTGCTTGAAAAAAGCCTAATTAGACACTCAATTGACTGGAACTTTCTAAAGAGGATCCATTCTAAAGAGGACACAACTGAGTAATTAACATTACACTCAGAGCAGAGACAGCCCTCAAACGAAAGAAAAAAATCCTTCTTCTCTGATTTTTTTTTTCCTAGCAATGGAATATTAAGCCACAATAAAATACGAGATTTAATTTTCTTTCAAATCGTTTAAAAAATACCTTTTTTTACTAATTGTTTGTATTGTACAAAATGAGAGTATTTTAAATACCCCTACTTGGTAGTACCTTTTCAATAAATAAAATGATACATGTTTATTCTTCATAAAGCAAGACAACAGCAACACAAAACAAACAAACAACATATTCAAGACAACGTTTAAAACATGAAAATGAAAATATTTAGTGAAGTCACTTTTCGAAAGCTATTTTAAGACCGTCCTGGGGAGCAGCATCATACAATTCAGCAAAGTACTACATGCCAGACACATACATGTTGGAGGGGAGGGCCAGACTCATACACTAATTTTTATCAATTCAAACTTTAATATGGCCAAAAAAGTGATAAAAAGCTTTTTTGTTGTTGTTGTTGAGTAAGCTTCCTTTGATCGCTACCTCCATCATCATTCAAAAATGAAAGGATGGTTAATTTTACCTTCACATGCATGTTCTTTTTTTCAAAAAAGACAACTCCCTTCCCTTCTTTCTTAGGATGCATCATCCAATTTTCTAGTCTTTTTAAGAGAGAGCTATTGCCAGTGGTTAGAATATCTTCTTGATATAGCTACCACAGTAATGACTCATACTACAATAACAGAGATTAAAAGGAACTGTTCACAGAATGCAGTAAAAGTAATATCCTTTGTCTCCCAAGATGCTTTTACTGAAGCCATAATACTCTGTCTGAAATCTGGACAACTTTATTGGAAATTAAATTTCTCTGATTGAATATATTCATAGTGCATAAAAGCCTGTCCACTGCTGAATTAATTGCAATATTTTGCAGATAACGAGGCAGTGTGGGAATCGTCAGACCAGCAGGAGAGAAACTTCACACTTCCTTGGCTCCTTAGAGTTTCCATAATATCCTGCTAAAAGCCAATAATCGATAACTGAATGACTATCTGCTAGGTTCTCCTGAAGGTCTAAATAAATTCACAGAAAGTGCTCAGCAAAAGAAAAATATATTAAAATTGAGCCACCACAAGACTATATTTTAACCACAAGACTATATTTTAATGGCTTGTAATGATGGGAAATTTATTTGCATCTGTACAATCAGAACATAAAAGACAACAAAATCACTTGCTGCACAGCTGTTTCTAAGCCATCTTCAGGATAAATAAGAGGAGAAAAGCAAGCATATCAGAGAAGGGTGCACCTTTATTTCATGGTAGTAACATAAATAATAATAATACTATTAGTCTTGAAAGACTGCAGATATTACGAAGGTATTTCTAGATCTTCCCTGGAGAATTACTCCCAGTGGTTTTAGATTCTCATGGTCAGTATCACTGAACTTTTGTCTGGTGCTCTAAGTATTGTTTATTCCTTGCAGGACTTTTTATCCTTACTTCATCTATGGAGACAGAACACCTCATTAAAAAATGTCCTCATCAGTGGTTGAGTTTTCTAAAAAAGTTGAGTGGTTGAGATTTCTAAAATGACTCTGACAGTGCATATCTAGTACTGTAAGTCCTTTCTCCAAAAAAGTTTGCAAAGGATGAATTCATACAGGAGAATATTCCCAAAATACAGTCCAAGCATAATGTGTGTGGAGCCGATAAAGATCAAGTAGACTAGGTAAAATGACAAAGGCCAAGTATCAGTAGAGATGTGGTTGATGCCCCATCCCTGAATACTTTCAAGACGAGGCTGGATTAGGCCCTGGGCAGCCTGATCTAGCCGTGCATGTCCCTGTTCATTGCAGGGAGGCCTATAAAGGTCTCTTCCACCTCTAAGGATTCTATGATTTTATGATCACCATGAAATACCACAATTCATCTTTTCCAGGAATTTGTGTCAATACAAAAATAAAACAGAAAGAAAAGGCAAGAGTGAAAATCCCTTAGTTGACAGACAACAAATGATAGACAAGTGAGAGAACTGCCAGTTCCTAGTTAGCTTATAAACAATGACATTTTTTGCAAGTGAGATTGTAATAACTTTGACCAAACACTTACTACTAGCAACATTACAAGAAATCTTGTTAACATTTGGGAGTTTGAAAAGTCACTGAAATGAGTCAAAGAGTCCAGGAAGGATTCACTCAGTACTTCAAATAATATTTTTGTTAAAGAACATTGTCAGAAATAAATAATTGTGGTTTGTTTGTTTGTTTTTCCTTAAAGGTACTGGTACGGTTTCCACAGTGCAATGACAAATTCAAATCTTGCAGAATTACTAAGAGATTAATAACCTGCATTTTGGACACAAGTTTCCCAAACACTATTCTACATTATTTCATATTTTCTATAGTTACAGCGCACTAGAAGAAAAATGGCTTGAGGATAGAACTCATTCAGAGCAGAGTTATGGAAGTGCAGGGCAAGTAACATGGTTCGAAGCAGAAAGGCACTCTACAGACAGGTACATGGTACCCTTCAGGAGCTGCAGTAGTAGCTGATGATCACATTCTTCCTCTGGATGTAACCCCCCACTTAAATGAACCACACAACTTCCCTTACAATAGTCTATTTTACTGATGTTTTATGTGTATGCACATATTTTCTGTATGCATACAAGATCTCTAATGTACGTACATAAAGACCAGATATATGGCAGAATGCCCTTCTTTTATGCCCTGAAATCAGGCACTACAGAACTGAGAAGCCACGAGAAGGCTGGAGGCAACCATGCATTTTTAATCCTCACAAGTATCGCTGTGGGAATTCTTGTAAATAAAACAGAAAACAAGTATTTTAAGGCAACATACCACCCTACTTTATCCCGAGAGCAACAGAAAAAAAGGAAGTTCTAAGAGAATCTAGCTTAGTATCTGAATCTTCCTTGAATTCTTGCTACTAGTCTAAAGCAAGTAAAACCTTTAATGTCTTGGCCTGAAACATTGTTAATTGCCACTTCTTAGCTGGGTTAAGCCATCCCTTATGCCAGCTCCTTAAAGTTTTCAGGAGGGACAGAGAAACCTGCTTTGGCAAGAGAGTAGAGCACAGTCTACCTGTGAAAGGTGTGATCTCACTCACTGAAATATAAACTAATAAGTTAACTATACACTGTAAAATGTAGTGAGTTAATAAGCAACAGGAATTCAACCATTCCAACCAAACCATTCTATGATTCTGTTACTACAAGAGATCAGTCAAAATATTAATTCACAACTGTTTTTGACAGTGAGAAGCTTACACAGAGAATTTAAACTTTTTGATAAGAAAACTTTTCAAGTTCATCTTTTTGGAATACATAAGGTCATCATCCCCATTGGTGTTTAAGGAAAGGGTAGACGTAGTACTTAGAGATGTGGTTTAGTGTGCAATATTGTGATAGGTGGACAGTTGGACTAGGTGGTCTTAGAGGTCTGATTCTATCCTATGATTTTATTCTATGATTCTCTGGAGAGTAAGAGAAGAAAAGTTTCTATAAAGGCAAGTTTTCTACTTGAAAAGACAATCTATAATTGACTGCAAAGAGTAACAAAATTTTCTGATCAAATCTTGCTCATGAAATGATAACATGAGAAAACATTTGCCAGGCAGTTTCTACTTTGCACTGTGATTTATGACTAGAAACTCAGACAATGAATGTCAGTCTGTAAGCTGGACAAGTACATGAAGACATCAGTCAGTGATTAAGTAATATGATAATTACAACTCTCTTAAATGAAATATGTTTGTTCCTTTAGAAAGAGTGTTCAAAGAAAGAAACGCTGTCACCAACTCCTGCCTTTATCAGCTGTAGAAGAGTATAGCATAATTTAGTACTACATAGTCCAGTATAGCATAGCTCAAGAGCATGCAGGCTCTATCTTCACATAAGATAAACAAAGAGACTGAGTACAGATCATTAAAAAAAAAAAAAAACACATAATCACCTGAGATTCAATAATAATGATTAAATAAAAAGACTTGATTGGAAACATCAAAATACCTTCCACAGCGTTCCAAAATAATTGATAGTTAAATGTGAATGCTAATGTTTAGAGGTTGTCTAAATAAGTAAGTTACAGTTTATAACAAATTATCATCCCCATTCTTTGCCACTGCTTCCTCAAACTGGATCTGGTGATATATCTCGTATCCACAAAAAATAAAATAGTCTAAATCATTTTACCTCAGAAGATAAATTGCCTGTTTCTCTATTGTCCTCATAATGCATCTGGAACATGCTAGATTACTGAGAAAGGTCAGATCATTTGCAATAAGATTCTTTTTCTGCCAAATTAGCCTGTCTGACACTTGAAATAGGAGAAGGATTCTGTGATGTACTACATAAAAAAACCAATCTGATCTTTTTTTTTTCCCCAAAGTGTAGCATACACAGACGAACTTGGGACAAAACTGCAGACAACTGGCTTCCAACCCCAACAGCAACACCTGACAAAGGAGACTAGAAAGATAACAAATGAGAAGTTGAGAGAGGAACCGATTTATCCAAGCTAGTTTATGCTGCAGCCAAATTACAATGCAGGCCTGCAGAAACTCAGTATCAATGCTCTTAGCCCTCAACAATCTGCCTTTTGCCTGTCACAGCTCTAGGGAAAAGCATAAGATTAATCTGATTGACTTGTATCAAGAATACTTAACAGAGCTGATTTAATGCAAAAAGTGTAAGAGAGCTAGGTGGTTTCTCAGGTCAGTACAATTAAAAGAGGCAACAGGAGCACTATCCTACACTGAGACAGAACCTGAGCAACTTGGCTCTTTCTTTTCCTTATTCTACAGAATATACCATCTGAAGAATCTGTGGCTCTTGACTAGCTGACTAGAACTGCAGATCAGCCACAGACTAAGCAGTACCAGCCTGCACAAAACACCATGCTCAAAGAAGCAAAAGGTGAGAAATGTTTATCCTATTCTTAATCTTCATTCATCTCCCCTCTACAGTACATTCAAGGCTCAGACAAAACTGAAAAAAAAATGGCTTGCTTGAAAAATATGAAGCAAAACCTCAGGAAATTGTTTTGAAAATAATCTGTAATTAGAAGTTGCTTCTAGTCAAGTTTGTTAGTCATTATAGACTAACATACATATTTGAAGCAGGGAATGTAGCAAGAAAACATCTGCTTCAACTGCTAATTCTCCAGTAAAACTTTGCTAATGAGTCAACAGCCTTGTCCATAGTCTAGTCCAGAAAGCACTTTTCTCTAGTGTACAGGAGAAGTCATTGAGAATAAAAGTACAATGAGTCAGACTCCAAAAAGGGAGCAAGAATATCTTTATCACACAAGGAAGATATATTCAGCACTATGAATTATTCCTAGAATTATGATGAACAAAGAAATCATGGCTGAATGATATCTGCTCTTCTTAGATTGTCTCTATATATATAACTGTTTTTTGGAGATGGACATTAAACATTAGTATTTACTTTTTTCTGAAGGCCTTAACTTGCAATTACTGTTTTCCCTTAAAATTCCCTTAAGCACTATAAAAACACAAGTGGAGAAGAAAGCTCAGTTGACTTGGCAGATAAAACTGTTTTTTAGAAAGCATTTTACCTAGCTAACAGAAACTTAGTAGCAATCTACAAAACCATCTGCAGCAAGCATGAAGGAAAAATATTCAATGTCTGGAGAACTCATAGGAAGGAAATTAGGAAATTAGAAAGTAGCAAGTTTCTAGAAATCTTTGATTAGGGAAAACTACCAAAATTACTCTCTTCTCTCGTCCTCTCCTTCACTTTTACTAGCCACTAGTTTTTACTCACATTCTGGGAATCTTCCACTTCATTTGTATTCAGTCATATTTTCTCATATTTTTTGGACTAAAATGCAGCTTGCTGAACACCCAGCAAGCGTGCAACCTTCAGCAGTTAATAAGCAATTGGCCAGACAACTTCAGTGTCAATCCTTGGGCTGACTGCAGGAATGAGCCCTCTCAGGCTGAAAAATTCTGAATGATGAAAGGCAAATGCTGATACTCTTGTTCCCGTGTAAATATTCTTTCTTTCCACATGAATACAGGAAATCGGATGAATAAGAACTATTCTGCCAATATACGTCAGAGTAGAAATAAGACGGTTCAATGGTTTGCAGAGAAGGAGCAAGAGAGTGACTAGCTCCTTGAAGACATAAACTGAATTTCGTAATTGTATTTTCTTTCACCCCAGTTACAAAGGAGAAGCATCACAGAACATAAAAACAAAGTGAGCTTTAGGGGGAGACACAGAAAAAGGAAAAATTAAAAATATAAATAAATAAATAAATAAATAAAACCATTTAGCATTAACTTCAATTAAAATAAAAATAAAAAAACAGTAGCCTTTAGAACATGATTATTTCAATAACAGGTTCCATAAGATAGTACATAGGCAGATCATATTGCATTTTGTAAATATTTCTATTTCTCCTAAAACCAAACAAAACAGTGAACATTTTGGCCAAATTGATTCTACAGTTTAGGAATAGAATGTGTGTAATAGTATTTCTAAAGAACACCGTAATCCTCATTTGACACTTCTGAAAGTTTTTTCCACCTGACAGGTACAGAAGCAAATGCACTAGATATTACAAGAAACTGTGAGTATATACTCTGTGACACTGTTTCAAGATGCAGAAAAAAAGTTCAGATTTCATGTCAATCTGCACCTCAACTGTCTGATAAAAAATTAATTCTGAAGTAGGCAGGTCACAAATCTTAGTTTCCAAAATGAAGGATGGGAGAAAGCAAAACTCTTCCCACATTTGACAGAGAGTAGCCATGTATGTTTTCTTTTTATCCCTTATTTTCATTACAAAAAGATGCAATTCAATACACAAGATCAACCACACTATGAAAACACTTCCTCCTATATTTGATAGAAAAGTTGTACCTGCAGATTCTCTGTTTACTTATTGTATGTTTCCTGCAAAAGAAATTACAAGACTTGATTATCATAGCATCATAATAGAACATTTTGGGTTGGAAGGGACCTTAGAGATCACCTAAGCCCCGCCCCACCCCACCCCCCCAGCGGCTCAGGCTGCCCAGGGCCCATCAAACCTGGCCTTGGGCACCTCCAGGGATGGGGCACCCATCTCCAGGCAGCAGTGCCAGCATCTCACCAGCCTCTCAGAAGAGTTTCCTCCTCACATCTAACCTAAATCTCCCCTTTTTTAGTTTACAGGCATTCCCCCTCATCCTGTCAGTATTAGATCACGTAAAACATCAGTTCCCTTCCTGACTTTAAGCTCCCTTCAAGCACCGGAAGGCCACAATAAGATCTCCCCAGAGCCTTCTCTTTTCCAGGCTGAACAAGCCCAGCTGCTTCAGCCAGTCTTCATAGGAGAGCTGCTGCAGCCCTGTAACTATTATTCTGTTCTATTACTTATAACTTACATATACATGTAAGTTCTATATAGATAATATTATATATATATTTAAATATATTTAATATATATATATATTTATTTATTTACATATATATATTTAAATTAGAGAGAGTGGAGCTGGAACAGGTTGCTAAGAGAGGTTGTGGATGTCCAGACCCTGGAGTTCTTCAAGGCTGGGATGGATGGGCCCTGGGCAATCTGATCTAGTACTGGATCTAATGCTTGGCAGTCCTGCCTGTGGCACTGGAGTTGGAACTTGATGATTCCTGAGGTCCCTTTGAACTGAAGCCAAGCTATGACAATTCAGTGATTCTGTGAGCCTATGATTCTATGAAGCTGCTATCACAGAGTTTCGTAAATTGTTTTCTTGCTCTATTTTCTAAATTCTCTTTCACATAGCTATTCATTAATGTATTACCAAAATACAAAAATGAAAGGGCAACTATAGACACATCTACAGTTATAACGGTGACGTATGTAATCAGAGCCCCACAGCCAGAGAACTGAAATTGAGACAACATCTGAAGCCAAATACTCCAAGTATGATTCAGCATATTCACGCCATTTCAGACTTTACATAAACAATTGATCCACACATGTCTACAAAAATCATTTTGTCATCAAATCTTTTGGCATGAATATGTGGACCTATGACAATACCTCTGGAGCATCCTGTCATAAAAAAAACAAACTGTTGTTCTTTTCAGGTAACAGTGAAATACACGCGTGTCATTGATGCTCAATTAATTACATGGATAAATTACCTGAAAATCTCATTTCTTGCTTCCGCTCAGCGCTGGGTTATTATGATTCCATTTGTGTCTCCCCATCTTTCACAAGAGCTTAAAATACGCATTTTATTATGTATGAATACACTTGAACATTTTATTATATATTACATATATTTCAGAAACCCCAAGAGAGAGAAAAGTTACCAGTAAAATCCCCCTTAATTTGAATATTTAAAAGAAAAATAAGCAGTGGAAAGAGCAACATAGGAGGTACAGAAAACTGTATTGCTATTAGATGTCTTTTTGACTGACATATTGATGGGTGTAGGTGTCTCTTCAATTGATACATAAGAATGACTTACAAACAGACCCTGAGGAATTTCAGATCGCAACAGCAGCTAACCAATGGTTTGAAGACTGCAGGTTCAAAACCTGCAAAATCTAATGGAAATTCTTTTTGTCTCTAATTTCTATGACTCCATAATTCCAGTGTTAAATGCAAATTTGAAAAACAGGAAAGAATTACTGAAGATATTTGAAAGAAAAGAAGAATAGAGGACAAATGCTTATGAGCATGCACATGAGTATGATGCTAGTTGATCTCACTTATGACAGTAGACAGGCACTTGAGCACTTTGAGAAAGAGGAAAAGGCCGATATGCCTGCAATTCCAGTTGTGAATTATTCGTCTCCCACTGTAGAAAATACAGCAGATAGAAGAACATTTTAATTCCGTTAAGACTTAACACTGATTTTTTTCAAGGACTGCACTGAAGAATGTAAAAACAGATAGAATAATGGCAGGAAAGAAAACTAATCACAATATTCCAAGACAATGCTTATTGTATCACAACCCATTTCACCCCTTTGCCCTTCGCTCCAGATGTACTGCTATCAGCTAAAACTCTTCAGATCGATCTACAATATTTAAAACACAGTTCATGCATTCAAACAGAAATTTTTAAGCACTTTCAAAAGATTTCTAGCATTGCACGCTGCATTATGTGTTTTCCTCTTGAAACCATAGCTGACTGTGAAAGTAAAAAGCTAAGAATTATTTTTCCCAGAACAGTCATACCTTGCAAGTTACATTTTGAGACAGGCACCTCGGTGTACCAGCTATTCAGCCTCTAGAGTAATGTTTCATGTGCAGTAGTTAAAAAAAACAGAGGACTAAGCAAGGCTAGTGACAATGGAAACTAATGCATTTATCCTGCCAGGAGGATCTGTAGATCAAAACTCACAGTGGGTGAGGTAACACTACTACTTCCTTCATCAAAGAAGAATGAAAGTTTTCCCGCACACACAAAAAACACAAATCTGGCAAATATATTTCTGATTCAGATCAGGCGTCATTTATATTTATTGCTATTTAATCTCCCTGAAATAACTCATCCTCATGCATGCTGAATATTACTTTATTCTAAAAGCAGTTTCAGCATAGCTGTACCTCAGTACAATATCCAAGAAGAAAAGTTAGCTTTAATCAATTTTTCAGCTCTGACAGCCTGGGCTCACCATCAGAGCGAGGCATGCCTCTGTCTGAGTCATACCTGGGCACTGAGCACCTGTTCCTTCACTCAGAGCCTGTTGCAAACACAGTTGAGTACAGGAGGCAGAAGAAAACAGCTGTATGCTTCAACTTGATCACAGGGAATCAACACTCCACCGCACACACCATGATGTGAAATCTAGATATTGCAAACAGCAACAATCCCAGGCTAAGTGCTTGGAAATGCAGTTACATTCTATGCAACTTTAAGCCCCAGTGCAATTGGTAATTTTTCCCTCATGTATCCAGTAAACATACACAGTGTGGGAGGGAAAACAACAATTCAATTCAGGTGTTGTTTTTCTTGTAAAAATCTCTTGCAAAGGCTCAGAAATTGAAACTTTTTGGTAAATGAAAAACAGACAAAGAAAGACTGTTAGAAACAACGAAGTGTCAAAGAGCAAGGCCATTAAGCAACTTTGCACATTAGTTGTATAAAACTCAGTTCAAACATGCCTAAGTGAAAGAAAAAGAAAAGACTAACATTTAGGATAGCACACAATGAAATGAAAAGTCTAACACTTTAAAAGATAAAAGATTTTTTCATACAGTGCCTAACTAGACTGTGGAACTCAAGTCCAAAAACACAGCACAGTGAGAGAAGAAACTGCACAATTATATCTACAAATACCATAATGAATAAAGCATTAAGAAGTGATATTATATGGCATACTTTAGAATTTCAGCCTTAAGCATCCAACTGAGATGTATATTGTCCTACTCTTTCCCACTGCAGGCTTCTCTTATTTCAGAAGTTTCTGAGAACAGGATAGTGGCTATCTGAACCTCTCATTCAAGTGATGGTGTGAACCCAAATAGTAGGCATAATATTTTTTGCAACAATGTGAAAGGGCTCTTCTTGCTTTTTCCATTGTTTTCTAACGTATTTATTATATAGTAGACCTGAAAGGTGGAAAAGCAAATCCGGAAGTAATCCTATACTCATTGAGAAGACTGCTTTTGTTTATGTACACAGTGCCTAACACAAGGATCAGATAACATCTCTGCAGTGTTATACTCTCACTCAGAAGAGAAGAGGAAACCTCTCACCTCCTATGCAGCTAATAAAGGCAGAGCCAATACAGGTGGTAAATTATCTCCTTGCAACTTATTTTAAAGAAACTAGCTCCATGAAAATCAATGGGAAGTGACACTGGGAAAAACATTTCAATTCCTGATCCTTTATGTTGCTTCAAAAGGTATCTTTTGAAGTGAAGAAAAACTCTTTGAAATAACTTGCTGGCTATGCATCAAGAAATGTAATAGCTGCAGATATCTGAGAAAAAGGATACGTAATTGTGGTGCCATGCCTTCAACATGACAAAAAGCAACAAAATGCCTCAGGTCTACTCTAACATCCAAACAATTCCTCACTCAAATAACTGATCAAGTCAAATACTAATTATATCACATTCAGAAAAGGAACGGAAGAGTTGCTGAAGGCTGACAGACATTCCACAACATCACTCACATTAGTCCTACATAACTCCAACGTCCCTTTTCTGAAGCCTCCAGTTTCAAGTTCTCTTGATATCTTAAATGAAAAAACACTTGATAATTAATTATACTGACAGTTTCTGTGTTCAGTTATTTTTGTTAGTATTTTTATGTTCTACTACATCTATTCTCACTTGAATGTTTTGTGAAACCAAAGCACATCACACATCAAAATACTATGCTGTAAAAACTGCCTCTAGCAAGTGTGTAGAGCAAGATAGGAAAGCACTTTCATCAGTCCATGCCTCTTCAGATATGACCCTTCAAGCAGAAGATAAAGGTGTTTCAAAAATGAAATCCTTTCGAGCAGAGCCGCAACAGAACAAAGACATTCTGGGACATTCTATTTTATAGAATACTGTACATGGAAATGACATCTGCACACTGAAGAAACCTGCTACCTCCCAGTTTGATTATATGTGAGGTTAAAAGATTAATTATAAGGAAAATGGGTTGGCGCAAGTGGTAGCTTTCTACACCAAGCCTAAAAAAGCCAGTAACAGCAGATGCAATCCTATTATACCAGATCAGTTATGCCTACCAACAGATCTTATAAGTCACCGCATTGCTATTATCTCAGTACTTAATACACAAATGATAATTCTAGAAAATTTGATGGTCATCATTTATTCTAATTATTTTCATCTTGTGTTTAGTTTAAGAGACTGAAAGGGCTGGAAAGTCTTCATTCCAATTTGCAGGTGGCATAAATATACCAAAGTGTGTGTGTGGGGGAACAGAAAAAGAAAATTAAGAGGAGAAGAAAGAAAAAAACAGCGCAATGGAAAAACCTGATAGCTTTAAAGAAGCATTTGGAGGCACTGACTTACATGCAAGGCATATAAAGAACATTGTAGATTCTCAGACACAACTGCAAGAAATGTAAATCAACAACATAAACAGAATTTTTGTGACCAATCATTTTTTATAGGCTGATCAAAATGAAAATTCCTGGTAAGATTTCTACTGATTTAAACGCTGTTGGTGTCTGTACGTTCTCCAAAAATAATTTTTAAAACATGCTGAAGTATTAACTCCAGAAAACCTCCCCTTTCTCCACATATTTTTGCTACAGCTATTAACTGTATTTAATTACTAATTGCCATTTTTGACCTATAACTTCACATTTTTAATGACTTCAGCCATCAAGAGTACTTACCCTGGTGCAATCCTCAGTGTACGGAGAAAGCTATCACTTGGAGAAACCCACCTGCCATTAAATGGAACGGAAACATACAGTTCCAATAACTGTACTATAGCGTGATTCTAATTACTGATCTAGTAAGTGTGCATGATAGTTTATCGCTTCTTTTGTTCTTCAATATGAAGAAAATAGTAACATTTCTCCTACATGGTATTTTACAAGAAAAACAATTTTTTTTTTGCTATAAAAATAAGAACAGAAAAAAATGTGGCATTCATGCAGAGACCACGTACTCTGGGGAAACACAATGGGAGGCTAAGGATCAGAGAACCTGGGAACTAAATGATCTGGCAGCAGACAGGATTGTTCCAGTCTTCTGGCCACCTCTATGAAGAAAAGCCATATACTATACTTCTGGGTTTGACCTGCCTCTTTGCTTCATCAACGTTACTCCCGTGCTTGTGTAGATGCCTAATATCCTACTGCGTCAGCTTCAGTTGGTGATGGCAAGAAAACTTTTGCATTCATAAACAAGAATCAGAAACCAGATTCAAACTGAGTTTTCCAGCTATGCTTTAAGCCACATAAATAAAAGCAAACCATTCAAAATCCAGGTAGACTGACACTGTCATGACAGCAGCACAATGAGAACAAGGAGTAACAAAAAATAGGACAGCGTTAAGCACTTTTAAACTGCAGAAATTCTCCTACCATAACTATAATTTTGCCTGACTGATTGATGAACAGAAGATACAAAAGCAGCTGAGTAACACCCCAATGAAGGAAACAATCAGGGCCACCACAGTTCCTCATGAAGGATCACTCCTTCCAGCTGGGGACAGGGGTAGAGAAAGGAGATCATGAGTTAAGCCTAAGCAAGCAAATTCAAAAAGAAAGCCAACCTAGCAGTTCCCTTGGTGCTGTGTGCAAAAGAAAGAAACCACACAGGGTAACTGCTGTGATTTACAGTGATGCAGGTTAGCACATCTACCACGTAAGTATGCTGCACAGGATGCTGTTTTGCCATAAACCCCTACTTGTGAACTGCCGTCGATATTCTCTGGCTCTCTTTTCCATGCTGTACAAGTGAATTTAGCAGAAGAGTGACTTCAAATGAAAACTTCAAGTTACATTGTAAGATCTGTAGATGAAATCATAGTTCCATAAATAGCAAAGAACAGGAAGATTTCTAAATCTACCTCAGAGCCAAAACGCTAAGACAGAGATTAGCCTCCGCTTCAAGCTCAGTAGGAGAGCTTTGTCTGGAACTGAGGAAAAATAGCTTCAATGTAAGGGAAAGGAAGAACTACAGACAATCACGGTTAGTTTCTTAATCACAGTTTGGACGTTTCTTATACTTCCCTCAATAATTCTGTGAAGCTACGGAATGAGGAAATACTAATAGCCACAAGTTGAACCACAGGTGACTGTTCAAGCACAAAACTATCAGAGGAAGGACAAAAGAGAATAGAAAATGGCATACAGTAAGAAAGTAATCACTCTCAAACTGATTACAGTATTACCTATACAAAAATTCCTACTGTTAATATATGTAACCTGGAATGGGCAAAAGAAATGCTTGTAACAGTTTCAGAAGAAAATTCCAGAACAGACACCCTCTACAACTATCTTATTTTTCTACACTAATGAGAAAAAAAACAAATATTGGTCCTTTGCATTGCTCCTTTAAATAAATTTCACTAGTCAGGCAGATCTTGCTATGTAGAAGTTACCAATACAAATGCTTTCACCAAAGTTGCTGTAAAACTTACTTGAGAAAATGACTGCTGATGAGCCTCAACCGATCAAACTTCAATCAGTACACATATAATAAATACAAATTCTGACAGAAAAGAACAGCTGCTTTCACTGTTCATGTGAACTACCCTTCTAGGCAAGAGTCAACTGCTGGCTTCCTTACCTCTTTCCTTAATTAGTTAATTGCTAGTAAGACAGGTGCTCAAGGACATGTCAACCTATTTCTTTACTGTAGCCATTTGGATGTAGCAAGAGCATGTACAGAAGCATGTGGGAAGGTGGAAAACAGATTAGCTTAGTAAAAGGGCACCGTCCAGAGTTCCTAGTATGGGCATAAAAGTAGAAAGGGGAAGGGCACAGGGTTGGGTTTCTGTTTTCTGGCTTAGAGCCATATGAGAATCATGAAGATTCTAAGGTCAAGAGTTGGGAGTCCAAATCTCTGCTGTAATTAGTGAGTCCAGTATTCCTCATGCATTGGAAGTGGTACTTGAATTCTTCAAGATACTTAGATTCATAGAGATTATCCTCACCACAGTTAATTCAATCTCTTATTTGGATTTTGCCTGTAATTTGGATTGCTTGTTACACGCCAGACTTTTTTTGTTCAGGTACGGGATTGTCTCAGTCCATCCCACTGGCCTATTCTGGAGAATACGATGCAACAAGGAGTTTTAGCTGACAACTCTCTGGTTGGCATTCCACTGATTTCGCTAGGAAAGCATACCCAAATTACTCAATTACAAGGATTGCACAAGGCAAAAAATACGCAGCACTTTCAGTGATTAAATAAAACAGGGAAGAAGTGGCACACAGGAATATTTAATTTTTCTGAGAATCTTTTATTTTAAAATATGTAGAATGTGTGATTGCTAGTAGGGGTATTGAACTGCTCCCACTGCTACGATAGCTGAAATCTCTGATGATGACTAGTAGCAGCTCTAAATTGTTGAGGTATGGAGTGGTTTGCACTAAAACACATTTTCTCCCGGAAGACTGCAGCCAACTGAATAGCAAAGATTTGCTAGTTGAAGTCCCTTGCAGTCAGCCCTTACACAAAGCACGCAATCTCTATGCCAGCTATTGCTGACATACTAAAAAGAAAACTGATTTATTGGATGTGAAAACATGAGGTGTTCTGTTTACTCATTTACCTTTTTCCACCAGTATAGAAATCACTGGATTTAAAAATCATTTCCTCAAATAATAGTAGTAACTGTGAATTAAATGCAAATAAGTAAAGAAGTCAAAATACATTTTTGTTTTTTTTTCCCCTCAAACACTCCACTAGTATTTTACCCATATGTAAGTACATCTATATTCAGGGCTGTGTAATGTTTCAACAAACAGTCTCTGCTGAATATGCAAATGGCTCTGCAGGAACCAACATTTGTGCTGTAGGGAAAAAGTAGCTGCATTTTAGTTTTACAAGTGTTTTGGGATGCTATTTGTACATTACAGACTGGGAAGTGAAATTAGAAAGCAACAAGATGTATTTCTTTACCTGAAAGAGATCACTACTACAGATCTGCAGGTAACAGAAATATTAAAAGGAAAGCACGCACAAAATGAAAAGACAGTAGCAGAGAAGCAGATATGGAAAAAAATATTAATAAAAAAAGCAGTCTTGGTCTTTTGGACATTCAAATAAGCCAGCTAATTAACCTCTGCACAGACAGGGCAAAAAGGCTATTTAAAAAGGATGTACAACAATAAAAGCTAAAGAAAGGTAATATAAAACAATTCTCAACAGAAATGAGAGAATTCATATTCCTCGTGGTGCTCTCCACAGCTCCTGAAAGTGCCTGCTGCTGACAATGAATGAAATATAAGGGGAGGAGAGAGAACAGAAAGAGGTGTTGTCTTACCAGCCGATGGAGCTTATCACTCCACTCCCTTCATGACGCTGACAACTCATAAGCCTATAAAATGTGCCTTAGTTCCCAGTCCCATTCTCCTTCAGCAAAACCAAAAGCAAGAGGTGGCTGCAAAGAGGAGGAATGAGACTGTCTTCTACCCAGAGATGGCTCTTCTGATTCAGCTAGTACAGCATTTCTGACAGTTTGAACAGCACAGCCAAAGCTTTCTCTAACAGCTCTCTCCTTCACAGTTCTTGCTGTGCTGCCTAACTTCCTTCTTTCCTCTTCTTAACTTTTTGGGGGGATTCTGGAGGGCTGGGAGAGGGAGGTGGGAGAGACGTTCCCTGAAGAAAAGAGAGTAACATCCAAGATGAATTCTGTCCCCACAACCAACTGGAATGCAAGCGTGAGCAGCAGGTGGAACGTGAGCCTTGCTGCAGCAGGTGATCTTTGGGGACAGGTGCTGGAAGCCCCAGCTGGAAATGCTTCTACCCCTGTTGCAGCCAACTTCTCCAACCAGTTTGTACAGCCCTCCTGGCGCATCGCCTTGTGGTCTCTGGCATATGGTGGTGTGGTGGCAGTGGCCATCTTTGGAAATCTCATTGTCATCTGGATCATCCTGGCTCATAAGCGCATGAGGACCGTGACCAACTACTTCCTGGTGAACCTGGCCTTCTCTGATGCCTCCATGGCCGCTTTCAATACTCTCATCAACTTCATCTATGCACTGCACAGTGAGTGGTATTTTGGAGAGGCTTACTGCCGCTTCCACAACTTCTTCCCCATCACAGCTGTATTCGCCAGCATCTACTCCATGACAGCGATTGCTGTGGACAGGTGAGAAAAGAAAGAAAAAGCGCAGGGGTGAGCGATTTAGATCAGACTTCGCTGATGAAATAAATATTCAAACACAACAGCCATTATCTGATGAGAGGCAGAGTCCTCAATAGTTCATCGAATGTGTTCTTCTGTGCTTCTTCAAGGTCTCTTCTTAACACACTGTTTTTTCCTCTGTCTTTGGTCTTTCTCCATCAGCCTTTCATTTGTTTTACTCTCTTGCTTTCTCTAACAACAAACGCTCCCTCCCTCTCTCTCACTCCAGCTGCTCTTTGTGCTCCATCTCTGAGTAATAATCCTGTGACAGCAGTCATTGCTCAGAGTTTTGCTTTCCCCACCTGCAAAAACAACACCTGTCCCTCAGCCAATGCCATCTAATTCATATTGATGAGGAGTTGTAGAGATTTCATGCAAAAGGAGATCATTTCAAATTTCCCTCCTCTTTGTATTTCTGCAGCTGGCAGAGGCATTATCCTCCTCCTCAGAAATCACTTCAGGCTCTGTTTTTCATAGCTCTTCTCGCAAAAAGCACTGAGCTGCCTGCTTCCTCCTGATTTTAACTAATGAGACTATCTAGGTTGCCATCTGTGCATACCGAGAGCTGTGGTAAGAACACGGATTCAAAGCGGTTGGTTTTTTTTTCCCAATTACTTGCAGCAAAGCAGCATCCGAGACTGAAAGAAAACAAGACAGGGAAAAACTTTATCTTTGAGCTCTTGACAGTAATTGAATAGGACAGCTGTAGTCTCTGTAGAGCACAGTGGGAGTTGTAGTTGTCAGATTTCCAGCATGGATGCTTTAATGGATCATTTTTCTCAGAAGGTGCAGTGATTCTCCCGTAGGAAATGCTCCTTTCTTTATGATTGTTTTCACATGTGCTGTACTGGCAAGCTAACTTAACACATGCTTCAGAAAACCAACACTTTCCTGGATTTTCATTCTGGGCAACAGCTTGCTTTGTATTTCAAATCTCTCTTCACCATTTTCTTTTCCCATTAATTAGCAACACAATGAAATTACTCACAAAACTCCTTTCCACATATTAAAATCATGTTATGCATCCTACATGAATCCATGTGGCACAGCTGCAGTGCTTCCTATAGTTCAGATTTTGTAAGGTGCAATCAATCTTCCGATACTTTAGAAATTACTTGTTTCCAGGTGAAAAGATGGAAATACACTGCTGTGCAGTTCTCAGTGCTGTGGACAAGGATGTAATGATTTTCTGTTGGCTGAACTAATTGTGAATTTTGAGTTGCATTCTCATACATGCTGAGAATTTTTGTTCTGTAAAGCTGGAAGTCCAAGAGGAATTTGAAGTCTTAGTAACTCCTCTACATCTTTGCTCTTGGGATAGGTAAAGACAGGAGGAGATCAGAGCTCTTTCCTCCTGCCTGTGATGCATCTTCTTCCCAACTGTTACTTCCCATAAAGGAGTGGCAGCGTAAAGCCAGTGATACTGTCTTTAACCAGGCAAAGATGTCTTGCATTGCCAATTCAGGTTAACTAAAGCTATTTGCCTTGCTTAAGGTTCAGAGAAAGACAAAAGATGTTTAATTGATGCTGTTAATCGTGCAGCTGTCCACACCACCAGCTGTGCCAAGTTACTAGGGCATTCTGAGGAAGGTTTTTTTTCATTTTTTCTGACAAAAATATCCACAGATACTTAGTATCAGTACTATCCTGAAAGTTCCTAAATATGCTAAAAAAAACAAAAATGAAGGTCAGGATGTTTTCTACATGCGGTTCCTTGGAAAAAGAAAGGATGTTTTTTTGTTCCACACTGACTGTTAAAAACACAATAGTCAGATATAAATGCATTGGGATGTTTTCCTTGCTTTAACAGTGTGAAAAACTTGATGCTCAGTAATGAGTTAGTTCCTGTTGCTGCTCCCTCTAATCCAATTTTTTGTCTCAAAAAGGCACAAGAGTATTGCAATTCCCCCCTTCCTCCAGCCATCTGGGGGAACAAGGGGAACAATGATAATCTGTGATCTGGTTTTGACTGAGCTCTCTTTGGTACTCCAGGAGCATAGTTTAAAGCCAACAGAAAAGCAGTTTGCCAGCCCTTCCTGACTCACACTGCCATTCTTTTTCCTCCTATATCAAATCACATGTGATCTGTTGAGCACCTTTAACCATTTTCTGGCTACCTCTATTCAGAGTCAAGAGGAAAACTGATAGAAGCGAATTCCGAAGAATTTCTTTGACTGTATAGTCTGCCCTAATCCATAGCACGGATTTGTTGGGTGGACATTTTTTTTTAAAACACCAAGTTGTACCTGCTTTCTGCAAAAGTTCAGACAGTACTTCAGACAGGAGAATGTGCTTTAATTTTGATGCAGTAAACTCATCGTTATGTGTTTATGTTCATTAAAACAAACAAACAAAAATGCTACAAATTAGGGTTAAGCTAGTGATCAGTTTAACTCAGTAAGCGAGTTAAAGAATGAGATCGTGTTGAATGATTTTGCAGCAAGAACAGTTTACATCTAAAATACCAAAGGGTCATGGTTTCCAACTCACTAAAAAGATTTGCTCTGTTGATCATTTTAGACCACATTAACATTCAAGAGAATAAATGAGTCACTGTGACCCTAAGCATCACTGAGCAGAGGCCACGTGTAGTACTATTTTCCTTTCACATCCAATTTTGTGGTTTCTGTAGGTCAGTCATACTAAGGTGTGTGCACTGTGAAATTACTGAGATGACACAGACTTCTGTGGAGTAGGCAGTTCCAGTTGGGGTGTGCTGGCCCTGGAGCTGAGGATGAAAGTATCCAAGATTACTATCCTGCTCAATGTATGACCACCTGGCCACTGAACATAGGTTCAAATGTGTGAACTTATCCCTGTTTCTGACCACTCCTTCTTGGTGATTTTTTTTCTCTTTCTATATTGAGGCTGCAGAATTGCCTCAGGCAGCTTAGAACAAGCCAGTTCCAGTGGCAGATGCAGCATAGATAATATACTGCACTGCTTCACAGGCATTCATTTTTTTCCCTTCTCCTGTGGCCCATGCCCAGAGCAAGCTGCACAGTACCACACTTAGCCTCATTTCTGGCACTCACTATAGTTTCTTAAGCTTATGGGCATGAACCTATAAAACACTCCTAAGACGAGCTCAGTGGTTCTGGAGTTAAAAGGTCCTTGCCTCTCACCTGTACATGATCCTAAAAGGTCATGTGTATTAACTTCAGACTATCCATGCAATTTTGGACATCTTGATTCGGCCATTGAAGCCCTACTGTTCCTTCCTAGTTGTTCTTATCATGCAGGAAGTAGTGGTTCATGTGTGGTAACTTTTTATGTCCAGTCCTAAGACTGTCTCACTATAGAACTAGTTCTGCGTGTAGACCTAGAAATTCTTTGCAGGTATCTGAGGGTTTAAGCAGAAGTTTGGAACCAAAGCAATACAGCATAAAATATCATGCCTTCGGTAAAACATTTTATCTCATTAAGTTTTACTATTTGTAAAAGCAACTGCTGTGGAATTAAACAAGGTGTTCTAACAGTAACAGTGAGTAGTAACTGATCTGATTCATATCTTGCAACTTCTCTTCTTCCCAGAATATAAACAAACTACTGATGTTTGAAGAACTGTTACTTAAGTAATTGATTTCTTTATATGCAGAATAATTCAAAAGAACTATTTATATATATGGCAATTGATCATACAAATATAAGTACACAGAAATTCTGCATTACAGCTGCTCAACACAAGGTCAATACTACAGCATCAAAATGGAGTGTTCATATCAGAGAAAAGTCCTAAGTAACATTTTGTTACAAATTATTAGAAAAAGAAGAAGAAGAAAGCCAAGAATTTAACCTGATGTTTTTAAAGATCAGATTCCACTTCCTTTACATGTGGTGTTTACATAAATTCTGGATTTTTTAAAATTTGCAGCCTTGGTGAGCCATTAATAATGACAGTCCCACAACTGACTTCAAATCAGAAGCTTATCAAACTAAATCACCATTTTTCTAAACTCTGTGTGTTGAAGTGCGATTTCAACAATAATGTCATTTTTTCCCCCTTTTGGTCCATCTGATAGAATGCATGGCCCTTCTTCTTGTTCCACAGAATTGTACTTGCAACTGTATTTTTAGGAGGAATTAGCTACTAAAAGTAGAGCTGAGAATTAGGTGCAGTTGCACTCATTTCTGGTGGCCCAGAGAGCACTCATGTTGCTGAACTCCCATCAAGCCCCAAATTAACTCAGCCTTTGCTTATAAAACATCGGGTAGTTAGAGAACCCTTGCATTTCAGATTGTGATTGAGTCTTATCACAGTCCCCACTCGCTTTTGGTTACCCTTCTCATTTCTTTTTGATTAGCTTCCCGAAGCTATGTCTACTTTGTCCTTCTCCTTCTAGATGCTCCATAGAGAAGTCATTAATGTTGTTCAAACATTTATTTTACGTGTACAGTGAGGTTACTGTTATTTTCTATTATTACAGCATTAGCTTCCCTTGTAGCCTGATTTCCTCTGGCATGTCATTATTGTTACCGTGCATTAGCCAAGTGTATAACCCCAAAGCTTACTTTTTCAGAGTCACACCTGGAGCTTTAAATCATAACACTCTATGTTGTTTATAAATACATTTGTTTTACCTGATTTGATTTTAAAGTATACTTTAAATAAAGTTCTATTACTCTTCTTGTACACTCTAATCTCCTTTTTTAATGAACCGTAATATCACAATGCTATGATCCTAATACCTAGTTTCCTAGTTCTAGAATGCTTATTGCACCAGTATCCTTATGTAAACTTGTCATTCCTGTTTCCCACCCTATTTCCTAGACTTCTAATAAATCTGCAAAAGTTCACATATTCATAGGTCAGTTTTCTGTCTTTAAGTAACACTGCTCAGTTACCAATTGTTGTTAATACTTCCTCTACACAGTCATAGGTATTCCAACTGTCTTCTATAACAAGCATGTACCACAAGATGTAAACACATGATTCTAATGGAACACAAAGGATATGACCTTGTGGTCATACGGTAGCAGCATCAGTACATGCCAAAAACACATACACCAGTGCTTGTATTGGTAACTGAACTTGAACATGGCTATGCTATTAATTTTTTTGGACTTGGCTCACCACTATGCAGTAAAAAACTGTACTGCGCAGCTGGGTGCCTCTGCCTGCACAGAGCTCAGCCCAACAGAACTGCAGCCTTTGGCCTCTCACTTTCCTCAAACTCTGTCTCAAATTAAATGGTTTTCATGTACAGAGATGAGAAAATAGAGTTTGCGGGGAGAGAGAAATAAATACAGAAGTGAGAAAAGCAAAAGTAAGGTTAGTTTCTCTACAGCTTTCTTGTGCTTTACAAGATAGGAGCACGTTCACCCAAAGAAGATGGGTGAAATGAGTTTCTGTAACCTCACTAGTCTGTTTTTTGTATGTTTGGGTTTGCGTTATCTTTTTTTTTTCACATTTGATTGTTGATTAGAGCTTTAACTGCCTCTCTCCTAACTGTACACAAAACACCATCTGCTTTTTCCCTAGACTAAAGCTGAACACAGCTTTTTTTTTTTTCCAGACTTAACGGAGACTTCATAGCATTGTATCGGCCTTCATCAAGATATTTCACAGAAAGAAAAATGCAAAGATAAACACTGGAAATCATCATCAGTATTTCTATTTTTACTATTACTACTTTGCTAGTCAAACAATGGGATCCAAATGGGAAATCCCTTCTCCATACTCTGTGTTCCAAAAATGTGTATTTCAAGACAAATAATGTGATATTTCTGGATACCAGTAACTAGCCTGCCCTCTAAAAATATTAGTCCTCAGAAATGGAGAGAAAACATTGAGCAGAAGAGCATTAAGTGATCAAAAATCAAGAGGTGAATCATAAAGGACTCCATTCTGAAATGTCATTTCTAAGTTCACCACATGACCTGAGGCCCTGAAATGATTTTCCTGGCTTGATGATTCTTTCTTCCTTTCTGAGAAAAGAGGTGAAATATTCTGCAGAATATCCTGATCCAATAAGCTACAGGATTCAGACAGCCAGAGATGAGAAAAATAATCTGTTTCTTGTGGTATAAGCTCATAATGATCTAGCAACTATATAGAATCCTAGGGTTTTGTAATAATTACTGTCAGAGTTACATTACTGATAACATACTGAGTCAGTCTGGGAACAAATATAGGCATCACCGCTTTTGTTTGTTTGTTTGTTTTTTGCATTGAGTAAACACTTCATTTGACAAGTTGCTTTCAAAAGATGCAGTGAAAACAATGAGGTTGATAAGTCTGTGTCTCCGGGTGTAAAAGCAACATTTAGAGTGGCAACTAACTAACCACAAGTCTTCACACCCAAGCCATGAGCAAACATCTGACAAATTCAAATTATATGCTCAAATGAGTAAGTTCATTTCAGACAGCATCTCAAACTTTGATACAATTTTCAGTGTCCTTATCCATAGCTCAATGGAAATTATTAAAATCTGCATTTGTATTTTACTACAGAATATAGTCTGCAGCACTTTTCCATATGCAGTCAAGGGCTTGGATTTTGGTGGTGGGTTTTTTTCCTTGAATATTATTACCTATAGGCATGTATTTCTGATTCATTTTCCAAACACGACACGTATTTTTATCATTTACAATATTTGTGTCTAGCTAAAACTAAGTTATTTCAGAACAAACGCAGCTTACTAGACAAGAGCTTCAGTAAACCCCACACTTGGGTAAACCAGATATTAAACCCATTGTTCTGTTTTAAAACAAAAGATTATCATTGGCCTCTAAATCAATTCTAGGCATGACAAAGAAATTACCCGAGGATAATTTCTGCTGGCCTCTCGAAAAGACCCTGATTTTGATGGGATCTGCGAATGATCTGCACTTCTCCTTTGGTATTAGCTGGCAAAAGTAATCTTAATGTAAAGCAGAAAGCTTCTTATCACAAAGAACGTACATTCATACATAAGCAACTGTAACAGGTCTATATGTTTTACTATTGTGAAGTAAGGTTTCTTTTTCATACCTTGCACTGAAATAATTAAACTGTAACGCATAATAAATGATTACTCATTACCAAATTGCTATAGTCAGTTAACAATCCAAGATCGTTAACTCATTTCTTATGATCTCACATAGTGAACTGTCAGACCTGTAACTGGAGAAAGGAATAACTTATCTATCTCCATATTTGCCCCAGGTATTTATCCTGGCAAGAAAAAAAAAAGAGTGATTCAGATAGCAGCGTCAGAAATGTAGACAAGAACAGAATGGGTTGTAAGCTGTGCAGATGGAGCAGTTTTTTCAGACTCTGCATAGGGATTGGTCCTAGATAGCCATTTGGACTCACTCCAAAGAACAGGAGAAACAGAAGCCATTCTGTCAGGGGAAGTCAGTCTACCAATTTATGAGACAGATCAAAGAAAATGGTTATCTCTTCTCTATGAATACACACAATTATAGCACGCTTTTTGGAAAATCGATGACACACTTATAAAACTCTAGCTCAGTGCTGACAACTGAAATGTTCCTCAAGTAGAAAGCATTGCATATTTTATGAGAATTCAGCCATTTAAAGTGTCTGATAAGAGGTGTTGAAAAGCAAAGCTCTGGACATTAGTCCTGATTTTACAAAAATTACAATGGTACCCCTAACCCAAACCAGGTCAGCCATTCCTCAAGAGCAGCACATGTGCCTTTGGGTAAACATAGACCAACCTACCCCCCAGGGAACAAGCACCGACCTCTCAACTGCACAATGTTTTCCTGTCACACTGTCATATGCTCTTTCTTTATGCTGTTAGTTTCAAGGTGAAAACTGCATAATAGCTACATTGCTCACTGCAGATCCTTTTGACCACAAAAATGCAGTCTCATTCAACAGTCAGGAACAACCCTAAAAGACTCCCATAGCCACGCTTCCTTCAAAGAAAATCAGCCTAAATGAACGAACCCATATTGGTTGCATAAGAAAGGACTGAACCTCGCACTATGTAGGCAGAAGACAGTGTAGAAGCTGAACATTTGTTTTTCATCAATCAAAAAATGCCTCTGAAATCTCACAGTCCATTCCACCTCTTTCAATCTACTGTACCCACATTAAATAGGATTTTTCACAGCTATGTTTTAAGTAAGGGACCGAGAATCACAGCAATTTCCCTAACAAAGTCTGTTAATTACCTGCTGATTCCATGCAGTATTAGGAGACAAAGTTTCAAAACCAGCTTCTATTTTCAGGGAGTAACAGCATCTGTGTATTCATGAAGGAAGTGCACTCTGCTTTCTGCAGTTGACAAGACACTTACACACAAGCATTATGATTTTCTCTCAGCCTCTTCCTTTGTTCAACCCCAATTTCCCATTATAATTTGGCACCTAATTGATAACTTTTTTCTCCATTTGATTTTATAACACACAGTAAACAGATGAAACAAATCACTTAGGATACTTAAAGGGTTCCAATTGTGCCTCCAGATGGGCATCTGTAGGATCCAATTTTGAACACAGCTTTTTTCAAATGTCCTAGGTATTTCTGCAACAATTTTCTAAATAATGTGTCAAAAGATGAAGATTCTCCTGCCTGTATTAACTAATGCATACTGTTTTACAGAAAAAGCTAATTTAGGATTTGTTTTTACCTTTCCTATTGTCATACCGATAAGACATAAACTTAGGACACTTTTATCAGAGAGCTACAAGATTAACTGCCACTATAAACAGTGACTTTAAGAGTTCACCGATGTTTTCCACATGAGGATTCTCTCTATTATGGTTTCAGAGAAAACAAGGGTTTTGTTTTTGTTTTTAATTTGATGAATCTAAGAAGCAAGTATCAAACAGTAAACTGTGAACTTTGGCTAAATTGAGCAGATCAGAAGGAAACTTGATCTACTGTAACCTCAGCAGATAAGAAAACAATATAAAAAAGCACTGCAGCAAGCTCATCATGATGTACCAGCTAGTATATTTTGCAGCCTGACTGATTCTCATTATGTCCAATGGAAGGACTCTTGCTGACTTACATAGTAATTATCTAGGGACAAAGACTAACACAAGTCACAGCTGGAAGAAAGAAATGTCAGTGGGACATAGTTTGATCACAGAAAACTGAACATTATATGCTAGTGATTCTAGTTCTACTTAAAAATTCTTTAGAATAATGTGCATTCAGAACACAGTTCAGATGTTGAATCATTCACATTCCTGTCGGTGTTGGCTTGAATCTCTACCTGTACCTGTTTACATCCTTAAATTTCTAAAAGTCCATATTCTGTTTTATAATTGCCTTGCAAGTGTTAGTGATTATGCTGGATAGGGCACTCATGGTTTTTGCTTGTTGTGATAAATGAGCATAATAAATCTTCTCAGTTCACATGTACTTTAGATTCAGCTTCCCCTCTTCGTTGTGTGGAACAAGCTATCTGTGGCATCGTCATCAACTCCTCCTAGAATAAGTAAGCATCTGAAGTCCAATCCTGAAACTGAAAAACTCAGTGACAGTTCAGAGCCTTTATTTGTCAGGGGGTCCCATTTCTCCAGCCCAGGAACTGAAGAGTAAACTGCTAAGCAAATTGGCACAACATCCTGCTGAATCATGTTTGCATGGCTACACAGTTTATTTCACCAGAGTAACAAGTTGCTTGTAGTCATCATAAATCCTCCTTCAGCTCAAGTGCCTATCATTTCTTAGTGCCTTTTCCCAACCCACGTTCTTTGTTTCTCTGCTTACTAATTTTCTTTCATTCTTATTTCACCTCATTCCTATACATTAGTGTTCAGAAGCCTTTTCCCAACCTCAGTCACTTGACTTCTCCAGATCTTGTATCTTACCATTCTCCCTTTTATTTCTGGTCTACTCACACAATCCTCTTTTTAGTAGCTCTTAAACAATACCTTCCACTTGACAATTCAGAGGGTATGCCTGATCTGAAGTAGCACTTTGTCATAAAAAAAATGCATGTAAGAATACAGAGTATGGAAGTGAGCCTTAATCACATAGCTACACCAAGGAAAAAGCCATGAGTAATTGGACTGTACAGGTGCAATATCCTGCATCATGTACACACATTATACCACACTTAGCCTCCTCACCTTCACTGATTTTCTAAGCAATATCCAAGCATGGCACCTGTACCTGTGCTAGCAGGAGCTCTCATTCCTGATGGAAACAGTCAAGATAAAAAGGACAGAGTGCAAAGGCAAGTGACAGTTAAAAAGCAACTACCGTTCCTTTAGAAGATAGGCAAAGATCCAACACCCCTTAGAACCAGTAATGATAAGGTAACATCATCAGCCAACAAAATTATAGGCAAGACTGGCTAAGCCTGCTTCACAAATGACAGCTAACAGTGTGGAAAGGACTTTCGGTATCCTTTGGCTACAGAGATTAATGTCCAGAGATAGCTACTGAGATGGTTTTCAAACTGAATCTGTAATTGTACCTTTTTCACTGTTCTTGTTTACAGCAATGATGGTCTCCCTAGAAAAATAGTACCAAACTTGTAGCGTAGGAATAGGAGTGTAACAATTGCAGATACAAAGCAATACCTCAGCATCTTAATTAAGCAATTTTGTTTCTAAGAAAAGCAACTCAGGGAATGTGTTAGCTATTTAATTGCAATTGCTAGTGCACTGGAAAATTAGAATAAAGTATTTTATGCTGCCAAAGGCAGAGAGTTGTCAATATTCTCTTGTCAGCAAAGTCCATCCTGAGCAAAGGCACTAGAGAGAGAATATTCAAGTCTCCACTACCTCCTTCCCATTTCATTTCATAGAATGATTGATTGCTATGCTTTTATAACCTGTTTTCTGCAAAAGCCAGTAGCTTTAGTTGGCTCATCACTGAAGTCACAGCAACAAAGACAAGTAGCTGCAGCAGCTTATTATTATTTTTTTAAAGGAAGGGATCCTTGTTCTTTGCCTTACTTCATTCAGATAGTTAATATTTCCATTAGCACTGCTGTATGAGTCATTTCACACTAACAATCCACCACTTTAAAGGGCAGGCACCAGACAGGGAGATGTAACAACAGAATTTTATCATAGGCAAAGAGAAATAGTGCTGGTACCTACTGGGAATAAGAATAATGTAACTGGGAATAAGAATAATGTGAATGCAATAAAAATCTGACAGTAGCACATAAAATAATGTCAGTGTTACAATCTGAAGAAAACTAAAAATTGAAAGAAATTATTCCAGCCTAAGAGGAGATACCTTAAGACTCCCACAAGCATATGGAAAAGATGACATGTTTATGGGTTATCAAATACTAAAAGTACATTGAGCATTTTGAACAATATAGGGCAACCCATCCTCAAGGTAGATCAATTTGAAAGTCAGGATGCATGATTACAAAGTTATCTTCATTTTCCAAGTCGTACTTACTCTTTGAAGGAGAAGAGAACTTGGAGGTAGAGGATAATAATCCAACTGATGTATATTTTCATGTGATCTGCTATACCAAATACCAGAATAGAATTATTTCATAGTAGGTACGTAATACCAAAAGCACTGGCTGTAGGTGGAACAAACAAAAACAACCAAAAAGCAGCACACCAGCAGGTGAAAGATGGGGAAATTAACTACCCCATGGGCAAAATATCTGAACACAATAAAAGGAATGCACAAAGAATAGGCCTGAAAATCTAGATATGGAAATTGATGATTCAGAACTTCAGGACTGAAGCTGGTTTATATCACTCTATTTCTGACAGCATTCAGGTGTTTTAAGATAGCACTGTTAATGCTACAGGGGCTGGAACAATGACGACAGATGTTGGGCTTACCATGGTTTACAGTTAACCATCGAACACAAGGGGGTATTTTTGCTAAAACAAATGTCTATTCTATGCATCTCTCAAATACAGAATTTTCAAAAAGTAGCAATATCTTGACTGAAGTTTGTTTGCCATATCAAGTAACTACAGATGCAAGAAATTACTTGAGCAGGTTTTTAATGAGGAATAATTCTATTACAAATGTTATGATTGTCCTGTAGCTGATGTCTGTATCTAAACCTCTTGGGCAAGTCTTCAGCGTTTAACATAACAAATCACACCTTCCTTTGCTTTTAATGAGTGCTACTCTCCTAACTGCACTAGATCAGAGATATCATCCAAAAGCAAGATCAGTTCAAGTCAATGTCAGTTTCTCTGTTGGTTTTAATAGACTTCCATTCAAACTCTGGTTAAAAATCTAGCAAACCACATGGATTTGGAAGTATATAGACTCAAGCAGTCAACTAACACTGTAAGAAAGGTTTTCATGATCTAAAGCCAAAATACAGAAAGTAAAAACGTGAACAGCTTGGAAAAATTTATGATCTATGAACGCCTGAAGGACTAACATAGATGAGAAAAATAATAATAATCACATATAAATGTCACTTGGGAAGGGGATCTACTAATTCATCTTTACTTACCTACCCTCATTATCTGTGACTGTAAATTGGTATTATAACTTTCAATTCCCACAGCAACACTTAAAGTCTCAACAATTGCATAAAATCTACAAATGCTTGTGAGAGAAAGTGGTTTTTATCCATGCTATATAATATCTCCAGGACACAATATTGCCATACAATGCCTTTTACTGCTTACTTAATTTTCCATACAGAAAAATAATCGCTGGATCTCTCCGAATCCATCTTTATATGAGATAGAAATGTAGAAAAAGAACAGATGAAGAATCATAGTACATCTTTTATTTACTGCAATTTCTTTAGAAGGAAGAAAAGCCTCAACAATAGAAGTTGTACTGGAAAGTGATGAAAATATTTTCTCAGTGTAAGCAGGAACAGCTGTGGTTTGATTTTCTAACTGCATTTAAAACCTGAAACAGACAGGGACAATAACGTAATCATGAGGTTTGTAGACTGGAAACATACAGTGAAAACAAAGTCACAAATAAAACAACCATTAGGACATCAGTGAAGTACTCCAAAAATCTTGTCAAAGATTATCAGACAATTAAACATGTACTGTGAAAGAAACATATGGGCTGTGATTATTCTTTGGCAATGAGTTGGTTTCTTCCAGAATTGGTATTCACCTCTGTAAATGATAATCAGCTGTTGAAATGAATCCAGGTGTACTCCAAGAAGTCTGTAAAATGGTCAGTAGTAGAAAAATTCCAACTACTTTTCATATTCATCACATGTTAGTTTGAGACATTTTCATACAGTATGAAAATAAAAAGCACACCAACAACAAAATAGTTAAAATTTGTTAGCTTATTTTTTCTTGCTCTAGTTACTTCTGAGAAGCTTCTTATAATTTAACTCTGATTTCAGAAACTCCATGTAGAATGTCAGTGCTACCAATGGACAAAGAAGAGCAGATTTTCAGTCTCCCAAATAAGGACAGATACAGTGAATAATTCCATGTAGATCTGCTGATTTAAATTGCCAGTCTGTCATTTCCTGCACTCACTTGCAAATAGCACTGCATTTCAATCTTGAATCAAAGAAATTTCTAGCATGCTTTCAGTTGTATCTGGAGCAAAAAATTACTGTAAAAAACATTTCTTTGTGTTGTACTGGAAAGTATTAGGATGTCATATTAAAGAGCATGCAGTTAGCTATTCAGTATGCTCCATTAGCATATGTGTAAAAAGAGATACTATTTCACTAGTTCTACAGAAAGACAAAAATTTCTTCAAATGTAATTCTGTCTGATAATCAAAAGCATTCCAACTAATAATGGAAACAACTAGAAACCATGTTTCTGTTTAATCAAAACAGTCAAGAATTTTGAGGGTCATTACTTGGTCATTGATAAATGAAACAAAGGGGTGACAGGGAAAATGGTGGAAAAGGTGTTGATTTAGGGGTTAATCTAAAAATCAAAGCAGTAGCACGATAAGAAAATGTAAAAAATGTGAAGTTTGGGACATGGAATGTATATAATACAAGACTTCTGGGTCTCCCTAGTACGTGTTCAGACATCAGAAGGCAGAAAACAAGATGTGTTTTTCTCTTACTGTTTGTCTTGATACCTTCCTGTTTTCTCTTTTCTAAGAGAAATTCTAATTGTAATTACCTAGAGTAATCTTTTCAATTATTTTATGCAGGCCTAAAATGATCAGTATACATGGATTGCCAATACAATTACAGGGCAGTAAGAAGAATGCTATCCCTTCCCAGCACACAGGAACTGAAAAAGCAAAAGAGATGTTTTCATGCTTTATGCATTTATTCCTCCATTAACCGAGGCAAAGCTTGTATGAATCCTTTCTGGACCGGTTGCAGCTGCAGGATTTTTGACCATTGATCTGAAGACAGTTAATGCCTATTGAAAAAAATGCATGGTAATTTATCGGGTTCCTATAGCTATTGGACAGATTTATAATAATCCCTTAGAGCTTGACTGTTAATTAGAGATATATCCTGTGTTATGTAGCAGAGTAATAAAGGTTCCAGATGCCTTGTTACTCTTCAAGGTTGTGCCATCAGAACTCAAGACAAATATCTCTGTTTTTATCCTCCCAGACCCAACCTGTGGCTGACTCTAGATGCATGCAGAACTCTGAAGATTTCTTAAGTACAGGTTTTTGCTTTCTTCTACAGGTACATGGCCATTATCGATCCCTTGAAACCCAGGCTCTCTGCAACTGCTACCAAGGTGGTCATAGGGAGCATTTGGATTTTGGCTTTCCTGTTGGCCTTTCCCCAGTGCCTCTACTCCATAACCAAGGTGATGCCTGGGAGAACTCTTTGCTATGTAGCATGGCCAGGCGGTCCAAAACAGCATTTTACGTAAGCTTTTTTCCTTTAAACTTGTGCATGGTGAAACACACAAAATAACTAATGGCACTGAGTAATTCAAAGCAGAATTGCTAAGCTTGGAATATAGTGCATTTAAATGATGACCAGAAGAAGATTATTCTCTGTCATGAGCACTTTTTGTGCTGCAATGTTTACCATCACTGTTTCACTTCAGATGGCTATATAGACAGAGTTGATCAGAATCAGAGACAGAATATACCATTCAAACTAAGCTTATGGTTCATCCTAATGAGTAAAACAGTATTTCCAGCCTCTCCATGTCGCAAACCTTTCTTTCTCTGGTTCTATTAAAAAATGATTGGGTTTTCCCCCTTCATACTGCTATGCTGTCTTTACATATCTCAGGCATGAGCTGGAATAAGAAAACTGTAAAATCTGTAATTCCTTTCACGTTCTGAAAGTGCAAAGCAACAGCCAATTAAACTGGATGTATCTTGTTTGTCGCTCTGGCAGAATTAGGAATAAGTGGTTAGCTATATAAACATTATTTCCCCTTTCAGATCCTCACTGGTATTTAAGATGAAATCTGTGTCCAAGATTGAAAACCTGCATAGCCATAGAGCATTAAATTTGACTTTTTGCCTTTCTCCAGGCAGGTGGAAGAGGTTCTGATCATATATAATTTTAATCACTGTAGGAGCCATCCACAGGTATTTTATCTTAAGGGCAGTAAGGTCACTCTCAGTGCCAGCTGGGAATTCTTCACTGATCATTCACTGGGATTTTATGTGATGATGACATTTAACAAGGACCTAGCAGGAGGCAAAAGAAGTTCTCTCTTTTTTTTCTCCCCAGAACTCACATTGTCAGAGATGACTATGTTGCAAATAAGCAACAGAGGGGTCATATGAAGTACAAATATAAAGGATGCCTTTGTATAAAGACAGATTTAAATACTGGTTTTCTACTGTCATTTATGGTCCAGTTTAGAACTCCGAACCCTTAGCTTGCCCTTAGGATACTTGACTGTGCAATAAATAAATCAATTGAGCTAGTTATGGACAAAGATACCTTACTCTGAAGTCATTAATCATTATTACTATAGAGCCATTCTTAATTTTGCTACTACAATTTCAGAATCACAGCTAAAGATCCCACAAAGGACTCACATTAAAATGTAAATAAATATGTAGTGAAACTCAAGATTTTTTGAAAAAGAGAGTGAAAGTACCAAGGACTAGCCCACCGATAGAAAGCACGCTTCTCGTAACAACAGCACTCTCTTCCAGCAGCCCAATCCATCGGCTCTGAAAGCACTTACTAGCTTAATGCTTTTTTTATTGCAGGTATCATGTCATTGTGATTGTGCTGGTCTACTGTTTTCCACTGCTTGTCATGGGCATCACTTACTCTGTAGTGGGAATTACCCTCTGGGGAGGAGAAATACCAGGTGACACATCGGACAAATATCATGAACAGCTCAAAGCTAAGAGAAAGGTACTGTCCCATTAAACCTCACTAAGTGAATCTTACTAACTTCACCTGCAATCGTGCTGCAAACTATTATAGTATTCTCCTTCAGAAACACAAAGGCATATGAAATCAGAGTAATGAGACTGACTTCAAGTTCACTAGCTTGTTTGTTGTATTTTTTTTTCTAACTTCACTGTTCCTCATTAAATAAAAGCAGCATTTGGATTTTAACTTCTTATTCCATATATAGTACTCGGTAAGTACATCTGATATTGAGAAACTAAACTGAACTGTTTAGCCTTTACAGACCTAGAATATTGAGTTTTGAACAACAGGCTGGCAAACCATTAACTTTTCCTGGGTCAGATTCCCACTCTACTGAAAAATCAGTGGATCTTACTGCAGCTTTCAGTAGATTAGGGACTTTTGAGATCATCAGTCCATTAGTATTGAGTGTTTTAGGTTTTATATCAATACGTTTTGGTGACAAATGCTATTTATTGCAGTAATTTTCTTTGAAAGTATTTTGATGGTAAGCACTGCCTAGTCTAACAGGACTGCAGATTACTTAAGACCTGAATATCTGACTGTTTACAGATCACTTTTAATGATGTTTCAATGCTGTGAAGTTTTTTTTAACTTACTCTTTGCTACACAGGAGAAATATTAAAAAAAAAAAAAAAGGAAAAAATAAGCAAGCCATTCAGTTTATGTCTGATGCTTTTTTTTTTTTTTTTTTTTTTTTTACATCCAAGGGCATTTAGCTTTTAGGATTTGCAAAAATCTAACCCACTCCTTGAGTCTTGTTTACAATGAGCACATTTTCAATTACTCTCTTTGCTTCCTGATACCTGAAGTGTTTGAACAGAGGTACTGGTACCATGTTGCAGCATTAGCAGAGTGCAACTTGTTAGATACGATGACAATAGGAAATGGTGTGCAAATATTGCACACTGGTGTTTCTGTTCCTTTCTGGATGCTGCCAAGAATCTGGAAGAGGTTTTTCAGAGATACTACGTGGTAATAGTTGTTATGGCAGAGGATATAAAAAGATCAGGATTTCTTCAGTGTTTAAGAGACAAACTTAAAAGCCTCAATATCATTTGTCAGAATGGCAGATACACCTAGACATCTTCATTGAATGACATTCAATGCTTCCCACGACACCAGTGGTAGGTGGGGTTTTTTTGGGCTTCACATACCTCTTTTAGGAGTGCAAAATGCTAGTTTCCCTTAAGGGAGCGAATATATTTTGACTACTGTTGTACTGTAATAGCTCAAAGATATTCTGGAATGTGAACTAAGTAGAAATAATGGAAAAGTCATCAGTATGCTTTGACCATCTGCCCCCAGGTTAAATTATTGGATTCATGTCCAGAAATGTTGAAAGCATTTCAGAAGATCAGCATTTCAGCCCATAACGTTATCTATAAAAAGTCCCAGTCTATTATTACAGTCTTTACTGTGCATGTTGTTTCTTACCCAAAGGTGTATGTTCAAAGTTACATGATGACCTTTCCTGAAAGAATGTAAGCAGAAATTATTATTGTGGGTCAGTGAACTGGGTTATTATCAATAAAGCCCTTCCAGCCTCTGAAAAAAAGGAAGACATATTCAGGGAAATGTGTGTGCATGAAGACAAAGCAACAAATAACCTTGTTTTACAAATACAGTTTGCAAAAGCAAGTGAGGAAAAAAAAGATACATAGCATTAACTTGGAAAACCAGATCTTATAATAACTGAGTAAATTAAACAGCTTATTTCACACACACTAAAGGTCTCAAAAGAGGAGAAGCTCCTACTCCTACTGTATGCTGTGAAGAGTTCAATTAAATCACTCAAATAGTTTAAAAACAGCTAAACTCTAGATATATGCAAGAAAAGTACTGGCTGCACTTACTACGAAAGAGAACAACAATGGTAGGCAGCACGTTTCACGTTACGTAAAGAAAGTTTGTAATGTTTTAGGGCTGTTTGTAATGGCATTTAGTGTTAAGAAACTAGTGAACAATTGATGTAAGACCTTTTACAGAAACAATACTTGCCAAGAAAAGATTTGAAACTTGAGAAAGTTGATAATAAATATTCTCATCAGTTGGTATATCCACAAGAGGGACACACCCTGAATTCTTCTGAAAGCAACCTCAAAGAGTAAAGAATTCAAAGAATTTACTTATACATGCTATAGGCTAAACAACACAGAGTCATACCCAGTATACTTAAGGGTCAAAAACTTGACATGTTTAGAAATTCAGGGGTGACTAAGAATACTGATGTGATGAAACATCTTGGCAGAAGGTATGTCATGACAGAAACAGATCATCTACTTTTCATATAATCTATCAGCTCAGGGACAAGCATTAGACTAGTGGTTTTCAGTCACCTTCTGCACTACTTCATGCTCCAGCATTTGAATCACATTCTTTTCCTCTTCCTCTTATTTTCTTTACCCTTTTCTTTCACAGATTGAATGTCTCAGGGACCTACCCATATAATAATACTTAGACTTACTCTCAGATGTTGTCTACCCAATCTGTTTTCTCTATCTAACCCTACGTTCCAATCTCTCTTCCAACTTTAATTAACCCATGAAAAGGAATAATCACATACAAACTTATCTATTATTTTATTTGTCAAGAGATGCAGTTCTGATAAGACTTTTTATGGAAAAAAAAAAGTTTCTCTACAGAAAACACCATTTCCTAGTGGGAAGAACACAGTAGAACTGAAAATACTCTCCTTAGTGTTTATATTTTATTTTTAACATTCTCCTTACCTCCGATAGTTTTATAATAATACTTCACTGTGCTGTTGCTGGTTTTTTTTTTTTGTTTTTTGTTTTTTGTCAATTTTCATGATTCCTCCATATTTATTTCTACTTAATACTGTCATCTGAAAACAAAATATCTTGCCTCAAGTATATATCACTCAAGATTTCCATATGGGAAGTTTTTACTATATATACAGGAAATGTCCGGTGAGGACTACAATATTAAATATTCCTTATGAAGAAACACTAAAATGGCTCAGACTTCTCCATTTGGAGAGAATGAAACCAAAGGGTGAGATGATTTAGGCTTACAGATTCATGAAGGTGGTGGGTAAAATGACTAAAGAACGGTTGATCAACATAGCCTGAAATGCAAGAGCTAAGAAGTGCTCAACAAAACTAGTCAGAGAACAGATTAAAGCATGTAAAAGAAAGAGTGTAAAAAGAAAGAGTACCTAAGAGAACAAATTATGAGCACCTACTAAAGTTTATACAGAATTGGTAAAATAAGACTATACCCATAGCCTAAAATTAATTAGCCAAAAACAGGTAATGAAAACATCACACTATGAACTCATAGATTCATCTCTCATTGTAAGTAATCCTGAAACCAAAGAGCCTTATTTTTAGCAAGCAAGCACTAAGACCAGACAGACAGACTAGTTAAGTACTGACCTATTCACAAAAATGTACATGAAAGTTTGGATTATAACATCAAAAAAAAAAAATAATCTTGATACTGTGGGTCCAAGCACTCTTTCACATGACTTCCTATTTCCAACACCATCATGAAAAACCATTTTTTTCCTAGACATCTGTTCAGACCCCTTCAAGGCTGGAAAATGTTTGTCGTGCCAGAGAAAGTTATGAATACATGATAAGTTTTTTTGGTTTTTGTTTTTTTTTTTTCCCAGAAGAACCTGTTAGAACAGAAAGAGAGAAGAGGAAGGTGAAGCATTACATTCCATTTTATCAGCAGGTAGTCTCAGCAATACTGTATAAATGACTGTATAGCTTGACTATCTGAAATTTCTTCTAAGCAGGTGACTGCCACATGCATTACATAGTGGTTATTCTCCTTACTGACTCATATGTCACTCTGAGGATCAGCATCTCCTACAGAAGTATTTACAAAGTACTCACCTTCTAAGTCAAAAACAGAAGTAAAAATGTTCCACTGTTAATACATACTGCTTTGGAAAGCCACATGACTACATGAAAGCATGCTGAAGAGTAGGGAAGGGAAGAATAGAAAGCATTTGGAGCAAGACCAGAAATTAGAGGTAGGCCAGTTTCACGAGTGGCATGACCCAGGCAAGACTGTTCACTCAGATGTGCTACCACAGGAAGTACCTCAACATGTGATGTCTTTATGACAGGTCAAGCAAGCATATACTGCTACAATCAAAAATAACCCTGAAATTCTTTAGTCTGTTCAAACCCCACAGCCTGCATTTTCTGCATGAGATAAAAAGGACAGATGGACTGCTCTAGATGGCTTTGTATTTAATGGAAATTATTCTTTGTTTTATGAGATGTGAAATTGGTACCAAGCATGAGGAAATACAAAGCCATTCCTCTCAAAAGGTCTTTTCAAAGAGTCATTTGCACTTCAGCTGCCATAAAACAGTCATAGAGCAGGTGAGATAGCACCAGTGACAAAAAAGATGGCATTTGCAATTAAGGCAGTACCAGTAAAGCACTATGAAGTAAATACATGAAAAGGTATTTATAGTGGCAGGCTTTTTTTCTTTTTTCTTTTTTTTTTTTTTTTGAGATAGAACAGCTTTTTTATTTTATTTGTTTTATGAAAAGAAAATGAATGGGACTAAATAGCCACCAGCTTTTGAGGCTCCTACAAAGCAAACTCATTCCTACTTTGCCAGACACTGGAAGACATCGAACAGCTTCCAGGGCTCCTTCCACTTACTCCTTGGATGTCAGCTCATCTCTGTCAATATTAAAAAGTTAAATGAAAGTAGAACAGGAACAAGCCTCAGGGCTCCAGATCTGTTGTAACAGGTGACCTTAACAAAATTCTGATACTATCTTAAACCTACATCTTAAAATCATTTTGCCTTCTGGACTGCTATGTCTCACTGAGAGTGTTCTAACACCTCACTGCAGCCAGGGTCTCAGTTTCAAGGCTAAATCTATTTATGGGCAGCTCTGTTTATGCCAGCACTTGTTGTTAGCTTAATAAATTGCTTATTACCTCTTACTGGTGTCACCTCCACAGATGTTTCTATAGCCAAATCCCTCTCTCAACCTTTATTTACAATTCACTAAATAAATGAAATGAGCACTTCTGGTCTTTTACATGACAATATCTATGAGCAAGAAGACTAAAAATAAAGCAATCCAAAAGGCTTTCCATACAAAATCATAGCCTGTGTTTCTATTTTGAAGATAACCAGGGATACCTATTTCACTTTAGGTCCAAGAGGGCAGTTTCCATTGAGAGGAACCCACATAAAGGAGACAAAGTATCGGGATACTTGTGCATAATTCATTAGCACTATTCAGCACAGTTTAATTATTATTGCATTGTTCAATATGAGGCCTTATTTCAAATAAAGTTCATATGTGCTGACCTTTTAGAAGACTAATACGTAAAATTCAGATGAGTTCTGTAATGTTAACAAGGATGCCTATAATGTCATCCCTCCTCAAGGGGGAAACAAACAACAAAAAAGAAAGAAACCAAAAAGATGTAGCCTTCTTCTTTAAAGGAAAGGTTATAAGTGGGCATGTTTCTAATCAAAGACACTGACAAAGCTATGTTCCATTCAAGGGTTTAACTCAAGCAAAAGAAAAAAGAAAGAACTTACATTGCACCTTAAGAACCATTCTCTCTGCTCTGTCTTCCCTGTGTATTATTACATATGGGCTTTCAATACTGAGTATCAGAAGAGCCTTCAGCAAACTCATTTAACAAAATTCATAAGAGCCAAACCCCAGAAATGCAGAGCCATCCAGCATTAGAGAAGCATAATTAAAAATATCAGCAGTCAAAGCTGCTCATGAAAAAGTGTCGAATGCTTTAATTCTGCAGAAAATATATTTACTTTAGCACCTGTAAGACTGCAATCAGATTCAAAGCTACTTGATACAAGGCCAAACTTTTTCATCTTTACAGTTTAAATAACAAAGCAAGTGACTGTGAATTCTGTCTGAAGCAAGGGATTTTGCAAAGTGCAATGGAAAGTAGTTTATTTCAAGAAACTGAGAAAAAAAAAGTGATGGACAGCATGAGCCGTAAGAATTAAGTGATTTATGGAGCAGGGGAATTGACATGGTTAGTACCTGATTGAAAGACTTCTTAAAATTTCAAGCTCTCTGACTCCTTCCCTATCTGAACCTGCATTTACTTCAGATGTTAAGAATCTCTCCTTTCTAAGAGAGAAGAGGAAATATCTAAAATTGTAAAATTTATCTGAAAATTCACAGCACTTACATCTCAGAAAACAGTCCAATCTCCATCCTAAAGCCAGTAGTTTACTTAAAATCCTAATTTTCTTTCAAAAGATGGGTATTTTACTCCAAATAAGTGTTGCAGAACAGCCCCCAAAAAATAACAGTGTTTTCTTCCCTTTGATGTTTAGGACACAAATGCCATTTATTTCCCCAAGGCTGGAATGTGGATTTACTGTTCACATGCTAATATGTTGGGGAAAACAGTTGTGCAGAGTTGATTTGGAATTTTACATCTTTCAAAAGAGCACAGAGGGAGAAAAAAAAGCTCATTATGACCTCCAGAGATTATCTCTGAACAATTTTTAAATTGTATCTGTGAATAAATAATATCCATGAGTGAGTAAATGAAGAAACTCTTACATGGCACGGGCTGTTGAATTATTTGCTCTGCTTCACATTTACATCTACAGAACCCAGGAGTAAATAAAAGTTCTGATATCAATGATGTTACAGAATCTGAAACTCCAAAAGAAATCGGAAGACAAATTCCTGACCTTGCAGAAGCAGCAATATCAAAGATGACTTAGGCAATGAAGAGTTGCAAAGCAAATTGGAAAGGAAACGCTTCCCTGGCTTAAGTCTTAGGTACTAATGGCAAATCAGTGTGTTGCAAAGCGAATTGCTCTTGCCCCCCTCACTCCACAGCGCCTGAACCTCTCAGAAAGTATATTTTAGTCTCAATATTGCAAGAGCCATTTTCAATGCTGTTTCTCAGACTCATTTTTTCTAGCTATTTCTCATGCAAAGTAAATACAGGAGAAAATAACATATTTGCTACTGTTTCTGAGTGTCAGAATCTGTCAGCTCTTTTCTTCCCCCCCCCCACTAGAACCATTTCAGATGTTTCACGCACAGACAAACACACAAACTTTGACTTCAATAAACTTACGGGTCTTCTGCACTTAAAAATAGTTAGTTTGTTCTCATTATGTAAAATTTATTAATGAAAGAATGCTTCTTACACAGAAGGGAAAGATTTCAAGGAATAGGCAACACTACAAAACACTTCTTTGTATGTATACAGGGCTTTTCTTAGACACAGATGGAAGTACATCAATATTGGCAGAGCACGTTCATGAAAATAAAAATAGAAAATACTTTGATTTTCTGTTACAATCCAAATCTGGACTCAAGATTTCCACTGAGGTTGCACAATGGCTGAGAGACTGAGTACAACTAACATTAACAGAAGTCCTGGAACAGAAAGACACCCCCTTCCTCCAGCCATGCTGCCCATAATACACAAGGGCTGGTTGAACAGAGCACCAGGAGGGGTCAGTACCACCAGAACACTGCTTGGGGGCACCCACTGCCATCACACGTTTTGGAAAGCTCTGTTGTGCAACAGGGGCAGGAGAGCTAGACTCAAAGAACAACTGAAGTCAGGCATTTTCTGGTTTGCTTACTTTAGTGATGTTTCTTGCTTCGTATCTCAGAATCACAGACCTAAAAACTCCTCACAAACAAAAGGTTAAGGCTCACTTTGCAAGTTCATTTGTGGCGTATAAAAGAATCCTTTGACCTTTTTTTTTTGGTGAGTCATCACAGTATAAAGACAATTGGGCTTTCACAACAAATTCATACTCACCCACTCCATTTATTTTCCCTTTGCCCCAACTGAGCCTGTGTACTGGCATCCATTCATCAGGACCCATACTAAGCGAAATCAAGGTGCCCTGAATTCACAGACCTGGAAGGGTGTTCCTGTTCATAGTACTGATATCATCAAGAACTGAAACATAATACTGTTTAGAAAGACCAACGGGGTGGACAGGAATCACAGCTATGAACTGTGAAGTGCTGTCCTACACCATGGGCATGCCTGTCTCTGAAAGAAAAATCTGGGAATTATTTATTTCCCACTTTTTCGGCTTCCTGTTTCTCTTTTCCAACATTTTTGCTAACACATACACATTCTTACCCCATGAATGAGGGCAGAAAAGGGCTTTATAATTCCTCTTACAGCTTTTGTGGTTTACTTCAAATTCAGCTGTCAATTCCCTGTATTTCAAACAAGTTTACACCATGTAGACTTGAAACATCTCACTTATATTCTCCTTAGGCAATATGCCAATCAGTGCATTGTACTATAAATACTCAACACCAACTTATCCTTGACTTCAACATAAAGAACTTATAAAAAATGTCCTTTCTTGCTTGAAAAAAAGGAAAAAAAAAAGAGCACTTCTTTCTTCTAGGACAGAAAACTTAGCAGAATAAGGTAATCCCAGTGCCTGTCTTCTTCTAAACATACATATATCGGTGTATTATCATTCACTTTAGTGACACCCAGATTGATACAGGCTGATCTGAAAGGAACTTGTGTTCTTCTTGCTGATTTTACTGCCAATAAAGATGAGTGTGGTGTGAGGCGGTTATTTTTTGTTGAGACAAAAGCCACGCCTCAATAACATCCGTTTTATACCTAAGATTTTCCAGTGTTAAATAATTCTAAGAATAATTTCACGTGCACAACAGGTACTGCAAGATTGTTGATTAAATGTCAAGGGAAGTAATTAAATTTTCAGCTGTTCTTTAATTAAAACATCCCTGGACAGTGTTGAAGTAATACGAATGATTCCAATCAGATATAAAAATGCAGCAGCAAATAAAGTGCACCTGTAAATCAGTGCACTGATTTTCAAGGAGATGAAGGATCGTGGTGAAACCTTGGAATTAGGTCTTCCACCTGACATGTACAACAGGTGCAAGGCACAGGAATTCCACAAGAATACTGAAATGATATCTAAAGGAGTAGAAAAACATCCCATTTAAGCCATTAAAATTGTGACCTGACAGTGTATTTTCATGACATCATTTCAGATACATAATTTAGTCCAAAAATGTCTACACACACACAGTCACATCCTCTTCCCTTCTCAATATAATAATCCTGGCGTATTTACCCTCACAGATAGTCCCGTATACATCTATACACACCTAGGCAAAGGCATACAGATGCATACTCAAAGAAGGTGAAAGTGATACTATGTTTTGGTGTGCGCTGCCTTCCTTGTTATAACAGTACTTATCTTCCTTCTGCAATGACTTACAGCTACCTGATGAAAAGTACTTTGGAAAAAAAAACAACTATACATGTCATATTACGTGTGGACAAAGGTAAATATGTATCAGTCATCACTTAAAATGCAAAAGTGATGACAGCAATTAGTATTAACTTGTATAATACAGACAGCTTGTAGATAAGCTTATAAATTGGTGCCAGATATTAAATTGCTTTACATTTTCAACAAATATGATAAGAATAGTGTCATGATGCTTGTGTAAACTGATTTTTCTGCAATAGCTGATGCTTTCTAGTATATCAACCTAGGATACGTAGGTATAGGAATTTTCAGGTCTCTGGTTGGTTGGTTGTTTTTTCCTGGGAAAACTGTAAACAGCAGAAAACTGCCTTGTACAGAGAAATGACAGCAACTGCTGAGAGAAATCTCTGGTATTCCTCAGTATTCACAGTACAAATGAACAAGAGAATGCTCAGCACAGCCCTCTCATGACTGGTTTTAATATATTTATAGAAGGATAATCTGCTGTGTGACTGTGACACATCTCATTGGAAATAGTAACTGGGCTAGCAGTTGGCACAGCTGGAAAGGGGAAGAAGTAGCGAAAACTTAATGTGACAACTTTTCCTCACATGTGTCATGCACAAAACAGAGCTACTCTTCATCTGTATTTAACAGAAACTGCAGAAGCCAATAGATTGTTGCAGCACAACAAGCAGTAAGCACCAGTAAAGGAAACTGTTAGCCTCAAAAATTAAAGACGATGCTGCAGTTGCTCATTTCCTAAAACCAAGTGTTTATTAAATTACATCTACTAATTGGGAACAAGGAATATAACTGTGGACCACAACAGAAAATGACACCAAGGTCAATAAATGCCACAGTGTGGTGTTCAAATGAAACAACCTATTACATTTTTCAAGATCTTAACAAGGAATCAAGTAATATTTTAGATAACCAAACATAAGTAAGAAAATACATTTATTGTAAGAATTAATACAGAAAATATCAGATAAATTTCTCTTACTTTACCTAAGAAAAGGAAGATAAAAGAAATACGAGAAAATAAGAGTTAACTAATGTTAAGCACTAGTCAGAATTTTTTTTAAAGCAGTAAAGTATATTATAAAACATAATTGTAATTTCTTTCCTTCAGGTGGTAAAAATGATGATTGTGGTTGTGATGACATTTGCCATCTGTTGGCTGCCCTACCACACTTACTTCATAGTTACTGGAATCTATCAACAATTAAATCGATGGAAATACATTCAGCAAATTTATTTGGCCAGTTTTTGGCTTGCCATGAGTTCTACCATGTACAATCCCATTATCTACTGCTGCCTTAATAAGAGGTAAGAACCAGTTACAAAGCAGTCTGTATGTATGTATTTTATGAGAAAAATAAATGGCTTCAATGTAATAAAAGAATTTTCACTTTAACAGTTTTCAGTTACTGGGGAGAAAAAAAAATCTTCCTTTGGATTCCTATCAGGTACAAACCTAAAGAACCAAGTGCACGTTTCCAGTAGATACACCGTTCTAAATTCATTATTTAGAGACCAACCTTTTCTATTTCTGACTACTAAACTTGACTCTGTAGCAATGTTCTACATCTTGGCTTGCAAAAACACTGCAACATAAATAACGCACGTTACTTGTGAAGTATAGTACAGTCCATTTGTTTACAATTTGGAACTGAACAAATCTATTTGCAGTACTGGAAGAATAGAACAAAATGCTATTTACTGCATATATTATGCCTGAACATTAGACTTCTACTAAACTGTTTGTAGCAGGCTAATAAAACACATTCATATTTTCCTCAGTATTCAGTTACGGTTTTACAGTATTACAGTACCGCTTGATGGTGATGCATGAAAAGTCAGGTATTATGTTCTCAATTTCAAAAGGCGCAGACCTTGATGAATGTTGTGGCTATTTGGCAATTCAAAACTACTGGACTGCAGAACCAACTCCTGTTCTTCATTTGATCTTGAAGGACAAGGGTCCAACCAAGCAACATCCTGGCTATCCTACTGTTCAGTATTTCTTGTACTCTTACTGAATAGAGTCCATTAAGAGCAATGAATTAGCTCACAAACTCAGTGAGCACGAATCAGAACTAAATAAGCATTCTTCAAGATTGTTTCAAATTGCCTTTGAAGAAGTAGCCATTTTCAAGTTAAACCTGTCTCCTCAATCAGAAGCAGCCTACAGTGCTTAACATTCACTCTTTTGAAATATCAGTGCATGATTTCTTAAAACTTTCTGATCCCTTTTAATAATTACTTATGCTTACAACTGTTTAAATAAGAGCTCCAGTTTTAGCATTCCAGACCAAAATTCTAACTCAAATGGCAAATTTCAATTAATTTCAATGGAGACCCGATATCACTAGACATCTAGTGTCTGTAAAAACAAAACCAAAGAACCGGGTCTCATACTTTCTTATTTACTACCACATCATCTCTAAAACATTGTCACTTACTTCAAAAACCACTTATGGCAGTTACAGAAGACATTATTCATAAAAAATGAATCCTGATTATGTGACTTAAACATACGTTGACATTCGTCAACGACACTGCAAAATTACTTATCTAGATCAAGGAATGCAAATAAAAAAAAAGACCTTTGCAATTTTGAGACACATTAAAAGATCTCCTGGTTCAAAATTCAATGCAAGAATGACGTTGGTGACAGTTCAATTATAAAGTTGGTATTGAAATTAAGAAATGTGAATGTCTGCTTATCTTTTGTACAGTAGGAAAAGGAAAGTCTGTTGCTGACAGTCAGGCCTATTCACACAGTACTGTTTGTTAGCTCCACTGCATCTGGCATCAGATATGGTTAGAATAGTTATCCCCAGCTTCACCTTCCATGGATATTAGTTATGTATCTAGATAAAGATAGTAGCCTATCTTGAGAAAGAAAAAAAACCCTTAAGAAAGAGGATAAAAAGTGCAACTAAAAAATACAATCTAAAGATCTTTAGGTTTTACATCTTCCTACACTAAACCTATTTCCTTTAGAGGTAGTAGCAAAGTAAAGAATAAACTTCTATGTTTGGACTGCATATAAACAGAGGAATGATGAATATCATGCTACATGGTCGTTTATAATCACATGACAACTCCGCACCAAAGTATGAAAGAATAATAGATTTTAAGTAATGTATTTATCTCCCTCTGAAAAACTGAGGAGGAAGGGTAGCTTCGGGAGACAGTTTTCACTGAAAAATTCGTACGTGTTTTTATCTGTAGTTATCACTGTGATAGCTGAACCATCGCTACAAAAAGCTGACAATCGGCAACACAGAAACCTTGCTGAAACAAAACCATCAGGAGGAACAGAAGTACATTATGTTTTAGGTCTAGGTGAAAAAATGTTCTTTTTCAGGTTGCACAAATACACTGTGAATTGTTTTTGTTTTGTTTTTCTGATATTTAATTTTTATGACACAAAGGCTTACACCCAAAAATTTATAACAGTTCCTCTATCTAATCTCTGCCTCTGACTTGAACTAATAAAAAGTACCCACATAAGAATATTGTGAGCACCAGTGTGCTAAAGCCTTAAAATCCTTTCCTGCTTGTAAGCCATTCACATTCAGTTTTCAGGTTTTCTAGGATCTCGATTATTGCAAATGATTTTCCAGATATTTCATGTGAACCATTATTAGCCATTACGTAATTCCCATTCAGACCTCCCTAACATAGAAGGAAACAGCGGAGATACTGGAATCTGGATTGTTGTTTTAGAGGAAAGGATGGGATGCTGCAAAGTTTCTGCTGAGGAAAGACAAAATACAGGTGTACGTTTCACCACAAGTCAATCAGAACAATTTCTATGAAGACAGCTTTATGAAAGCTCACATTTAATTGTTCATATCTTTATTTTTAGGTATGGGCAAAAGAAGAGAAATTGATTATCAGGAAAATATCACAAAGCAGGGAAAATAAATAGAAATATCACAAACAGGAAAGACCTGTTATGAGTAACTTTTTCCTACCTCACCTTCAGCCAAGGAAACTTTCACTGATTTCCCTACAGACACTATTAATTAGCTGAGACCCTGCGTTAAGTCAGTACTGTGTATGCTTTCAGGTGAAGGCTCGCAGCTGGCTCTCAGAAGCACAGTTTTTCACTAAGTATCTCTCTTCCCAGGTTCCGAGCCGGCTTCAAGAGAGCTTTCCGCTGGTGCCCCTTCATTGAGCTGTCCAGCCATGATGAACTAGAGCTCAAGGCTGCCAGGTTTCACCCCACCCGGCAAAGCAGTCTATATGCTGTGTCCAGAATGGAGTCCAGCACAACAGTAGTGCTTGACACCAACAATGGAGACAACTCCCATCCCAGTCGCAAGAAAAAAGCAGCTCCAAGGAATGCAAGCTTCAATGGCTGTTCACGGAGGAATTCCAAGGCTGTCTCCACAGCCTCAAGTTTTGTCAGTCCACTGTACACAGCAGGAAACGATTATTCCTAAGCATTTCTTGGTGACATTTGCAAGAAAGGCAGCACTGGACATGCAAGACTCAGCGCTCACTTCAGAACTAGATATTAATTCCACAAGAAAACAAAGATATTTCAACTGATGAACCTCAGCTATAAATATCATGGGACTGTTAGACATCACCTACTTTTGTGGTTTGGAGAGAAAGAGAAACTTGAAGACACATTTATTCATCAGGCTTACAGCACAGTCACACCTCATACGCATCATTGTTTGTAAGGACTACCTAAAACAAGCTAAAGGCACAAAACCCGTTGTTTCAGCTTCTGATCCATGGCATTTACTGAAACGTAATGAGTTCCCTCATTTCTTGAGCTTTAGGTGGTCATCTGTTTTGAGTGTATTAATTTGACAATAACAAAGTTATATAAGATCTGATTTAAAATATTTCTCTACAATGGAGATTAAATGAGACAAATCTATTCAGTTGATTTTTTTTCTTAGCTTTATCCCCACCCAAGTAGAGAAGATGAAGTTCATCTTCCTCTGTAAATTTAGGAATTTAGAGAGGAACCAATGGCTGTTGCAAAGGAAGTCAGTTTTGAAGGTGAGCAGAGCATGGTCTCAGTTTTAGCTAAGTGGTCATAGGCTAGGCTGCATTTGTGGCTGTACTGGTTACATGAATCAACTGGTTGTGCAATCGTCTGCCCTAAAGCAGTTTATCAAAACTTAATGAAACCACTGTGATTGTCTTCCTGCGTCACAGCAGCATGGTGGGAGCGTACACGTGGCTGAGATCAACACAATGTAAAAACTAAGCAAATATGAAGAATTTTGAAGAACACAAGGTTTGAGCTTCAACCCACATGAGGAACCTTTTCCAGCAACTGGAGATGCCCACCACCATGGTGGTGAGCAGATACAGAGACCAGTAATTAGACCCATGTTTGTATTGTGATTCACCTCTACAGTGCAAATGTTAACACTCCGCTAAGCGCAACTTGTATTCGTATCATGGTTTCAGTGCATCACTGTATCACTGGACTAAATCAAACTCACTAGCAGCATCAACTATTCCCAAATAAGTAGATTTGACACTGAGCAGTTAACCCCTCACATTCAGAATAACTGAAAGAATTTGGACATAGAGTATTTGATTCTTATGTGTATATATACACACAGTAACAAAATTCCAGGCTCAGTTTTCCTATCAAAGGCCTGATCTGAAATCCACTGAAGCAAGAGTTATTAATGGCTTTTCCTGACTGTTTGTTTTCATTTTAATAGACCACACTTCTAAAAAACAAAAACAACACAGCAACAAAACCCCACTTCCTTCAGGCCTATAGTAATCCAGTAAATGTCACATGGTTTTATTTGGTTTTATTTCATTTTCCCCTGAAATACGCTGTTTTAAAGATTGAAATCCTTACAGGTGTTTAAAATCCTGCTGAGAAGGCTCAGAATTTCCACACACACGAGAAACATACCTAGATAAATTAACCTGGTGGTGATACAGTTCCTGCACGTACCATAAAGTCTGCTTGCTGCCGATATGTAACTTCTGAGCAACATTTGTACAGAAAATTTACAGCTGTGAAATAAACCATCTTTTCTAACTGTAGCTATTACACATTCATGTATTGATTTTATCAACACAGATTTTAAGTTCAAATGACATTATTGTAGTGATCTTAATTTACATACAAAACATCACGCAACTTTTATGATCCTTGATTAGCAAAGAATGAAGAAGAAACAGCAGCTGCCTCACTTCCTTTAATTTCCCACTTTTCTTTTTAATCAGTGAAACATTTTCATTGTTACTAAGTGCTTCAGGAAGTGACCTATTGGACAAGTAATTTATTGATAATGTCCTTATACACTGATGGCAGTGTCCATGAACACCCACAGCATTCCTTTGGATCCCTGAAGTGAAAGAATACTGCGGTACTCAACAAATGAAGGAACCCGTGCTCAGGTTTTTTGTTGATTTTTTTTTTTTTTTTGACATTGCATTGACACACAGTGCTAATCCAGTCCCTAGCCTCAGCCTCAAGAAACACAAAGCATTACAGAGTTGAACCAGTAGGACAGCAAAAGCGGTGACTGACAGCAGAGTGGATTGCATTTTAATGACTGCTTCCGAGAAAATATTTTCAGCAATGTCCTGTTCCCTATAAAATTCGTTATGGGCCTCCAAACACCTTTCACTAATGGTAGAAGAAATCAGGTAATTCTCAGGTTGTGCCAATAATATTGCTCCAAAGAATAGCCTGCGTGCAGAACATGTGCCTCCGTGCAAACGCTGGTACAGTCTCTCCTCAGCGCTACAGCCTTCAATCCACATTCTTTACTTCAGCTGAGAGGTAAACAGATACAGAGCTAGCTTCCCCCTGGTAGAGGCATAATAATAACACTATATATAAAAGCAGCTAAAATTCAACAGCGACAGGAAAGACTTCCTGATCTGCACGTTCTTCTAACAGCTCCTAATATTTCCGCCCAGGCTCCGGCTGCAGTCTGCCTCTAAGATGTTTATCTGACATTTAACTCTCACATCTCCAAGGCAGTATCTTCAACATCAGTTTTCTCTGTCATTCCTTTGACACTGGCTATGCTTTGGTCCTGCAGAGCAGGACACATGAGCTATTCATGGCATATTTATATTTCTTAACTTCATCCATTAAGAAAGCTCACTGATCACTACTAGACCACATTTACCAAAAATAACGTACTAGAACTAGCACAGAGAAGAGCAAAACTCAAGCTTTAGATGCTGTCTTTTAAGATGGATTAAAACATTTGGGTATATTTGGGACGTGGATGTTTCTTTTTTAATAGAAGTGAGTTTCTGTGGCAAGAGTAAACAATTTGCTTACAAATGTTAATTGAGTTCCTGGTATTAATTAGCACACATAGTTCAATAAGGCTTTTCCTGTTCTTGAGTCAACTGAAGTGGTTCTCCTTTTATTATTCAAAATGATTTGTTGAGTCCCAGGAAGGACAATTCTTTATCAGCTCCTGAGCAGCTGTACTGAGTACTTAAACTCAAATTGCTTCAGATGGCTTCATATGTAACATGATGTACTGTTACAGCCTAATTGGATTGCTCTTCATACCAAGAGCCAACATCTCTCCTACCTATAACACTGAAACATACAATCTCTAAAATCAGATTCCCCAAAACAAATAGTTACGTTTGAAAAATTATAAGCCCTCTGTAACATCGCCTATGGAATCACTACTTGACCTTTAAGGTCCCTTTCAACCTAAGCCATTCTGTGATTTCCAAGAGTTTCCCAGCAGTGCATTCTTCTTTGCAACATTTGTGATGCAAACATGCAGGGGCAGCAGCATCAGTCACGTGAATTGTATTTGTAAAATGCACTTGTTTTGAAGACTCATACTGCCCAGGCTGCTTAGATCTACATGCTTAAGATTACTTCAAAAACAAACAAACAAAAATTGATCAGTAAGCATTCAGTAAAGTGAACACTGCAAATCAATGTTACAATTGAAACACTCAGCAGCTCTTCTATAATATTTATACGCAAATTAAATTAACAACTGGTCCTGGTCCATGTCAGTAGATACAATACACATAAACTTCCAGGCATGCTTCTTTTGCAATGGAAGGGACGTTTCCTGAAGAGTGTCATGCAGAGGTTCTGCAACGTGAGGTCTGACAAGCCAAAGGGAAGGAAAGCTTCCAGTGTCAAAGCACTTCACAGAGCAGCCCAAACAGCAGCTCTGCTCCATTTGCAATACTGAAACCTACCCCTTGGAAGCTAACTGCAAACCTTAAGGCAGCTAGAAGAATCTCAAAGATCAAAGGCATTGCATCTCCTTGACCTGAAACTCTACTCGGTAGGGCTTTACAGTAGATGAAGGAAGCTCTGTGTTATGAAATATGTCGAACACATTCAGTGTTCACCTCATCCCACAGGCAAACAAGATTACCATGTGACTATTTCCAATAGCCAGAATTACACACACGCATAGAGTTCACGTAATTCACATTACAAAGCATTTATTATCCTAGTGTATTAGAAAACAAAAAGTAAAACAAACAGTCCAACCATCCGCCATGCTTTCAAACTCCACTTATCTAGCACCATTTTAGCAAATATCTCTCACATAATGCCTATCACATACATCTTACGTGAAAACACTTCCTCTTTGTCTGACTCTAGGTCACACCGAGCCCAAGGACGTTCACACAAAGAGGATCACTGCAGTGTGGTCTTCAAGTGAATGTGACATGCCAAAAATAACAACTGAGACCTTGAAATTCCCTTTTTCAAACACAACTGAATAGCTTCTCCTTGGCTGAACAGCTTCAATAACCAGGGAAAGCCTAATTACTGTGAACTTTTGTCGCATAAGAGAGACATATTTCTCCTCACAATAAGCTTTTATAACTCTTTTTCCACTAGATCCTTTGGTTCTTTAGTAGTTTCTCCATATTAACTTAAGATCCCAGCTTCCACTCCCTTCATTTTGCCTGCTTGTGAGACATAAACAGCAGGCACTGAGAGGGCTGCCTACTCTTTGAGGTAACCTCTGCTCAGTCAACCTAACCCAGCTGCTTTGTGTCTCTCATATTGTGTGATTAGAGCACTCTGCGTTCCGGCAGCTTTGAAGGGTCTCTGGAGACAGCAGACATTCCCCAACCAGAAATGAGATCAGCCCTCAGAACATTTGTCTGGTGACACTAGTCAAATACCCTCTTTTAGGCTCTTCCTCATCAGCACAGCATATCAGGCATCATTGAAAGACAGAATAAGCTTTCACCAAAGACACTACAGGCCAGCAGCAGGATGATATCACACATTTGACTTTTCAGTCATCATGGCAGCACATCAAACATGGCATACCTACAGTCAGCACGCCCACAGCTTCATTGCTTTTGCAGGTGCTTAACACTGACCAAGGAAGAGATACAGCTGCTTTAAATCTGAGACCAAGAAAGATCCCACTGAGACAGTAAATGAACATTCAGAAATGATTATTCAGGTAGAACAGATTAAGCACATGTCATTTGTAAGCTTAGTTTTACACCCTGTTGATCTATTCTCCAATATCCCAAACACTAGCACCTTCTATGTCTTGTATAGAAATTCAAAATTACTATCAAGCAGCAGGTATACACATGTGCAACTTGACTCTTCAGCCCTCAAATGCCAAAAATGGATCAGGAACAAAACAGCCATAACGTATTTTGTCTTAGTAAAATAAAGTCTCTGGCACTCAATATAGAAAAAAAAAAAGATAAAATAAACCCTAATCAACAACTTGCTCTTCCAGTAAAAAAGGCTGACAGTTGGGAACACTTATCCAGTAGTGTTTAAATAAACAGCATCTAGAATTAGTCACTGAGTATCAACTAAAGTTATTATTTAGATGAAATATATATCATCCTCAGAAAAATATACAGGAAAAAAAAACAAAACAGCAGCTCAATAGTAATTAATTTCCCTAACAAAGTCCTGTCTGAACACACTCAGTATCTAACTCTGAGCCCAGATTTAGTAATTATAAGTAAATTAGACTGATAAACAGAACTGGTCAACTCAGAGTTTCACTATTTTTCACACACATGAAAAACAATCACCCTGCCTCTTAGAAGTTGCACGTTTTGTAAACTGAATGCTGAATTCACAGATAACGCTCTGAATTTTGGCATAAATTATTACATGTCTGCAGGTTTATGTTAGGAGCGTCTTTCTACACCCGCATTGTGATGAACATAAAAAGTGAACAGTTGAAACAGCTTGGAAACAACAATCTGCAAGCATTCTAGCACACAGGAAACATTTCAAAAACAAATGTATTAAATTAAAAATAAAATAGCATGAACGACTAATGAAATTAAATAATTATCAGACAAGTTCAAAAGGCTGTAAAGATTCTAACACACTTCTGCTACTTATTTTTGAAGGCAGCACATCTTCAAACAGCCTGAGTACCAGTGGCCTGAATTGTTAAGTATCAGGCTGCTGATGAGGAATTTACTTTTAATGAAGTGGCTGCAGCAAAGCTATCTGGGCTAACATGAGCCCACTGTGCCAATTTTGCAGAAAGCGGCATTCAAGGAAGAGATCTGGTTGTCTCACACATGGCAGCTCCACTCCCAGATGACATAACTTCACCCAGTATAACAGTGGGACCAACTGGACATCTGCTTGTTATAGCAATATAAAAGCTGTAAGCTCACAGCTCAGGAGGATTGCACAAATTTCACCTATAACCCAATTGTAAGCACTTAGTTATCATTTTCCTTTTTAAAAGCTTGCAATAACCACATTCCAAAATAAGAGACATTTAGAGTACAAATTTCCCAACAACTGGAGGATATACATGTACTAGGGGAAACAGCCAAGCAGGCTGAGGATGTGCCCATAGGTGTGGCTGGAGAGACTGACTTGTGAATGACTTCAGACAATGAAAGCCAGCAAATGAAAGGGTAGTTACAGTCCATAACACAAGTTATTGTTAAACTATTACTTTTAAAATTCGTTTTTTCAGAACCTTTTAGCATGTTTGTATTTTACTGAATAAATGTGGCTTGGTAGTTAACCACCAAAGAAGAGCTTTAATTCTTTGGAGGCCTCTGAAGAGGGGATAAAGGAGCTTGCACCGAAGCACCTAGAAGCCCCTGGCTTTAGGGGTAATAACTGAATGCAGAAATGAAAGTAACATCCTCCTATACCAGACACTACATGTTTCTGGGTGCATCAGGACAGATCTTGATGCTTTAAGTGACATAGTGCCATTAAAATAACTTTAGTCTTTCCAGTCACTGCCAGGGCCATTAGGAATAAAGGCCAAACACCAATTTAATTTTGCTGAGGAGATCCTTCCCGAACAAATAGGAAGTTTCACATGCTAGCTTTTCTGGGATACGTTTAGTTGTGCTGAAGAGCTACACAGAATTTTGCTGCCTATGCTGGAATCAGCTCTCACAAGTGGTATCACAGTCCTGCAAGCAGCTGCCACTTACACCAGCTGGGTATCAGCCGTGTGCTTTTAAAGACCCAGGACTGTGCACACAAATTAAATTAGCATATGTAATGAGTTTGCTATCACAAGTAATTGACACAGAGGGACAGGTTTTACCATGAGACTAATAATCAAAAGTGTGTTTTGCTCTCTTCTCCTTTCATAGGTTCACAAGTGCTTCATAAAATCAAAGTACTGCAGCATGAGGAAGTGATGAAATTCGGCTTTTTTTTTTTTCCCCTCCAAAAGATCAAATCCTGTTAGATTCATGTTCCTATCACTATAATATAAATTCCACCCGCCCTCCACATTTTTTTTCCCTTACTTTCCTCACTGGCTATTACATGAAGACAGTATTTGTAAGGAAGCCTGAAAGTGGCCCTACTCAGTGTTTTAAATAAGAGTGCTTTACAGTAAAGCCACTACCTGAAAAGAATTTGTCTCCAGCAATTCTTTCTCCTCTGTATGAATCTTGGCTCAAGCAACCAGATGGGAAGGGGACAAATGAGCTTTGCTCATGATCTTAAAGGTTGAGATATGCAGAAGATACTTCGGTACCCAATAAGAAAAAAAAATTACTCATCGCAAAGCTGCGAACAGCAGCTGATGATTGCTGTTATGTATCTCTACTGTGTTTCTCCCAGAAGTACATTGTGCCCTGAAATGATTAATCTAAATGCCTTCAACTGTGACTTTTTGTTGTTTCAAATACCCTAAAAAAAAATAAAAAAAAAAAAAAGCAGAAAAGGGTTGAAGGAAGACATTTATCTTGCTTGTTCTGAGAGTGAACTTCCATTCTCTGAGGCACAGAAATTGGTAAGCGTACAAATTTTTAGAGCTCATTTTCCTCAATGAACACACCGTAATAGCTCTTACTAGAAACTGTCAGGAAAAAAAGGCATACATAAGGATCAAATGTCTTTTTAACTTGCCTTTCTACAAATGCCAATAACGCCCTCCCCACCACCACTCCCCAGTCTTCTACAGCCAAATACTATGAAAGTAAACGTATTTGCGTCCTTCCAATATGGAAAAACAATAGGAACCCACAAAATGCTTCACAGAGGTGTTTCTTTTACATATAAAACTGAGTGCTTCAATAATCGAGAAACTGAAAACCAGAATAGGGAATTAATAGCTCACCTCAGAGATGTAGGTATGAGAAAAAAAATGATAATCTTCACATAAAAACACTGTACTTATTTCTCTGACAGTAGCAACATAATGCTGCCTGAATTCTTGCCCTTGAGCTAGACTCACTGCACTGCATGCTTCACATACAGCTAAAAAAATTGTAATACAAGAAGTGACAGGCAGATGAAAACAGGTTTGCTAATACAATTTATCAGCTTGATCATATACGGCTTTCAAAATGTCTCTTCATTCTCTCACTGGAAAAAAATACAATTCCTTTTCTCTTGCAAAGTTAACACTGCATTCACAAGATGATCTGTGAGAGGGCATCTGTGACCAAATAATGTATTCCTTTTAATTGCATGCAACGAAGTTAATTACATTACGATGGCTGCACTCTTACATAACTGAGCAAAATCTGCTTCTCAGCAAAAATTGTAAGAATATTTTCATTAGTTTCATTTTTATTCATTCAGGTACAAACAAGAATGCAGAAGGCATTATTTTTCTCAGACTTACTCCCAAGGCACACATTTACACAAAAATTGAAAACTTGTTCTAATTATACACCTATAGGTTACAGAAAAATTTCTGAAGGGGAACAAGAAAAAGATTAAACACAAAAGCATTTCTAGCATCCAGTTGTTAATGAGAACGAATAACCAGCTAACTTCACACAGCGCACTAAAAATAAAGCACCTAAGATGCTGTATATACAAAAAGCTAACCAATAAAATGGCATAGTCAAAAGTGGATGTGTAACAGTATGCTAACATCTGATAAAATGTTTTCTGTACTTTTTATGGGTAATTCTTGATAAAGAACATGCCCAACAAACTTGACTTCATTCCCCATCTACAGTCTTAAGTGAGCAATGTGGTAAAAGGGATGTATGTATGAGCAAGCTAAGACTTACAGTTCAGCAAGTTATGTCCCTTCTCTATGTTGCATTCTAAATATTTCTGTTAGGCTTCAAAATTTCAGGACAAAAATGTGCTTTCTCTAAGGACAACTAATACTAGATTAAAGCATTTGAAGGTGCTTTTCAGTTTTAGTGCAATGGGAATCCAATCTCTGCTGGGCCTATGGGATCCATTAGAACACAAACACAAGTAGACTGCAATGAGCATACCCTCAGATGTGGCCATTAACAGTGACTTTCTTTTTATGTCAAATATCTTCCTCTCGCAGCTCCTTTTATTTCATTTGCCTTTGTGCTCAAAAACTACTACAGTCCTCATTGAAATGAAGTAGAAGACTCCATTCATTCCCTTTGACTTTGCAATAGCTCTCACCTGAGCAATTTCATACCAGCCTTCACTGCTTGAAAGTCTGATTTGCCTGAATGAGCAGTTAATATGGCGCTTATTAGATCTTGGATAAACATAAATACTCATTACAGACTCCCACAGTAGAGACTTTATTTTGTTACAGGATCTGCAGCAATATAAAAACATCGTTGAAATGAGGAGTTCCCTGTGACAGGAAGAGCATCTCTCAAGGCCAAAAGGGAGACTCCAGATTACATCAGGCTACAGCAAACTGCCCTGACTCAACTGCCTCTTTTAGAACTACTTTTTCTGCTTATTTGATCTTCCCAAGGATTTTACCTATTAAAAGACTGTGAAGGTAAAGATAGAAAGAAGGCAAAAACTGTGGGAAAAGGAACTTCTATTTAATGAGCTGATGGCGCAGCAATAACTGACAAATTGACAAATTATTAGCTGGGCAATTTTTTTGTACATTTGAAATATTCTAATAAATACTGCATTATGTAGAAGTAGATTTATAAGAGCGAGTTAAATAACAGGCATTTCAATGGCAGATTTGAGCATACAGCAGAGATCAAGGTGACGGCAGTCTGTCCCCACAAGTGCCAAATACACAGCACAGAGCTGCTGCACACAGAGTACAGTCAGGCCAAAAAGCAGAACAGACATATGGTAGGAAACAAAAGCTTCAGTCCAGAATCATGCCAGTCTGTGTTCTGCAGCTGAGAATGTGCTCTATCAAATAGTGTTATTGTGCTCTGCGTCTGTTGGAGTTTCCACGGGAATAAACAGGAGGTATTACTTTTGGGGTGAGCTACATAGATTCCTTGAATCTTTTCATCCACACAATCTGCAAAAGTACATAAATGGAAAGCCTAGAATATGGTTTGCCTGAATTACCATCATTTAACTAGAACACACAGATTTAGAGGTGAGGAAAAAAGTTACTACATACATTAAAACAATCAGCACCACAGTAAGAAAGGAACAACTCATCTAACGCAACAGACTGGAAAAAGATTTCTGTCTGAAAGAAATGAGCCTTTTCCCATTGCCTTATCAGATAGCTATGAAAAGTCTCATGAATAGCATTTCAGAAACAGCAAGAGAAAGTGATTTAACTTAAATATACTTTGAGACCTAGTGCTCAGATTAATCATAAAGATGAATGTCGTTAGCTTCTCCGGGACAGACTGGATGAACAGCTTCTGAAACACGAGATTCTTATTTATGAATCAAAATCTTTGGATCATTAAGAAAATTGTCTGATTTTCTCTCTACAAGTGAACTTAATTATCAAACCCTGAAAAGAACAATGTGCTGGAAAGTTAGCACTAGGAAGTACTAGAAGGGGGAATGACTACGATGGAAAAAAAATTAACATTGATTCTTGCATAACTGGGCACTAAATAATAAAACATGAGACGTGTTTACTTTAATTTTCATTAATGGAAAAAGCATTGCTCTTATCTACTTGCATTTCATTTGCTATAACCTTCTGTGCTACACAATATCTTTCTAAAAAGAAGTGAGATATATCTGGTAACCTGAATAGTTTTCAGGAAGTTCTTAAGCAGTTCTACTTTTTAGTCTAGCAGTACTTCTGAGTAACTTAATAGATAAACGTTTCTATCAGGTAAAACCCCATACAAGACAGTATAGGAATAGATTCCACAGCTGCATTTTAGTTTGACTTTAATAAAGAATTCATCCCAACTTTCTCTCACAAGACCACAGATAAAAAAAAGAACAAAAGATGTTTCATACCTACGTCTGTACCTAAATACATTTGAGTGGCTCACCAAACAATGCCACCTTTAAAAATCAGAAGCATTTAAGTACATTTAATTGAATCCATTATACTGCATGAGATGAGGCAGAAAGCTATCTTGATCCAAGTCTGAGGTGTAGAGAAGCTGAACAGTATAATGCACATTCTCTGAGCAACTCAGGTTCTGAAAGGGATGAATCACAGGCACAAAAGTAAAAAAGCTCTCAAAAGTATCACTGAAAATTACTCTTGGTCAGGTATTTTGCAAAACACTCACACACCATCACTGCAAGAAGAGTAGCACAGCAATCGCTCACTTCCCTTATGAACCAAGAATTAGAGCACAAAAATATCCCTGACAAATCACACAGACTTAGACTTCTCTACATCTTCAAGAAAGCTTCAACTCAGTTACGTCTGTGACTTATGCACAGACGATGCATACAAGATTAAAAAGAAGTCTGACTGACATACTAATTCACAGAGCAAATGGAAACACCGATCTTGTAGATGAGGTGGAGTACCACAGACTGCTCCTCTCAGCCACTTGTTTACCCTCAGCAACACCTTTGTACACCTGCCAAACAAATACTGTCATACTCTGCTGAAAAGAACACACTGACAGGACCCTAGCAATGACAAGTACTCACATTTCATCTGCAGTCCATTACAAATGACCACTGCTGGTTTTCTGCCGTAGAAATGTGTCTAATAAGTGGCTATTATTCACTTTTACAGTTGCTCTCTACCATTACACCTCATTTATAGACATTCTGATACAGAATTTTACAGAAGTAACCCTTTGTACAAAAAACATTTACACAATTAGTTCTCTCCATTATTAACCTTCAGTATTCTTCTTTTCTCCTTATGTAGTTGTAAAAACCTTTATTCTCTGCTTTCTTTGTCCAACAGTACATGACTGTGTGTTAGGTTTGCTTGTCTCCATCAAAAATAGAGGAAATAAAAATGAGTACAAGAATACAAAGAGTTCTGTGTACTGCTCTTTTGGAACACGGCCCTCTGCAAGACAGTCATAACACACTTGCTTTAAAACAGACAGGAATGGCTAACAAAATACACTGCACTACTTAGTGAAACTAACACAGTGAGCCAGACATCAAGGCACCAATATCCCCTCTCCATCCTTAAGCGTCCACAGCTTGTGGTGCCCTCAGTTCTGCAGCTTCTTCATCCTGAAGTCTTACAAGTAGCCTAGTCTTTGCTTGTTTTACAGGTACTTCTGAGGGAAAGGAAGTTAACAGATGGTTCTTCAATGGTTTGGAACTCTTGTAGAGCACGGATGTGCCAAACATCAGTAGACTTGACAGTGGTTTACTCACTGAAATGTCTTTAATTGTTAACATGATAGATTTCAAGCTGTCACTGACAACTGTTAACATCATCATTCACAAATCCCCATCAGGCACTGAACTTGAAGCAAGTCCTGCTGTTCAGTGATTACCACCTCCAAAAAAATTCTACTTTTAGATATTTACTTACCCCCAATTCACCATAACTCACAGCAACTCAAAGCTTTGCTTGAGTCCCAATCTCATTAATTCATAAAAAGAGGCTACAGTGAGCATGTCCTATCAAAAAAATAACTGAAGTATCAAGAGCCTAAGATTGCCGCTGTTGTGACAAAGAAACTTTAAACACATTGCTGTAGGCACACACTGTGCAATATAGTGGTATTACTGTATCAAGCAGAGTGTAAGGTAAAACAGTGTACCATGAGAATTACAGTAGAAAATTGGAACAGTGCTGATAAGGGTTACAGAAGAAAATTGGAACAATGGCCCCACGTCCAACACGCATAAGAGTGAGGCTGCTGTGACAAGTCAGTACAGCAGCCAGGGGAGGAATTCACGTCACAAACATTTTGATGTTCGGGTTAAATGACTGACAAAATAATTAGCATTCTGAAAGTAAACAAGTCTTCACTTGCCATAAGGAAACAACACAGTGGCACATGGTTTCACAAAGACATATGAAGTGCATGACCCGGCACCCAGATACTTCCTTTACAGTCTGACCTTGGCAACCAAACAAGGCAAATCACCTTCTAGTTTTGTTGCCTAAACCAAAGGCACTAATTGAGCCACTGCTTCTATTTCCTTAATTTTCATTTGGGTGGTTCTAACGACTATTATGTGATATTACTTAATAGAAGGCACTGATTGCCTCCAAGAAAATTTGGTACTCCCTCAATATCTACTACAGAAACAACGAGTAAGAATGCTGAACTGTATCTTCCCATCACTCTCTTCACATTTCTGCCAGCACTATTTGCTTTTCATCCAGCCAGCACAGCACCTCTCTCCAGAGACCTGATAGATAAAAAAAGGCTGAACAACTCTTCGTTACAGGCTAGTGGCAGTAAGCCTTTTTATTACGAAGCCCCCAGAAATAATAACCTTATCTGGTTCTCACTGACAGTTAACACCTAATCACTTCTCCAAAGAAGTTTCCACTATCTCCATTGCTGAAGACTTGCCCACATTCACGCCTAAACAGAATAACAAACCACAGATAGAAAGTTTACATGGTATCTGAGTTACATCTGAAGCAGCTTCTAACCAGAGACTTCCTTTAAACCCAGAGAAAAAAAGAACACTACTTCCTCCCGTGGAAACTCAGATCTGCAGTCCAACCAGGAAAACTCTTCCTTGCTGGGGCACAGATCTCTCTGCCAAGTCACATGTCAATGTGCACCTTAGAATTTCTCAATAAAAACTAAAAAATAGAATCACAGAATTGCTCACATTGGAGAAGACCTTCAAGATCATCAAGTCCAACTGCAATCTAACCATACTACGCTAACACTAACAACCCACTGCTAAATCATGCAGTAGATTATTCTGCCTATTACAATTTTGTTTCCTTTTCTCTAGAAGTTCTGATACCAGTGTTACCCACCTGCATCAAGCAACTACCTGCCCCTAACAGACAGATCATTGTCTGCTCCATCTCAAAGTTACTACAAAATTATTTGTGATATTTGTAGTTACTGCCAAGAAGTTCATGCAGCTGACATACACATAAAGTTTGGTGTCTTAAGATCCCTAAGAGAATTTTTTCAGCTTTTTCCTAGCCTGGATGAGTACATAGTCCAGTTTGCAAGACGAGACTACTTTTTCTCCAAGCAGGCTTCTAACAAGAATCTATTTACCCTCTAAATAAGAATTGCTAAACTAGCTCACACCTGTTAGAACAAAAGAAGAATATTTGTCAAATCGTTAATTTTAAAATCACAACATTTCCCATTTACCTATTCCTCTTGCTGCAAAAAATTGTAATTTATCATCAATGAAGAAAAAAGTACTAGCTTGCTTCATCCAAAGAACCTGAACATTAAAAATGCCCATGCACAGACAAAATACTACTTTGTTTAGTTTTTAACAAGTTTTCTGCTTAAATCCAAAAAAGGATATGAATGAGCACAAGTGAAGACAATTCCACCTCCACTGTATTTCTGCCTAAAGCAACCAGCAAGCCAGAGAGATTTAGGAGAAATACATTTATATACAACTTACTTTGCTATTCTGATCACATTAGACTGAGCCATATGGTATCACCCAACTACAATAAACAGAGCAGCTGGCTAGCATAATTAATATAAGGCAAATTCAGCAGAGATTATTCTTTTCCAAGACCAATTTATCGTATTTTAAGTACCATCTCTCTCTCATATTTATTTTATTCTTTTTCCTACATACGAAGAGATTCTTTCATATTACAACTCCAAAGATCAATTTCTAATCATTTGAGATTATTTTTGATCAGATGTCTACCTACTGGCTCCTTTCTTAGCTACCTTAATTACAGAGTATGTTGTATTTCTTTTTTAAGTCATGAAAGAGTTCATTCTTGCTACAAAAATGTTTTCCCTTTCCTCCCTAACCCCAAAAGAATCTTACACCTTCTTTCATGTTTCATTTGTGCATTAGACTCTTTTATTCCCATGTAATGCTCCAAACCAGTCTTAGGATCATCGTTAAATATCTTTTTTTTTCTTCACTTTTGGCCTAGCTGTTGTAATTACAGAGTGCCATTCCACTCTAGTTACTGCTGAGGGCTTCTCTATGAACAGCAAAGCATGTGATGCTGTCAGGAACCAGACAGGATACTCACAGCTAAATGGGCATATCTCTGAAAAGCATTTAATTGAATCACGTTATATTCAGCAATATTACATACAATACTTCAGACAGAAGAATATATTTGTAGATAAATAACCAAAACTGTATTTTAATATTCTGGAAAACAATCCTTTCCTAAAGAATCTAACTTATTAATACCTTTAAATGCCACCTTATTACCTTTTGTTTATAGTCAGATCTCCCGCTTACTATTCTTCATGCATCTATTCCATTGATTCAGGAAGACTTGTATTAAAGGAAATAGTTATTTCAGTATTAAAACAAGTCTGTGTCACTGTCTTAATGCATCCTTTTTAAATCATTCCTATCAACTACCTGGAATGTGACATACCATTAACTGTAAACGGTTTACCTGAACAATGAGGAATTCTAAGTCGAGTTGTATCAGCAGGAAAACGTGCAAAGCTGATGCAAGGGCACTGCCCTGGCAACTTTAACTGTGAATGCAAAGCAGCTGAATAGGGTAAGACTCAATAAATGTAACAACAGCAGTAATTAAGTTACTTCACAGAAGTTTGGCTCGGGAATTATGTTAAAGGAGGAAAAAATAACCCAGCTTACAAAGAATGAGAAGATGAGTCCTGCCGAACGCACAGCAGGACACAAAAAGTGGAGGACACAAAAGCATTTCTTTCCAATTCTCAGCTTGAGGGACAATTTGAGAAAACTGCTTACTATGTTTGTGTGTTAGTATCTCCCTGTCTCACCAGGGGACGTGTGACAGTGTGAAGAAACTTGTCAATCATTTTGTCAAAGATTTGTAAAATGCCAGGAAGAGACAAGTATAAGGAGAGAGATGACCAGAGGGAATGGCCTTAAGTTGCACCAGGGGAGGTTCAGATTGGGTATTGGGAAATATTTCTCTGAAAGAGCAGTGTTGCATTGGCACAGGCTGCTCAGGGAGATGGCGGCATCATCATCTCCGGAGCTTTCAAGAACCATGTGGATGAGGCACTGAGGGACACAACTTAGTGAGCACAGTCAGGAAGGGCTGATGGATTCGAGGATCTCAGAGGTCTTCTCTAACTTTAAAGGCTATGACTTAGCAAGGGCAGAAGCAGTTCAACCTCTCTGAAATGGCAGAAACTATATAGTTTGAAAGAGCCTTTAAGAGACATCTTCTCTCAGTTTGGCTTTAGAATAACTCTTCTTACACTCTGCATGACATAAGTACAAGACCGTGACTGAAGCCTCACTCCTTATTTAAACAATTGTAGCTGCCTGTTTGAATACATAACCACTTCGTAACAAGTGGAAATTTTATTCTTCATTAAACATTTCTAACACCTATGTATCTTGTATGGAAGCTTTTGTTGCTGTTAGGTGTATGTGTGGAGGTACTGACTCTTCCTATAGGCATTCTGAATGCGCTGCCATCACTTTAAAACATCATTAAACATTCAGATTCATGTTTTTTCTTTTTAATCTGAGAATCAGGCTTTGAGCTGGCTGTTTTTTATATAAACTTTGCAAAACTCATATGTAAAGAATAAATACTTATTTTGTGTACAGCTTCTACCTGAAATGTCACTACCTGAGACAATTACTACACATATCTTCCTTCATAAAGGAGAGAAAATGACTTACACTAGACATTTGGAGTTTTTGAGTCACATTCTGCTTTCATTTTTGGACACTAGAAACTGCATCATTAAAACAGTTCTCCCTTTTTCATGGAAGTTTCTTTTAGCATTTGTTTGATAAACACACTAATGTATGTTTCTGCTTTAATCGTGTATGGTAAATAAACTCCCAAGCAAATGAATAGCCCTTTCTATATATTATAACTGTCTTGAGCCCTGAGAAAAAGTACTTCAGTTCTATAAACTTATTTGTAAAAGCCAAGTTTTGAGACATGCTCCTTAAAAATCATCCTTTACGTATTCCTCTAAAACTATAGGAATGCTGCAGCAGGACCACTGTGTTTCCCACAGCCCCAAGAATCACTATAATTAAACTGGAAAAAAAAATCATTTAAATAACCTTTCACTAGCTGGTGTATTTATTTCAAGTTTGAACTCTCATGAACAGTGTTTTCAACGTGCAGACTCCAGTAATGAACTGCAGACTCCAAACAGCCAGTAGATGGATTTCTCTACATCTCAGCGCCCACCTGAACTCTTCCTCCAAAAGTTCATCATACAAAATTCAAGAAACAAGACTTAGTCAACAATGCGATCTAAGTTAATGTACTGCTGAAATAATTCTATTTACTGCGTATTGACTGTCATAAAATTAAGTGCATGTTCTTACTACAAACTCACAGTCCATATAACTTAATCATACAGGAAAATAACATTGTGTTACTGTGCTTTTCCCCCCCTTAGCAACCCAAAAAAGCAATCTTTCTTCTCTTGTTTTATTTCTTAATATTATAGCATCATGGCTAAGACAGGATGACATCTAAAAGTCAATAGTAAAAATCATGTTAAAGTCTCAAGGATGCATCAAAGGACTGAGTCAGTCCTGCAAGCAGTTTTAAGTAACAAGCTAAACTGACGTCAGCACAATCCCTAGGGACAGTTATGGTTATCCATATAATTGAGGACTTCTAACTCAGTAGTGTTAAGAAAGCAGAAGTATACGGCAGTATTTCTCTCTGAGTTATTGTCTTCAATTTTATGAATCTCTGGGAACACTTCAGAAACGTGATGCTTAGGGAGATGGTATTAGATGCAAATAACACACTGAATTGCTATAAACGCTCACATTATTCACAAATTGTTATCATTTCCCTCAGAAACTCAACTAAGCAGCATCTGAAATAAATCAGTCTGCCATGTACTACTGTACTGTGTGTGTCAGCTCACCAAGAGCACAGGACACTCGGAATCTGTCTCTGACAGTGATTGATATCCAGCCCAAACTGGTAGAAGCTTTCCAGTGCTTCAGCCTTGAGCTAGGATTTAGTAATTCTCTCATCTTAGATCACAGTTCTTAAAGTGATAACTTTTAGCTCCATTTCCATGTTTATATGGTCATAATAAGCAGGACTTTGCATTTATCCTGTTTCATTATGCAACATTAAGAAATACTGAAATAGGAGAGAACTTGTATTTTCAGCCTCTAACTATGAAAATAGATAGTCAGGCTTTTGTTTCACTGAATCAAAGGTCAAGGTCCAACCAAGAAATAACCTGTCATTCGTACTCTAAGCTTGACTTAAATTTAAGCTACCACTACTGCAAAAAAAAAAAAAAAAAAAGTACTTCTAGAATTCCCTTTCAGCAGGGCTATTTCCACAGGAATCTTCTAAAGTTTCTGGAGAAGTGATAAGAGAGATGAGAGAAAAATAAGCTCTTAACCCTAAATCTGACATCTACAAGGATTAGCAGCTATGAGTACACCAGTAAGTAGAGATACCAAGTTCAGACTACAAGCAGAACCATGCTGAGATGAAGAACTATAGAACAGGAGCCAGCAGTGAAGAAATGAGTAAAGCAAGTTCAGAAATGAGAGCAGAATGGAAATCACTGATAAACAGGACCACACAAGTGTAGTATCTCAAATAATACCTCCTCAAGATTAAAAGAGGAGGTAGCATTTCAGCACTGAATTACGTCTGTACAAGTGCTGGCTTTTTGTTTCCTTAAATACCTTCAGTAGATACTGTACATTTTAAGACTTGCTTCATCTCACAGCACTTTCAGCCCATACTTCTCTGCCCTGCTTCAGAGCAGAGTTTCTGGATTTGAATCCTTAAAGAACCACAAGATTTTCCTACTTTCTATAACCCGATAGAAGTAATTAGATTGCAGACTAATGCATGCTCAAGGAGCTGATACTGGTACATTACTATTCTGAACATATACAGATACTTACAGCTATTCAGCAGTTTATCAGGAAAAAAATTCTCTGACGGAAAATGAGAAGGAGATCCCCATAGATGTCTCCTGCATCATGCACAGGAGAAAATATTCCGATAAATAACTGGTTTCCGTAACTTGATTAAGGCAATTTTTCCAGAAAAATACATTTTCATAGACCAAAAGATCATCAAGTTCTTTTCCACCACCCCCCTTTTTTTCCCCTGCATAACTCCCAGGCAACTAACAGTCTGATAAGACAGAATAAATACATTAACTCGACAAAAGTTTCAAGATATGCTGTCTTCTAAGCCTAGCAGTAAAAGGGCATAACCAAGCTGCAATGCCTTATTTAAATGATGAAGAATTCAGAGCCTCCACCAGGTTACCAAGATAGGTAAGGCCTGAAATACGTAAGTCAAGGTCCTTAAGATGCTTCTGTTAACTTAGATCAGATCCTCATTTCTTCAGAAAAAGAGATCTGATTCAAGTTGAGTACTTCTTATTGTAAGCAAAGAAGTAGAAAATACTGGTGTGAAATGTAGCAAAAATGCTTTAAAGGTATAACAGATACATGGTCAGTGATATTAGGTCTTGCCTGTAAGCTGCAATATTAAAAAGCCCACAAGCAAATGATGCATTTTAGTAAGTGTCACATTTCTCCTTTTTGCTTTCTCAGGTTTATTAAATAAGTTCTATTTGAACATAGGATATACTGTTTTTGAGAGGGGTGGAGCTCAAGGCATCTGATGCAATTTAAGACTATTCAGGAAATACACTTAAACATTTATCAGCCATTTTTTAATTAGAGAAGAAATCATTAGAATAGACCTAACGTTAAAATACTGCCCGTTTCGCAGGAGGACAAGCACAGACCAAAAAACTTCTGTTGGCTTTTTACTTTGGGTTAACCAAGCTTGAAAAGTTTATAGAAAGGATTTGAAGACCTTTAAGAACCATCACCAGCAAAGACTTTCGTTTCCTACATGAGAAAAAAAGCCTCCTAGAAATAGTTTCATGCGGCTCACTGAAAGCTTTTCCTCATAAAGATGCACTAAGAATACTATTATACTCAGCTGTTTCAGTTGCAAGGATCTAAGACAATTACATTACATACTGGACATCTCACCCAACAAATTTGAGTCGATTCATCATCATAAATAGATGCTACACTCCGGTCCAGAGCACATCTAAGAATATGCTGGATTTGGTACACATGTGCAAATTGCTTATCTCCTCCATTTAAGAGGAAGCTGACTTGTGGTGCTGTCATACTTTTTGGGATCCTGACACAGCTGGAAAGCAACCTGACTATCTACAGGAGCGCAACAGCAGCATTCTCCTTAACACAAAGGAAACAGGATTTTAAGAAGAAAATAAACCTTTTCTACATCTGGGAAATAAGTAGCATCAACACCTAGTATTCACACACAGGGAAGAAATCATCACAGGAAATCGCTAGAATCAGCATTTAGAAATAAACGTCATAAAACAGAGTTGACAAGGGGAACATTTGATCTGTCAGGTCTTCACTCAATTTATATTTCTCCCAAATATCTTCACAGTTGAGATACTAGCCCTGCTCATCATTACATAATATCTAAAGAAATAACATCACCTAAAAAGCAGCACACCATCTAAAAATATTTTGTCCCTTCACAAATATACAATATAAAGACAAAAGAACCAGCACAAACAAAGACACACTACAAAAAAAAAAAAAAAAAAAAGAGTGCTCACCCATCACCAAAGAGCCAGGCTTGCAGGGAAAAATCCGCAGACGAGGACTTTCCAACAAGAAAACCATCCTCAGAGGCAGTCAGCCCTTAAAAGAGAACTAAGACAGGTGGAGCCAGCTCCAACCTTTCCCATCATAAAAGTGAACTGCCTTCACCTGTGCTCCCTGGGCTGATAGGATCTTTCCTTTGGGTGCTCATTCAGTGGTTCATCTCAGCAGTACCCATACATGTAACAAAGATTAATGAAGATAACTCCAAGATAACTCACCACCTGAGCTAACAAACTACTTATAATTGTACTTATTCTTTTTAAATGAGCTCACAAAAACAGTGGAGTATTGATAAGTCTCTCACAACCAAGCAATTCATCAACAGTGCTTTCTTCACTGTGAAATGTACAAATAAGAAAGGGTATTCCCCCTGGCTTCATCTGGAGCGCTGTGAGAAAACACTCTTGATGCATTTTGTAGATCCTTGTAAGTTAAAAGTGATTAAACAGTCAAAATGATACTTAGTTTGATGTTGTTGAGGATATTAGTCAGCATCTACTATCGTGGAACACATTCCATCTGATTCACACTTGAATATGTCTGTATGTAATCGTAAGGATCATAATGCTTACTTGAATAAAAGTTATGCTCATCGCAAAGTATTCACTCACTAGCCACAAAATGCAATACTTCATCTAGCAGCAGACATTGTATCATTTTTTATTCTCAGTACAAAGATTCATATTCAAACACACTTTCATACATCCTGGGTTGAGAGCTGTTCTTAACGCACAACGGAACTACAGTTCCGTTTGAAAATATGGCCAAGCTTTCATCCCTCCAAAAACAAAAGCACAAATTCTCCTATACAATATTACACAAATTACCTCAAAGAAAATCAATTACGTCCACAGAGTCAACAATTGTGAGAAGGATAAGAAATGTAACCGTTCTTAACAAGCAGGAACCAACAAAAGAAGTTATTTAAGCATTTCCATTCTGGAAATGGTGCGGGTTCACACAGTTTAAAAACATACGGAGTATGAAAAAGTCTACACCAAAATCATTTCTTCTTGGATGGTTGGTTTTCATCCATGCATTCATCTGACAAATTTTCCAAATATTAATTACATACTGCGAAGAAATTCCTCTCACTCATCCTTGCAAAGTGCTTTACTACTTCACTTTTGAAAACTCTCATTTTGCCAGCTTTGCATACAACAGCAAAATGAATGATCAGCTTTGCCAGAACATTAGCTGCTTCATTCCAGAGCTGAGCATTCTGAATGGAAGAAGTTTTATTCTGTCCGAAGTTCAACTACTCTGCTACTGCTAATTCAATTACTGAATCCCCAGGCATTCCACAAAACCAAGCTCAGTTGTCACCACTGCATTCTGTTAATCTTCAGGTGATATTTACTGTCGGGATTACTATTTCCATTTTACCACTACCTGCGTTATCTTACTTTTCCCAGCCACGGAGGTGAGGTTCGCCGGCCTCTAGTTCCCTGGATCATCCTCTCTCCCTTTCTTAAAAACGAGTAATGTTTCCCTTCTTCCAGTCTCCAGGCACCTAAGTTGACAGCCATGATTCTTCAAAAGAATCTTCAGCGATCTCTCTCATTAACCTGGGATGCATATCATCCAGACCCACGGACTTACACACATTCAGTTGCATGAGGAGGTCTCCCGTGGAGAGGAGACCTGGGTGTCCTGTGGATGACAGGTTGGCCACGAGCTAGCACTGTGCTCTGGTGGCCAAGAAGGCCAACAGGACCCTGGGGCGCATTAAAAAGCCCTTGTTCCCAGGTGCCATAACTACCCATCTTCTAAATACCCCCAGGGAGCAGCAGCGTGCACACGGCAGCACCAGCCCTCCTCAGGGAAAGAATGACACTTTGTCAGTGGAATAGTCTTTACTTAAATATTTATTTATTTACATACGTGAATGATAAACAATTGTAAGCCCTGCTAGAGGCGCCGGGGGGGCGGCCTCTTGCAGGGCCGGGGAGCATCCTGGGCATTGTTGGCCCTCCTCTTCTTGGGGCGCCGGGTCCTCCTAGAGGAGCCCTCCCTGCGCTGCCTGGGAGTGGAGCGCCTGCGGCTGAAGCCCCGGGCACTGGGCCCTGCTGCCTCCTGGCCTGGCTCCTCGAAGGCCTGCTCCAGCTCCCCAGGGTTGGATGCAGAGGGGAGCTCGCCATCACCCCCGTGGCTGACCACGCTGGATGTGCCAGGGACCTCCTGAGTGTCCGGACCCGTGGAGGTGCTGGGAGTGAGAGTCCTCTGTGGAGAAGGAGCTCTGGGAACGTCCTCCTGCCCCTGGTCAGAGCCACCATCCTCAAGGCCCCGCAGCCTCCGGGCCTCCTGGCCGCACTGGCTCACAATGGTGTCTATGAGCCAGACAACGAGCGGCCTGGCGATGGATCCCATGCTGGGCTCTATGCACCGCAGCATGGCGTCCCTGTCCAGGCCCAGACAACATAAGCAGCACAGGAAGAGGCTCTCTGCCGATCGCACGAGCCACCACGTGATCCCGACGATGGAAGAGAGCTTCTGGTGCAGGGACGGCAGCACAGGGTCCAGGATGCTGCTCCGCTCTCTGAACAATGCTGCCCACTCCTGTGGCAAGAGGCCTCCCGGTCTCTCCCTTCCCTGGGGCCCTGCTCCCCTCTGCACAGGTGGCAGTGGCACAGCGGACGGAGCACGGGCCGCAGCGCCATTGAGGTTGGTGCCGGTGCCAACAAGAAAGTCGGCAGGCACAGGCGCCGCAGGCGGGGAGACAATGAATTCTATGTGCTCTTTGTCTCCCCACACAGAGGCCTTGATGGTCCTCATAGGCACCCTGCAGAGCGGGCAGGTGGCTCTCAGCCTTGCCCATCTCTGGATGCAGCCCAGGCAGAACCGATGGTTACATGGCGTCGCTGCCGCGACGTCTCGTCGCACGTCACGGCAGATAGCACACGTAAATTCCCCAGTTGCAGCCATGATCTTCTCCTGCACGCGGGGAGAGCGGAGGATGACGAGCTGCTCTCCTTCACCAGTGGGGCGGTGCTAATGTCACACACTGCGCGAGGAAGAGAGGGCACGGTCACTGAGCCGTCCCAAGGCATGATGAAGGCATACCCCAGTCCCTCAGCAGGAAGCCCTCCTGGCCCTGCAGCCGGGCCATCCTGTGCTGCCCACCAACCTCCCACCACTGTACTCCCCACGGTCGCCCCACGCACGTGTCCCTGCACTGCTCACCTCTGCTGCTGCAAGCACGTCCTGCTGGGTCCCGGCTGCCTACACGGGGCAGGGCCCGGCAAACAAAAGCGATGCTGTGCAGGTGGGCACTGAGAGCTGCTGCAAGCAGTCGCAGGCAACACTCAGCACAGCGCAAAGTCTCGCTGAACCTCCAAGCTTCGCGGTAACGCTCAGCACAAACACAGGAACAAGCTGGAATGAGCCAGGCTCTGTCACAACCACTGACAGCCACACAGACACAATTCCTCGCCTGCTGATGTCACAGTCTGCTGCTGGCTGACATCACTGGGGTTAGGAAAGACCTCTCAGTCCGTCTGTGGTTTGTGGGGAGCTTCAGGCCGGTTCCGTGACAAAGGGGGTGGGGGGACTCACAGAGCCACACCCCGAGAAAGGGAAAGGGGAAAACGGGAAAAGAGCAGCGAGACTGGCCTGAAAACAAAACAGTAGCAACGACCTGAGGACAAAAGCTAATGTACTAGATATCAGAATGCAAAACAATACAACGTAATACAATGAAACTGGCATTGAAGCCAATAAATCAAATAAAATGGGAGAGTGGTGTCCAAAATCCAAAGGCCTTACTCTAATATGAAGGTGAGACAGTGTCAACGGTTTACCGGGCTGGATCAGCCCGGTTCCGTGACGATTGGTGTGGGGGACCCACAGACCCATGCCCCAGGAAAGGGGAAGGGGGAAAGGGAAAAGGGAAAAGGGAGATGGGCCTAGAAACAAAACAGCGGCAACGATCTGAGGAGGAAAGCTAATTTACTAAATAAGATATCAGAAAGCAAAATAACACAATATAATACAATATAATTGGAATTGAAGCTAATAAATCAAATAAAATGAGCAAGAGAGAGAGTGTCCGATAAACCGAAGGCCTTACGCTAACGCTGAAGGCGATATGGCAGCGAGCACCCACTGCTGAGTCGATCCCGAAGGAAAGAGCGTGTCCCGTGACCGCAGAGGGTTTTTATCTTTTCCCTCTGAGCGGAAAATACGTAAAAATGTAAAGCATCGCAAAGTCCTCTGGGGAATGTAGTTCTCCTCTTCTGAGACAGGTATACCCGGAAATATCGATGATCTATGGAGTTGGAGTATTAACTCTTTAACTCTTAATGCACTACATGTTGTTATGATGTGGAATACCAATACCAAAAAATCATAAAACCATGACAGACAGCAAGGGAGCTCACACACTGCTGGGATGATCCAAAAGGGAAAGAGAAGGGATATTGTGAGTTGCCAGCACTTCTGTCTTTCCCTCTGAACGGAGAATGGAAAAACACAAAGGAACGCAACATCCTCTGAGGTACACAGCTCTTCTTCTCTTCTGACAGAGCACCTGGAACCAGCAGTCATCCATGGAACTGGAGCACTGACTCTTTAACTCCCAGTGCATTACATGATGCTACGGTGTGGAAAACCGATCACAAAACTCATAAAACCACAACAAAGGTCACCAAGTGCAAGCGTTCACACAGCACTGCCAGGTCTACCGCTAATCCTGGCCTGCAACCCATAGCCCAGGACAGCCAGTAATGCAGCCCCACAACATCAGAAACTTTTTTTACATTATTACATGATCTGCAGAGATATTTCTTCACGAGCGAATTGTGCGAAGCTCAAGCGTGGACTTTGCAGACAACAATGGAACACTCTGGAGGGCAGTGGTCAGGACAAGGGCACGCAAATGTTAAACATTGTGGGAGAATAATCTGTTTTGCTTTGCTGGCTATGCTGTGCTTTGCTATGCTGTGTTAAACGCACCCCAAAATGCAGTTTGCTTTCCTGACTGCTGGGGCATGCTGCTGGCTCATGCTCAGCCTGCTCCTGACCAGCACTCCCAGCTCCTTTCCTGCTGAGTTGCTCTCCAGACGTTTGTCTCCCTGCCTGTGCCTGTCTGGCATTACACCATCTCGGGGGCAGAACACGGCATCTTTGCTGAATTTCATGCCAGCACTCCATATCATATAGATCCCTCTGCAAGGCTTCCGGTCCCTCCAGAGAGGCAGCAGCACCCCTGTGCTGTTTACTATCCCTCTGAGGATGCATTTCACTTCCTGAAGTTGCTTAGGCAGCATACCCCTAAGGAGGGCTTATGGGCAGGCTCAAGCTTAGATCCATGCTCACTGAAGCATACTGTTTTTGACAGCTTGTAGTACATGTGGAGTAAGCTTAATCCAAGGTAAAGGATTCCAGTAACAGAGTATTGCATTAAATACAGACCAGAGCATTTAGCGCTTTCTAAATATGTGCTCCAGCTTTCATACATCTTCCTCCCCCAAATACGTACGAACATATAGGTCTCATAGCTACAAAACCCGCCCTAAAAGCCTCGAAGAGTTACCCGCCTCCCACTCCTCAATCAGGCATTCTGAGTCACTAGCCACTGCCCTTTAAACCACACTTCTTCTTTGTTTTTATTGCTGCCCATCAAGAAATGGCCAGTGTTCTTCATTCCTATTAGAAATTACATGCTGCGCCGCCCTAGGAGGAGCACTAGAAAAATCTCTCATATTCAAAGAGAGCAGCCAGGAGGAGAGAAGTTCATGCTTTGTTTCACTGAAGAATCACCACGACCTGCCACCACTGAACTCATGAAGTTCAGGCCGAATCTGAGCTGTGAAAAATTCTATAACAACTGCCATAGACAAATGAGGGAACAACAAAATGAACATAAAATTAAGATTTCAGCATTAAAACCCAGGAGGCTTAAACAACCAGCGGCCTGAATCTCAATACAAGAAGTGATGAAGAAAGTTAGGACTGGAATGTTTGATGTCGCTGAGGATATTAGTCAGCATCTACTATCGTGGAACACATTCCATCTGACTCACACTTGAATATGTCTGTATGTAATCGTAAGGATCATAATGCTTACTTGAATAAAAGTTCTGCTCATCGCAAAGTATTCACTCACTAGCCACAAAATGCAATACTTCATCTAGCAGTAGACATCTTATCATTTTTTATTCTCAGTACAAAGATTCATATTCAAACACACTTTCATACATCCTGGGTTGAGAGCTGTTCTTAACGCACAACGGAACTACAGTTCCGTTTGAAAATATGGCCAAGCTTTCATCCCTCCAAAAACAAAAGCACAAATTCTCCTATACAATATTACACAAATTACCTCAAAGAAAATCAATTACGTCCACAGAGTCAACAATTGTGAGAAGGATAAGAAATGTAACCGTTCTTAACAAGCAGGAACCAACAAAAGAAGTTATTTAAGCATTTCCATTCTGGAAATGGTGCGGGTTCACACAGTTTAAAAACATACGGAGTATGAAAAAGTCTACACCAAAATCATTTTTTTTTTGGATGGTTGGTTTTCATCCATGCATTCATCTGACAAATTTTCCAAATATTAATTACATACTGCGAAGAAATTCCTCTCACTCATCCTTGCAAAGTGCTTTACTACTTCACTTTTGAAAACTCTCATTTTGCCAGCTTTGCATACAACAGCAAAATGAATGATCAGCTTTGCCAGAACATTAGCTGCTTCATTCCAGAGCTGAGCATTCTGAATGGAAGAAGTTTTATTCTGTCCGAAGTTCAACTACTCTGCTACTGCTAATTCAATTACTGAATCCCCAGGCATTCCACAAAACCAAGCTCAGTTGTCACCACTGCATTCTGTTAATCTTCAGGTGATATTTACTGTCGGGATTACTATTTCCATTTTACCACTACCTGCGTTATCTTACTTTTCCCAGCCACGGAGGTGAGGTTCGCCGGCCTCTAGTTCCCTGGATCATCCTCTCTCCCTTTCTTAAAAACGAGTAATGTTTCCCTTCTTCCAGTCTCCAGGCACCTAAGTTGACAGCCATGATTCTTCAAAAGAATCTTCAGCGATCTCTCTCATTAACCTGGGATGCATATCATCCAGACCCACGGACTTACACACATTCAGTTGCATGAGGAGGTCTCCCGTGGAGAGGAGACCTGGGTGTCCTGTGGATGACAGGTTGGCCACGAGCTAGCACTGTGCTCTGGTGGCCAAGAAGGCCAACAGGACCCTGGGGCGCATTAAAAAGCCCTTGTTCCCAGGTGCCATAACTACCCATCTTCTAAATACCCCCAGGGAGCAGCAGCGTGCACACGGCAGCACCAGCCCTCCTCAGGGAAAGAATGACACTTTGTCAGTGGAATAGTCTTTACTTAAATATTTATTTATTTACATACGTGAATGATAAACAATTGTAAGCCCTGCTAGAGGCGCCGGGGGGGCGGCCTCTTGCAGGGCCGGGGAGCATCCTGGGCATTGTTGGCCCTCCTCTTCTTGGGGCGCCGGGTCCTCCTAGAGGAGCCCTCCCTGCGCTGCCTGGGAGTGGAGCGCCTGCGGCTGAAGCCCCGGGCACTGGGCCCTGCTGCCTCCTGGCCTGGCTCCTCGAAGGCCTGCTCCAGCTCCCCAGGGTTGGATGCAGAGGGGAGCTCGCCATCACCCCCGTGGCTGACCACGCTGGATGTGCCAGGGACCTCCTGAGTGTCCGGACCCGTGGAGGTGCTGGGAGTGAGAGTCCTCTGTGGAGAAGGAGCTCTGGGAACGTCCTCCTGCCCCTGGTCAGAGCCACCATCCTCAAGGCCCCGCAGCCTCCGGGCCTCCTGGCCGCACTGGCTCACAATGGTGTCTATGAGCCAGACAACGAGCGGCCTGGCGATGGATCCCATGCTGGGCTCTATGCACCGCAGCATGGCGTCCCTGTCCAGGCCCAGACAACATAAGCAGCACAGGAAGAGGCTCTCTGCCGATCGCACGAGCCACCACGTGATCCCGACGATGGAAGAGAGCTTCTGGTGCAGGGACGGCAGCACAGGGTCCAGGATGCTGCTCCGCTCTCTGAACAATGCTGCCCACTCCTGTGGCAAGAGGCCTCCCGGTCTCTCCCTTCCCTGGGGCCCTGCTCCCCTCTGCACAGGTGGCAGTGGCACAGCGGACGGAGCACGGGCCGCAGCGCCATTGAGGTTGGTGCCGGTGCCAACAAGAAAGTCGGCAGGCACAGGCGCCGCAGGCGGGGAGACAATGAATTCTATGTGCTCTTTGTCTCCCCACACAGAGGCCTTGATGGTCCTCATAGGCACCCTGCAGAGCGGGCAGGTGGCTCTCAGCCTTGCCCATCTCTGGATGCAGCCCAGGCAGAACCGATGGTTACATGGCGTCGCTGCCGCGACGTCTCGTCGCACGTCACGGCAGATAGCACACGTAAATTCCCCAGTTGCAGCCATGATCTTCTCCTGCACGCGGGGAGAGCGGAGGATGACGAGCTGCTCTCCTTCACCAGTGGGGCGGTGCTAATGTCACACACTGCGCGAGGAAGAGAGGGCACGGTCACTGAGCCGTCCCAAGGCATGATGAAGGCATACCCCAGTCCCTCAGCAGGAAGCCCTCCTGGCCCTGCAGCCGGGCCATCCTGTGCTGCCCACCAACCTCCCACCACTGTACTCCCCACGGTCGCCCCACGCACGTGTCCCTGCACTGCTCACCTCTGCTGCTGCAAGCACGTCCTGCTGGGTCCCGGCTGCCTACACGGGGCAGGGCCCGGCAAACAAAAGCGATGCTGTGCAGGTGGGCACTGAGAGCTGCTGCAAGCAGTCGCAGGCAACACTCAGCACAGCGCAAAGTCTCGCTGAACCTCCAAGCTTCGCGGTAACGCTCAGCACAAACACAGGAACAAGCTGGAATGAGCCAGGCTCTGTCACAACCACTGACAGCCACACAGACACAATTCCTCGCCTGCTGATGTCACAGTCTGCTGCTGGCTGACATCACTGGGGTTAGGAAAGACCTCTCAGTCCGTCTGTGGTTTGTGGGGAGCTTCAGGCCGGTTCCGTGACAAAGGGGGTGGGGGGACCCACAGAGCCACACCCCGAGAAAGGGAAAGGGGAAAACGGGAAAAGAGCAGCGAGACTGGCCTGAAAACAAAACAGTAGCAACGACCTGAGGACAAAAGCTAATGTACTAGATATCAGAATGCAAAACAATACAACGTAATACAATGAAACTGGCATTGAAGCCAATAAATCAAATAAAATGGGAGAGTGGTGTCCAAAATCCAAAGGCCTTACTCTAATATGAAGGTGAGACAGTGTCAACGGTTTACCGGGCTGGATCAGCCCGGTTCCGTGACGATTGGTGTGGGGGACCCACAGACCCATGCCCCAGGAAAGGGGAAGGGGGAAAGGGAAAAGGGAAAAGGGAGATGGGCCTAGAAACAAAACAGCGGCAACGATCTGAGGAGGAAAGCTAATTTACTAAATAAGATATCAGAAAGCAAAATAACACAATATAATACAATATAATTGGAATTGAAGCTAATAAATCAAATAAAATGAGCAAGAGAGAGAGTGTCCGATAAACCGAAGGCCTTACGCTAACGCTGAAGGCGATACGGCAGCGAGCACCCACTGCTGAGTCGATCCCGAAGGAAAGAGCGTGTCCCGTGACCGCAGAGGGTTTTTATCTTTTCCCTCTGAGCGGAAAATACGTAAAAATGTAAAGCATCGCAAAGTCCTCTGGGGAATGTAGTTCTCCTCTTCTGAGACAGGTATACCCGGAAATATCGATGATCTATGGAGTTGGAGTATTAACTCTTTAACTCTTAATGCACTACATGTTGTTATGATGTGGAATACCAATACCAAAAAATCATAAAACCATGACAGACAGCAAGGGAGCTCACACACTGCTGGGATGATCCAAAAGGGAAAGAGAAGGGATATTGTGAGTTGCCAGCACTTCTGTCTTTCCCTCTGAACGGAGAATGGAAAAACACAAAGGAACGCAACATCCTCTGAGGTACACAGCTCTTCTTCTCTTCTGACAGAGCACCTGGAACCAGCAGTCATCCATGGAACTGGAGCACTGACTCTTTAACTCCCAGTGCATTACATGATGCTACGGTGTGGAAAACCGATCACAAAACTCATAAAACCACAACAAAGGTCACCAAGTGCAAGCGTTCACACAGCACTGCCAGGTCTACCGCTAATCCTGGCCTGCAACCCATAGCCCAGGACAGCCAGTAATGCAGCCCCACAACATCAGAAACTTTTTTTACATTATTACATGATCTGCAGAGATATTTCTTCACGAGCGAATTGTGCGAAGCTCAAGCGTGGACTTTGCAGACAACAATGGAACACTCTGGAGGGCAGTGGTCAGGACAAGGGCACGCAAATGTTAAACATTGTGGGAGAATAATCTGTTTTGCTTTGCTGGCTATGCTGTGCTTTGCTATGCTGTGTTAAACGCACCCCAAAATGCAGTTTGCTTTCCTGACTGCTGGGGCATGCTGCTGGCTCATGCTCAGCCTGCTCCTGACCAGCACTCCCAGCTCCTTTCCTGCTGAGTTGCTCTCCAGACGTTTGTCTCCCTGCCTGTGCCTGTCTGGCATTACACCATCTCGGGGGCAGAACACGGCATCTTTGCTGAATTTCATGCCAGCACTCCATATCATATAGATCCCTCTGCAAGGCTTCCGGTCCCTCCAGAGAGGCAGCAGCACCCCTGTGCTGTTTACTATCCCTCTGAGGATGCATTTCACTTCCTGAAGTTGCTTAGGCAGCATACCCCTAAGGAGGGCTTATGGGCAGGCTCAAGCTTAGATCCATGCTCACTGAAGCATACTGTTTTTGACAGCTTGTAGTACATGTGGAGTAAGCTTAATCCAAGGTAAAGGATTCCAGTAACAGAGTATTGCATTAAATACAGACCAGAGCATTTAGCGCTTTCTAAATATGTGCTCCAGCTTTCATACATCTTCCTCCCCCAAATACCTACGAACATATAGGTCTCATAGCTACAAAACCCGCCCTAAAAGCCTCGAAGAGTTACCCGCCTCCCACTCCTCAATCAGGCATTCTGAGTCACTAGCCACTGCCCTTTAAACCACACTTCTTCTTTGTTTTTATTGCTGCCCATCAAGAAATGGCCAGTGTTCTTCATTCCTATTAGAAATTACATGCTGCGCCGCCCTAGGAGGAGCACTAGAAAAATCTCTCATATTCAAAGAGAGCAGCCAGGAGGAGAGAAGTTCATGCTTTGTTTCACTGAAGAATCACCACGACCTGCCACCACTGAACTCATGAAGTTCAGGCCGAATCTGAGCTGTGAAAAATTCTATAACAATTGCCATAGACAAATGAGGAAACAACAAAATGAACATAAAATTAAGATTTCAGCATTAAAACCCAGGAGGCTTAAACAACCAGCGGCCTGAATCTCAATACAAGAAGTGATGAAGAAAGTTAGGACTGGAATGTTTGATGTCGCTGAGGATATTAGTCAGCATCTACTATCGTGGAACACATTCCATCTGACTCACACTTGAATATGTCTGTATGTAATCGTAAGGATCATAATGCTTACTTGAATAAAAGTTCTGCTCATCGCAAAGCATTCACTCACTAGCCACAAAATGCAATACTTCATCTAGCAGTAGACATTTTATCATTTTTTATTCTCAGTACAAAGATTCATATTCAAACACACTTTCATACATCCTGGGTTGAGAGCTGTTCTTAACGCACAACGGAACTACAGTTCCGTTTGAAAATATGGCCAAGCTTTCATCCCTCCAAAAACAAAAGCACAAATTCTCCTATACAATATTACACAAATTACCTCAAAGAAAATCAATTACGTCCACAGAGTCAACAATTGTGAGAAGGATAAGAAATGTAACCGTTCTTAACAAGCAGGAACCAACAAAAGAAGTTATTTAAGCATTTCCATTCTGGAAATGGTGCAGGTTCACACAGTTTAAAAACATACGGAGTATGAAAAAGTCTACACCAAAATCATTTCTTCTTGGATGGTTGGTTTTCATCCATGCATTCATCTGACAAATTTTCCAAATATTAATTACATACTGCGAAGAAATTCCTCTCACTCATCCTTGCAAAGTGCTTTACTACTTCACTTTTGAAAACTCTCATTTTGCCAGCTTTGCATACAACAGCAAAATGAATGATCAGCTTTGCCAGAACATTAGCTGCTTCATTCCAGAGCTGAGCATTCTGAATGGAAGAAGTTTTATTCTGTCCGAAGTTCAACTACTCTGCTACTGCTAATTCAATTACTGAATCCCCAGGCATTCCACAAAACCAAGCTCAGTTGTCACCACTGCATTCTGTTAATCTTCAGGTGATATTTACTGTCGGGATTACTATTTCCATTTTACCACTACCTGCGTTATCTTACTTTTCCCAGCCACGGAGGTGAGGTTCGCCGGCCTCTAGTTCCCTGGATCATCCTCTCTCCCTTTCTTAAAAACGAGTAATGTTTCCCTTCTTCCAGTCTCCAGGCACCTAAGTTGACAGCCATGATTCTTCAAAAGAATCTTCAGCGATCTCTCTCATTAACCTGGGATGCATATCATCCAGACCCACGGACTTACACACATTCAGTTGCATGAGGAGGTCTCCCGTGGAGAGGAGACCTGGGTGTCCTGTGGATGACAGGTTGGCCATGAGCTAGCACTGTGCTCTGGTGGCCAAGAAGGCCAACAGGACCCTGGGGCGCATTAAAAAGCCCTTGTTCCCAGGTGCCATAACTACCCATCTTCTAAATACCCCCAGGGAGCAGCAGCGTGCACACGGCAGCACCAGCCCTCCTCAGGGAAAGAATGACACTTTGTCAGTGGAATAGTCTTTGCTTAAATATTTATTTATTTACATACGTGAATGATAAACAATTGTAAGCCCTGCTAGAGGCGCCGGGGGGGCGGCCTCTTGCAGGGCCGGGGAGCATCCTGGGCATTGTTGGCCCTCCTCTTCTTGGGGCGCCGGGTCCTCCTAGAGGAGCCCTCCCTGCGCTGCCTGGGAGTGGAGCGCCTGCGGCTGAAGGCCCGGGCACTGGGCCCTGCTGCCTCCTGGCCTGGCTCCTCGAAGGCCTGCTCCTGCTCCCCAGGGTTGGATGCAGAGGGGAGCTCGCCATCACCCCCGTGGCTGACCACGCTGGATGTGCCAGGGACCTCCTGAGTGTCCGGACCCGTGGAGGTGCTGGGAGTGAGAGTCCTCTGTGGAGAAGGAGCTCTGGGAACGTCCTCCTGCCCCTGGTCAGAGCCACCATCCTCAAGGCCCCGCAGCCTCCGGGCCTCCTGGCCGCACTGGCTCACAATGGTGTCTATGAGCCAGACAACGAGCGGCCTGGCGATGGATCCCATGCTGGGCTCTATGCACCGCAGCATGGCGTCCCTGTCCAGGCCCAGACAACATAAGCAGCACAGGAAGAGGCTCTCTGCCGATCGCACGAGCCACCACGTGATCCCGACGATGGAAGAGAGCTTCTGGTGCAGGGACGGCAGCACAGGGTCCAGGATGCTGCTCCGCTCTCTGAACAATGCTGCCCACTCCTGTGGCAAGAGGCCTCCCGGTCTCTCCCTTCCCTGGGGCCCTGCTCCCCTCTGCACAGGTGGCAGTGGCACAGCGGACGGAGCACGGGCCGCAGCGCCATTGAGGTTGGTGCCGGTGCCAACAAGAAAGTCGGCAGGCACAGGCGCCGCAGGCGGGGAGACAATGAATTCTATGTGCTCTTTGTCTCCCCACACAGAGGCCTTGATGGTCCTCATAGGCACTCTGCAGAGCGGGCAGGTGGCTCTCAGCCTCGCCCATCTCTGGATGCAGCCCAGGCAGAACCGATGGTTACATGGCGTCGCTGCCGCGACGTCTCGTCGCACGTCACGGCAGATAGCACACGTAAATTCCCCAGTTGCAGCCATGATCTTCTCCTGCACGCGGGGAGAGCGGAGGATGACGAGCTGCTCTCCTTCACCAGTGGGGCGGTGCTAATGTCACACACTGCGCGAGGAAGAGAGGGCACAGTCACTGAGCCGTCCCAAGGCATGATGAAGGCATACCCCAGTCCCTCAGCAGGAAGCCCTCCTGGCCCTGCAGCCGGGCCATCCTGTGCTGCCCACCAACCTCCCACCACTGTACTCCCCACGGTCGCCCCACGCACGTGTCCCTGCACTGCTCACCTCTGCTGCTGCAAGCACGTCCTGCTGGGTCCCGGCTGCCTACACGGGGCAGGGCCCGGCAAACAAAAGCGATGCCGTGCAGGTGGGCACTGAGAGCTGCTGCAAGCAGTCGCAGGCAACACTCAGCACAGCGCAAAGTCTCGCTGAACCTCCAAGCTTCGCGGTAACGCTCAGCACAAACACAGGAACAAGCTGGAATGAGCCAGGCTCTGTCACAACCACTGACAGCCACACAGACACAATTCCTCGCCTGCTGATGTCACAGTCTGCTGCTGGCTGACATCACTGGGGTTAGGAAAGACCTCTCAGTCCGTCTGTGGTTTGTGGGGAGCTTCAGGCCGGTTCCGTGACAAAGGGGGTGGGGGGACCCACAGAGCCACACCCCGAGAAAGGGAAAGGGGAAAACGGGAAAAGAGCAGCGAGACTGGCCTGAAAACAAAACAGTAGCAACGACCTGAGGACAAAAGCTAATGTACTAGATATCAGAATGCAAAACAATACAACGTAATACAATGAAACTGGCATTGAAGCCAATAAATCAAATAAAATGGGAGAGTGGTGTCCAAAATCCAAAGGCCTTACTCTAATATGAAGGTGAGACAGTGTCAACGGTTTACCGGGCTGGATCAGCCCGGTTCCGTGACGATTGGTGTGGGGGACCCACAGACCCACGCCCCAGGAAAGGGGAAGGGGGAAAGGGAAAAGGGAAAAGGGAGATGGGCCTAGAAACAAAACAGCGGCAACGATCTGAGGAGGAAAGCTAATTTACTAAATAAGATATCAGAAAGCAAAATAACACAATATAATACAATATAATTGGAATTGAAGCTAATAAATCAAATAAAATGAGCAAGAGAGAGAGTGTCCGATAAACCGAAGGCCTTACGCTAACGCTGAAGGCGATACGGCAGCGAGCACCCACTGCTGAGTCGATCCCGAAGGAAAGAGCGTGTCCCGTGACCGCAGAGGGTTTTTATCTTTTCCCTCTGAGCGGAAAATACGTAAAAATGTAAAGCATCGCAAAGTCCTCTGGGGAATGTAGTTCTCCTCTTCTGAGACAGGTATGCCCGGAAATATCGATGATCTATGGAGTTGGAGTATTAACTCTTTAACTCTTAATGCACTACATGTTGTTATGATGTGGAATACCAATACCAAAAAATCATAAAACCATGACAGACAGCAAGGGAGCTCACACACTGCTGGGATGATCCAAAAGGGAAAGAGAAGGGATATTGTGAGTTGCCAGCACTTCTGTCTTTCCCTCTGAACGGAGAATGGAAAAACACAAAGGAACGCAACATCCTCTGAGGTACACAGCTCTTCTTCTCTTCTGACAGAGCACCTGGAACCAGCAGTCATCCATGGAACTGGAGCACTGACTCTTTAACTCCCAGTGCATTACATGATGCTACGGTGTGGAAAACCGATCACAAAACTCATAAAACCACAACAAAGGTCACCAAGTGCAAGCGTTCACACAGCACTGCCAGGTCTACCGCTAATCCTGGCCTGCAACCCATAGCCCAGGACAGCCAGTAATGCAGCCCCACAACATCAGAAACTTTTTTTACATTATTACATGATCTGCAGAGATATTTCTTCACGAGCGAATTGTGCGAAGCTCAAGCGTGGACTTTGCAGACAACAATGGAACACTCTGGAGGGCAGTGGTCAGGACAAGGGCACGCAAATGTTAAACATTGTGGGAGAATAATCTGTTTTGCTTTGCTGGCTATGCTGTGCTTTGCTATGCTGTGTTAAACGCACCCCAAAATGCAGTTTGCTTTCCTGACTGCTGGGGCATGCTGCTGGCTCATGCTCAGCCTGCTCCTGACCAGCACTCCCAGCTCCTTTCCTGCTGAGTTGCTCTCCAGACGTTTGTCTCCCTGCCTGTGCCTGTCTGGCATTACACCATCTCGGGGGCAGAACACGGCATCTTTGCTGAATTTCATGCCAGCACTCCATATCATATAGATCCCTCTGCAAGGCTTCCGGTCCCTCCAGAGAGGCAGCAGCACCCCTGTGCTGTTTACTATCCCTCTGAGGATGCATTTCACTTCCTGAAGTTGCTTAGGCAGCATACCCCTAAGGAGGGCTTATGGGCAGGCTCAAGCTTAGATCCATGCTCACTGAAGCATACTGTTTTTGACAGCTTGTAGTACATGTGGAGTAAGCTTAATCCAAGGTAAAGGATTCCAGTAACAGAGTATTGCATTAAATACAGACCAGAGCATTTAGCGCTTTCTAAATATGTGCTCCAGCTTTCATACATCTTCCTCCCCCAAATACGTACGAACATATAGGTCTCATAGCTACAAAACCCGCCCTAAAAGCCTCGAAGAGTTACCCGCCTCCCACTCCTCAATCAGGCATTCTGAGTCACTAGCCACTGCCCTTTAAACCACACTTCTTCTTTGTTTTTATTGCTGCCCATCAAGAAATGGCCAGTGTTCTTCATTCCTATTAGAAATTACATGCTGCGCCGCCCTAGGAGGAGCACTAGAAAAATCTCTCATATTCAAAGAGAGCAGCCAGGAGGAGAGAAGTTCATGCTTTGTTTCACTGAAGAATCACCACGACCTGCCACCACTGAACTCATGAAGTTCAGGCCGAATCTGAGCTGTGAAAAATTCTATAACAACTGCCATAGACAAATGAGGGAACAACAAAATGAACATAAAATTAAGATTTCAGCATTAAAACCCAGGAGGCTTAAACAACCAGCGGCCTGAATCTCAATACAAGAAGTGATGAAGAAAGTTAGGACTGGAATGTTTGATGTCGCTGAGGATATTAGTCAGCATCTACTATCGTGGAACACATTCCATCTGACTCACACTTGAATATGTCTGTATGTAATCGTAAGGATCATAATGCTTACTTGAATAAAAGTTCTGCTCATCGCAAAGCATTCACTCACTAGCCACAAAATGCAATACTTCATCTAGCAGTAGACATTTTATCATTTTTTATTCTCAGTACAAAGATTCATATTCAAACACACTTTCATACATCCTGGGTTGAGAGCTGTTCTTAACGCACAACGGAACTACAGTTCCGTTTGAAAATATGGCCAAGCTTTCATCCCTCCAAAAACAAAAGCACAAATTCTCCTATACAATATTACACAAATTACCTCAAAGAAAATCAATTACGTCCACAGAGTCAACAATTGTGAGAAGGATAAGAAATGTAACCGTTCTTAACAAGCAGGAACCAACAAAAGAAGTTATTTAAGCATTTCCATTCTGGAAATGGTGCAGGTTCACACAGTTTAAAAACATACGGAGTATGAAAAAGTCTACACCAAAATCATTTCTTCTTGGATGGTTGGTTTTCATCCATGCATTCATCTGACAAATTTTCCAAATATTAATTACATACTGCGAAGAAATTCCTCTCACTCATCCTTGCAAAGTGCTTTACTACTTCACTTTTGAAAACTCTCATTTTGCCAGCTTTGCATACAACAGCAAAATGAATGATCAGCTTTGCCAGAACATTAGCTGCTTCATTCCAGAGCTGAGCATTCTGAATGGAAGAAGTTTTATTCTGTCCGAAGTTCAACTACTCTGCTACTGCTAATTCAATTACTGAATCCCCAGGCATTCCACAAAACCAAGCTCAGTTGTCACCACTGCATTCTGTTAATCTTCAGGTGATATTTACTGTCGGGATTACTATTTCCATTTTACCACTACCTGCGTTATCTTACTTTTCCCAGCCACGGAGGTGAGGTTCGCCGGCCTCTAGTTCCCTGGATCATCCTCTCTCCCTTTCTTAAAAACGAGTAATGTTTCCCTTCTTCCAGTCTCCAGGCACCTAAGTTGACAGCCATGATTCTTCAAAAGAATCTTCAGCGATCTCTCTCATTAACCTGGGATGCATATCATCCAGACCCACGGACTTACACACATTCAGTTGCATGAGGAGGTCTCCCGTGGAGAGGAGACCTGGGTGTCCTGTGGATGACAGGTTGGCCATGAGCTAGCACTGTGCTCTGGTGGCCAAGAAGGCCAACAGGACCCTGGGGCGCATTAAAAAGCCCTTGTTCCCAGGTGCCATAACTACCCATCTTCTAAATACCCCCAGGGAGCAGCAGCGTGCACACGGCAGCACCAGCCCTCCTCAGGGAAAGAATGACACTTTGTCAGTGGAATAGTCTTTGCTTAAATATTTATTTATTTACATACGTGAATGATAAACAATTGTAAGCCCTGCTAGAGGCGCCGGGGGGGCGGCCTCTTGCAGGGCCGGGGAGCATCCTGGGCATTGTTGGCCCTCCTCTTCTTGGGGCGCCGGGTCCTCCTAGAGGAGCCCTCCCTGCGCTGCCTGGGAGTGGAGCGCCTGCGGCTGAAGGCCCGGGCACTGGGCCCTGCTGCCTCCTGGCCTGGCTCCTCGAAGGCCTGCTCCTGCTCCCCAGGGTTGGATGCAGAGGGGAGCTCGCCATCACCCCCGTGGCTGACCACGCTGGATGTGCCAGGGACCTCCTGAGTGTCCGGACCCGTGGAGGTGCTGGGAGTGAGAGTCCTCTGTGGAGAAGGAGCTCTGGGAACGTCCTCCTGCCCCTGGTCAGAGCCACCATCCTCAAGGCCCCGCAGCCTCCGGGCCTCCTGGCCGCACTGGCTCACAATGGTGTCTATGAGCCAGACAACGAGCGGCCTGGCGATGGATCCCATGCTGGGCTCTATGCACCGCAGCATGGCGTCCCTGTCCAGGCCCAGACAACATAAGCAGCACAGGAAGAGGCTCTCTGCCGATCGCACGAGCCACCACGTGATCCCGACGATGGAAGAGAGCTTCTGGTGCAGGGACGGCAGCACAGGGTCCAGGATGCTGCTCCGCTCTCTGAACAATGCTGCCCACTCCTGTGGCAAGAGGCCTCCCGGTCTCTCCCTTCCCTGGGGCCCTGCTCCCCTCTGCACAGGTGGCAGTGGCACAGCGGACGGAGCACGGGCCGCAGCGCCATTGAGGTTGGTGCCGGTGCCAACAAGAAAGTCGGCAGGCACAGGCGCCGCAGGCGGGGAGACAATGAATTCTATGTGCTCTTTGTCTCCCCACACAGAGGCCTTGATGGTCCTCATAGGCACTCTGCAGAGCGGGCAGGTGGCTCTCAGCCTCGCCCATCTCTGGATGCAGCCCAGGCAGAACCGATGGTTACATGGCGTCGCTGCCGCGACGTCTCGTCGCACGTCACGGCAGATAGCACACGTAAATTCCCCAGTTGCAGCCATGATCTTCTCCTGCACGCGGGGAGAGCGGAGGATGACGAGCTGCTCTCCTTCACCAGTGGGGCGGTGCTAATGTCACACACTGCGCGAGGAAGAGAGGGCACAGTCACTGAGCCGTCCCAAGGCATGATGAAGGCATACCCCAGTCCCTCAGCAGGAAGCCCTCCTGGCCCTGCAGCCGGGCCATCCTGTGCTGCCCACCAACCTCCCACCACTGTACTCCCCACGGTCGCCCCACGCACGTGTCCCTGCACTGCTCACCTCTGCTGCTGCAAGCACGTCCTGCTGGGTCCCGGCTGCCTACACGGGGCAGGGCCCGGCAAACAAAAGCGATGCCGTGCAGGTGGGCACTGAGAGCTGCTGCAAGCAGTCGCAGGCAACACTCAGCACAGCGCAAAGTCTCGCTGAACCTCCAAGCTTCGCGGTAACGCTCAGCACAAACACAGGAACAAGCTGGAATGAGCCAGGCTCTGTCACAACCACTGACAGCCACACAGACACAATTCCTCGCCTGCTGATGTCACAGTCTGCTGCTGGCTGACATCACTGGGGTTAGGAAAGACCTCTCAGTCCGTCTGTGGTTTGTGGGGAGCTTCAGGCCGGTTCCGTGACAAAGGGGGTGGGGGGACCCACAGAGCCACACCCCGAGAAAGGGAAAGGGGAAAACGGGAAAAGAGCAGCGAGACTGGCCTGAAAACAAAACAGTAGCAACGACCTGAGGACAAAAGCTAATGTACTAGATATCAGAATGCAAAACAATACAACGTAATACAATGAAACTGGCATTGAAGCCAATAAATCAAATAAAATGGGAGAGTGGTGTCCAAAATCCAAAGGCCTTACTCTAATATGAAGGTGAGACAGTGTCAACGGTTTACCGGGCTGGATCAGCCCGGTTCCGTGACGATTGGTGTGGGGGACCCACAGACCCACGCCCCAGGAAAGGGGAAGGGGGAAAGGGAAAAGGGAAAAGGGAGATGGGCCTAGAAACAAAACAGCGGCAACGATCTGAGGAGGAAAGCTAATTTACTAAATAAGATATCAGAAAGCAAAATAACACAATATAATACAATATAATTGGAATTGAAGCTAATAAATCAAATAAAATGAGCAAGAGAGAGAGTGTCCGATAAACCGAAGGCCTTACGCTAACGCTGAAGGCGATACGGCAGCGAGCACCCACTGCTGAGTCGATCCCGAAGGAAAGAGCGTGTCCCGTGACCGCAGAGGGTTTTTATCTTTTCCCTCTGAGCGGAAAATACGTAAAAATGTAAAGCATCGCAAAGTCCTCTGGGGAATGTAGTTCTCCTCTTCTGAGACAGGTATGCCCGGAAATATCGATGATCTATGGAGTTGGAGTATTAACTCTTTAACTCTTAATGCACTACATGTTGTTATGATGTGGAATACCAATACCAAAAAATCATAAAACCATGACAGACAGCAAGGGAGCTCACACACTGCTGGGATGATCCAAAAGGGAAAGAGAAGGGATATTGTGAGTTGCCAGCACTTCTGTCTTTCCCTCTGAACGGAGAATGGAAAAACACAAAGGAACGCAACATCCTCTGAGGTACACAGCTCTTCTTCTCTTCTGACAGAGCACCTGGAACCAGCAGTCATCCATGGAACTGGAGCACTGACTCTTTAACTCCCAGTGCATTACATGATGCTACGGTGTGGAAAACCGATCACAAAACTCATAAAACCACAACAAAGGTCACCAAGTGCAAGCGTTCACACAGCACTGCCAGGTCTACCGCTAATCCTGGCCTGCAACCCATAGCCCAGGACAGCCAGTAATGCAGCCCCACAACATCAGAAACTTTTTTTACATTATTACATGATCTGCAGAGATATTTCTTCACGAGCGAATTGTGCGAAGCTCAAGCGTGGACTTTGCAGACAACAATGGAACACTCTGGAGGGCAGTGGTCAGGACAAGGGCACGCAAATGTTAAACATAGTGGGAGAATAATCTGTTTTGCTTTGCTGGCTATGCTGTGCTTTGCTATGCTGTGTTAAACGCACCCCAAAATGCAGTTTGCTTTCCTGACTGCTGGGGCATGCTGCTGGCTCATGCTCAGCCTGCTCCTGACCAGCACTCCCAGCTCCTTTCCTGCTGAGTTGCTCTCCAGACGTTTGTCTCCCTGCCTGTGCCTGTCTGGCATTACACCATCTCGGGGGCAGAACACGGCATCTTTGCTGAATTTCATGCCAGCACTCCATATCATATAGATCCCTCTGCAAGGCTTCCGGTCCCTCCAGAGAGGCAGCAGCACCCCTGTGCTGTTTACTATCCCTCTGAGGATGCATTTCACTTCCTGAAGTTGCTTAGGCAGCATACCCCTAAGGAGGGCTTATGGGCAGGCTCAAGCTTAGATCCATGCTCACTGAAGCATACTGTTTTTGACAGCTTGTAGTACATGTGGAGTAAGCTTAATCCAAGGTAAAGGATTCCAGTAACAGAGTATTGCATTAAATACAGACCAGAGCATTTAGCGCTTTCTAAATATGTGCTCCAGCTTTCATACATCTTCCTCCCCCAAATACGTACGAACATATAGGTCTCATAGCTACAAAACCCGCCCTAAAAGCCTCGAAGAGTTACCCGCCTCCCACTCCTCAATCAGGCATTCTGAGTCACTAGCCACTGCCCTTTAAACCACACTTCTTCTTTGTTTTTATTGCTGCCCATCAAGAAATGGCCAGTGTTCTTCATTCCTATTAGAAATTACATGCTGCGCCGCCCTAGGAGGAGCACTAGAAAAATCTCTCATATTCAAAGAGAGCAGCCAGGAGGAGAGAAGTTCATGCTTTGTTTCACTGAAGAATCACCACGACCTGCCACCACTGAACTCATGAAGTTCAGGCCGAATCTGAGCTGTGAAAAATTCTATAACAACTGCCATAGACAAATGAGGGAACAACAAAATGAACATAAAATTAAGATTTCAGCATTAAAACCCAGGAGGCTTAAACAACCAGCGGCCTGAATCTCAATACAAGAAGTGATGAAGAAAGTTAGGACTGGAATGTTTGATGTCGCTGAGGATATTAGTCAGCATCTACTATCGTGGAACACATTCCATCTGACTCACACTTGAATATGTCTGTATGTAATCGTAAGGATCATAATGCTTACTTGAATAAAAGTTCTGCTCATCGCAAAGCATTCACTCACTAGCCACAAAATGCAATACTTCATCTAGCAGTAGACATTTTATCATTTTTTATTCTCAGTACAAAGATTCATATTCAAACACACTTTCATACATCCTGGGTTGAGAGCTGTTCTTAACGCACAACGGAACTACAGTTCCGTTTGAAAATATGGCCAAGCTTTCATCCCTCCAAAAACAAAAGCACAAATTCTCCTATACAATATTACACAAATTACCTCAAAGAAAATCAATTACGTCCACAGAGTCAACAATTGTGAGAAGGATAAGAAATGTAACCGTTCTTAACAAGCAGGAACCAACAAAAGAAGTTATTTAAGCATTTCCATTCTGGAAATGGTGCAGGTTCACACAGTTTAAAAACATACGGAGTATGAAAAAGTCTACACCAAAATCATTTCTTCTTGGATGGTTGGTTTTCATCCATGCATTCATCTGACAAATTTTCCAAATATTAATTACATACTGCGAAGAAATTCCTCTCACTCATCCTTGCAAAGTGCTTTACTACTTCACTTTTGAAAACTCTCATTTTGCCAGCTTTGCATACAACAGCAAAATGAATGATCAGCTTTGCCAGAACATTAGCTGCTTCATTCCAGAGCTGAGCATTCTGAATGGAAGAAGTTTTATTCTGTCCGAAGTTCAACTACTCTGCTACTGCTAATTCAATTACTGAATCCCCAGGCATTCCACAAAACCAAGCTCAGTTGTCACCACTGCATTCTGTTAATCTTCAGGTGATATTTACTGTCGGGATTACTATTTCCATTTTACCACTACCTGCGTTATCTTACTTTTCCCAGCCACGGAGGTGAGGTTCGCCGGCCTCTAGTTCCCTGGATCATCCTCTCTCCCTTTCTTAAAAACGAGTAATGTTTCCCTTCTTCCAGTCTCCAGGCACCTAAGTTGACAGCCATGATTCTTCAAAAGAATCTTCAGCGATCTCTCTCATTAACCTGGGATGCATATCATCCAGACCCACGGACTTACACACATTCAGTTGCATGAGGAGGTCTCCCGTGGAGAGGAGACCTGGGTGTCCTGTGGATGACAGGTTGGCCATGAGCTAGCACTGTGCTCTGGTGGCCAAGAAGGCCAACAGGACCCTGGGGCGCATTAAAAAGCCCTTGTTCCCAGGTGCCATAACTACCCATCTTCTAAATACCCCCAGGGAGCAGCAGCGTGCACACGGCAGCACCAGCCCTCCTCAGGGAAAGAATGACACTTTGTCAGTGGAATAGTCTTTGCTTAAATATTTATTTATTTACATACGTGAATGATAAACAATTGTAAGCCCTGCTAGAGGCGCCGGGGGGGCGGCCTCTTGCAGGGCCGGGGAGCATCCTGGGCATTGTTGGCCCTCCTCTTCTTGGGGCGCCGGGTCCTCCTAGAGGAGCCCTCCCTGCGCTGCCTGGGAGTGGAGCGCCTGCGGCTGAAGGCCCGGGCACTGGGCCCTGCTGCCTCCTGGCCTGGCTCCTCGAAGGCCTGCTCCTGCTCCCCAGGGTTGGATGCAGAGGGGAGCTCGCCATCACCCCCGTGGCTGACCACGCTGGATGTGCCAGGGACCTCCTGAGTGTCCGGACCCGTGGAGGTGCTGGGAGTGAGAGTCCTCTGTGGAGAAGGAGCTCTGGGAACGTCCTCCTGCCCCTGGTCAGAGCCACCATCCTCAAGGCCCCGCAGCCTCCGGGCCTCCTGGCCGCACTGGCTCACAATGGTGTCTATGAGCCAGACAACGAGCGGCCTGGCGATGGATCCCATGCTGGGCTCTATGCACCGCAGCATGGCGTCCCTGTCCAGGCCCAGACAACATAAGCAGCACAGGAAGAGGCTCTCTGCCGATCGCACGAGCCACCACGTGATCCCGACGATGGAAGAGAGCTTCTGGTGCAGGGACGGCAGCACAGGGTCCAGGATGCTGCTCCGCTCTCTGAACAATGCTGCCCACTCCTGTGGCAAGAGGCCTCCCGGTCTCTCCCTTCCCTGGGGCCCTGCTCCCCTCTGCACAGGTGGCAGTGGCACAGCGGACGGAGCACGGGCCGCAGCGCCATTGAGGTTGGTGCCGGTGCCAACAAGAAAGTCGGCAGGCACAGGCGCCGCAGGCGGGGAGACAATGAATTCTATGTGCTCTTTGTCTCCCCACACAGAGGCCTTGATGGTCCTCATAGGCACTCTGCAGAGCGGGCAGGTGGCTCTCAGCCTCGCCCATCTCTGGATGCAGCCCAGGCAGAACCGATGGTTACATGGCGTCGCTGCCGCGACGTCTCGTCGCACGTCACGGCAGATAGCACACGTAAATTCCCCAGTTGCAGCCATGATCTTCTCCTGCACGCGGGGAGAGCGGAGGATGACGAGCTGCTCTCCTTCACCAGTGGGGCGGTGCTAATGTCACACACTGCGCGAGGAAGAGAGGGCACAGTCACTGAGCCGTCCCAAGGCATGATGAAGGCATACCCCAGTCCCTCAGCAGGAAGCCCTCCTGGCCCTGCAGCCGGGCCATCCTGTGCTGCCCACCAACCTCCCACCACTGTACTCCCCACGGTCGCCCCACGCACGTGTCCCTGCACTGCTCACCTCTGCTGCTGCAAGCACGTCCTGCTGGGTCCCGGCTGCCTACACGGGGCAGGGCCCGGCAAACAAAAGCGATGCCGTGCAGGTGGGCACTGAGAGCTGCTGCAAGCAGTCGCAGGCAACACTCAGCACAGCGCAAAGTCTCGCTGAACCTCCAAGCTTCGCGGTAACGCTCAGCACAAACACAGGAACAAGCTGGAATGAGCCAGGCTCTGTCACAACCACTGACAGCCACACAGACACAATTCCTCGCCTGCTGATGTCACAGTCTGCTGCTGGCTGACATCACTGGGGTTAGGAAAGACCTCTCAGTCCGTCTGTGGTTTGTGGGGAGCTTCAGGCCGGTTCCGTGACAAAGGGGGTGGGGGGACCCACAGAGCCACACCCCGAGAAAGGGAAAGGGGAAAACGGGAAAAGAGCAGCGAGACTGGCCTGAAAACAAAACAGTAGCAACGACCTGAGGACAAAAGCTAATGTACTAGATATCAGAATGCAAAACAATACAACGTAATACAATGAAACTGGCATTGAAGCCAATAAATCAAATAAAATGGGAGAGTGGTGTCCAAAATCCAAAGGCCTTACTCTAATATGAAGGTGAGACAGTGTCAACGGTTTACCGGGCTGGATCAGCCCGGTTCCGTGACGATTGGTGTGGGGGACCCACAGACCCACGCCCCAGGAAAGGGGAAGGGGGAAAGGGAAAAGGGAAAAGGGAGATGGGCCTAGAAACAAAACAGCGGCAACGATCTGAGGAGGAAAGCTAATTTACTAAATAAGATATCAGAAAGCAAAATAACACAATATAATACAATATAATTGGAATTGAAGCTAATAAATCAAATAAAATGAGCAAGAGAGAGAGTGTCCGATAAACCGAAGGCCTTACGCTAACGCTGAAGGCGATACGGCAGCGAGCACCCACTGCTGAGTCGATCCCGAAGGAAAGAGCGTGTCCCGTGACCGCAGAGGGTTTTTATCTTTTCCCTCTGAGCGGAAAATACGTAAAAATGTAAAGCATCGCAAAGTCCTCTGGGGAATGTAGTTCTCCTCTTCTGAGACAGGTATGCCCGGAAATATCGATGATCTATGGAGTTGGAGTATTAACTCTTTAACTCTTAATGCACTACATGTTGTTATGATGTGGAATACCAATACCAAAAAATCATAAAACCATGACAGACAGCAAGGGAGCTCACACACTGCTGGGATGATCCAAAAGGGAAAGAGAAGGGATATTGTGAGTTGCCAGCACTTCTGTCTTTCCCTCTGAACGGAGAATGGAAAAACACAAAGGAACGCAACATCCTCTGAGGTACACAGCTCTTCTTCTCTTCTGACAGAGCACCTGGAACCAGCAGTCATCCATGGAACTGGAGCACTGACTCTTTAACTCCCAGTGCATTACATGATGCTACGGTGTGGAAAACCGATCACAAAACTCATAAAACCACAACAAAGGTCACCAAGTGCAAGCGTTCACACAGCACTGCCAGGTCTACCGCTAATCCTGGCCTGCAACCCATAGCCCAGGACAGCCAGTAATGCAGCCCCACAACATCAGAAACTTTTTTTACATTATTACATGATCTGCAGAGATATTTCTTCACGAGCGAATTGTGCGAAGCTCAAGCGTGGACTTTGCAGACAACAATGGAACACTCTGGAGGGCAGTGGTCAGGACAAGGGCACGCAAATGTTAAACATAGTGGGAGAATAATCTGTTTTGCTTTGCTGGCTATGCTGTGCTTTGCTATGCTGTGTTAAACGCACCCCAAAATGCAGTTTGCTTTCCTGACTGCTGGGGCATGCTGCTGGCTCATGCTCAGCCTGCTCCTGACCAGCACTCCCAGCTCCTTTCCTGCTGAGTTGCTCTCCAGACGTTTGTCTCCCTGCCTGTGCCTGTCTGGCATTACACCATCTCGGGGGCAGAACACGGCATCTTTGCTGAATTTCATGCCAGCACTCCATATCATATAGATCCCTCTGCAAGGCTTCCGGTCCCTCCAGAGAGGCAGCAGCACCCCTGTGCTGTTTACTATCCCTCTGAGGATGCATTTCACTTCCTGAAGTTGCTTAGGCAGCATACCCCTAAGGAGGGCTTATGGGCAGGCTCAAGCTTAGATCCATGCTCACTGAAGCATACTGTTTTTGACAGCTTGTAGTACATGTGGAGTAAGCTTAATCCAAGGTAAAGGATTCCAGTAACAGAGTATTGCATTAAATACAGACCAGAGCATTTAGCGCTTTCTAAATATGTGCTCCAGCTTTCATACATCTTCCTCCCCCAAATACGTACGAACATATAGGTCTCATAGCTACAAAACCCGCCCTAAAAGCCTCGAAGAGTTACCCGCCTCCCACTCCTCAATCAGGCATTCTGAGTCACTAGCCACTGCCCTTTAAACCATACTTCTTCTTTGTTTTTATTGCTGCCCATCAAGAAATGGCCAGTGTTCTTCATTCCTATTAGAAATTACATGCTGCGCCGCCCTAGGAGGAGCACTAGAAAAATCTCTCATATTCAAAGAGAGCAGCCAGGAGGAGAGAAGTTCATGCTTTGTTTCACTGAAGAATCACCACGACCTGCCACCACTGAACTCATGAAGTTCAGGCCGAATCTGAGCTGTGAAAAATTCTATAACAACTGCCATAGACAAATGAGGAAACAACAAAATGAACATAAAATTAAGATTTCAGCATTAAAACCCAGGAGGCTTAAACAACCAGCGGCCTGAATCTCAATACAAGAAGTGATGAAGAAAGTTAGGACTGGAATGTTTGATGTCGCTGAGGATATTAGTCAGCATCTACTATCGTGGAACACATTCCATCTGACTCACACTTGAATATGTCTGTATGTAATCGTAAGGATCATAATGCTTACTTGAATAAAAGTTCTGCTCATCGCAAAGCATTCACTCACTAGCCACAAAATGCAATACTTCATCTAGCAGTAGACATTTTATCATTTTTTATTCTCAGTACAAAGATTCATATTCAAACACACTTTCATACATCCTGGGTTGAGAGCTGTTCTTAACGCACAACGGAACTACAGTTCCGTTTGAAAATATGGCCAAGCTTTCATCCCTCCAAAAACAAAAGCACAAATTCTCCTATACAATATTACACAAATTACCTCAAAGAAAATCAATTACGTCCACAGAGTCAACAATTGTGAGAAGGATAAGAAATGTAACCGTTCTTAACAAGCAGGAACCAACAAAAGAAGTTATTTAAGCATTTCCATTCTGGAAATGGTGCAGGTTCACACAGTTTAAAAACATACGGAGTATGAAAAAGTCTACACCAAAATCATTTCTTCTTGGATGGTTGGTTTTCATCCATGCATTCATCTGACAAATTTTCCAAATATTAATTACATACTGCGAAGAAATTCCTCTCACTCATCCTTGCAAAGTGCTTTACTACTTCACTTTTGAAAACTCTCATTTTGCCAGCTTTGCATACAACAGCAAAATGAATGATCAGCTTTGCCAGAACATTAGCTGCTTCATTCCAGAGCTGAGCATTCTGAATGGAAGAAGTTTTATTCTGTCCGAAGTTCAACTACTCTGCTACTGCTAATTCAATTACTGAATCCCCAGGCATTCCACAAAACCAAGCTCAGTTGTCACCACTGCATTCTGTTAATCTTCAGGTGATATTTACTGTCGGGATTACTATTTCCATTTTACCACTACCTGCGTTATCTTACTTTTCCCAGCCACGGAGGTGAGGTTCGCCGGCCTCTAGTTCCCTGGATCATCCTCTCTCCCTTTCTTAAAAACGAGTAATGTTTCCCTTCTTCCAGTCTCCAGGCACCTAAGTTGACAGCCATGATTCTTCAAAAGAATCTTCAGCGATCTCTCTCATTAACCTGGGATGCATATCATCCAGACCCACGGACTTACACACATTCAGTTGCATGAGGAGGTCTCCCGTGGAGAGGAGACCTGGGTGTCCTGTGGATGACAGGTTGGCCATGAGCTAGCACTGTGCTCTGGTGGCCAAGAAGGCCAACAGGACCCTGGGGCGCATTAAAAAGCCCTTGTTCCCAGGTGCCATAACTACCCATCTTCTAAATACCCCCAGGGAGCAGCAGCGTGCACACGGCAGCACCAGCCCTCCTCAGGGAAAGAATGACACTTTGTCAGTGGAATAGTCTTTGCTTAAATATTTATTTATTTACATACGTGAATGATAAACAATTGTAAGCCCTGCTAGAGGCGCCGGGGGGGCGGCCTCTTGCAGGGCCGGGGAGCATCCTGGGCATTGTTGGCCCTCCTCTTCTTGGGGCGCCGGGTCCTCCTAGAGGAGCCCTCCCTGCGCTGCCTGGGAGTGGAGCGCCTGCGGCTGAAGGCCCGGGCACTGGGCCCTGCTGCCTCCTGGCCTGGCTCCTCGAAGGCCTGCTCCTGCTCCCCAGGGTTGGATGCAGAGGGGAGCTCGCCATCACCCCCGTGGCTGACCACGCTGGATGTGCCAGGGACCTCCTGAGTGTCCGGACCCGTGGAGGTGCTGGGAGTGAGAGTCCTCTGTGGAGAAGGAGCTCTGGGAACGTCCTCCTGCCCCTGGTCAGAGCCACCATCCTCAAGGCCCCGCAGCCTCCGGGCCTCCTGGCCGCACTGGCTCACAATGGTGTCTATGAGCCAGACAACGAGCGGCCTGGCGATGGATCCCATGCTGGGCTCTATGCACCGCAGCATGGCGTCCCTGTCCAGGCCCAGACAACATAAGCAGCACAGGAAGAGGCTCTCTGCCGATCGCACGAGCCACCACGTGATCCCGACGATGGAAGAGAGCTTCTGGTGCAGGGACGGCAGCACAGGGTCCAGGATGCTGCTCCGCTCTCTGAACAATGCTGCCCACTCCTGTGGCAAGAGGCCTCCCGGTCTCTCCCTTCCCTGGGGCCCTGCTCCCCTCTGCACAGGTGGCAGTGGCACAGCGGACGGAGCACGGGCCGCAGCGCCATTGAGGTTGGTGCCGGTGCCAACAAGAAAGTCGGCAGGCACAGGCGCCGCAGGCGGGGAGACAATGAATTCTATGTGCTCTTTGTCTCCCCACACAGAGGCCTTGATGGTCCTCATAGGCACTCTGCAGAGCGGGCAGGTGGCTCTCAGCCTCGCCCATCTCTGGATGCAGCCCAGGCAGAACCGATGGTTACATGGCGTCGCTGCCGCGACGTCTCGTCGCACGTCACGGCAGATAGCACACGTAAATTCCCCAGTTGCAGCCATGATCTTCTCCTGCACGCGGGGAGAGCGGAGGATGACGAGCTGCTCTCCTTCACCAGTGGGGCGGTGCTAATGTCACACACTGCGCGAGGAAGAGAGGGCACAGTCACTGAGCCGTCCCAAGGCATGATGAAGGCATACCCCAGTCCCTCAGCAGGAAGCCCTCCTGGCCCTGCAGCCGGGCCATCCTGTGCTGCCCACCAACCTCCCACCACTGTACTCCCCACGGTCGCCCCACGCACGTGTCCCTGCACTGCTCACCTCTGCTGCTGCAAGCACGTCCTGCTGGGTCCCGGCTGCCTACACGGGGCAGGGCCCGGCAAACAAAAGCGATGCCGTGCAGGTGGGCACTGAGAGCTGCTGCAAGCAGTCGCAGGCAACACTCAGCACAGCGCAAAGTCTCGCTGAACCTCCAAGCTTCGCGGTAACGCTCAGCACAAACACAGGAACAAGCTGGAATGAGCCAGGCTCTGTCACAACCACTGACAGCCACACAGACACAATTCCTCGCCTGCTGATGTCACAGTCTGCTGCTGGCTGACATCACTGGGGTTAGGAAAGACCTCTCAGTCCGTCTGTGGTTTGTGGGGAGCTTCAGGCCGGTTCCGTGACAAAGGGGGTGGGGGGACCCACAGAGCCACACCCCGAGAAAGGGAAAGGGGAAAACGGGAAAAGAGCAGCGAGACTGGCCTGAAAACAAAACAGTAGCAACGACCTGAGGACAAAAGCTAATGTACTAGATATCAGAATGCAAAACAATACAACGTAATACAATGAAACTGGTATTGAAGCCAATAAATCAAATAAAATGGGAGAGTGGTGCCCAAAATCCAAAGGCAAAATCCAATGTTTGCAATAGCAAATCTCAGAAAAAAAATTCAAAAGAACTGGCTTCCTCCAGTCAGCATTCTGCCAAATGCAGCGTGCTGGTGGAGTACGTCAGGACCCATGGCACCGAACGGCGGGGTCCTGCCCCCACCCTACACCCTCAAAGTTTACATACATGCTGGACTGCATGGATTTAAACTGCATGAACAAAAGCAGTCAACTCCAAGCCCATGTTTCTGTTCCTTCAGTACAGATGTTGATTTTCTATAACCATCTAATGAGAGAACAGTTTTATCACTGGCAGTGTACCCAGTATTGAAAATCTTTGTGAAAGGCATTTGGGTATAAATAAAGGATTAAATATTTCAGAATTATTTGGATTGCTTACCAAGTCCATTCAGAGGCTCTGCTCTTATTTCGTTCTTTCACCAGATCAACTTTTCTAGATTTCTTACAGCATATTCTAACATAAGCGGAACAGAGAAACTGAGTATGCTTTGGGGTAAACATGAAATAAGTGGCTACAAATTGGTCTTCCGACCTCAACAAAATCTTTTTCCTTGCCCCTCCTCCCTTCTCAGCCTCAGCTCCTGTCCATGGAGACTATAACTAATACGGATTGGTAAGAACAGAAAATATTCAGGTCAGACTCAAAACTCAAACCAATTTTGTTAAAAGGACGATGCTGTCTAACCAGAGAACAGCTGTGGACCAAAGAAAGGAAGACTAGGATGGTATCACTGAATGAACTTTCATGTCATAACGGCAGAAACAAATCCCATCCAGGCACTCAGATCTCTGATTTTTATAGAAGAAAAATATTTTCTTTCAAAATACTACTCCCAGAAAGAAAAGTGCTCCATCACTTTTAATGTTGACGTACTTCCTTTATGTTCTCATACTTATTCAGTGTTTGCACAAAAAAAACTAGGATCCTTAATACTGGCTTAAGAAATTACGTGCAGTGGGATTTGCAGCCTTTTTCATTTTCTCACTCCTATCACATCAGTATTTACTGAGATGAAGGGAGCTGGAAGCAAGTTCAATTTCCATCTGTGCTCAGAGGAGTGATTAAATTTAGCTGATGCTGAGAAAAAGACAGTGCGATGAATGTGGCAAGACTTGGCTGCCAAGCCAAGGAAGGATTAGTACCAGCAGCACAGCTACCCAAAGAAAATGGCTGCAGAGAAAGCCTAGTTCAGAAAACAAAAAAACAGAAGTGAGGAAACAGAAAATAAACCTCCTAGAAAGAAAAAAGCAAGACACTGTAAGCAGAGAAATACCTTAATTACATACTTCAATGTTGTATAATATTCTAAGAGCAACATTTTAGATTCGTTAGAGTAATCCACAGCTGTCCAACCTCTTGGCTTGTGTGGGCAAAGAAGAATTGTCTCGGGCCGTAGCTATGAAGACTGCTCCAAAAGTACTGCCTCCTATATATTTCCATGGAAACCACAACAACACACGGAGCACAGTAACACTAATCAAGCAAATTCTCAGCTACAGAAATACTTTTTCAGCATGGTCACCACCAGAGCCTGCATGCTGCTTACATACTCAACAGAAACAGTGATCCATGGCTTATAGCAGAGAACTATCTCTGGATACCAAGGCAAGTTTCAGGCAACAGCTGCTCTTCATGAGCAACAGAGCACTGTTGGAGATCTTAGTCTGATATCTATATATGCTTCTCCATGGAAGTGAAATTGTTCCCACAAACAATTTTTTACTTTTTAGTTTTTCATTCAGGCAAATCCACACAGAAGAGGAAACAAACGCAAACAAACAAAACAAAACGTACAGCTTCCCCTTCCAGATGGCCAGTGCTAACACCGGCATCTGAACACAAAGATCTGAGATTCTCTGAATATTGTGGCACTCCTTTTTCCTCCGTTAATAACGCCTCTGTTGAGGTAACCTGTGAACAGTCCCCGTGTCCCTACACAGCATTGCCACATCACTGCTCCAGAACATCTAAGTAACTATGCATTAGTACAGCTGTGTAAGAAACTGCTTAAATGCTAAACAAAATATTTCCATTGATCTGAAAGCAGTTCCCAGTGCTGGAAGTCAATGACTGAATTTTACGATCTCTTGGATTTCACACTTACTTTGGGAGATGCTTGTCACTGGGGATGTTGCTATTACATCTTCAGCAGGAAAACTAACAATCAAGAATTTCATGACCAAAAGTCACTTCTGTCACCAGGGAAACCCCAGCATGAGATCTATATTCTTTCTTGTCACAAAAGAGGTAACTAGATGGAATTGCACTCCTCTACACCTGGCCTGAATGTCTATTAAAAGACCAATCACTGAAGCCAGTGCAACTGCATTGAGTGCTGTACTATCTCTCGTAATCTTTGATCCAGTTCAGTAGGAATTGTCATGCAGGCAGTTTCCAGGAAAAAAAAAATCTCCTTAATTTCAGAAGCTTGGAATATCAATTAATGGATTTTTTTTTGCCCAGCATGAGTAAAAATGTACTCTTCACATTTGGCTACAGTACCTCTCAACAATTAGACTGAAGATACGTGAAACACATTGACACATATAACGCAAAATCTCTTCTATAAAGGAAAAAGAGTTTGTTAGAGCATTTATGCTCTTTCAAAACCACACTGAACTGTTTCTGTCACAGTTAACAGGTGTGCTGCAAGGGAACTCCACGTGCTCTCACAGATGCCAGCTGCAACAGCAGCTTGGAGGATCCAGCACTCTGTAACAGACATAGGTCAGTGATGCCATTCACTTGAATACTGGCATCCACAAATAAAGCTGATACACCTGAAATCACAAGTGCTGCAATAACCCAAGGGAAAGAGCTCCTTGATTGTGCACGCAGGGTCACTTGAGAAATACTTAAAAAGAGAAAAAATAGCTCCCGATAGACACTGCATTCCTAGCTGCTCTCTGTATGAAGTTCAGAAGTACAGCTTTGCAGAAATGGTACTGCCTTCCCATGCAATTCAACCTGCTCTCTCCCCAGAACTGACTTCTGTCTCTTCCCATTTTGCTTCTCATTTGTCTCTTAGCAGAAGGCATACAGTTTACATACCACAGTTGTGCAACTCAAATTATTTGAAGGAATCTTATCTGCTCTTCCTAGGAGGCTGATTGAACAACTGGCCTCTGATAAGGCTCTTACAGCATCAACATTTGTGGCACTCAATCAGCTAACGAGCAAATGCTCCCACTGATGCACATTATTTACAAGTGGATGAAGCACAGAGCTTGCAACTTTCATTCAGTTTTTGCTTTGTTTTCAAATTACAGAATTCACTCATAGCTGATTCATCACACATTTTTAAATCTAGAACTAGCGTGGATCCTCTACAGAGCTCTGCCACTTTCAGGAGACTCAAGTCTTTCATATAAATAGAGCAGGAGAATTGCTGCCCCAGATACAGCTCTTTCACATACAGAAAATGGGCAGTGCCCAGCATTGGGTAAACACAAAGACAGTGAATGCAGTGAAGTCAGGAATGGATAGTGTGGGCAAATATTCTAATTTGCTAAAAATCCAGACTTAAAACAACACACACAAATACTAAAATAAAGGCAGCTATACAACATGACAAGCAAACAGTCTCTCACATAACTAGTTACTGTATACTGGTTTTTGAGTGCGTTAAATGGAAACTGAATATTGCAGACAAGTTGACCTGCGGACTTTCAGTTCCAGGATTCATATCATCTGTTTACTATGCATTTGTTACAGTATTTTTCATTCTATCTCCCAAGGGTAGGAGCAGAAAAATCTTCCAAGAAAGAATTTTAAAAGCCCTTCTTGTAGATGAATAATCTCCATCAGCTCAAGTATTTGATAAACAGAAACTAATGAACAATTACTTCACATCATCGCAAGTGTCAGAGGCCTGAAGTAGCAGTGCTTCATTAATACACAAGCCCTGAGTCATCTCCCAGACTGATGAGTCACAAACAGCAGATTCCCTTCATTGCCAAACCAGTCACAGGATTATATTAACAGGTCTGGTAAAAATACAGGAATGACACGACATCTCCTGCTGTTACTTCAGATCAATAATTCTTAAATAACACTAAATGAGTCAGGAGGGAGGTTTTAACTGATGTTTACATTAGGATTTAATAAAATAATGGAGATAAGCAGACGTAGTGCTTACAGAGAAGTTGGGGGACTATTAGAACAGCAAAGATTCTGTATCTCAGGTGAGACATAAAATAACTGTAAGAAAACTAAAGCTCCCCCCTCATTCTCTACTTTCATATACTTACTGATTTAATAGATTCATCACATCTGATGTATATTACTCAGGTACTGGATCTTTTGTTATTCATCTCAACAGATCCATTACATTCTCTCATTACTGAGCAATAACTGCTCCTAAAACCTATTACTTCACTTCACTATCTGTTTACAGAAACAAATGTTATTACTAGAAGAAACTCAAAATTTGGAATGTGCACGCCTGCACACCACCTAACTAGAGAAATCAATTCTACACACTTTTTCTCCCATATAGACTGCCCTTCCTTTAAATTCCAGAGCCAGAAGAAATCTATCCAGCTGAAACTGAAAAGAGTATAAATCAGAAATAGTTGGAGTAGGTCTGTTCTTTCTATCTGTTACAGTCACCACGTTTTTGCCTTTAAATCTTTCTGGGCTGCATCTCAGGAACCTATGAAGAAAATCTTTGCATTCTCTCTTGCAGTTTTAACTCAGCCAGGAAATAGTGGTTCAGAAAACCTGGTTTAGGAACACAACTGCAACTCTAGCCTCTTTCAGAAATGGAACCTCTGCAAAGTGTAATGAATTTTACCTTCAACTGCTGAATTTTAGATGCAGTATTTTGTTTCTTCTGGCATATTATTAACCAAATCTGTTCGCCTTCCTTGATAGTTAATCAACCGGTGTTGACAGCATGTGGTCCCAGAGCTCGCTGACACTTCTTAGCCTTACATCCTTATCTCAAAACACTTTTTCCTTCACTTTCAACATGAGAACAAGTAGAGAAAATTAGAAGGGAAGAGGATAGCAAGATAGCATCAAGAAATATTGAAAGCTTCAGACACGCAACTGGAGATTTTCAAGCAGCAAACGCCTGCAGAGTTTTATGGACTGCAGTAACACTGGCTTGATTTAAAATAGCTGAGAATAGCCTTATAAGTACAACTGAATCCATTTAGAAAGTATCATGAATATTTCACTTCCTCTCACCATCTTTGTAAAAAAATAAAAAATCAAATAAAAAGCCTTTACGGTTACAAATCAGGTTCAGTTAAAGGCAGTACCTTCAAATAACGACACATTTACAAACACAGATTTTTTCCTGTTAAATTGTGTTTTTCTCCTTGCGCCATAATTCTGGCAGCAATTGGACTAGAATGAAAACTGGCCAGCTAGCAGAATGACTTTTCTGCTAACCCTGTTGTAAGTATCAAGGCTGGGCAAAAGCTAATTTGTGACATTATTGCACTTGTTGCATCTGCGTGGAATAGGGGAAAGGAGACCTCTCCACTAATTGAGCTCTTCCTAGCAGGAAGTTCAGTGATAATCTTTCATTCCTCTCCTTGCCTCCCTCCTAAGGTGAGCGTGTTCGACTCATTCAGAGTTCACAGACACTAAGTTAAGAACTCTCAAAGCCACGGAAGGATGCTTTCCACCATCAGGTAGAAGAGACAGAGAGGAAGACAGAAGTGAGGTAAAGTAAGTTAAAGAAAAAAGTAGGAATGGAGCAGATAAAGCATAGAGAAGAAATTTCTGAAAGAGATTCAGGATTTTGGAAACTATATGGTTCCCAGAAGTAACTCCGATTTCTACGTATCTTAGATATTTGACAATGCTTACTATTTCCTGATTTACAGTCTGAAATCCTACAAAAATGTTAAGATTAAGAGTGAAAACTCAACAAGGATGAAGACTTCTATACAAAACCTTTCCCCACATGTTTTTTTTATTTTTGTTTGTTTGTTTTTTAATAGAACTTTAGAGTTAAGCTGATGAAGAGAAAGACAGTGTAAACTTCGTGGTGTTAAACTGTAACCAGATTTTCTGAGAGCTATCTCACAACAATCCAGTAGGTATATTACTGGCTTTAATGGTATGTTTAACATTCTGGTCAAAAAACTATTGAATAAATAGGAAGAGTGAACAGCTGATGAAGAACACGTGGGAAGAACTGTTAAATTAATCATTCTACAGACGGCCATACAAGGCCTGTACACCATTTCTATAAAGCTCAAACTTTCAACAATGGATTTAAGGAAGTTTCTGAATTGGAGTTCTCTATATTCCTACAGAGAAAGTGCCTCTGTTCTAGCAAGTATGGCATTCACAGACACAGCAGTGATACGCGCTGGACAACATTACAACATCCGTGGAAAGGAGAATGCTGCCAAGACGTATTTAAAATCTCAGGGAATGTAATTAAACCTGTTAATTAGCTCAGAACTCCGCAGCCATAATATTCTTTTGAATACCAGTAATATGAACTAAGTAAAAATATTCAAGCTTTTGATGTTTGTTTCAAGGCAGCAGTTAATTCAGTGCCTCATAACACTGAACAGTGATTATTAAATCCCTACCTAAAATAGTCATGACTGCGAGCTGTCAGAGAGAGTGAAAATGCAATACAGCCAAGTATATTAAGGCTGCTGAAATTCCTCGTGTTCCAATTTATTTTCAATCTATAAATACACTTCTTAGAAAGTAAGAAGTATGGGGCCTTTTTCTTCTAAGAAAAGAAGTATGATTCTTATTGCTTCACAATTACAATCAAGGTTTCTTTGAGCAGCTTAGTATGTCCTTCTGTGGAATATCATCAATTGAGAACATGTAACGTGGGTTCATAAAGGACAGGAATTCATGCTGTAACCATCTCAGTAAGGTACATGGCATTTCAGTAATTAACTTCACCACAGAATTTGGCTGTCTGAAGAAGATGATGGTCACTTGAGGAAGAAAAATAATATCTGATTACTTTCATAGCAGAATTTTGTCGTTAATGAGCATCCTCTCAGACTGATCCAATTCCATTCCCTTTCTGAAGAAAGGAATACATTTAAAGGGAGTTCAGGCCTTCTCCTGCCCAACCTCGACCTAGGCTGGTACAAAAGGTATATGCTCCCAGCAGCTGCTCCTTAGGAAATGAGTCCTACATATTTATTTGGACAGCAAAGGAAAAAAGGTAAGATGTTGTTTTCTGCCTCGGGAGAACATACATAAATTGGGAATGTGAAAAAGACCTCTTTCAGTTCTGAGAAAGGTGACAAAAGCCTGAAGAGCTGCACAACTTATAACATACCATGACAGAATTTCAGTGTCATTCAGTTAATAGTCCCTTGCTCAGTGCATGGATCGTCATGTCGTTTTAACTCCCAAACATTTTATCCTTTCCGTGTGCATTATCTATAACCTTCAGAAAGCGTTCTCAAACTCACACTAGACCGCTAAAAGTAAAATGCACATAACTTCTGCATACTCAAGGGTGCCTTTTAAGATGCTCTTCATGCTTCCTAAAAGGACAAACTTATTTTTTTTCATATTTTGACAAAGAAATTCAAACGAAGACATGATTTAATATGGATGCTTTTAACACCTTAATACTGACAGCTACAGAACCATTTTTCAACTACAGTATAAAAAAGAGAAGTGAGTTTCAAATGCAGGCAAGCAAGATACTTTTTACCATGATTATATCAATATTTTGCAGGAAATGCAGATTAATTAGAATCAATTCTAGTATCTAATTTCACAGTATATTTTCTATGGAAAACTTATTTATATGTAAAATAAGACTGAAACTGCTGTACCAAAAATCTAGTGATATTTGCAACAGTACTATCTATAATACAGCAAAACAGAGAGACTTTTGCCTTCTCCTAAATCAAAAAGTCCTTTGATTGCTGCTGCAAATTTTTGCCCTGCTTTTTACAGATAGGAAAAAAAAATACACGAAGAATAACTACAGCGCAAATAGAGACAATATCCAAATTAATAAAAAGGGGAAATAAAACCAAATTTAAAAAATAGTTTTCAAGTGAATGTGCTTAATGCTGGAATAAGGCAGTTCACAGGCAATTCTACATCTCCTGAAGCAGGACAGTTATTTGCAACAATGCATAATGAGCAGCAACACAATAATATTTGAACTTACAGAAATTATTTCCAAAGAAAACAACTATCTAACAGGAGCTCATTAACTAACTAACTAATAGCCAGATTTCTCCTTCCTGGAAAACTCCACAAAATGAACTCCATAGATTCACACCCTCGTTACACTTTGAATTATATTTGGAATATAAACCACAGTTGCATTATGAACTCAGTAGGCACAAATTTCTGAGCTTCTTGCTATCCTTAAGCAGGTCTGTTATTACACATCACACAGTCAGAACAGCGAGATACCAGGCAATTTGCTCAGATATTACTGAAAAATCATGGGCTCAAAAGTTGTAATTCTGCAACAAAATTAGCACAAAGAATTTTTGAAGCAGTTTGTATGACACATGCTTGACTGAAAGCTTACAAAATCAGTGTTAGTGAATTTACAACAGTACTGCAATATGGATTTTTTAGCAGAATTTTGTGTTAATTATTGAGGTTAACATTGCAAGCTACTCCCATAAAGCATTTAAGTGTGAACATAAATATACACATGAGCAATCTTAGTGAAATACTGAAATACTTATTCTGTATATCCTTACGGTCCTCAAAACCTAATCATTTCTGGAGTCCAGAATGAGAACAATGCCACCTGTACCTCCTTATCAATGACACAGACAGTGGGATTGAGTGCACCCTCAGCAAGTTTGATGATGATGCTGCTCAGCTGAGAGGTGCAGCTGACACAATAGGCGGCAGGACCTGGAGTGCTGGTTGTTGAGAAATTCAGCGTGAGCTTAGAAACAAGATGGAGACTGACTTTTTACATGATCTGATAGCAACAGAATGAGGAGGAATGGTTTTAAACTAGAAGAGGGGAGATTTAGGTTAGATGTGAGGAGGAAGTTCTTTCCTCAGAGGCAGTGAGGCACGGGCACTGCTGCACACAGCTGTGGGTACCCCATCCCTGGAGGTGTCCAAGGCCAGGTTGGGTGGGCCCTGGGCAGCCTTGTGGGGGGCACCCAGCCCATGGCAGGGGGTGGGGCTGGGTGGTCTGTAACGCCTCTTCCAACCTAAACCATTCTGTGGTTCCATGATATGATTCTGTAAAGGCTTTTGATACTAGAATGTTTATTTTCCAAGTGTTTGACAAATAGCACAGCACACGTTCATATAGTCCTTCTGCTAGTCGCTTGAAAGGGAAAAACGACAGGCCCAGTCCTCAGGTTTTTCAGACTCTATGTGGTTTTCTAAAACACTGCTGAAACATTACGCCCTGTTTTACTATTGCAGACTAGAGAGTTTACAACAGTAGAGAAAAAAATTATCAAATCCATTCTGTCCACATTGAGAAGGGCTGCAACACACACAGCTGGAGAAAAGTAAAATAGGAATGGAATGAAATGTATAACCCCCTCAAAGCAATTGGACGTATTCTCACGTTAAGCTGAACAAAACCATTATATGTAATTATTATAAATTGAATGCAGTACCTAATATAAAAAATGTGTTTTACCGCTTTGCAGAAATGCAGCAAAGGTTACAGATCTGCAAAGTGAATCACACTAATAAACTGTCACTCCGTGTTTACAGTTTTACCTGTCTCTTAATCTAACATTAACAGAAACAAATACTCAAGATTTTCAGCAGTTGAGAAAACCTCCCTTCCTTCCCCAACCACCACCACCCCAGGAGAACATGGGGAACAAAGGAAGGAGAAAGAAGACAAGAAAGGTTCTTCAAATTTGGGAAAAGGCAAAGCAGAGGAGGGTATTTTACTGCCCCAGTCCTGCCTGGTAACACTGGTACAGCAAGCAAAGATCCTGGATTCCAAAAGCCCTTTTACTCATTGTTTCAACAACACAGCCATCAGGATCCGTGTGGCTCAGTCCAACCAGTTTGGTCATCTCCAACATGAACCACAGGTTCAGCTGATGAGAACAGTTCAGAAACACGTGATTACGCACAGTTAGACTTTAAGGCAAAACATCATTCCAGGCAGATGTTTGGATTTCTTCACATAACAGTCATTAAAGCATAAGAGCAGAAGCTGAACAGGCCCACTTGAGCTCTGTGTCACAGCTGTAGCATGCTAGCAGGGGTCACCACTGCCTTTCATTTCACCCTAGCAATTATCACACCACACAGCCTGTGAACTCTGCAGCTGCTGTGATCTCATAGACTCGTAGGGAATAGAAAAGCTCTGAGCACCAGGACAAAGTAGGCAGGCTGAGAGAATGTAGTTTAGAGATGCAAACTGCCAACACCCTATTTGCCAGAAAACTCTGCTTTCCCTCAAAACAGCAAAAAACATAGCCCTCTGATGGCACTGAAAGATAAGAAATGACTTTTCAACACCAATGGAAAATCTAATAAGTATAGAAACAGAACCTAAAAAGCAATAATCGTGGTGCCCACTGCAAACTGCAATTTTTAGTTGATCACATAGTTCCCAAAAAACAGAGAAATATGATTATCTTCAGTAACAGAAATCAAAGACATTACAACCCGTTTATGTGAAAAGCTATCAACTTCAATGCCCTGCATTTTTCATAACAGAAACCCACACTAGGTTGCTATGATAACATAACTTGAACAAGAGCTTTGCTTACAATATTTTAGCACTCCAATTACCTGATGATAAAAGATTTTCTCCCTTCTTGAAATTTCATTGGCCTATACCAATCTTGTTGTCATCGCTGTTAAATTAAGTTAGATGCATCTACTGGGCATTTTCCCGTAACTCACAGCGATCTTCTGAACTCAAGAGGATGCAAAATACAGAATTTATACTTCTGGATGCAAAGTCATGCTTGGCCTTAACCACAGCAACTCTCCACTTCAAGTCAGGACTCAAATCAGTTTGTTTCTCAGCATATAACCCGGCTTATGTGGACGACTGCTGATGAAGGACCTACTCCGATTTTTGCTGAAGTTGATAGTAAAACTCCCACTGACTTCAGTAGGAACAAAAACCAGCATCAGATCTCCATAACTTATTACTATTCTCTGCAGAGCACCATATGCATTTCCCATCAGCCCCCTGCAGAACCATGATGGTCTCTCAGCTTCCTAATAATATCACAACACAGAAAAGCATCTCTGACTGCCAGCACTAATTTAACTTCTACGACCACCTGAGGAATACTGTTTGACTTTAGAATACAACCTGAAGAAGAGAAAAGAGCCAAGCCCTGTGGAAGAAGAACCAGGGCCAGACCAACACTAACGACTCTATGATAACCCTGTAACTAACAACAAAAAGGCAACGGCATGTTTTAAGGAGATTTTGTACAAATTTCTATTCCTCTCTACACAATATACATTTAAGATTTGCAGAATAATATTTACTTCTGGATGCACGAGCACTTGCTTAGATATTTAACAGAAAATTACTATTAAAAAGCAAATAATTTCAATCAGATGGAAAACTGTACTCTAAAAATGATGCTGAAATACATTTTGATAGTTTGGGTTAAAAAGAAAGAGAATAAAACTTTTAGAAAATTAAAACCGATTTGTTTGTTTTCTTGGGTATAAAATTATGTGCAACTGTTTTGGAACTGCAGGAGAAATGCATGTTGCTGGCTTCTGCACACAGAAGAAGATGTAAAACACAGTTAGTTAGTTAACAGTCCTTTCATGAGAATTAACAAAGGAAGCAAGAAAGTTCTTTTCCTCTTGAAGACTTCCAGAAATAGTCAGATCGACCATTAGTATTTAATTCATCAACGCATGACAAATGAAAAGCTAGAGTTCATCTTCACATCTTCAGGGGCACTTCAGTCTTGACCATGGTTTGCCCCCTATACTACCAGCTACTAGTAATTTACTAAATAAAATAATAAAAATAAGTAGTACTAATTTACTAATTAGACCACTTTGACTGAGCTGACAGACAGCACACCTAGCAGTTTCTCACAGAAACAAGCTTTGCACAGGAAGCATTAGCACCCAATTCCTAGGTCCAGCATGGAACTCACTTTAACGTGCCTTGCCCACTACATGCAACCACCTCACAAGTTACAGGTGCTACTTAGCAGTCAGAAGGTGAAAGCATTCCTCTGGGAATAAGACACACATGTGGCAGCAGGGCATTCCAATTCAAAGAACATCTAGAAATTAACACAGCACAGGATTCTCATGTGATCCGGGACATTTTATTCCAATTCCCTTGCCTTGCAAGCATGCCCAAAATTCAACAATGACAGCACATAGAAATGCAACAAATATTCAGTTCTGTATTTGATATCTTGTATCATCTCAGGATCTGCAACTGGAAATCAGCAGCCAACAAGATTTCTGTTCAAAAATGTGCTACTGAAAACAATGGCCTGATGTCATAGTACAAGAGAGAGCATCGACACCTGACCACAGAAGATGCAGTACAAACTATTGGCACGTATCCTAAGGAAAGTGAAAACATTCAGAAATGCTTCAGTTACTCTTCAGCTAATTAACGCATTATGACTGTGTTCATCAGAGTGAGATGACACAGTAATACCATATATATATATATATATATATATATGTACCCATTTGTTGCTTTTCAGTATCAAACAGAAGCTGTGCTAGCATGTTGATAAAACAGCTTTCTGCACTGAGGGACTCGCTGCGCTGATTCTGCGGTACGTTTCAGAACCTTCACAATCGCAAAGGCGAAGAGCAGCGCTGTGGCAAAGTACAGGTGCCCCTACTTTTCTCTTTCTTTGCTGAAAGAGATTGAAATCACGAAGCATTTGCCCGCCCTTGAGCAGGTGCTTCACAGAACATCACATGTATAAAGATACCTTAATTGTACACACCTTACACAAGTGAATTACTAAAGAAGAAATCAAGACTTTCCTCCAAATAAGGATATCAAATGAAAACTAATTCAGAAGTACTTCGCAAGTGCTGTAGCGCCCTCTGCAGTTGACATATGCACGTTGTGCAGCTCCTGCCTGTTAAAAGGATGAGGAAACTTTCTGCAGCTGCTGTTCAGAGCTGGTCAGATTCCTCAGTGGTACTTCTGGCATTTACTTTCTTGGAACGTGACAGGAAGTTGCAATGCCTCCTCTGCTAATTTTTTTTTTTAACGGTTATTTCTAGTAAATATCCAAAATAAACTGCTTTTATAAAAAGCTGTGTTAACTCACTCATTAGTAACAGTTCGGAAACTTCATTTCTGAAACGAGGGAGCCCAGAACTGTACACAGCACTCCAGATGCAGCCTCACCAGGGTACAGCACTCTCTTTTTAATGCCCCCCAAGATATCATTGGTCTCCTTGGCCAACAGAGCACAATTCTGCCTCATGGCCAACCTGCCGTCCACCAGGACACCCAGGTCCTTCTTCTAAGAGCTCCTCCCCAGCAGGTAAGTCCCTAACCTGTACTGACACGTGTGCCTATCGCTCCCCAGGTGCAGGACTCTGCACCTGCCCTACTTGCATTCCTACTACATATAATTATACTACAGATAATTTTGTGTTTGCAACAAAAGCTCACATTTAAAACTGATTCATAATCTTTCCCATATACTTCTGTAGAAGGCTTCTGGAATTAAAATAATTTTCTTTCTCAAATTTACAAATAAACTTTTATACCTGTGAGAACTTTGGGAGGAAACAAACTTCACGTTATAAAACTGCTGTTTGCATTTTTCTGATAATCTGAGTCCACTGGAGATGGCCATCAGATCATTGCATTCAGGTTAATGAACGTATGTAACGCCCTCAGAAGAATTCTGTGCCACAACTGCATAATTCCAAGGGCCCAAATCCTGCAATGCAACAGGTCAGAAAGAGAAAGTACAAATTAAAGCAGCATATGGAGAATACTCGCTCCTGCCCTGAGGACTTCAGCTCATCAATATCAGTTATGTGGAATGATACACTCTTCCTGTGAGGTGCAGAATGCTTTAGGGTCTACAAAAGTAACTACAGCCAAGAAAAGACTCCATGGTGCTGTTGTTCATTTTGCAGCACTTCTTCACCCTGGTGTTCTCTACCATGGAGGCGGAGGAAGAAGCAGCCACAAAGTAACCCAAGTAGGAAGAGTGAAGTCAAGATGCACAGGGAGAAGAGAGCCTAAGCAAAAGAGAATTAATTATGGAAAGAGCAGTTAAGTAGGAGATCTGTTGTCACACTTCTGTAGAGCTGCATGACATAACTTGCACAAGTCACTTTTATGGCCTACTAAATACGATATATTACTAATGCCGCTGGAAGGAGATGGAATGGAAATAAATTGTTCTGTATTTGTAGATGCTTGTGTGTGAAAGGGATGGGGTGAAGAAATCTGTGAAATGATATCCAGGCATACAGTTTTGAGTTCGGAATACCTGCATTAAAATTTGTTCATTGTTTAGTCTGATTTTTATTTATTATTATTTTCTCCCACTATAACTAGGTTCCAGATAGTTAATGAAGCTACAGCCCTGATCCCCTAGCTCAACATTTCAGAAATCTTCCAAAGAAACACAGAATTGCTTTAATAGCACTTTTGTAATCTACAAAATTGATGAGTTTTCTTCTAATTGTAATCATAAGATAGCCATCAGAATAGAACTATTCAGTAAGATAAGTTGTACAGAAAAATAAACTGGGACACGGGAAGAGGGGAAATCTATCAGCTCTATAATTGTGGCTTTATAACGTTTAGCAAAATATTTTTTTCTGACTTTTTCTGAGGGAATTCCCCTTGCCAGTTTTATTTCTAGATCTCTTTGTTTGTCTTTTCCTCTATTTCAGGTTACAGTTCTGATGTAGGCCTAAATCTTCCTCAGTACCCGTGTTCAGAGGAAAATTAAAGTAAAAATACGTTCAACTAATTAAATGTGATGACTTCAGTAACAATTCCCGGTAACTGTAACTCAGTGCATTCATGTGAATTTTAGAGCTCAGTAATTATTTACGACTGTTTTCTGCTCCTTTTTCAAGAGAGAGAACATGTAAGAATACCTGACTGAAGAGATGGTTGCTTCCCCAGAACAAGTTATGGAATGGATTAGAAAAGGAGGAAGCAAGCTGTTAAGACAATCTCAGCTGGTAGTCTAGAAATGCACTGGACTGTATATATATATACCCAGAATTGTGGATGTCTCTCTGGAATTTTATTCAGAAATCAGTATTTACTATATGATTTAAAAACTGTCCTTTTGGCTGCTATCTCCAGTTTTTTGGAATATTAACACAAGTATTTATAATACTGCATTTTTGACAGAGAAATTATGGAGAAACAAAAATGAACACAGCAGTGTTCTGTCAGTGTTCAGTGTTCAGTCTCACACTATCCCCACCATGGTAAAAGTGCTCCTCTATGAGGTGGCTGGGTTTTTGAATGACACGATCTTACCATGCCCTCTTTTTCTACGTAACTGGAAGCAGAGAATAAAGCGACCTTGTAGATGCAAACTGCAATGAAGCAGTGATGGTGTCCCACTTGGTAAGATGTTACTAAATTGGCATTTAAACAGAACATTCACTGCGAGAAGAATGAAATCTTACATCATTACACGTGTGTTTTGTTGTTAATTTCTATCAGATATTTTTTAGCTACAAATCATGCTTGTGATTCATGTATGAAGAGACGACTCCTGGGGTGTTATCTAGATGATATCGTCTCACCAGAAGGAACTGTGACATGGTTATAATTTCTAGACAATTTTTGCTAGACTGAGGAGTGTTAAATGCCCTCCCCAAGACAGTAAGGGGCTATTATCAGTGTTCACATTTTTGATAAACATAGCTTCACCTGTGACTGTTCCTAGTCACTGAAAAGCCCAGTAAAATAACTTCTTAAGAAGCCAACCAGCAAGTTTTTCACATTTTGTTGTTAAACAACATCTCTTCCTACAGAATGCAAGTGGCCTATATCTGTAATGGCCAGAAAGTTCACTTTTCCAAAGGTGAATCTACTTAGCGTCAGTGGATTACCACTACATGAAATATCCTAAGCTGAGGAATACACCCCTGATGTATTTGTACCTTACAGGGGTTTGGTTTTGTTTCATCAGCCGTGCTACATGAGAACAGCACTCAGGAGGAAAGACAGTGCAGTCCAATCTACCTAGAAATCCTGGGTCTGAATTTCAATATTTTAAAATATGGGTGGGTCCTCTTGATTTCAAAGCAAGCAGTTTTGTGCCTCAAAAAAATGCTGGGAGACCTAGTCAACAACTGTCAGGTTTTATTTACTTTGATGATGGGGAATGTGATGTCCAGTCCAGAATTAACAAAAAAATTAAAAGGAAGAATAAAAAGGATACTTATGGTAAAGAATAAAGAAATGTTGCCTTCATTTTTTCATGAAACCGTTAGGATATATAAATGCTGAGGGTTTGAGGGAATGCCCTTTTTAATAATAATAAATCAACTTTGACTTATATGAGCAAATTTCTTGGACCACATAGAAAAACCTGACAAAAATCAGGATCATAGTTCCAACCAAGAAGTATGAAGCATTACATTTGTTATGATCATTCCATATGCATTCTCTTGGAGAATATGGCAGCACTTAAGAGCTGTCAGGAAACAGAGAGAGGGTGGTAAAGAGACGATGGTAAACAGAGACAACTCCCTTTTAGAAGAGATTTTAGGTCAGGTTATATCAATATCAATAATCCTTGATATTGGTCATTTTGAGAAGGTCATCAGAACTGAGGGTCTTTAAGGTGGTTTTTAAACAAAGTATGGATGAAATAAACTGCCAGCTGTAATTCTGCTATAGGGAAATGATGACCTCAGTTTCACCGTGGGCAACTGACTTATTTGACTAATACATACACTAATACTCTTTGAAAGATGTGCGCTATTTTCACAACAATATTAGCTTCATAACCAAGTACACACATCATCAAATAACCAAATATTGCATTATCAATATTTAATCAAACTGGATTGCCTTACACACTTGGCTTCCACTTTTCATATCTTTAGTTGCTCTGAATGTCTATTAGCAGCTGCTCAGTTAGGAGTCTAAAAATCCTACCTTTCACTTCACCATTTTTACCTAGTAAGATGCACGGTGTGCAGTTCTGCAGTTGTTTATATTTACTGATCTGTTATGCAGATGAAGATAAACTTATTAGACTTTTTTTAGAATATTATCAAAACTGTTATACCCATTTCTGTAATTAGATTTAATGACTTGAATCCATGTGGCATCTACTTGGTTTCTCTGTGTGAGAGCAAGAATTTACACAAGCAAATCCAGTTCTAGTATTATGCTCAGAACCCTAAGATAACCTTTCCACTCAGAAGTACATAAAAATTGTAATGCAGTGGGGAAACAAAGGACTTCAAAAATACCTTACCACATTTCTTAAACTCTATGCGCTATAAGCAGCATACATAAACAAATGCTGTTCACAGCTCTCACTACAACAAACCTAGGAATTACGAAGCAAAAATAAACGTATTCTTTTAAATTGTCAGGAGATAAATCATAGCTGAGAATCTGAAATAGTAGACTGGAATTCCTTCTGTGGAACTTTACCTTGGAGATGTGAAATTTTCATAAATATTCTTAACAAGCCCATTGTAACAGTTCCTGCAAGCACACAGTGATACTTTACAATCACCCACTCCTTTTCACTTCTGAAACTTACTTTACATGAAGTCAAGTTTTTCTCTCTATTTGTTTGTTTCCCATAAAAACATTTCATTTGGGAACATGAATTTTTACTCCACTGTTGAAACAATAACACAAACAATACACTGATAAGAAGGCAACCCAGACAAGTGTACCATTATTTTTCTCTTGCACTGGTTTAAAAACATGAGTGGATACAGGGAAGATTGTACCTTCTCACATCAGTGCTGGTAGTAAGCAGACTTCTGACATACAAGAAGTTATTTTCAATTCTTTCTTACATTCTGTTAGTAATTAAATCAGTGGGGAGTAATACGTAGCTTCTGCCTTGGCCTTATCAGTGCAAATTAAACCTTTAAACCATTTCTGCAACTTGAAAAGTAACCATGCAAATTCAAATATTTGGTAAACAGAACAGCCACAGATGGATAAGAGGTCTATTTCTTTAACTTCACATACCATATGTAAAAGACAAATCAGAATTGTGAAACATTCTGTTTTCCAATTTTTAAACAAGTATTTCTAAAATATTTCACATAAGTTGCTCGTGGGGTATGTAAAAAAAATGCACATGTACTCATGCATTTCTACACGCAGCCTCAGAAATCCCATTTGAATGTAATTTCTTTAAATTACCAAAGAATACAGTCCTGATTATCTGCTTGAGTTCAAATAAAGCCACACACAGAAAAATATTTAAAAATAGAGGTTATACCTCAGTACGATATTAAAAGCTAAAGAGCGTGCTTATATACCTATATCCATCCATTATATTACAAATCTTTTCTAACATTATGCAGTCACGTGTTTGTAGTCATGACCAAATCTGAATGTCGTCGTTTCAAAACCTTCACAGGCTGAGATTAACTGGTAATACATTTGCCAGTAGAGGGAGCCAATTTTACTCCATAATCATAAGCGAAAACGAAACCAAATCATGTTCTTTTAACAGGAGCCTTCTCAGTCCTTTTTTTTTGTTTATTTGTTTGTTTGCTTTTGACATTTGTTAAGTCAGAGAAGATATTTTAAAGTGTCTTTTCAATTATAAGTACACTGCCCAATTTGAAGGTCTCTAGAATACTTACACAGTAACACAATTTTTCAAAAGCATAGGTATAAATGTAGAAAGCAATGCTCTTCAAACATTTCTTATCTTTTCGTTGATATTCCTTCAATTATTCAATTAATTTAGAAAGCAAAAAGCTGCCCTAATGAATGTTGGCAGACAACACACATGAAACATGAACTTTAAATCAAAGTGCCTTACCTTGTGATGTTTACAGTCGTTGCACTTATAACAGGTCCAGGAGGAGGATGGAAAACCATTTTCTTCTTTACTGGATGGGACAGCCGCAGTTTTCTTAAATGCATAAGGGTCAGCAGAATGGCTTGGGTAAGGATCAGATGTGTCTCCTTTCATGCCCCCAACTGAATGAAAGAAAAAAAACAAGTGCCAATCTACAGTATAATCGATTTTATTAAAATAATTTTCATGTGAAAATACATAACGGAATAGCCTGAATAGCAATCTGCATTAAATGAAAGCACACTGCTGCTTAAACTCGCATTTAAGGAAAAAATGAAGCAATTAATTAGACGAATTTATGGTTTAATACAATCTTTTTAAGAACGTTGCCCAGAGAGCTTGCGGAGCCTCTTTCTATGGATGTATTGAAGACCTGTCTGGACACTGACCTGCGCAATATACACACTGCAGGGAGCCTGCTTCGGCAGGGGGCTGCACTCAATGATATAGGTCCATATATGATATGATATGATATAGGTCCCTCCCAATCCCTCTGATGCTGAGCTTCAGAAGCCCTCCGAACTGCAACCCAAGAGCTGCTCATGGGTGAATTTTTCCCAGTTTCTTCTGATTTCTGTACAAACTGCTTATAGCAAACGTCTGTTTTTCCTCAACGCCGCTCCTGATTGAAGCCGAAGGAACACAGGGACAGCGGGCAGGGCGAGCAGGCGGCCGATGACACCCATCGGAACAGTGCTTTATAACCCATCCTGAGCTGAACCGCGGCGCCATCGCTCAGGCGCGCTTTGCTGCACGTGCAGCAAAAGCCCGGCGCCATCTTCGCCGCACCCCACGCCACCTCAGCGCGCCTCGCGCCCTCGCGAAAAAAGGCGGGCTCCGGAAAACGCTCAGCAGCCCACCGCCACCCCGCGCCCCGCATTGGTACGGCCCGCTTTCCTGCGGGGAGGAGCGCGCATGCGCACTGACGACGCGGCCGGGCTCGGCCCCCGCTGCGGCGCTGACGGACGTGGTGAGCCCGCCTTCCCCGGGGGTCCCCGTGGGTGGGCTACTGCCACAGCGCCACCCGACGGCGGGGGGAGGGACAGCCGCGCCGGGGGGTTACCCGCTGCGCACGCACGCAGCCGGCCTGGGCGCGGGGAGGGGCCGTTCCCCCGCGGCTCTGTGGGACGGCGCTCGTGTAATGGGGGGTAGGGCTGTGGGAAGGTGTCGGCGCGTGCTGCAGCTCCCTCCTTGTGCTTATTCAGTGGCCTTGCCTCCGCGGCGCGGCACCGTGAGCAGATGACGACTCCTTTTTGATCCCCAGGTAATTCTGGAAGCTATGGACATACTCTTCAGAGTGCGAGGGGGCTTGGATTCGGCGTTTCAGCTGGCTACGACTGACGGTGTGTCTGTAAGGCTGTCAGATTAAAAGAAAAAAGTTTAAATGCTACTTAACAAGCTACAGTGTTTGTTTTCTTTGCATTTCACTAGATCATGAAATCGTCTTGAGTTGGAAGAGGCCCCTAAAGGCCTCGTAGTCCAACTCCCTGCAATGAGCAGGGACAGCTGCAGCTCCATCGGGTGCTCAGAGCCCCTCCAGCCTGACCTTGGCTGTCTCCAGGGATGGATTTTGTCTGATATTTTCCTAACAACATAGCTTCGAAAGACTCGGAGTGCAGAAACTGCAAATCTGAGCTATCAAGTTGAAGAAACATGCTTGAGCATTACAGCAGAAGCTGGCTGAGCCCATAACCCAGAGGCTGATGGGTCAAAGTCGTTCTCTGCTACGTCCTCATTCGGTGGTTGTACTAAACCATCTTAGCGAATTTGGTTATGTTTTCCAGAATTGGCCTGCAGATGAACTGTACTCCCTTTTTCCAAAAAATTCATTGTGTTTTAGGGCTGAGATTTTTGGAAAAAAAAAAAAAAATCTGAAAGTCAATGACATGCAGCTCAGATTGAATCTTTCCAGGGCTTACTGAGAAGATCAGATATAAGCATGTACACAAGCTTTTCTATTCCCAGAAGCTTGCAGCTGTAGGCTTAAGAATGACTGATGGGAGAATCAGCAACAACATAGGTTGTTATTTGATCATTCAGAAATTGAGGGAAAAAAGTATGCTTTCACTGAGGCAGACCTGCCAAGTGAAGTCTTACCTCAAGTTTTTGTTCACATTGTCATTTTGCTGACTATAACAGCACTTGCATTTATATTCGTTGTTTAAAATGTGATTTTTTAAGAAATGTTTGTACAGCAGCCATCACAGAAAATGAGAGGGTTTTTTTTAAGTTAATTTTGTACTTACTGTGTTTCAGAAGCATCAGCAAAAAGTGCATTAAAATACGTTTTCAGTGATCTCGCAAATAAGCTGTCCTCAGATGTTCTTGTATTAAGAATTTGCCACAGTTCAGTCTATGTGTGGCCCAACAATGGCATCAACACCATTCCAGAGCTGACTGATGATTCTGCTTGTAAGGAGATAAAACGATTTATACAGTGAGTATATTTAAAGAATAAGAAGATGATTCTGTAGAGGATTAATTGCATATTCTAGAAACTGCTCTTTCTGTCGATACTTCAGCTTTGATCAAGATGATGAGTCCCGCCGAAAACTTGGCAAGAAAAAGGATAAAAAGCTACAAGATACGGTACGTCTCTCACCTCGCTAATAATTTCTTACCACCTGTTACTTAAAAGTTGTTAATCTGTCCTCTCTAGCCTTATCTATACAACAGGACATTTAAATGACTTAGAAAAACCCCTTTAAAGTCATTGAGACTTTGCATGAATGCAGATCAATACACAGCTTTAGTCCTTTAACCCAGTTATTTCATTACCCGATATCAAACTTGGTGCAATTTCCCTTTTGTCCTCTTGGAGCATGGATCACTGGGCATCACTGTTGGTATCTTTATTCTGTGCAGCAGCAGGTAATCAACATCGACCTCATGTTAGAGATGACATCTTCATTAGACGCTTTGTCTCCAGTCATCGAAAGAGAAAATAAGGAGCACCACTACGTTAACATGACATTGCCAGTCGATGTTGTTGTATCCGTTTCTCCAGAAGAAACATGGGGAAAGTAAGTGTTATCCTGAACTCGTAATTTTTCCAGTTTATTTTCTTTGTAAGTAATAAAGGAAAGCTATCATTATCTTGTGTCACGTTAATAAAATAGCATACAGCATTCTTGTGCTGAATACAGAACCATTGCTGAGCAAGGAACTGAGAAAGGAAAGGAGAAAGGAAAGCACTGTAAGAACGACAAGAGACCCTATAAGCCAGCGTGTATAAAGCAGAGTTGGAGTACATCTGATGACTGTAATCTCAGAACTATGCTAAGGGATAGCTGAAGGTGGGAAATCACAAAGTCTTTGTATTTCTTTACATTTTTTCCATAAGATTTGATTGTTGGATGGGTGAAATGCAAATATATACATGTGAGAGAGAGTCACTGTAACTTGCATATCAGCAAACCCAGGCAGGAAGCTAGGATACCTGCACTTCAGAGGGCTGAATCACTAGAGAGTTTCTGTTTCTGATGCAGTTTCTTGGAGCAGTTTTGTGCTTTGAGCAAAGCACACTGAAGTTTCTTCCTCCCCTGTGGGAGTGGATCGAAAGAGTGAGTTGATCAGAGGAGGTGCAAATGCACATATCAGTATTGTTTACCTGAGCTATGAAAGTGATCCACCATCACTGTTGTACTAGTCAAGTGTTGTCCCTTACAATTCACAGGGTACAAAATCTCCTGGTAAAAGCAATTCACAAGCAATTAACCGATATGGAGAGATGCATCATGAAGTACATGAAGGGAACATCAATTGTGGTACCAGAACAGTTTCATTTCACGTTACCAGGAAAAAATCACCTTGTGACAATTTCATATCCGACAGGTATTTCAGATGACCAACTGGAAAGTTACAGAAAGGTAAAGTGTTTCCATTTAGCCAGTGTACAACTGAGACATATACTGAGATAATATCGTTTTTACTGTTACTGTTATTATCATTGAAGCAAGGGTAAAGCTTTCCATTCAGCCAATGCATCAGCCACCTTGATAATTTCTTTTAATTCTAGATGCATTATACCACATGTAAAATTGATCTACTAGAAATTGTTTTTATGTTTTGTGTCCTTAAGAAAATGGGATTTGATACTACATAGGACGTATTTTAGATTAAGCCAATCTGCATTGTACTTCTGATTCTGAATTCCCTGAGCACCCTGCTTACAGATGACTTTGATCATACTTATTACTGCTTAGATTTAACAAACTTCCTGAAAGGATTAGGGGGTGGACTGAATTTTTTTCTGCTTGGTTTTGTGTTCTGGGGGTTGATGAGGGGAGTTTTTGCTTACAGCTGAGCAAGCTTGGCTAGATTTTGCTGACTTTGTTTTTGCCTTCTGGCTCAGCACATCTAGAAATAGGAATATGCGTGAGGTGTAAAAATGTGGATACCACAATCCCTTCAGACTGAAAGCTCTCAAAACTGATCAGGTCACTCATTTACACATACTGAGAGTGGGGAAATGGTCTTTTCCTTGTTTAGATGAGTAGAAGCTGTGTGGATTTTTCATTCTCTTCTGGATAAAGCATTATTGAACCTAATACATTCCTTGCATTTCTGGGGGCCTCAGACGTGGGCAACACCCAAGTCTCTCCGTCTCTCTTCTGTTCACTTTCTTCCACTGATTGCTGGACGTTACTCTAATGTCACTGGGCTCAGTGTTTGGGGATCTGCATAAAATCTGTAATACAGGCAGCCTAGGTGATTTTATGATTTCCTTTACTCTTAACTCCCAGGGTAACAAAAGACAACATCTCTCTTCAGATGTAGCTCTGTTACAAAAAGAGCTCAATATTGAAAAATAGACGATCTGCTTAAGCCACAAGCCTGAAATAACAGGCCCTTTGCATGGGAGGTGAGCCTCCAGCAGCTTCCTTAGAGAAGCCAGGTCTAGCACTACACATACACGCTGAATATTAACATAATACAACGAGCCTAATTACATTCACTAAACTATTCTGTCAAGATTATAATTAATAACAGACAAAACCAGTGAAACGTTTCTTTTAACCCCAAATTTAAATTGTGCTCTTTGTTTTTATTCTAACTTGCATGTAGGAATTGCACGAGTTGTTCAACCTGCCGTGTGACAGACCGTATTTCAAGAGAGCAAATGCTTACCATTTTCCTGATGAACCATATAAAGATGGCTATCTCAGAAACCCTCACCTGCACCTTACTCCACCTGGCACCGAGTCTGGTGGGGTAAGTTTAAACCCAAACATTATTAAGAAGTTACTTTTAACGGCGAATCTTAAATAAGTGACTTAGTTCCCATACCATTTCTTTCTCATCTGTATGATATTATCTAACTGGGACTCCTAAGCAAAATAGTTTCTCTGCACAAAATAGCGTCGTTTTAGCACGTCACGTTCCTCTGTTCTCCCTCCTGCCCAAGTTGCACTGTCTTGTAAAATAACATACACCCTTTCAGAGCGTACCTCACATTTTTAGTATGTGTTTCCAAAGTTTCTCAGAACCAACACAAGAAAATAAAACGACAAATAGAGATGTTTAACAGGCAACAGAGGAGGGATCACACGTGAATAAGAAACCTTCATTTCTTCCAAGATTCGTAACTCCCTAACTAAAAGTAGTGACGACAATACACGCTTTCTCTGAAAATTGAGCCTAGTGTGGTCAGATCCATTCGTGTCATCTGTCTGTGTGCAGGTTTATTTGGTACATGGCACGTACAGTTACCATCACTACATGCAAGATCGGATTGATGACAGCGGCTGGGGCTGCGCTTATCGATCCCTGCAGACTGTCTGCTCTTGGTTCAGGCAGCAAGGTTACATTGATGCACCTATACCGACACACAAGGAAATTCAGCAGGTACGAAACGCTTACACAGATCAACTCTTTTATATTTGTCTAGAAAAGGTTGTAATGATTATTTTAGAGCAACAAACAGCGCAGCGACAGAAGGTGCAATAGTGCCATCCACTAGGATAAGAGCATGTTTATAAAGGTATTGGTCAGGATTCAGTTTAGAAGACAATACTAGAAAAAGCAGCTTACCTCTTTCCAAGGGCTGGCAGAGCCTCAAAAAAGAGGTTACTCCTTTGGCAGCTAACCCTTAAATGAGAGCGAGGAGGGATGGACCCAAGGTCTGCCTCAGGTCTCTCAGGTGCTCCCTGGGTTTGCCACACCTCCTCACCTGGTGCTCAATCACTGGTTCAGGCTGCAACCTCGCAATTCCCATACACAGATTAATATAGTTGAGATTTCAAATTTATTTGTTATCTTAAGTCTCTTAAATTGAACTATCGTACTCCATTAGTTTTAACAAGATTTATAGTAGGAGAGCTGTCTCCAAATGTCTGGGTACAAACAAGCTTCATTTAAATGGTTTTCTAAATATCTCCTTGGATTAATGTTCTGCTAGAAGCTCTGTTTATAATGCTTTCACGATTTTTGCCAAATGAAAGAGAACAAATGTTGCAATCTATCATATTAAAATCAGTTTTAAAACAGACTTCTGTCTGCAGTGACAGCTGATCTAGTTCCCAGGTGTTATGCTCTGATTTACTGCTTTCTTCTGCAATTTCATCTTTGAGGGTAGCAGGCTTTTTCTGTCACTTAAACCTTCATTTCCTCCTTCTTTTTTTTTTTTTTTTTTTTTGAATTTGAGCGTGTTCATTTCTGTTTACGGCACTGAAGAAAAAGCGTAGGCTTGGGTAACTAACAATGTGTGCCTACTAAAAAATACCACAGTAATTTTCTGTCTCCTACAAACAAAGTTTGGATCACTTGGTAAAATGACTTGCATGATACCTAACAGATACGTAAGCAATAAAAGAAACACTGGGTTTCTTGAGCATTTCTCAGTCTGCCCCTAAGTGTAAAATCAGTGTGTACCTATATGTTCCTGTAGCATGTCAGACTTCTGGAAGAGGGCAGCAGCCCTTCAGGGAGACTTTGTGGGTTTATGTATCCCAAGTGGAAAAGGCACCTCAAGTGCTGCACGCAAAGAAAAGAGTGTATTTTAAATGCCAAGTCTCAGTGTTATTTCAGTGGCCTCTTCCTCAGGCTACTGTTTTATGGATCCTTTTCTGAGATGCCAGGCACTTCATTCTGTGAAGCAGCTTCTCCACTGTACGTGGTATGCTCAGATATTACAGAGCTCAGCATCTCAGCTTGAAGCCTGCCTATCAGCCCAGCTCCATATTCTCTTCTTACTGGCACTGTTCTCTATTGGCATCCACGTGACATCCCCGAAACTAAACCACAGTGACTGAATTCAGTAACCATCTGTTTGCTTCTGACTGGCCATGTCAAAACACCTGCATTTATACACCTCTTTCTTTCACCCCAAAATTGATGTTAATTTGTGTTAATGTTGTGAAGGCCCTGGTTGATGCCGGAGACAAACCTGCAGCATTTGTTGGGTCACGGCAATGGATTGGTTCCATTGAGGTGCAGCTTGTTTTGAATCAACTTTATGGAATAACGTCAAAAATACTATTTGTCAGGTAAGAATGCATACGTTTTCAATAGTTCAGTAACTATTAAAGACATTTTCTGTAAATGGCGCAACAGGAACACAGTCTCTCAATCATGAGGCACACACTGACAGTAAATAATTACCCCATCCAGTGCAGGATTGAGGCACATTGCTGAGCAGCCAGGAAATAGTGCCCCCTGCCCTAGATTTGTGTGACATTAAAACAAGGGATTTGTTTCCCTTCTGACAGTCCGACACTTTTATGTGCAATAAAGAACCCTATGAATACATTTAGGAGAAAAAGAATGATGTTCAGTATTTACTGGAAATAAAATTACTGCATTTCTACCACTTGGACAGCAGTAAGCAGAATAACGAATCTCCGAGCACTCTGTGATAAATAAACTGATGAAACTGAGAATGTAGGCTAGCCTACATTCTGTCCAAAATACTGGGCACTAATTATATTTATTTAGACTAAATTCCACTGTGGGTATTCTAAAAGAGCGTGTAACTATGCTGACATATATTTTTAATGGTAGGAAAATAGTTTGTTTCTTCAGCATTTCCTAAAGCCTCATACAGCCAATTTTAATCTTTTTGTTCCTCAACTTGTATTTCCACCTGTTGTTTCTAGCAGCTGTGAACTTTTTTATTCCTGTGCACAAGGATCCAGAGTACACACCTTTGTGAAGCACTTAGGATCACTCACAGTTCTCCTTTTTCAGGCTGAGCAGACATGTCATGCTATCCACTGCCAATGACCAGCTCAATAAGGCTGCATCTTTCTCTCAGACTTCCAGCTAGCACCTCTGACTCTTTCCTTATGCAAACAGGGCTTCACAGCTGCAGCAGCAGCACTACTGAATCCATTATTATAAATTCACCGTCCTGTTTGCCAGAATTCCAGCGTCACACTCTGTCTGTGTTCAGTCCATCTCTCCAGGAACTGGTGAAGCACACACCCAGTTTGTGTTTTAAAAACGTTAACCACAAGAAATAGAAAGACAGGATCTTAAGATCTGTGTGTATTTCCTTACTTCCCCTTGCCGACACGTGCAGCTAGGCTGGTGGGCTTTTTTGGCTCTTGCAGGGAGCCACTGGGCTTTGGTAGCTGTCCCCACGGTGGTAGACAAACAGCAGAAGCTGGATAGAACCTGGGCAAGTCCAGGTGCTTCAGCAGCAGCGATGCTTGCAGTGATTTCAATAGCCCATCCAGAATCTCTGAGGTTGAGTAAAGAGTACTTTTTTTCATATTGTCCCAAGAGATTTTCACAGAAAGACTGTAAACCAGAACAGCCACTTTGTAATCAGTTACCTGTGCAGTTAATGAATGTGATGGATAGTGTAAAAAACTAAGCCTTGTGAGGATGACGGATCTGACGTCCCATTTCTCACCTAGCCAGGGTTCTGAACTCGCTTTGCAAGGAAGAGAACTTGCTAATCATTTCAAGACTGAAGGAACTCCAGTTATGATTGGTGAGTACTCGAGTATCAGAGAATGCCAGTTCATGGCCATCCTCTGCTGAACTTCATTTCAATTAGTACTGGTTCAGCTTACAAGAGCTAGTCAAAACCCTGGAGCCTTGAGAGCCACACAATTTAGTCTGCCTGGTATCTTTTTCACTCAGTATTTCCCTCAGGGACTAAACCTGGAACAAAAATCAGCCTGAACGATGTTCCCAAAGGCTGCTTTTTAAATCAGAAATGGGGAGAAGCTGATTTCCCTAGAAGTTTCATCTCTCTAGATGGGCAAACGTTCATACAGTTCCCAAAGCTTCCCACCTCAGGAGAGCAGTGTTCATCTGGCTTTGAGGATGGGAGTATCATTCCTTATCCAAACTCATCATAGGAGCAGTGTTTAAATAATCCACAGCGTTGGTATTGTTGTAGATATCATTCATAAGGACTTCTTAATTCAAATGAAAGTATTTCCAAGAAATCAGCAGTTCAGAAATACTTTTGCCTAGTGCTTTTATTTCAGACTTGGGTATTTAGATCATCTCAGTGGAAAAAGTGTAACAGTTTATCTCCCTGCTGTGTCAGGTGGAGGTGTTTTGGCTCACACCATACTAGGAGTGGCGTGGAATGAAATTACAGGGCACATCAAGTATTTGATTCTAGACCCGCATTACACCGGAGGAGAAGACCTGCATGTTGTTTTGGAGAAGGTGAGACTTCGTGTCCATGTGCACGCACACACATCCATGAATGCATATGCCTTATTAAATAATGTTTGGTCAGCTAGAAACTGGCCGTTCTGTGAGTTCTCCATTGAGAAGTGGGCTCCCAAGGGAAGTGCTGACCCCAGTTAACGTGCACACACGTTAGCTGTTAGTTTCTGAAATGCAGTGCTCTTTGAGAAGATGTATTGGGTCACCGAGCGTGTAAAACTATTACAGTGCTAACAAATGTTCTTTCTTAGAGTAAGTTTGTTGCTGCTTTGCATTGGAAACACTTCATTTAATTACCTATTACCCTGTAAACTTAAAAGCTAGACTGATCTAGTGAACCACGGTCAGTGGCACACATCAAGAGCTCACTTCGGCTCTGATCTATTTCTAAGGGAGGCAAAGGTTCTTTGAGGGAAAAGAAATTACAGCTGTGACAAGTACAGTGTTTCAGAGTGGCATTAGTCTCTGCAGCAGCAGAAGGCAGTGGGATACAGAAAAAAGAGATGCTGCTTTTTAGAAACCAAGCTGGATGGCTGTGGGAGCAGGGACAGAAGCTCTGTAACGTCTGTTACTGTGTTTCTTGGGCGTGCACAGAACTTTCTGAAAACTGTCACTGCATTCTGTAGATACTTGAAAATCATTCATACGGTTTGTAATCAGTGAGATCTTAATTTAGCAATGGATATGTAAAACAGAACTCAAAGCAGATTTAAATTGTGTCTCTTTTTTTTTTTTTTTCTTGGCCAGGGCTGGTGTGGTTGGAAGGGCTCAGACTTCTGGAGCAAGGATGCCTACTATAACCTGTGCCTACCTCAGCGACCAAAAGCTATTTAAATCTCAGTCCTATGCAGGATCATGCTTAGCCACAATACTAGCAGGCCTAGAAGTAACTGTGTTGTTAGTTAGTAGATTAATACTTGAAATTGATCAAAACCCAGCTGAAATAGAAATGATACATACATAATTTAAATTGAGTATTGTTTTGTTTTGTTTTGTTTTGTTTTTTAACGAGGCTTCTAAGAATAAGAGAGGTATCTGCTGTGAACCGTGTTTTTTACAGATTATTAAGTAACTACTACTCTTCCCTTTGGCTAAGGATAACTTTGTGTATATCACCAAGGTTGGAGAAGACCTACAGGTTCACCCAGTCCAACCACCCGCCTGTCACCAGTCGTTCTCACTGAACCACATTCCTCAGCACAGTGTCTGAATGTTGTTCCTTGGTCACCTCCAGGGTCAGTGAGTCCAGCAGCTCCCTGGCTGCCCGTTCCAGCACCTCACCAGTTTGATCATGCCTGAACGCTTTAGGTTAACTGCCTGATCCTTCTCCTTCATGAAATCCTTTCTTGCCAAAAAGAACTGCACTCTTACCTTTCAGGTTCTTCAGAGCCAGGTGGATTTCCCGGTATGAGTCCATTCAAAGCCATCATTCACAGCTTTCAGTGTTGATAATGGTATTTTAGATGAGGGTTAAGGAAAGAAAAAAATCCGTATGTACTGAATTGTATTAACTTGTATTCTCATTTACACCGTGAAAATAGCATACCCTTAAATATACACGTATCTACATCCAACTTACGCAGCGCCAGAATTATTTACGTGACTGCTGCAAGGATGTGGGGTTTTTTTTTGTTGTTACTGTAGGGCATACGGTGCGTGCAACCCCAGCACGCAGGCGTACAGCGGTTTGCAGCACTGCTTTGAAGAGCGCAGCCGCACTGCGCTGCATTTGCAGCCTTGGCGTCCGCACCGAAGTGGCGGAGTTGCTCTGTTGCCATGACTAAACGGGGCTGAACTACTCGAGGCCGGCGTCGCCAGGCGCAGGGAGAGCGACGCGCTGCTTTCGCTGCTGTATGAGTCGGGGCACGTAACAGCCAGCCCCGCCGGGTCGGCGAGCGGCACGGCCGCGCCTCGCCCTGCTGACGCCCAGAGCGCCAACGGCGGGCCGGGCCGGGCCGCCATGGAAGCGCGCTGCGAGGCGCGGCCCCGGGCCGCGGCCGGCGGGGCTGCCTGCGTGCTGCCGGGTACGGGGACGGCCGGGTTGCCTCGCCGAACGGAGCTGTGTCCGCCTCTGCATCGCTACGCAGCGCTGTGTTTCGTCTTCCTTTTGTTTCAGTCCGCTTACTGTCGCTTATCTCTGGGCAGAGGGCGGCAGGCACGCTGCCTCGCTGGCGACGGGAGCAGAAGACGGAGATCCCTGGGCGTGTTTCCTGAGAGGACAGCAGTGCTACGAAGAGGTTGGGGTTTTCTTTGTCTAGAAGTAGATGCTAGCTGACTGCGTTCCATTGTAGCGGTAAGAGACGCCTTATAAAACTACGGGAGAAACCCACGCCTGTTTTACCCGTGGAAACCGCCGGGTGTTCCCACTCATCCCACAGCCGGCCTCCCTCCCGACCTGCGTGTGCACCTGGATGCACGTGGGGAAAAAAGCCGACCTGCAAAGTAGTAAAAGCAAGTCTGCAGGCTAAATTCAAAGGGCAGGAGCAGTTCTTTCAACCGTCCACCCTTCTCTCCTGAGAAGTCGGTCTGAATTTCCGGATCAAGCCGCTTTTGACCCGCTGTGGTTTGCAAGCTCTCAAGTGGAGCGCTCTTGAGTCTCAGCACCTGGTTCTCCCGTGTCTGCATATCACTGCTTATATTTGGGTGTTTGGGTTTTTTATATATATGTATGAAAACAATAAAACCTCAGCTGGAAGTCCTGAGCGCTTCCATCCTTTCCCAGTGCTCTTGCCGTTGTTAACTCGCTCTCCTTCCATTTCCTGCCGCTTCTGCGGTTGTGTTTTGTTCTCTTTTTTTCATGAGTGAAACGCTCCAGACTGAAAACCTGTAAGAGCTGCTGGAGGGGTAAGCGGTGCTGCTCACTGGGTGTACTGTGTCTTGTCCTTCTTTCCCAGGGGAGGTATGAAGAAGCGTTGGTACAATTTGAAAAAAACAAGGATACAGATTTTCAGGCACTGTACCAGCTTGGGGTAATGCATTACGATGGTCTAGGCACAAATAAAGACCCCGTGAGTAATCGAGCTGTACTTCTTACTTCTCTTACAAATAGCAGTTTTTAATTACTAGAGGCTTCTTTGTAAACTTGATAATTTTAAGATAAATACGCCACTGGTTTAGAAATAGTTTCATAAGGTACGGAAGCTTACAAAGCATCCTGAAAGAAGGAGGCGTCTGGGCTGAAGAAATTCTCAAGAACAGGTAGAAGGAAATAGGTTTATTTAAAAAATAAATATGGTACTTTTGTGTTTTAAAGAACCACTTCTGAGAGCTTGGTTGTACTCTGTGTGGGCGCAGTGTTGCTTGGTTAAAAATCGCTATTAAATTGTTGGTTTTTAACAACTGGTGTCAGTCTGTAAACATGGAAATCAGGCGGCTGTATTTCCAAGTGTGACGCATCTTCATATCCCAGAACTAGTTCCTTAAACCATCACTTTCAAGACTCCTGTTGCTACCGTGTTGATGCAGATAACTACAGAGGAACTCATGCTCTGTGAAAATGTAGAGGCATGCTAGATTTTGTATAGAAACTAGAAGCACATCTGTTTTTTTAACTTGCAAACAGCCAGCACTTTTTGCTTTTACACTTCTGGTATTCTGGAAGTAAGGTGAGAAGAGAGATTAAGTTACAGGATGTCCAGGTGTAATCATAGATTCAAAGAATGGCTTGGGTTGGAAGGGACCCCAAGGATCATCAAGTGCCAACTTCCCTGCTGCAGGTAGGGCCAGCAGCCTCCAGATCTGGTACTAGATCACACTGCCCAGGGTCTTGAACACCTCCAGTAACCTTTGCAGGTGCAATGGAAAATAAAGATTTATGTATATGATAGAACATTGAGAAGCAGCATTTGTTAGAAGTCACCAGGCAGTTCCACTTAGACAACAGTATAGTAGTTTTCAAAACGTTGCAAATGTGAGGGGTGAATGAGATGTCAGAATCTCGCTGACAGCCACACTGTCCACATTTTAAAGAGAGGTTTTACAGTTGAAATGTAATGATTATAACACCTCAATTGTAGGAAAAGGGAGTGGAATACATGAAGAAAATACTCAACTCTGATTCCCCAGGAGCGAGACACTTGAAGTTTGCAGCTGCGTACAATCTTGGCAGAGCACACTATGAAGGATACGGTGTTAAGCGTTCAACTGAGGAGGCTGAGAGGTGATCGCAGACAGGAACTTTCCTGATGAGTTTAAGGTGTTGCGATACTGCTACTGAGCTTTCTTTGTCTCCGTTTCCTCAGGTTGTGGCTTATTGCTGCAGACCACGGGAATCCAAAAGCAAGCGTGAAGGCCCAGAGTACTTTGGGAATGCTGTATTCCATGCCAGATCTAAAAGACCTGAAGAAGGTAAAGCCCACTTGCACCCTTTCCAAATTGTGCGAGTCCCAGCTGAGCTTGGATTTCACAGAACGATTGCAGTGGTATACCTGACTCTTTAAAACTGCATATTCTAAATAATCCTAGACTTCACCATTCATTTAAGCCCATGTGTACCTCTCCCTTTGTCTGACTTGATGCTGCTAGCTGAGATGTATTCCTGTTTAGTACAAGTATCAGAGAGAAGGACAGAGTGGATTAAAATTCAGTCAGCCTTGATGCCCTTCATAAATCAAGCAGGTGTTCATATTGAAAGTTACGCAGATAATGCAAAACATTCATTGAGATAAACAGGAAACAATATTGTGCCTCTTGCTTAGGCGTTTTTCTGGCATTCCGAAGCATGTGGCAATGGAAGTCTGGAATCGCAGGGTGCACTTGGCGTTATGTATCTCTATGGACAGGGCGTACGTCAGAACACTAAGGCTGCTCTGGAGTGCTTGAAAGCAGCAGCGCAGAGAGGAAACATCTACGCTCAAGGCCATCTTGTGGAATATTATTACAATAGAAAGTTCTTCTCAACAGCTGCCACCATAGCCCAAAGGTCAGTTAATTTTGGTTAATTTCTTACTATAGTCATGTAAGACAATGGATCTTAGATAAAAGTGTATTTTCATAAACTTGTCTTCTCAAGATCAAGAGACGTGAGATAATGAATTGCAGGACCTCATTTTTAAAGGGGGAACAACAGACCACTGCCACAATAAGTCAGTAGGGTTCTCAGTTTTCAGTGCAGATGAACTTTTCCTCCTGATGCTGTGAAGCAAACCACGCTTGAATTAGAATCCCAGGCAGAACTCTGTCTTCCTGACTCCTTGTCCACAGAATGCTGCATTTTTTCCCTCTTGTGTTGCACATACACTGATGGCAGTCCAGCCTGGGCTAGCTGGTCTTGTTTGGAACATGCCCCCTCCAGGCGGTGCCATGAGGCACAGTATTCAGATAAAGAGCACATTTCATTTGCTGCAGTTATGCTCACAGAAAATAGCAGTGAAATCCCACACTGCAGCAAAAAATGACCATTTCTGAAGCAAAAGATTCTGCCACCATATTTGAAACAGTTCCACGCAATGGGGATTGCTCTTAGAATATCTCACAGCAACTCAACCAGTGGTATCAAACATCCCTATCTTCTGTGTTACGATTCCTTTGTCCTTTTACGTTCATACTGATAACAGTTGGTGGCTTTATGCACTAACATTATATTAGAAAGTACAGACATCACACAGTTATGTACAGTTACCCCTCCCTAATATTTGAAGTCTAGGTTAGCTACTGATATTCCTCACTTCAAGTAATTAATCCATGTAGTTCTACTTAGCATTGCAAGTCAGCTGTGCAAAACTAGGATTTTTGTCTGACCTGAGTGGGTACTCATACTTGCTGTGGTATCTTGTGTATCTTCTGGAAAGGATGGCAACAAATGCTGTCTCAAGTGGTAGGTTGCTGTCATTGTACTTGAATGTTCTTGCTAGATTTTTGTTTGTTTGTTTGTTTGATACCAGGCAAGGACGTGGGACTTGGGGGGTGTCCGCTTTCAATTTCCACTTACAAATGCTTTGCCTAATAATGTAGTGACAACGTTAGTAATCAGAGCCTGATAGTTCAAACAATGGTCCTTCTGGCTCCTTAAACGGTTTAGAGTAAAAAATAAATAAAGCCATGCTGAAAATAAGGTGACAGCAAGCAGACAGATGTAAGCAGAAGTAAGAATAAGACTGAGCTGAAACGGCCCTTAAGCAGTTTTCCTAAGTAGGTCTTCCAACGTCAGGCTCTAATGCACGTCCAGGATGTTCGGTGTCTCTGATGGGCTAGTATCTATAACAGCCTGGGCTGTATGAAGAGGATTGCCTTTCCTCCACTCATATTAATTTCCATTAAATTCCTGAATAGAAACTGTTGGTGTGAGATATGTTTCCTTTCATAACTGGTATACATGCAGAGAAGATGATGGCAGCGCTTATCTTCTTTTTAATATTCAGTATCAGAATATTCAAGTAATAGTAAGTTATGCCAAATAGAAGAATCCCGTTCAGCCTGCTGAATACATTAAGTTTCAGCTCATCTTGAGTAAATATATAAATGGAAAGGAGGTATTACCACGTCACACGGAAATAAAGTTGACTTAAATTGTGGCTTGGAATAGTGTTCTCTAACCTAATGTTGTACATTCTACAACAGGACTACAGCACATGACAACATTGAGATGCTCGCAGCGGTGACTGATTGTCTCCCTGCATACGTAGCCAAAGGAGCTGCTATGGCTGCTTTCTACTTGGCTAGGTGCCTCCATCTTGGCCGAGGTGTAGAGCAAGATGAAGCTGCTGCTAAGAAGTACTATTCTAAGGTAAGCTGGTCAGGTGCTGGAACAGACTGCCCAGGGAGGCGGTGGAGCCAACATCCCTAGAGGTGTTCAGGGAGCATTTAGGCGTCGTGCTGAGGGACATGGCAGAGTGGGAAGTACCGGTAAGAGGTGGACAGTTGGACTGGATGATCTTTTCCAGCCTTGGTGGTTCTATGATTCTGAAGCCTTACAAACTACTTTATACCTCCTGAGAGCACAAAAGGTTAGTAATGCAGAAGATGAGCTCCCTAAATTATTCAAGTAACTTTATCCCCTTTGCTTTGCTATCGCTCAATCTGATCCCCTCCAAATGTTTTTTTTTTTTCCCTAAAGGTTCAATAACAACTACTACCTTAATAGTTAAACATGACAATCAGTTATGACTGATTTATGTTTACATTTTTACTGATCATTGAAGAGCTATTAACACTGATACAGAGGGGAAAAAACAGATTAGATTTTCTACATAAGTGCTAATGTTGAAGTAAGATTTGCTGCCTGAGCAAAAAGACTAATAGTGGCTTCTGAAAACTGAACTACATTAGTAATGCCTGAAGGTAAAGGCAAGATGGTGGTGCTAACTGGAGGGAGTGTAGAAGCGTGCATGTAGTCTTGCTGAGATGCTCTGTGACTTCTTCATACACAGATCATTTGTTTCTGCAAGTAAAATACTTCAGTGCCCAGCTGGGTGCAGTCCAAATAAATGGAGAGTTATGCAAATGATAAGCTAGCAGCTGGCAATTTCTGTCGCTTCTTATTCAGTGCACCAACTGATAGAAAAGGCCTAGCAGAACAGGCAAGCCTTCAGCTGGATTCGTAATTTAAAATAGCTCGGGTTTTTTTTTTTTTGCTGTGAAAAGCCTTTCAGAAGATAGGTTGAGATCAGGAAAGGAACACAAGGTTGGCTGCTGTGACCCTGTTTGCCAGTAGTCCTAGATAAGAAGGTGTGGAAAAAGTACATCAAGATTCAATTACTGTATGGCATCACAAAGGAATGTAGTCCTTCCCACTGTCTTCTGTCTAGTCTAGCATTATGGACAGAAAACTTCAGCTTTCACTCACCATTCACCAGCATTGTATTTGCTACTGATAAGTAAGCTCACTATAAAAACAAATTACGTCTGGTACCATCCATCTCTGCACCTACGATCCCAGAGAAGGAACAGACCACATCAAGGAGTAAAGTAGTTAAAGGGTGTGACTGTAAAACTTCTGAAAGAATGGAATTGTGGGTGTGTTCAATTTCTTTTGCACCTGGAAAATAATTCTGTTGTTAATCATACAGTAATATATATTCACCTAAACTGAAAGTTGAGGTTTCTTTCATTTTTAATTCAAAAATGAAACTAAGGCTAACAACTAGAGTTGAGTATACTCATTTTGAAGTACTGAGTTTTCCTGACGTAGTATCAAATACCAAACTTCACGGCCTTACTAGTGTTGTACTGGCAGTGTACAATTTTATTTTAGCTGCATGCTAGGACTCCATATTCTTTTGTTTCCAAAGGCATGCCTTCTGGATCCTGATGTGGCTTCTGATCTTGAACTGAAAGCTAATCTTGGAAGAATTTAGTGCTTCCTTCAGTTCTGGCAGGTATTACACATACTCCCTGCAGTAAGTCATCTTTAATCTTCAGTTTCAGACTGTTCACTTACAGCTTGAATTTCAAGAAGAAAAAAAGCAAAAAGCTCACACGTAACTGAGATACGTGGCAAAGGCAAACTTCTAAAATGGTTCTGAAGACAAGTTCTGTAAAGGATACTTCACTGGGACAGGCATCCTGTGATTTCTTAATGCAGCACTGCTATGCAGCACATAAATCAAACTGAACCTAATTAAAAGAATTGCATACTTCTTCTGTTTTCACTGTTTAGATATTCTGATCCCAAACTCATCTAATTTGCACCTACAGCCCATTTACAGCTCATGACTTTATGCTGAATTCCATTTTTAAATCTTGTCTTTGCTAGTGGCACGTATACTTTCTTTCACATTCTTTTCTAACTCATCTTCATCTACTGAACCATCTTAACATGTTTTACCCATAGGCAACAGAGATTCCAAGTCAGAAAGTGGTGCGTATGACAAAAAGCTTTAGTTTGAACCACGCCAATTTCTACTGCTAGTGAATTCTACTTACTGAACTGCAGAAGAACAGGCATCAGCCTGGAAGCTTGTCTCTAGGCCACACCAGGTCTATTTCTTCCATCCTTCTTCACGTTCTGATTACACTGCCCCTGTATTAGAGATAGCTGGAGTACCTTCGGTTAGAAGTGCGTATGTCTGAACAGCGTTAGGAATCTTTTACCATATGATACTTGGATGAACCTCTGGGAAGCTTTCCTGATGGCGATGGTAAGCTTGCACATTTCTAAATACCTGCTTACTTGTCAAACTGCTGTGTGTGGGAGAGCTTGCTTCCTAGGACTGCGCTGTCACTTGAAAACTGTTCTCTGTGGCAAAAGGAGGTGAGACGTTAGTAAAAACACTGATTTCTCTACAGCAGGTGGATTCTGTGGTCGGTCCTGTTTTTCAGAAGAGCACAATTACACTGTATTTGAAAGAAAGTAATGAATGGCACCCGGAGCTTTTTGGTATTTCATTGTTTAGATGGGCTTTAAGACCATATTTATACTTATTTTTATTACGTAAATTTAAAAAAGCTCTGAAGATGTTTCTTTTTTCCTTCCTTTGTATAAAATAAAGACCTGCAAGTTGCCCGAAACTGTGTGAAAAAGCCCTGAGTAGTATCAGGGAAGCTACTGGAATAGTTTAATTATCTACTTAGACACTCATAGAAGCAATTCATAAGCACTAATCTCTGACCTGACGTTTAGCACAGGATTCTGGTTAGAGATAACCAGTTTAAAATACGTATTATGTACACAGGCTTCAATAAGTCAGTAAAACAAATACTCCTCATGAAAGTGGCACTGCTGAATTCATTCCACAGTTGTTAGTACAGCCTAATCATCAAGTACCAAAACTGAATTTTGTTATTTATTGCTTACAAGTGCTTCGAACTACAGGAAATCTTTGGTAAAAACAAAATTGATAAAATTTTCACAATAGCTTTACATTAATATTGCACAACAAGGCTTTTTCAATGCACGAGAAAAAAGGAATGCTCAAATCCTCAGTGAGGAGATTAGAACTGTACAACATTCATTAGTTTACCACTATAAGCAAAACTTCTTTTCATAAATGTTTAAAATAGTTTCCGGTTTCTTTGAGCTTATATGAACATTTATTTTTCAATCTATGTTTGAAACAGAAGAGTAGTCAAATAGAACAATTTAAATAAAAATTGGCAACTATACAACATCGTTTTGTCTACCCTACTACAGCATCAGATCTTTTTCAAGTATGTTTACTTCACAAAAAAAAATCTCGAGAGGAAAAAAGAAAAACCCTAAAAATAATCATAGTCCTCAGCCCTCTATGGAAAAGAGGAAAATAAGTTTAATGTCTATTACTGGACATAGACATTTCTCTAGTGGTCCACTTGTGCAGATTCAAACCTAAGTGGCATTAAGCTGCTCTAAATGAGCTCGTAGCTCAGGACACAGTTCAGTTAGCAGCAGTTCCAGCAAAACCTGAAAAACAGAGAAGATTGAAGGTGAATATAGATACCAGATTGGCATTTCTTTAAGACTTTCTGACAGATTCAGAACGTCAGCCTGCTTTGGCAGGGGGTCGGACTCGATCTCTAGAGGTCCCTTCCAACCCCTTCAGTTCTATGATTCTGTGATCACAGGTAAGAGGAGACACAGGGTCCTTCAGCTCCTCTTGCATGCATCCAGCCCAGGAGCTCTCTGTCCCTTGGATTCCCCAAGCATGCAGTGGGTGTCCACTTCTCAGCTATGCCAACAAGTCAGCATCCACCTTATGAAATCAGGCAACTTGGGTGGGGTGGAGATTCTCTCATAGACAAAAGCGATACTGTATTTTAAACAGCTTTTTGTTACTCAAAATGATTCAAATGATGAAATGAGTAATTTTCTGACTTCTTTCAAGAACAAAAAAAAAAAGTTATCTGCAGAGATTAGTATCATACTACCATTATGTGTGCATAACCACACACCCTGGGCTTTAATTCTGAGCAAGTGGAGCTCAGCAATTAAGAGGATTCTATAATTAAAAACCTACTTTTCTAATTACTCACATAGAGTAGATGCTTGTTGGCCTTTCTTTCTTGCAGAGCATTGAATACCTTCACTACACCGTGGCGGGCGTTTTGCTGTCCAACGAGGTTCTGCAGAGTATCTGCAACAAACGTGACTTGAGCATACAGCTTCACTCCTGCTGGGCAGCGTCCAACTGACATTACTACCCAAAAATACATACAGGATTTGATGAAGCGGTTTCCTTACTGGTTACTAGATGTGGGATTGAGCAGAATGGAGGTGTTCTCACCTGGAATGTTCTCGAGTAGTTTTTGCTGTGCTCGCTGCTTGGTCTCTTGCCGTTGTTCATCGCTCTTGGCGATCGGCGGCGGTGCTAACTTTCCATTTGGCCAAAAAGCATCTCGAAAGATGCCAATGTAGTAAACAAGCATTGCTTCACTGAACATCCAGTGTACAGTGTCACGGATTTGCCTGTAAAATGGCATGGAAGTGAGCACATCACCTCTTACCCAAATCTACCCTCTACTAAAAACAGTGGATGCAGTGCTCATCTTCGTCTGTCTATTTACCAGTGCCAATTCCACCAGCATTACAGCACGCTGGACTGAGCAGCAGTGCTCTACAACGGATATCACTGCTGATAATCTGACCAATGTACAGAAAGCTGCATTTCGACATAGCCTGCAAATACGTATTCCACAAGCAGCTACTCAGAGCCAGGTCGTTCTGAAAAACAGGGCAGCAGCTCATCACACACAAGGCTGCTTCACTGAGAAGAAAGTCTCTTATTCTTTCAAAAGTAAAGCCCTGTGTAGGGGGAAATGGCAGAAAGATAATTCCCTTGTCTGGGGGCTTCTCAGTGCACCTGTAGGCTGAACCATGGAACACAAATGTGGATTACCACATGCAATGTACCCAGGATGATTATTATTGTTACTCCCAACAACTCCGCTCAATCTTTTCCTTGTGGAACAATGTTGCAGGTGCAGTACAGGTAATGGGCACTTACTTGTTGATGGTTCTTCCAAAAGTGACTTGTACTAGTGCAATTAATGTTTTTCTCACCCACTTAAACACTGGAACAGTGAAAAAGGACAGGAAACAAAGGTCACAAATTCATAACATTACAGAACCCCCATTACCCCAAAGCAAGAATCCTCCCCAAAACCCCAAACTAAAAAGCCCATCCTTGCATTAAATATTAACTAGTGGTACACAAGTCTCCTTTTTTCCTGAGTGTTTTCCCTGTACTGTTTACTATACAATTTTTTTTTACTGTTGCAGATGACAGAGACACCTGCATTACACATTTGCCACTGATACTGTAAGCTTCAGTGTTCAGGAATATCTGAAGCATAATGAAGCATGGGACTGCCCAACCACTATTTGTGCTAGAAGAAAAGGAAGCCCCTGCGAACTCGTACCCTTTCTGTACCTGTCACTGCTATGCTGTGTAGTATATATGTAGATAAATACTACACTACAATACACAGCAGCAGCACTGCAATTCCAAAAGCACTCTCACTCACATAGCTAGCCTTCCGCTGCCAATTAAAGGAACAAACAGAGGAGCTTCCTAGTAATTAGCCACTGATAGTTCTTTCATGCTGTTCACCATCACCAGAAGAGAAGCCTCTACTTGGAATCTACATCTGTCATTTTTGGAAGGCAATGCATTTTGTAATTGTTACCCTGTACCTAATTTCATAGTGTCGAGCGTGGCTCCACATTCAAATAGAATTTTTTTTTTTATTACCATCACTCAATTGGATAAAGAAAGAAAAAATCTGGTACTGAAAGGTGCCACAGTTGCAGCATCTTTTCCATTATACAGACTGCAGAACTGAAATGCATCCATAATACCTTGTAATGGACATTAAAACCACACTGCTTCATTGGTGGCACGTTCTGTGATGGAGCCATCTTTTCTCCCTCATAATTCATATGCTGCTGCCCATTTACAGCCAACGTGCTGTTGTACTTCCCTACTTTCTGCAGATTTACTTTCTTTAATGAAGAAGCATATTCTCTCCCTTACTGCGGGCATTTTTACTGCAATGTTACACTGCAACAGAGAATTTATTCCGAAGTTAGGAACTATTGCAGAGCAGCTCCTTGCAAGGTTAGCTGGCTACAGAGATTACAAGAATATTCCAACTTTTTGAAATAGCAGAATAATGTGAATTACAGAGCAGCCTGGGTTTCTTGGCCCACAGGTGCCATTAGAAAATAAGCAGGTTTGCAGCTTACTTCCCCGCAGCTCAAAGATCTCCCCAATCAGCATGAAACACGGCTCAGCAATGGAGTCCCTTTTTCCATCCACCTCTTCCCCGTAGTCTGACAAGTCACTGTCCTCTTCCGTTTCTTCCTAAGAACAGAAGGACAACATGGACATGGCATGACATTTCCTCAACACTGCTTCTTTGGGTTTTTTCCCCTTCTCATCTTCTGGTCCAGAAAACCTCCTTTTATGACTTGATTTCTCTTATTTTGTTTTCTTTTTTGCCTAACGGTTCACGCTTCCAAGAGAAATGCAGATGATCAGGAAAGCGCCGAGCAGAACTGTAAGAACTACACAGAACATAACCAGGAGATGCTAGAGCTGCTCAGACCAAGAAACAAAAGAAAGACCCAAGAAAGTAGTAACTCCCGATAAAGAGCATGATCCTCACCCAAACACAAAGGTTTTCTGTAAAGAAAGGGAATGGGCAGCTCTGTGTTTGGTGCAGACAGGACAAGAGCTGGTCAGTACAGCAAGATTTGGGTTAGATGGTAAGAACAGCCTTAGAACCAAGGAGTGAGCTGAGAACTGGGACACGCTGCCCCTGCTTGGCCGCAGAGCATCCGTTGGTCACTGGAGCTTTAAATACACCCCAGATAAAGACCTGCCAAGTAATTTTGCTGGTACAGCTTAGCCTACTTGAAGCAGAAGGGTGAATCCAGTGACCTCTCTGCAGTCCCTGTTCTATTTTTCTGCTCAAGTGAATCCTCCCGCATTTAGAAAATGCAGTAAATGCAAACTCTTACTCTGTTTAGCAAAAGAATAGTTTCATATAACATTACAACCAGCGATGGAAGCAGTTCCCTGGAGGTTGTATATCTGGTAACACAAACAACACATGACAGAGCACCATGGAATTTCTGTTTTAGTCAGTGAGCTATTTTAGTCATTCATCTATTCTTTGTTGTGTTTTCTAACATGAGTTTGTTTGGCTTTTTTATGGCTCAGTAGCAAGTGTGCCAGCCTGTTTGGCCACACGGGCTACCACCTGCATGCCCAAATTCCCTCCGTGAGCCTGTACCATTTGCAGACATCCCTCATCAAAAACAGCTTTGCTCCAGAAGTTGTCACTGCCAAAAGAAGTCTCTTAAGAGAAAAATTCCCTAAAAGATGCATGTCTAACCACAGAAAGTGGGAAGTACTAATAAAAAATAAACAATCCCACATAGAGCAGGCTTCATTCATTTGTGATAGGTTGCACAGTTACGTGTGTGTGTGTGTGTCTGTCTGTCTCTGTCTCTCTCTCAAAGGGCAGGAAACTTATTTTATTAAAAACACCTTATAAATTCATAGACAGCTCTTCCTTATGAATCTTTGTTCACCTACAGTAAATTAAAAATGACCTTTGAAAACGCCTTCCAATAGTACCTGCCATTCAAATGTGTTGTAATAACTGCTCTCTCTGCTTACTCTGGCTAAGTAATTCAATCTGGGAAGATAACTTACCTCCTGATGAGAAAACCAGTCACAAGGAAGTCGCTCTAAAAATGATGAGAGTGAAAAAGATGACTTTTTTCCTTGCACGTCGATCACTTTGAGGTGTTCTGGAGAAGGGCTCAAGAAGGCATAAAGTGCTTCACTTTGACAGAGTCTTTCATCAGAGAGCAATTTCTGTGAAAGGAATACAGAGGGAGAAAAAACACATTAAATATTCCTTTTTAAGGAACAAAATGCATCAGGCCAGGTAATAAAACTGATGAAGACACAGCTCAAAAGTAGAATGAGCAAAAATAATCTATGTCTGACAGACGCTCAACTATGATAATCTTAAGAAGCTCATCAAGCTTTTAATCTTACGACTTCCTTATTAACAACATGAAGTTCTAATCTGTAAGAAATTGGTTGTTCAGTGTTGTAGTTAAAAAAGACAATTCCAGGACTTGTTTATTACTCCTCAGCTGGTCGGTAACAACTTACCTGTAGAGGACTGGCTGCTATCAACCAAACTCATCTCAACTTCATGCATTGTAGATGACTCTCACACTCAACAATGCCAGTCCTCAGAGCTGAGCTGTTTTGTTCTATGCTTTCCTTTCAGTCACTAGAGAGAGCATCGACTCTCAATGCATTATTCAGTTTTCTTCTTTAGACACCAGACTTCAGTCAAACACACCTGGGAGTGCCCACCTGTTTGCATGCAGGCAGAGAAGCTTCTGAGGAATCCCACCACCCACACATGCCATGAACTGAATTTCTCAAATATCTCACGGAAGTTCTTTTAAGGTTATGCATCCCTGCAAAGAACGAACATGCACACAAAGGCTGCCTCAAGCCCTCACACTGGACTGTAATTTCAGCAGTTACTGCCAACCTCTTCGTGCCACCCACAGGATTGGAGAAGCCACTCTTTTGGAATGCCTCTAGTGATAGTGCATGACCCAGAAGGAGGAGGAATTCCCTTTTCGTAGCCACTGGGCTCCTGCGTGCCAAAATGGCACTGGTCAAGTGAGCAGAAGCTGCTCTTATGCAGCCTGTTGCTGGTGGCACTAGCAGCACTACTCAGAGCACGGGCAACCACTGTACAACCATCAGGGAGCAAAGAATATCACAGCTCTATCAAGAGCATGAAGGAATAAGAGACGAGGACATAAAGCTTGCCACCTACATTTTGGTAAAGGATCATGACAGCATCTAAGAAAAAACGGTGAAGATTCACAGTCACGAAGTTTATAAATTGAGCACATTTCTTTTCAGTAGTGCTTTTTGGACACAAATTAGCAACCTGAGTCTGAAATCCTATCAGTTTAGGAATAAGTAAAGTTCATACTAAAAACTAAAGATGCTCAATTCTAGTTCCTGTGAAAGAATCCAGATGACCAATAACATCACCAAGAGAAGTGTTCATGGCAAGCAGCACTGTTTGGTTGTCTGATAAGCCACTGGCAAATAGGAAGGAACACTACAACACCACTTTTAATACTGTTATCTTCCAGTTAACAAGGAATACATGAATTACATGCTGGAGAACTCAAGTAATCGATTTTAAAAAGCAGCCACACATATAAGAGTGCTGTGAAATAAAAAGCAAGTGCTGTATGTGTAATTTGTAGGTGTTACCTGAGACCAAATTTATCCCCAGAAGCAAATCTGCACTCCCTCCCCAAGAATACCTCTTTAAACAAAATTAAAGAAATTAAATTACAAAGCTGTCTACCTGAGGCTCTAGGTGACCTAAAAAAAGTAATCATTCACTGCATTCAATTAAATTTATGTACGTCTCAGCAGTATTAGCCTAGTTCAGACACCCAAGGCCAGCAGAAGCCAAGCTGCTTCTCCTTCCACCCTGCAAAAGGCACAGCTCCCGCTCCCTACTGACAGCCTCTCAAGCCAACCAGCTGTGCACCAAACCCAGACTGTGGAGGACTAAGAAGGAAAAAGCTCTGCCACCACTTTGTGCTGCAGACTGTAGCTGAGATGGGACGGGGTCGTGCAGTCTCTCAGGCGGACCATCTGAAGTCTGGTTTGGAAAGAATACAGAGGGAAAGATGGGAGAAAAAGACCTAAATGGCATACTAAGACCCAACAAAGAGGAAAAGGGTTGAGCGGGTACTCAGGAACTAGCAGGAAGAGTTGGAGATGGATACATCATTCACCGAAGCAAAACGGTGCTCCAAACAATGGCTGTAAAAGTGAGGTAAAAGGAAAATAACTGCGGTCACCAAATCCTTTTGGGACAGAAGAGGTGAACGTACATCTAAGTCTTAATTTCTGGTACTCTCATTACTCCGTGGTCTGTTTTCTTACCTGCAGAAAGTTATTAAGCTGGTTCTTGGACTTCTCCATGAACTTCTGGTCTATGGATTTGAAGGGCAGCTTGCTGAGTGAAGGCAACTGAACTTTCTTTAACGATGGAAAACACTGTAGGAGAAAGGGCAACTCACTTAACACGAGCGTGCAGAAAAACACAACAGTGGTGCCAGTTCTAAATGGAAATGAGACCCTTGCATCTAAACCTTTCTGCAACTCCCAACACCACCATTATCAATCTTTTGCAGGACAGAAAAGGTAGACCAAATTAAGAGGAAATCTCCTCTGTCCCAAAAGACTGTCACTTTCAATACCTCCCTGGAAGCCAACCAAAACAAAATTCAGTCTTTACAACAGTAGCAGGTACAATTGTGTTTATTTGGATGTTGGGTCACTTCAGTGAAACACTCATTATTACTAAAAAAAAAAAAAAAAAAGTATAAATAATTCTATGAACATCTGGCAGAAGCAAGATATGTGTGGATAATGAACCTAAAAAGAGTGCAAGCCCAAATACTGAACTAAAAACTGGTCACATTTTTGTGTCGTTTTCAGTGTAGGCTTTTTTCTCCTATCCCCATACAACCCTGACAACTTTCAGCAATTTGCATCCTCTTCCTGCCTTGAGATCCATACCTCACTGAGCTTCCGGTGTAGGCTCTGAAACTCACTGAGCTTCCTGGGAACAGTCCAATTCTTAGTTTCAGATCCACCGACTTCTTGTAAACTCACCAGGACAGAGTAACAGGGCACTTGTTCTCCGTTCTCTTCTAAAACCTAATGGGGGAAAACAAAGAAGCCAACAAAAAATACAGATGAAGTAAAACTCGAAGAGTAGAACAATTTGTGCTGCCAGACTGTCTTGCAAGTTCACCATCTCTTTGTAGAGGTGATACATCAAATGATCTACAGAAAACTCAAACTGAAAACTATACCAAAGTTTCAAGTGCTTGTCTTAATATATAGGCAAGTAACAGAAAGATGACTACAAAACACCATTCTCACCCCAGCTGTTTGAGGTAGCCATATATTTAAGCTTTCCAGGCTTTTTTTAATTTAATTTTCTTTAAGAATATTTAACTAGTCCAGTTAGAAGAAGAACAGACCTTAAAATTCACAGAATTACAACACATTTTCGGGAAAGCCTGTGGAATTCTGACAACACTTCATGCCTGTGACAGGTGATTTGAAGAGCTGCTGCGACACCAGTGCAGAAGGCACACAGTTGAAATAAATCTGCATCTTGTACAGCTGCTCAGCTGCACCAGGAGAACTTTCGCTGCAGTGCACTCTTCCTGCATCTGCCCACAGAAACATAGAAACTGGGAAACCCCATCTGATGGCTGGGTTTCACTCTCCCTAGAGGAAAGGTGCAGCAGCATCCTAATAAAACACAGAGCACCAGCTTCAACTTCAAAAAAACGCCTGGTTCCAAGCACAGTTACTTGGGGAACTGCTTTCCTGCCTTCTCAGCCAGAAGGCTGCAAAAAGAGCTGCTTGAATAGCAGCTTCCAGCACGTGGCTCAGCAGACTCCAGTCCCTCTGGGAAGGTTCCCACCCTTTCTACTCTGAGCTAGATTGGGTTTGTGTTTGTGAATCACTTGCAAACATCTCCTGGCAGCTATCTTTGAAAAATGAGATTGGTGCTGGAAATGCTGATCTGAGCAACTTCCTCTCAGAGACAAAGCGCTCTCTTTCTGGGTATCCCATTCTAGTCCCTTGAAACTGCAGTGCCATTAAACACTGTAATACAGAGTGCAAAAAGCGTGCATCTTTGAGGCATACCAGAGAGATGACCATGCCCAAGTGTGAAAGCATGGTATTATAGCACAAAGAAGTTGGATGAAAAATTGTGCTCTTAAGACAGCAAATTAGTTTACCCAGTGCCAAAACCTGTTCATATTTATACGGAGGTATTTTAATAACTCCATTACAACAGTCTGGGGACAGGAAACGTTCCTCTATGCAATATAGTAATCACTTGGGAAAGAAAGGAGTTCAGAAGAGGTTGTTTTTTTCCCCCCATACAAAGTACACACGTACACAAAAGTAGAAGGAAAGCACATGCAATTCTTATAATCCTACTCTTTGTTAGTTTGAGCTGCCACAGAAGATGAAGACCCCTAAAACCATACCTCGCCTGAGATGATGAAGGCTTTCCACATGCCGAGATTCTCACACCACCAGTCCGTTCTTGCAATGTGTAACTGAAGGTCGTTGTGCTCTCTCTCCATCAGAGTGATCTCATCCTTCAGCTTAGAAACAATCTGCAGAGGAAGATTAACCAATTACCCATGGGAAGAAAAACCTCAGGTGGCAAGTCTAGTCATGTTTCTGAGGCTACTATTCAGAAAGGAAAGAACATCCAAAAGACCAATCTACATGCAAAAGAAAATCATGAGTGCAGACTTGTACAATACATTAACCTCAAAGATCAGCCCCAGTACTAAAATGAAAAAGATGTCAGAAAGGCATGATACTGTAACGCTCTCAGGATAAAAGAAGCATGTTAAACAGGATTATTTATTACACAATTTATATGTTTTATTCAAACTTGAAATTGCGATTTCTGCAGTGCCACTTACCCACGGGCTCCTCCCTACACTTTCCCATTTTGGATACACATGATGAGATGGAAGAGGTTGGAAATACTTTTGCTGGTATCTGTAATCTAACTGTCTATACCTAATAGCAGGAGACAGTATCTAGAAAGGGTGGAAGTACACAGAGAATCAGAAATCAGCAGAAGCAGCTGATTCATGAGCCTTCGTTGTAAAACTCATACCACAGGGGTATATCCTAGCAGCAGACTGTACAGAGCAACAGTAACAGTCTGACAGAAAGCAGGAGATAATCTACGTGACTGATCCATAAAAGACTTTCCACAACAATCAGAATATATACTTTATGTCATTAAATTACCAAGGTTGGAAAAGGCCTCCAAGATCATCCGAGTCCAACCATCCCCCTATCATCAGTATTTTCACAGTAAACCATAGTAGTTTACTGCCCTCTGCGTGTACATACGTAGCTATACTAATATCACGTTCACTACCAGTGTTCCCACTGGGAATACAAAAGACCTGAACATGTTAACATCCAGAAATGCCTGCATTTCTATAAGGAGTTAAGTGGAACAGACTTCAGCGCAGCCCTGCTTTATGTCAGTTCCTGTGTGATTCAGCTTCATTTTTCAAACACTAGGAAATGCTCTGGGAAACATGAAGCTTTTGCCTTGCTGTTGAAGAGAAGATTGAACTCCAGAAAGAACGCAGCCATGCACAGGATGGATGTAGACCTACTGAACCAGGTGTGGAAGGAACAGAGGGAGTGAAGCTGGCCAGTGTGGCCTCCAAGGCTACTACTCACACTCTGCTTTACAGGTAACTGTCCCCGGAACGATGAGAATGAATGGGCTGTCAGCTTCTGTTCAGACCAGCATTGCTGCACTCACCCCACTTGAAGTAACAAAAGAAGGTAGGAAGAACCCAGCCCTGAGCCATGGCACAGGCCATTTCAGCCATCCCCCCAGAATTTTAGGCTGATGAAAGTATGCTCCGCAGCTTTCCTCCTTATAAAGGAAATCAGTCATTTCTACGGATCTTTTGCCCCTTTATTTAAGCAAACTCATTGCATATTTGGCCACTGTGACAACGTGCCACACTACTTCCAAGCCAGCAGAGGGAGCAGCAGTTAACGAGCACATCCCTACGCCGCAGCACTGCAGATGCAGCGGGGACACAGCGCCAGCTGCCAACAACGATTGATTATACAGATCCAAGTGGGCAGAGATGCAAGGAAGAAATCCGATTTGCTGTGGACAGAGCAACAAGACTATGGGAGGGAGGTCATTATGCTACAACAAACAAAACCACTTAAAGCACATCTGCAGTTGTATTGACGGTAGCTTTAAAAAAAAATGGAAAAAAAACCAGTTATCACCAAGCTCTGATTGCACTTTTTAAAACAGGATAAACAAAAAAAGGCATCAGACTTGTCCAGAAAGGGCCTGATATGACTGGATATAAATTAATACATATATTAATATGTAACAATATGAAAAAAGGACTGAACACAGCCAAGGTACTCACCTTTTTGTTGGGTTTTGGTGAATTGCATATGGAATTTAGAGCCTGTTTCTTATATTTAAGCTTGTCGTTCAGTTGGCGAAGCTTATTTACAGCATAACTGGCCTGTTCATTGATTCTTGTGCTGCATTCTTCCGTAGCCTCTCCACAACCTTGGCTCTAGGAAAAGAGGATGAGGGTGACTGCATCATTAAGGCGAGGAGAAATTTCTTGTTTGCTCCAAATGCATTTCATGTGTAAGAGGACATCTAGATCAAGGCGTAGGTTTAATGGCATATTCTAACGTACACTTCAACCATCAGATCCAACAAGAAACTTAATTAAAAATGTTGAATTATAATTCATACTACAGCTCCATGAAACTCTTTAAATGGAAAATTACATTTGAGCTAAGAGACTTTGGTGTAACAGGAAGAAACAAAGTTTCTTTTAAAAGCAACAACAGCTTAGTAACTTGATACTCAGAGCCAGATAGGAAAGCAAACACTCGGCCCTAAAAGGTAACCAGGCAAGGGGAAAAAAATGAAACCAGAGATGTACCGCACAGCTCATCCTCCAACAGACCTTCACAAAACAGCTTTACCAGCTTCCAGAGCCAGCTAACCACATCCTTTCTCTTCACGAACAGATTTTACTGCTGTTTTTAGAAATGCTAATAAAAAAATGTGTCAAAGACACATATGCATTACCTAAATTCAGAAATCATTTTCTCACACTCAAACCAACCAATTTGCCCATCTGCTGCACTGCAAGCATGTGGGGAAAAAAAAAAAAAAGCATAACTTGTCAGTGACTTCCTCTTTAACACCTTCTGACATCTGTGTTAACCTCCCTGTTCTTACTCTAGCTCCTCAAGCAGGAATGAGCAGGCTGAGACACAGCAAACAGCACTCTGATGCAGCCACCATCAGCAATGCCATCCTCCAAAGCCTGAGGTTTGCCCATGACTTTATCAGTGGGGTAAAACTGATCCCACAGACAATGAAAAGACTTTGTTATGTAATGGTATTTCCACTAAATAAGTTTCATCGCGGTTTAGCACACAGCTAACGGAAGGAAACTTGAGTTCATATCTTAGTGAAATCAGTCTGAGAAAGGTTACAGTGGCAGCATTAATTAACCTCGGCAGTCTGATCCTCCTAAAAGAAGGAAACGTAAGGCAGAAATCAGGAGTTTTAGGCTACAAAATCCATGCCCTTGCCCAGCTCTGCCTGTCCCCTATGTGGCTGAGCAAATACTAGCAGCATGCTCTGCTCTGGCTGTTCTACGTGATCTGCAAACTCAGCAAGTCAGAGGCTGCTTCTGAGCACACGCACAGAGCTTAGCTCACAGCTTTCTGTTGTCTCCTGGCACTACAATAATACCAATAATAAATATTAGCAATGCTGGACTTCATTCAAAACTCCGCTGACCATAAATTAAACACTTGCACCTGCAGGGAAGCGCAGACGTCAGTAAGAATCAGGACTACTAGTTTCAACAGGGACAAGCTGGCAGCTACTCACACCAAGCCTGGCTCCAGTCACTGAAGGACTGCATTTAATTAGGAAGCAGTGAGGCTCTGCTCCCAGAGGAAGGCTCTACGATCCATCATTAAATGATTCTAAGCCTTTCAGCAGAAAAACACTGCCGAATGCAAGTTCGTCATTAAGATGCAAGATAGCAAGTTGCCTCCATTAGAATTATCAGATTTACCATACAAACAATACTCAAAGCTGAGTCCGTAATGAATTGTGCTGCTTTCACCTAAGCTCCACTGCACAACTTCCACTTCCACTGGATCTCCAGAACACAGAATTCAGACTCTCTGCAGTGATCTGCTACATAGCACCAGTGTAGCAGATGTAACAGTATAGGACGCTCTCTAGACCAGGTTGCACAGGTTATTTGCGGGGAGAAAAAAAGACTGCTAGCTAGTAGCTGATATTTTCACCCACATCTGAAAGGCTTCTAGAAACTTCTAGAGGAATAACTTGCTGTAATTTATTCTCACCCCAAATACCCTGAAGCCTGGCACGCAGCTGTTAGGATGGCTCTATTAGATGATGCTCTAACAGCACGTGCAACTTCACACCTAGCTTGTGATTAAAAAGAAAAAAATGCAGAAAAACTTCAATATTGAAAAATCTGGCCATATCTTGCTTTTTAAGGTTTCACAGCAAACACAGCCTTCAAACGGGGCACGCATTTAACCAAGTACTGAGAGGAAGCACAGATGATGCCCATGTCCAAAACTTAAATGTTTTGGCAGTAAACATTACCCGAGAGTCAGTTCAGCATGATGTCAGTTTTCCTTGAGAAATGGTTATCACCATTGGTGAGAACGGCTAGACTGAGCAAAATAGATGAAAAGAATAAAAAGCACAGAGCTTAGAACAGAAAGTGCTGTGCACAAAGACCAACAGCATTTTTCTCCAAGTCCCAACCAAGAAAAGGGCAGGACATTCCTGACATGTCTACCACCCTCAACAAACAGCTGGGTCAGCCATGAAGAAAGAAAGCATGTCTCAAAACCTTTGTCAAGGAAAAGGACTTGGGGAGAAATTAACAATAAAAAAAGTTGAGCAATCTCTCAAAATCTGTATGGGAAGTAATTTCTTTACAACAGCTCATCTTTGATGATTTGCTGACATGAGAACTACAGACTATAACAGTTCATCTGCAGAAGTTGAAGCAATATTTAAACAGTAAGCAGAAAAGCCTTATGTTTTGGAATAATTGCATCTAAATGCTTAGGTTGGCATCAGCACCTCTGGCTTCTGCTCCCATTTTTCTCACATAGATTCAGTTTGTGACAAACCAGTACACTTTACTCTGTTCTGAGTAATTCCACGTGTAAAACAAGGATATTACTGCTGCTCTGAAGCTGCAGCCAAAGTGAAAGACACTCAGCAGCCTGAGAGACACCCTTGTCAAAGTGTTCCTGGACCAAAATAATCAGTTGCCCCAACATGACTGATGTAGAGAAGCCACTGGAAACGTCTGCCCCAAGGCAGCAGCTGTTGGGTTACTGCTTGCCATTTGAAATGCTCTGTTTCAGCATCTCCAGTCCCACTGCTACTGTAATCAGTTTATTCTTCAACATGGCCTATTGATTTGTTCCATAAATTAATAAAAAGAACTAAGATTCTATTTTTTTCCATTACTTTTCCTTTCTTGCAACTTTAATGCCTACTTAGTACCTAGCATTGTGCGTGGAAAGCAGGAACGGAGAATGCCCAAAATCACTGAGACTTCCTTGACAGAAAAATGAAAACAACTGAGTGTATATGAAGTATCCTGCATTCTGTGGTACTAAAAAGTAAAAAAATCTCTTTTGTTTCAAAGAGATTGCAAACACTGAGTTTATCCTATGAAACTACAGAAGTGATGATATTTATTAACATGGAAAAAAAGAAAAGGACCCCAAAGCTCAAGGACAGAAGATGCTTCCACACTTTAAGCAGGATCATCTCCAGCTCACTGTAACAAAGCAATGTTGAAAGAAATTGCCCATGTGACTCACCGCTTCATCTTTGTCCTCAGGAGTTACTTGGACAGAACTTCTTTCTTCCTCCTTCTTGACTGATCTCTCATATAAATCACTGACAATAAATGAGGGGTAGTATCTGTCCTTCAGAGTTTCGTAAACATCTGCCTGAATTCTGTAGAACACTTCAATGCCTTTATTACCCACAAGACTTTGCTCTATTTCTTTATAAAGTGATTTTTCCACAGGTATTTCTCTGCTTTCCACAAAAAAATTCTGGTAAATGTCACTCACCAGCTGAGGTATTTCAGCCTGCAAAGCAAAGAGGGGGACAGGGAGAAGAGAATAATAACAACATTCACAGTGCCAGGATGGCTCTGGATCCAGGTGCATAACTTGGAGGGTAACCAAGCTGATTTCATGCCTAGATGAACGAGCACATTTGTGAGCCTCTTATTGAGATCAGGCACTCTGCCTATGCACCTGTGCAAAACAGTCCATTTCACAAGGTGAACACTGATATTTGTTAAGTGAAGAAACAGCTGTGTTCTAAAATTATCAATGCTTCCACACCCATTGCTTTTAAAAGCATGCCAGAGACACATGTACTTGTACAGGAAGCTGGGTATTTCCAAAACGAAACCAACATCTGTTGCACACTTTCTCTCTAGCTGAGTGGGAAACCAGTACTTTTAGCTACAAGGTATCTTGTTTAACAGGTCACGTTGCTACATAAAAATTAATAAAACAGTAAACTACTGTCACTATCAAAGTCCACGATTTTAACTGCCATATTATCCCCCAAACATTAAGCAGATAGAGTCCTAAATTGCTCAGTATCCATCCTATAGCACTGCTATTTTAAAAGCAAGCAGATATTTTATATGCTCATATACAACATTGTATATGTTCATACACAAGCTGCATGGACTTGCTGTTTTTCCCACCTTGTTTGCACTCCTCAGGTTCTCCACAGACTCCCACAGATCAATCAAAGTCACCTTATCCATTCTGTCCATATAGATTCGAAAATGCTCTCGGTACGAAGGGTTGGCCAAAATTTCTTCAAACTGAAGAATCTGAAGAAAAGAAAAACGAGTGTAAAACCTCTGCAAATACCTACCTGGTACCAAACAGCAAATCTTCATCGTTGGTCCAGATCACAGTAACTAAGGTAAGCAAACTGTGCTTCCAAGGCGAACTTCCCAAGAAGTTGAATTCTTTCACTTGCTGCCCACAGCTTTTCAAGTAGTTCGACTACATTTTGTGAACGTAACTTCAGAGCTGCAGGGGAAAACATCATGCTTATGTCCTCTTGTTATCAAAAACAGACAGCTGTACACACATGGGAAACAACTCAAAAAAAGATGATGCACATAATCTGCTCTGAAAAGTTTGTTTTCTTTGTTACTCATAAACCACAATGACAACTCTGTGGATTTAGAGAAAGGCAAATGTTAGTCACTACCCTTCATTTTGAAGGAAAAACAATAAGCATCTTCTCAAAAGTGAAGAGCCACCTCTCCCATTTTTCTCCCCAAAAGCAGCGTCCATCTCAATCCAATAGGAAGAGGTTTGTACATGGGAAAATTCAGTCTTAAAATGGCATTCTTAGGTAAGTCTGTCTTTTTCAGAATGCCTTGAATAATCCCCAGATGTCTTCTCCTCACATCATTACAATGAATCATGAACAATAATTAATTTACTCACAGACACTACAGCTTAAATTAATTTTGATATTCAGGGCTTCATTTTGAGCTCATTTGGCTTTTCTCAGTTTGCTACTTGATGTGGAAGCCCACTCCTGCCACAAGACATGCCATCTTCAGCCAACAGCAAAAACAGCAATTCCAGCTCTCCTTTATAGCCCCACATGCCATACCAACACTTACCCTGACACTACACGGTTTTACATTCGGAAGCTCAGAAATCACAGTGAAGATCTCACCAGTCACCTGCTCAATCAGTGTCTATCCAAGGACTGAGGTGGAAGCAATCTCTTCCGCAGGAGCTTCAAGTAAGTCCTCACCAGTATCGTTATAAGAACAGACCACCTGTGCCTTAAAACACTGTCAGATGGCTTCTGGGTGGAATTTTCTTTGGTACTTCACAGCAACTCTTAGCATTTGTGGATCATAGCTACACTCAGGAGATACTGCAGCTCCATAGACTAAATGTCGCAGAGCTGGCCATGATTATTTGTGCTCTGTACAACAGCCACAAACAAGTCATTTGCTAAACCAACACAGACAAGAAGAACTCAATTAGGACTGCAGTGCTCTGCAAATACAATTTCTAAGAAAAAGGTCCAGGAGAAGATTAGAAGAAAACCTTTATATATTACACTAATTAAAACTCTATTTTCTCTGGAAGCAAATCTAACACCCTGGGCAGAGCGTAAAGCAGTATCACAGCTACTGACAATTCAGATGCAGGTGGTAGCTTGGTATCTTTGTTTGTTAGTTTTAAACATGTGATTATAATTTACACACTTGAAATAATGACCTAAGTGAAATGTGCAAAATCTATACAGTTTATGACTCATTTATGAAAGAAAAAAAGGGACACTTTTTCAAAGCAGAACATAATTACAAAAGTATTTCAAAGCACGCCATTTTTGTTTCTTAAATCTGTAACAGAAAAGCTGACAACTCCAAATAATCCATCCTCATATTTAAGACCATAATCAGAACATAAAGCCTTACTAGCACCTCTATTACTGCCCTAAAACTGCAGGAAAGGTGAAGTAGGATGCAGAAATGACTAGTGGACTAAATGCATATTTGGGTTTCAATTTATTCTTTTTTCAGCTAGCACCACACACTTGCCCGCGTTGATGATGTATTCAAGGTTCCGTACTAAACTTACATGGGACAGTAATTCAGAACACTATCAGTAAATGTCCGTTTCTGACCTATTTCAAACACACTAAAGAAAGGCAAAATGACAGTCTCTTCTACAGGAGCTAGCTACTCTGTAGGTTAAGCACCAGCTTAACAGAAATGTTGTCACACCCAGGCTTCAAAGAGAAGCTAGGGGCCAGGGACAGAAACTTCAATATCAGCTTATCTGCTAAATCTCAAACAAACACTTCATCCTGTTGCCATGAAAATCCCGAGTATTTAACCAAAATTGCCCATGTAGGAGGGGCTGGCAGCCTTTAAGCGCTCAGGGTGCAGCTACTGCAATACAGGCAGTGGATGGGAAGGAATGACAGTGTAGGCAGTACCCCCCCAACAAAGCCAAGCCCTAGGCATTTTATTGTGCTCAGAGAAGAGCAGCATGTTCACTGCCTTGAATACAGCCTCCTAGAACCACTTCCCCGGTCACATCACAGTGGGAACAACAAAACAGAAAAGCAATTTTCCTATTCACTATTCTGCCATGGATGAAGGAGAGGTTCTATGGTTTCTCTGTAGAAACATGCCAAAACATATGCTGAAGCAAAGCAGCACTAGATCCTATCACTTCCACAGTGCAGCTTCACTACCTGACTGTTATGGTTTTATGATTTTTGTTGTATTATTGATACTCCACATCATAACATCCTGTAGTGTATTGGGAGCTAAAGAGTTAATGCTCTAGCTGCATGGATGATCGATAGCTCTGGGTATACCTGTCTCAGAAGAGAAGAAGAACTCCATTCCCCAGAGAACTGTGCGATGCTTTGCGTTTTTACATGTTTCCACTCAGAGGGAAAGATGAAAAACTATCTGCGGTCATGGGACACTCTTTCCTTTGGGATCGACTCAGCAGTGGGTGCTCGCTGCCGTCTCGCCTTCAGCGTTAGCGTAAGGCCTTCGGTTTATCGGACACTCTCTCTTGCTCATTTTATTTGATTCATTAGCTTCAATTCCAATTACATTGTGTTATATTGTGTTATTTTGCTTTCTGATATCTTATTTAGTAAGTGAGCTTTCCTCCTCAGATTGTTGCCGCTGTTTTGTTTCTAGGCCCATCTCCCTTCTTCCTTTTCCCCTTTCCTGGGGCATGTCTGTGGGTCCCCCACACCAACTGTCATGGAACCAAGACGAACCAGCCCAGAAAGGAGAGCAGATTATCCAAATTCTCCTACGAGCTAGCTTTGCTATCAAGCAAAACAAAGTGAAAGGGCCTGCACAAGAAATTCAGTTCCTAGGTATAAAGTGGCAAGACGGACGTCGTCACATCCCAACAGATGTGACTGACAAAATTACTGCCATGACTCCATCCACTAGTAAGACAGAGACCCAAGCTTTTCTGGGTGTAGTGGCTTTTGGAGAATGCATGTTCCAAACTACAGCCTCATTGTGAGCCCCCTTTATCAGGTGATGCAGAAGAAGAATGATTTTGTATGGGGCCCTGAGCAGCAGCAGGCTTTTGAGCAAATTAAGCACCAGGCCCATGCCGTGGCCCTGGGGCCAGATCAGATGGGACAGGATGTAAAGAACATCCTCTACACTGCTGCTGGAAAGGAAGGTCCCACTTGGAGTTTGTGGCAAAGAGCTTCTGGAGAGACCTGAGGCCGACCCCTTGGATTCTGGAGTCGAGCATATAGGGGGTCTGAGGAGTGCTACACTCCAACTGAGGAGATCTTAGCCGCATACGAGGGGGTTCGAGCTGCTTCCAAAGTAATCAGTACTGAAACACAGCTCCTTCTGGCACCTCGACTGCCAGTGCTGAACTGGATGTTCAAAGGAAAGGTTCCCTCCACCCATCATGCTACTGATGCCACTTGGAGTAAGTGGATTGCGCCGATTACACAGCGAGCTCGGATGGGGAACCTCAGTCATCCAGGAATCCTAGAAGTGATCATGGACTGGCCTGAAAGTAGAAAGTTTGGAACAACACCAGCAGAGGAGGTATCACGTGCTAAAGAGGCCCCACCATACAATGAACTACCAGACAATGAAAAGAGATATGCCCTGTTCACAGATGGATCATGTCGTACTGTGGGAAAGCACCGCAGATGGAAATCTGCTGCGTGGAGCCCCACACGACGAGTTGCAGAGGCCACTGAGGGAAAAGGAGAATCGAGTCAATTTGCAGAGGTAAAGGCTGTCCAACTGGCCTTAGATATTGCTGAACAAGAGAGGTGGTCAGTGCTTTATTTTTACACTGACTCATGAATGGTGGCAAATGCTTTATGGGGGTGGTTACAGCAATGGGAACAAAATGACTGGCAGCGAAGGGTAAACCTATTTGGGCTGCTGAACTGTGGAAAAACATTGCTGCCTGAATAAAGAATATGGTTGTAAAGGTGCGTCATGTAGATGCTCATGTTCCTAAGAGCCAGGCAACTGAAGAACAACAGAATAACCATCAGGTAGATTCAGGGTTCAAGTAGACCTGGACTGGCAACACAAGAGTGAATTATTTTTAGCTCGATGGGCCCATGAGACCTCGGGCCATCAGGGAAGAGACGCAACATATAAATGGGCTAGAGACCGAGGGGTGGACTTAACTATGGATGCTATTGTACAGGTTATCCATGACTGTGATACATGTGCCATAAGTAAACAAGCCAAGAGGATGAAACCTCTTTGGGGGGAAGGGCAATGGCAAAAGTATAAATACAGGGAGGTGTGGCAGGTTGATTATATCACCTTGCCACGATCTTGCAACAGCAAGTGTTATGTGCTCACCATGGTGGAAGCAACCACTGGGTGGCTTGAAACATATGCAGTACCCCATGCTACCACCCGAAACATCATATTAGGGCTCGAGAAACAAGTCCTATGGTGACATGGCACTCCAGAAAGAATTGAGTCAGATAATGGGACTCATTTCAAAAATTCTCTTATAAATACTTGTTACAATTATTATAAGGATGTAACGAAACTTAGAGATGCTTACACCAGGCAATAACTTTTGTTCTACCTACATATACAGATAAAATCTTCTAATTGGAATACAGAAATTGCTGTGCTTTGCCCAGAGGGGCAGAGTAAATTACACAAGGAAGCAACTAAACAAAATTTAGCCAGGCTAATTAGCTATGATTTTATTTTTGAAGCTGATGACTAATGCAACAGCAATTATGCTTTTTTTTTTTTTTTTCCCCTCCCATTCCTAGAGTAGAGTGACATAGAAAATGAGCAGTCAACAGTCTTAACAGAGTTTTTCTGCAGGGACTGCTCTTAATTTTGCTAGTTGCTTTCCACAAGTGTTTGCTTTTGAGTAACTCAGTGTTTGCAAAACTCACAGCTATTTCCTACAGTAAATATAACAAGAGGCAAAGAAACATTGCACAAATATTGGTGAACATTTTTGAAATAAAAGTTGCTACCACAATTTCATCAATTCCCTGAACACAGTATGCCATCTAATCTTTTCCAATGTTCCATGGTGAGCAATACTCCAACCTGGCTGATAATCAGTCCTTTCAGGCACTACAGCAATTATTCCCCAAGATAAACAAAATATGTAGCAATTAATTTACACTTCATTCCTGGGAGAACAGAGGATTAATGACAGCAGGGTTAATATGAACCACTGCTAACATGCTTAGAATGACATTCAGGCAGTGTAAGTTTTATTGAGTTCATACCTTCTGACTTTGAGAGCCATCACCATCGTCAGAAAAGCCATCTTCCTGTTGATCATAAGCAGGCCCTCCCAAGAGTCTTATTCTCTTCTCACATTGCTTCTTTGCCACTGTCAACTGATTAATGTACCTCTTCATGTTGCGAGCTCTCAGCAGGTCAGCTTTCATTGCCGCAGTTTCTTTCCCTTTCGAATCTGAGAACAAAGCAAATCAGAGACAGCCTTTTACAACACAAAAACTTAAATCTCCTCAACGCCTCTGTGACCTGTGCGATCACAGCATTTGTCATTTGGGAATCAACTGCGTCCACAAGTACGGCTGCTGAGAAGTCTGTATACGCATTAGGATTATTTTGAAATGTTCTCCAATGATGCCTCAAGTGTTTTTATAAAACAGTTCAGGAAAAAAGAAAAATCAAATGTCTATTGAATGCTGATTTCTCCAACTCTCTATAGCTTGCCACCAGACAGATACAGAACTTCTACTACTGGTTGCACATTTACCAGATGGCATTAGGATACTACCTGCAGCCATGGTGTACAATAACTCAAGGAGCAGACAGTTTATGTACCTCACTGAACATAACAAGGACTAGACTCAATCTCTCCCAGCTCAGCATTCCATATTCCTATGCATATCACTTGCAAATACAAATTTCTTGAGTTTGATGCCAACAGCACAACATACAGCCTCTCCTCCAGCCCATCTGAAAAGCTGAGCTGACTAAGAAAAGATGTAATAATGCCCCAGCAAGACTGTATAATTCTGCCGAGTAAGGAAGTAAGAAGAAAGACAGTCATCTGAACAAGGCTTGGTCACTGAAGGTATGACGTTTGTGTATTCTATTTAGTTATAAAAAGATCTAAAAAGCAAAGCAAAACAAAACCTAGGAGATAAAGCAGACAACACAAACCCTACCACACTGAAGTCATGCCTGTTTTACAGCTGCAGGGTACAAATGATTCACGTTTCTACACTGGTTTTCTTATCCTTCTGTTCAAGAAAACATTCCTGCTTCTTTAAGCTGCAGTTAGAGCTCTGTAGCAGAGCACTTGGGCTGTATTCAGCTCAGGATTAATTCACTGCTCAGGGATAAATGACAGAGATGTATTCTGCTATTTTTTTTTGCAATACCAAATGTAGTAAAAGAATGCTGGTTTTGTCCACAATGTATTTGCAGAACAGCTCCTGGAAAGAAGTGACCATACAGCTAGATCTGTAAATGCATACGAAGAAAAAGGAAACCTTTTTGGCATGACTTTAAATAGGTACCTAAAATACATTTCTAATACACTGAACTACTTTTCCTTTTAGATTTTCTATTTTAGGGATAACTAAATGGGCAAAAAGCCATACGTAAATACCACGAACTTTCCTCTCATATACCGAGAGGCAACTCAAAGTGTGCAGAGCTCCCTAGAATCCCCACATATAACATGAATTCTGAAATACTTCCAAAATACTTTACCATTTTCCTAATTTTACATCATTTGCTGCACGTACTTTCACAGGTTGGTGTGGAAACTTCCTGATTCAAGAACTGTTAGCGTTTTATTCACTAAGTATCATTTACATCTGAGCTGCCATATAACAGTGAACTACAGAGATACATTCACTGAGGCAAAAGATAAAATGAGTTTACCATGAAAGAAATAAGCCATCTGTTTTCCTGGCATGTTATCTCCACAGGGAAGTCAACAGAGCATTTAATTTAGTGTTTCAGTTCCCTGACCGGAGGTACCAGTATTACTGAGGGAAAAGGAGAGGAGAACAAAAGGAAAAGAAGGAAGAAACCTGAAGCACAAAATGACTGAATCTTACTCCTCCGAAGACACAGTCACCACTCTGCGGAGCTGACGGACTCCTGCTGCTCAAAAACCCATGCTTTCCAAGTCCATGACCAGTGCTATCCAATGACCGTTCAGCCTTCTTACAACTTCTTAGGAAAGAACAACGCATTCTCAGAGGGTTTTAAAAGAAAATGCGTTTACTACCTTCAGTCTTATCGTCCTGTAATTGCAGAAGGCCTCCAGGACAGAAAAACAAACCTCACACCACACCTGCTTCCTGGGATTAATTACTTTCAAAAATATCTTCACACCCGTAAGGAGCCACTCCATGTCAGAACCACTTGAGGTGGAGAGCTGAAGATCCCACTGCCAACCCGCTCCTGTCAGCAGGAGAGCCTGGCAGCAAGGTCCCTCTGCCAACAAACACAGAGCACTGCAGCGAGCAGCACGCCCTTTTAAATCCATCCTCTCCTATCACCACAGCACTGAAATACAAACACAAGCCTTTTCACCATTTCCGAGAATCAGTACATTTGCTACTTGCAGATACCCCAGCAAAAGCCAATTAAAACTAGAACGTTACAGAAGCAGCAGCTTGCATTTACTCACATATCCTTTGGTAAGCACCTCTAAAGGGAAGAGAAGCAGACATACACTACTAATGCTGTTCTACCACCATGCAAAGCAAGAAAATGAAAGATTGGAACGTTTCATAACTAGCAAAACTTCAGTTTTCAGATGTTTTTCTTTCCCCCTTGACAACAAACGAACAAAAAAACCTGCTCCTCATCAGCAAAACACTTCCTCCACAAGCTGCACATGATTTTTTCAGCAGCAGCTAATCAGGATCTTCTTTACCGTCCCTTTCTCCATAGAAGCAGTATATGAAAGCATCTCAATCACAAAGTTACTCCACAAAAAATGTAACTCAAATGGAAACATCTTGTTCCTTTAGAGCTTCAAGAAAGTCAAGACGCCTGTCACCTGGCAACAAGCACAGCAGCACTGACTCCTCTCCATCTCTGAACGAGCACTGCACGTGCATGACTTCATGTGCATTTCTGTTAAGACCTTTTTGCAAGAGCTGATCTTAGCACATGCACTGCCTACCTAATGCTAAGCTGAAGTTCTACAAAGTGTTTAGGCCACTGCCACGACATTTAACAAGAACCACAGGCTTACAGAAAGATAATAGAATTATACATCTACCTGATCACTGCAGGGCTAATGAAAACAGCAAATAAAGCAGGGCATTCTCCAAACACCTCTCTAACACCAACAGGCATGGGGCATCAACCACCTCACTAGGAAGCCAATTTCAGTGTTTGACCACCTCAGGGTAAAGAAATGTCTCATCACGTCCAGTCTGCATCTGCATTGGGACTGCTTGGTGCTGTTCCCATACAACCCAGATCAAGTTGCTTAAACACCACTCTCAAATGCAAACAAGTATTGATCAAATCATTTAGGTTACACAGGTATACGACGTGCTCATCCACAAGACAGAACCGCGGACAAGTGAAAACTCACAGGTTAAAAGCAGCTTCAGTTATTAATCAAGAGTCACTCCCACTTCAAGTCTCATTCCCTCCTGTACACTCTCTCAAGGCACAACACTGTCCTGACTTTCAAAACTTAATCTGTTCATAAGCATAAAGGTTGGTTCAAGCTATTGAAACTGTACTAAATCCCAAATATTTCAAGCAACATATCTAGGAGAAAGGCCTTAAAGGGATATTATAGAGAATTTAGGTGCTGATCCTTAGAAACATGAAGTGCAACACAACCTTCCATGTCACAGTGGCAGCACGGTAAATTTGGTGTGAGAGAACAGCAACATAACCCTGACCACATCCAGCCTCTGTGCTCCTCTTGGTCATTTCTGTCCAAATAGTCAGCCTTCTTCCTACCCTCTTCTGCTTTTGCTAGCTCACACCAAGAAACTCGGGAGGAGGAAGAAGCAGCTCTTCTGGGGAACTCATTTGAAAATCACAAATGTAAACTAATCAGTCTACCATGATCAGAGTCATGGCACCTCCATCCACAAGAATAAAACAGGCAGGGCCTCACCAGGGCTGAGTGGAGAGTTCCCTCCCCATATTCATATAAGCACAGATGTAACTCTTAAAGCACAGCCAACAAGCTATGCAAAAATAACTGTGTACCTCTGTGTGAAGGATGGTGTGGTGGGAAGGCATAATCTAGTTTTGTCATAATTAAGTTAGATGGCATCTGTAACACACTGGAATGGAGAAATATCCATTTTCTTCCACCTGAAATTACCATCTTGACAAAATCCACACTCATAACCCACTCTTCCAAGTTAGTCTGGAGTCTGAGTTTCCAGAAGAAAAGTCCCCTTCTACAGCTGAACATTGAATCACCTTTCAGAACGACAGTAATAAGAAGCCTATCCACAGACACTTCTGTTTCAGCATAACCCTTCTGCTCCACTTAGAAAAGCAAGCACCTAGATGCATAGCGGAAACGTTCAGCAGGAGAAACCTCTTGTCACTCAGCAGACTTCATCATTCAGAAATAAATGGCTGCTTATTCAACCTGCTTGAAGAGGAACAATTTTCTCAACAAGGATGTTCTGTGGTCAGGTAACAGTGGTGTCTGAAAAACAGTTCTAAGCTGCCACATGAGGATGGTTTCTGGTCATGCTGTTACACACGCGGTGGAGGGCAAAGCAAAGTAGAAAGTAAATCAAATCCATGCAGACTGTTTCCAATATTCTGAAAAGAGATTTGCTCATTTTTACCCAAAGACAACTACATGCCTTCATGGTTTTGATGCCTTTGTTGCTGTTTGAAACAAAATCCACTGAGACGTGTTCCCTGTAGAATTCTCTAACACAGCATCAGTAAGAGATTAAAAAGTTCTGTCAAACTGCAGGACTAGTATATTTACATTACAGTAAATGTCAAACTATTTTAGCAGCTTACTTTGTAGCCATTTCATGACTGTTTCTGAAGCCTTTAGAAAAACTGAGACCCACTCTTCCTTCTAGAAGGACAGGCCTTCTCCAACTCACGCCACAATGCCTGGTCTACAGATTGATCCACTTACAAAACTGCTCTCCTAGAATATAGCAAACAAACCTCCAGATAAGCATTTGTAGTCATTCAAAATGTAAAGTATAAACATTTCCTGAAATGTAGGCTCAAATTTGATTAATTATTTCCAAGAGATCAACTCTTACCAAAAGGTAAGATGAGGAGAGGGTTGGATTTTGGTTTTTGTTTTCAGGAAGATGGATAAAGATGTTTTTCTTCCAACCAGAGCTCATGTAGTTCATGAAAAGAACACAGTCCAAAAATATCAACAGGAAGAAACAAGGATGAGTAAAAAAGCAAACCACCTTCTGCAGTCATTGCTGCAATGACCCTGACAGTTTTGGAAGGGGTATATAGAAGGATGGTTAGGAAAAAAAGCAAATGCTGAAAGATCCAGCGATTTTGTGTAAATGGGGAACACAGTGTCAGCACACAAGGTAACAGCTTCTACTTACAACAGCCTGCACAACTCCAAAAATAAATTGCCAACACCTCCGCAAACATTAATGCCACACTAGATTTCTTACTGTTCATCTTTAGCAGCGACTGAAAGCGATCCTGGACACAAGTTACATCACACATCCACAACAGGCATTGTACTGTAAACCCCTGAAATCATTCTATCTCAGCCTTTCAAGATATTTGACTCTCTTGGGGAGTCAAATGCAAAACTTACTGCTTAAAATGAATCGGATGCTTTTGTACGTTTTCCTTTGCTCTTCTAGGCTCACATGCCAGAAGATTCAAGTGACAGAAATCTGAAAAGAAAAAAGACCCTATAACATGCCATTTTTTTCCACTAGTACGGTTTAATACAAATGATGTTCAGAAATACTTTCTGCTTTTATCAGAAGGCTTTAACAGCTAGACATTTTGCCAATGGGTGTCACCAATGTGAGTTAAATTAAGAACTTTGTCCTTGCTGAGGGACAAACACTCCTCTAAAACACCCCTGGATGCTGGCATTAAAGGCATACTTCAGTGTTACTGGGTCAAGCCATACAAAGTCAGGGGACCGTAGTTCATATGAGAAGCCATCACAGTCTGCAACGTCGCCATCAAGCAACTCATTTTTAAATAACACACACCTAATATTTTTGGTCTCATCAATCAAGAGTAAAGGTACACGCCCCCGTTCAGTCCTATTTCTTGCTGGTCCTGCACTTGGACAGAGTTTACTTCATTTAGATAGCAGCTAGGTACTCACTGCTGTAGAGCACTGCCCACCCATGCTGCACCAAACGCACCTCACGGTTGTTGCTGTACCTTTTCTTACTAAAAACAACGTCTGGTGAAAATCCCAGGCCCCAAGCTGCTGATTTGCAAGAAGCTCTTTGTGTACAAATTATTCTTTATGTGCCCTAAGTCAACAGCCAAGCACTACTGATGAAGGTACATTCTCACAACACAACTCTGTCATCAGAAATGGAAATAGCTACATGTTAAGACTTCACCAGGCTGGAATCAAAGTGAAGAGATGCCCACTAAATAAAATACAACAGCTCATTTACTAATAGAAAAGGGGCAATACCACACACTAACCAGTCACACAATTACAGATAGGCAAATAGGTACTGGGGAAAGAGATTTTAGAAAAGAAAGAAAAAGGGACTGTGCAAACACTTTCATTTTGTATAAAGCTTATGTTTATAGCTATTCACCATGAAGTCTAGCAGTTGCAAGGCATTAAAAAAGTTAAGTATGAAGTAGTAACACATGGTGGTCTGTTCTATAAGCATTGACTTTTTTGGGGTTGTTTCTTCTACTCAGCACAGAGTTGTGCTCTGTGTATGTGTGTTTATTCCAAATTTTAAGGAAGGTACCACAAATGTTTTTCGTTTGAACCCTCTTTCAGATTCATTATTGAATTAGAAAAAAGTTTCTACCTCCTCCAAAAAGAAATAAACAAAACTAAGACACGCAAACCTGCACAAATAGATATATTTAAACCTCTTACAGTCTGGTGGATCCTCTTAAAGTTATACTGTGAAAAGAGTGAGACCAGAAACTTTGTGAGATGGAAGGTTTAGTAGAGAAACTGAAAGGCAAGAAATCTGCCTTAAAAGTATGTGAACTATAACAGGATTGTACTGTAGGCCAGTGCTGAACATATTGTCCTACATAAGTCAAAAATCATCATTTTCTTAAGGAACAGTTACTTAAATACAATAGCTCAGTTGGAAGGGACCTTCAAACATCAAGTCCAACTGCCTGACCACTGCACAGCAAACCAAAAGTTAAGGTACCTAAGTGAGAGCATTGTCAGTGCTCAAATGGCACTGGGACAGATGAGGGGCACTGACCACCCCACTAGGAAGACTGCTCCAGAAGAGGCCATAAAAATGCAGAACCAGCTTAACTACACAATAAGTGGAACTTTATCTCCTTTGTCAGTTTAAATTGCACCATCCTTTTTACATCTATTCTGCAGAGCAAGGAACTTGCAGCTTCAGAAAAACCTCTTCTCTTCAGTGCTCAGTGTATAGTTAACTGGATAAACTCCAGTGAAATAAAAAAAAAAAAAAAAACATCAGTAATTAACTGCAGGAGCCTAAACTGCATAAAAATATTCCCCAAATCAATTCTTCTCACAACAGAGACCTATGTTGCACAAATTGAAACACAGGCTTGGCAAGATTGATTTTCTCATCATGTACTCAGAGTTAACTTCCCCATTTCATTTTATTACTTTATGAAATCCATTTTCCATTCAATTCTCATCTAAGAAGCATTACTGTTTCTCTTTCAGTGATGCACACTTGCACAAAAAATGATGCTAACTTTTACCTTTGTTTGGTACAATCAATATATCCTATAAGAATGCACATCTAGCTCTATTTTAGGATGTAAAAGGAATGAGTACCCGTGTTGTATTTTCAGAAATTCAAGGACAGACTCTAAACTCTTCAGACTGAAAATCAATTGTCCCCTTGCCTCCTGAGGTGCTTCTTCTCTCTGTTTTTGCATTAATTTTTTTATTCCATTACACTCAAATCACCTTTAAAAGCTTTCTTATGTGACTCAAAAAACAGCAACCTAATATCAAAATCTCTTAGTTTAGCTTACATAGAAATCCATTCTTATACTAGAATTACAGAATGGCTTGGGCTGGAAGGGTCCTTAACTCCCCAGCCCCAACCTCTGCCATGGGCTACGTGCCCACCCACCACTGCTTGGTCTCCAGAAAAGTACAGCAGTGCTGATGAATGTCAATGGGTGTAATTTTTTTCCATGTGGAGGAATTCAATTCCACTCTTTTGCTTCATCTACACTTCCATGTCAGATACCATTCTGACAGACCGTCCCACTGCTGCCACCTGTCACACAGCAACAGTACGTAATGGAATACCAGTGGTATAGCAGTCGAAGTTGAACCATCCCACCATCATCTGCCTTCAGTGTTGTGGCCAACAAAATAGGAGGCATTACTTCTGGAGCAGCCCAACGGGGTGTGGGCTGCACTGTGAGCTGTGCCAGGCCACATGTGGCCTATGAGTTGGACATGCCTGATAACCTAAAACTCTTTTAGTTTAAAGCCATCTCCCCTTGTCCTGTCACTATCAGACCACATCATACGTTGGTCCCCTTCTGCTTGTAAGCTCCCTTAACCCACACTGTCCATTGCTTTTTATTATGGATCTCAAATGTATCCACTCAAGCAAAACTTTTGCTTGATAATTTTTCCATCGATAAAATCTCTTGACGATATACCACAGTTCTGGTGCATTTTGAGAATGATAAGAAGTATATGCCTTCAACGCACATGCAAGTGTAAGAAGCAAGTTCACATGCATTTCAAAATGCATTGCCAAAACACCGCACAAAGACTTAAGAGCATCCTGTACCACAAAACAAAAACATAATCCAAGTCAAAATAAAATCTGACTGATAATCACAGCCCATCATTTTTTATTCTATATTTTGAATAAAGAAAAGACTGGATGAATAAAAAAGAGGAAGCAAGATTCTCAGAGTAAGAATTTGCAGCACCAGAAATCCAAGATGCAGCAAGTTATCAAAAAAAAAAAAAGCAATACAAGTGCAATCTTTTCCTTGAGTTTAGATGGGGATAGCATGCGGGAGGGGGGGGAAAACATCACAAAGTTTTTGGAAGAATCAGACAAATGAAATAGAACTTAGAAACTAAATGCACAGCATTCCTAAAATCTGTCTAAAAATCTCCCATAACCTGATCTATGTTATTTCCAGGGTTCAAATAGCTTTGCAAAATGAAAACAACAAATATGATTGGTAACAAACAGGATTCTTACCTTTCTGCCTCTTCACTTGGGGAAAATTGCTGATTGCGGTTGCCTGAACTATTTCCACTACAATCTGATACCTAGTTTTAAAAACAGGGGGGAGATAAGGACGAAGAGGGAAGAGAGAAAGACAAAAAACATTATTATATTTTTTTCAGTGTATTCCTTACATAGCATAATTAAGAATGAATAAATAAACCATCTTCCTTCACCCCAAAAACTGAGTTGTTGCTCAGTACGTTTACAATCTAAGCAACAGTATACATGGGAAAGAGAACAGGGGAAAAGCTCAGTCCTGAAATGAAAGGAAAATTCCCAATCTAGTGCATATATATGGAGCTTATGTATCTTTCTGGGCAGAGGAAAAAATTGTGAATTACTACACACCAGGAATAATTATAAGCAGCTAGTCACCCAATCCTACACAATGTAAAACAGGTACAGTTAGTAAACTGAATTTTAATGTCAGTTTTGTAACAGCGGAGGAAACAGCTTCCAATTAAACTTCTCTAAACCTCAAAACCCTGGTCATGGCAGCCTTTCACACTTCTCTCAGTGCATTTCTTTATTACTAGTATTATTAGTTCTCAAAGTAAGACTTCCACAGTAAATTTCACTTCTATTTGTAGGAGTTCCCTAACCTCATTAATTAACTCCCTGATGAAGCCTGGAACCTCCTGGGAAGTCTCCCACTTCCAGAACTACTTAATCCTCTGTCTAAGAGAAGATCTGCAACCCTTAGAATACATGCTCCTTCATCTATGGTTCACCAACCTTATTGATTTCTCCACATTCTTCTTCTCTCCTGCAACTTTTTTTAGTGTTTGTTTGGACCATCTTTGCCTCTTTGTAAACGTACTGCTTACATTCACTTACAACTACATCAAGCAGGTGTGTTTTCTTCCTGCAGTAATCCTGATTCTACACAACTCCTTCAATTACCAAGTAGAAACTTAAGAACCTGATTTGCTTAACTAATCAGTAATTCTATGATAACGTTTGCAAATACTTCATTTTATTTTTTAATCCCTATTTCCTTTTGCCATTACTTTTTCTTATTTCCAGCCATCACCACAGTTCTGTTCAGTACTCTGGAGGAGGAAGAGCAGCTCAAGGAATGCGGTGTTCTGCTGCATGAAGTCCTGCACTTAACTCCCTGTTCTGGGCAAAGGTTCACAGGTTTCCCAAACAATTCTGAACAGTTCACTTATGCTTTAGGTACTGTGGTTCTGTCATCTGTAAATGGGCCACTCACCTCACTCAAGCGTTGTAAGGTTAAAAACACAGCACAAGATAAAATTATCAAGTACCACAGAACAAATAATAAATAAATACTGCCATATGGAAGGTAGTCCCCACTTTCACAGCTTCTTTCCTTCCAAATTTACACCCATTTGTTCTCACCCCTGGTTTTACACCTTTCCATTAGCAATATGGCGATACACCTTTTCTTCTGTTCCTTATTTTAAGGGAGATGCTCCACATTACATCCCCAAAGACACCATTTAACCTGTTTCTCCTAGGCCCAAACCACCACCCCAGTCATACTGCCCCATCTGACTGCAGCCCTTTCTCTCTGCAGATTTGGCCTGAACATTCTAGCAGCACACCCTGTGGTGACAGATGATTAAATATCTCTGGAACTTCTAGAAGTGATGTATTCACTTTATTTTCAAGAAGTGACCCATACACAACTAACGACCAATCACAATCTTGCATGTACCTTCCAACTCTTTTATCTTCCTCAGTTCTGTGTCACATTCATCCCTTTCACTCATACCTTAAGTAGAAGACAGCACAGAACGTGAGATAACAGCCTTTCTTATCATGAATTGCATGTTTACCTTTTGCTGCTCTATTAATAAAAGAATAAATAAAACATTTTCAAAGCAGAATTAAGAAGTACCCACCATCTTATTTCCTTATCACTATTTACTCCCTGCTACATTAACTCATCAAATCTTATCTCCAGTCTTCTTCTGACAGAAGTAAATTTGTTTCACATCTCTCACACAGAATTCATCTTCCCTTCCCCATTTGTAGCACAGATAAATTGGAAGGCTGATGACTTACATCTGATAGGAAATGAGGGTAAAATTTCACTGTATAACTTTCTCTTGAATGAAATAAGGGCAACCTATTTTACGGAGACTTAATACTACAGGAATTAAACTCTGCCTCACTTCATGACAACAACAAAAGTAAACATTAGAAGGGTAACTTTGAGGGAAGTTTGTAAATAACCATACAATATTTCCTTCCCTGGAAACTTTTTTGGTTTCTGCATTTTCCAAACAAATTCAGGAAAAAACTACAAAACACCTCCTCAGAAAACACTGAATTACTTCTTATAAAAACAAACATCAGTTCCACGAACATCCCTTACAAAAACAGGAAGATATTTCCAAAAAGCAAAAGAGAAATTCTGTTAAGAAATGAAGTGACCAAAGTCAGAAGACATCAATGCCACAGATATTAATAAACTGTGAATTCCAAACTTTCTCCAGAATTATTGATAAATAGTTCCTGCACCACTTAAATAAGTTCTAAAAACAGAAGCCATACGAACAATACAGAATATATATATGAGGGGGGGGGAGGGAGAGAGAGAGAGAGAGAGAGAGAGAGAGAGAGAGAGAGAGAGAGAGAGAGAGAGAGAGAGAGTTTTTCTTCTCAAGGCAATGATTCAAACCAAGGAGAGAAAAAGAAAGATTTAGAAAACATCCTAGCACCATTACCAGCATTTGAAGGAAAGCCATTTTGCAAGGCAGAAAGCTGGTACGTTTCCTCGCAAGCAGATGCAGCACTCCACCTCTCCTTTCTGATCTCCTCACCAAAAGCAACAAAATTCTTTTACCCACAGGTATCTGCTGATCCAGCTGGGAAATCTTCCCTACTTACCCAAAAACAAATACCTGGTTCTGGTCACAAGAAAGCTTATCAAGGCTATGCTAATGAGATCAGCCTGAAAAGATACTTATGGGACACCTCTGCTGTAATGTCACATGCCTATATATTAGAGCACCCAGGAACTTGAGCCTTCTCGACTGCAGTCAGTCAGGAGTGTGAGGACTGGACTGTTTTATTCAAAAACACATGTTTATTTTAGTAAACAGGCACTAATTAAATTCATCTGCAAAGATAAAACATGGCAAGGACGTTTCAAAGAAACATTTAAGTCTCCCAGCAACTGTAGTGCCTTGGGATAATTTCCTCAAAGCTAAGCCTACACAGAAAATTGTTACTACTAAAATTTGTCCTTTTCCAAGATGTTACATGGCAACATCAGGAGCAATAGAAGGAGGTTGAACATTTATGAATGCCACATGCCAACTCAGAATAGTTGCCAAAAACTGATTTCCAAGTAAAACCAGGAAACAAAGCTTTTGATAAACAGTTTCATTACCCAGAACAGACAGGTTTCCAAGTTATATGCTGAGTACAGTGTAACAGTAATTCACTTCTTGTAGGACAAGAACTGGAAGCATTTACCCCACTCCCATCACTCTAAGGGAAGCTAACCATGTTCTTTTGTGTTCCAAGGGCTTGTTCTGCTCTTAGATGGTTTATCTTTTAAGTTCTCCTGCGTGGAGTCAGGAGTTCAACCCGATGATACTTGTGGGTCCCTTCCAACTCTTTAATTTCCTCTTTACAGATTTTTCCTGTGGTTTGCTGATAGGAAATACAACCTGAAATACTTGTTTGTGCATCTCAAGTATCATTTGTTTTACTCATCAATATAGGGACCACTGTTTGGTTTCCTTGACATAAATCTGCAAACTTTCTCTGGAACATCATGAAAGCTTTGCAAGATATACTACCTAATTTTGAGATGACTACAGGGAGGCTAATCTCTCTTTAAGCGCTAGGGACCAAACAGAAGAGGAACCCTTCCTCCCACACGGGAATGCTTTTTACAAATGCTGCCACAGGGACAGGCTCTGCATAGCAGAAGAAAAAGCACAGCCCCCAAAATCAAGTACTATTTTCTCCTCTTTGAAATTAAATGAAATTTTCTTGGACATTTTCTATTTTAATACTGATCAATATTACACAGGTGTATGAGAACATCTCAAAATGGTAGTAGTCGAACTCCACAGACCAGAAAGCAAAAAACCTCAGTGCAGCCAAAACCACAATTTCATGAAGCAAATTCTCTACCTGATTAGAGAACAGAGTTTAGGATGACCTATCAGCTAAAAAGAGAGCACGCTGAGTGCATTAATGTGCCTGAATAACAACAACAGAAGAGTTGGGTTTCCTTTGAAACAAGCAGATGCATTAGCGTGATTATGCTACTAAATACAATGTCAATTAGGTTTTAGACAGAGTCTAATAGAGACTAATTCCTGCTCTCAGTGAAGGCACACTGGCCTAGAGTAAAGAGCAAATTTTACAGCAGATGAGCAATAAGTAGCCAAGCAACAAGGTAATTTCACCATCACCTTAATGCATTTTCCTGTCTCAGAAATGCAAGTGGTTTCAGAATCAGGGAAAAGAACAAGAGAAAGTATTTATGTTGCCCACAGTACTCCATCTTGGTACACCATCACTTGGCCTGATCAAGCTGAGTCTAACAAAAGGTCTGGGTCACAGCAGATGACCCAGAGTGCACCAAATGGAGTCGATGTGCTTGTGTCTTTCAGATGTTGCTGCAGCCATTTAGAAAGAAAGCTAACTCATGGCAGCAATTGAAGGGAGCTAGGAAAAAGCAAAAAAATAAATGTTCTGGTTACCAGTGACAGAGTAGGACCAGCACTCTGAAAATGGGTTCAATGGATTTCAAAAGCTTTAGTGTGCTCAACAAAATCAAGACAACACAAAAACTCTATCAGAATAGTATCCCTTTGGCCTGCTTCCCAGGCTTCACTTTATCTTTTCTCTTGCATCAGAAATCACAGGAGAAACAGCACAGCTGTAAAGATAAGGCAAGTATAAAGATCATCTCATGCTTGGGCAAACAGGTTCAAGATGCACACGCGTATGTTATGACAGAAGTTGGAAGAAAAATTAGGTGGTAGCAGATTTTTTATGAGAGGAATGGAACCTGTGCTGCGTTCCAGTTACGTGGAATTTCTTAACATTTTCTACCACCAAACTGAAAAGCTGAATATATTATAGATTAATGAATACGGTGGTCTGTCATCTTTATTGCCTCTGCTTTGCCAAAAGAAATCTAAAATTGAATTGAAAATATACCTCATTTGAATCTCAGTATCTGGATAGCAAAAGCAGCATGTTTAGTTTCAAATAAGCTACGGTGAAACTTCAAGTACCTCAGCTGTTTCAGGAATTCAACATCGGTGTTGCTGTTAATCAGCTTGATGAACTCCTCATACGAAGGAGCATATGTGTAGTCTTTCTTCTGATGCTCATTCATCTGTTCTCTGTACTCCAGCTGGCTGAGCAGCATTTGGTTGATGTAATCTGGATCACCCAGCAGTTCCACCACTGGCTTCAGTACTGGAGAGAAAAAATATTTTAAAACAAAATCCTTACGCTGAGGAATAACTGACGCACTTCACTACAATACTACATGTAAGAGGCAAAAATAGCTGCAAAAGAATTGATACGAATTTCAAACCAGTCTCCTGAACTACATAGTACATTTGAGACCTCACATCTCTTCATGAGAAAATCATTCATGCCATTACCCAAAGCAATGTACACTGACAAAGTTGAGCCCCATTTGGGAAATTTCAAATTGATAGCTTGGAAGCTATGACATTAAATTGTCATTTGTAATGGCTGTAAAGTGAACTGAAATGCATGATGTACTTGAGACGTCATAACTTCCGGATTTGAATTCAACGATATTAAAAAAACGACAAGCAGATTTACAATTGAATTAAAGCATATCTAATAAAATGAAAAGCAAAATAGAAAACCTTCAATAAAAAAAATTGGATAATTCGAAGTCTAAAACAAATCAAATCTGGTAGCATAATTCAATCAATCACATCTATGGATTCTGTGTATCTGAATAAAGCTCAATAGGTCAAAATTATTCATATCATAACTAAAAATAGTGCAAATGAAGACTACAACAGGGTTCTCCTATGGAAAAAAATAACAATAGAAGGAACAGACAAAGGGATTTTATACTGAAAGGCACTAAGGAATCTGGCAACAAGTCAGGATAGTCAAATAAGTGTATGATATTTTCCAAATTGCGCATGAAGTGCTTTATTGGCCATTACTGAAAATAAAATATCAGGACTTAAAAGCATAGCATCAAGACATACATAAAGATGTCTGTAATTATTAATACTGTACAGGTGTACATGTTTAATTAACTCTGATCTTTCATCTACCTTTTGTTGCAAGTATTTCTGCAAGGACTATGCGCAAGCTGACAGACTGGACATCCTTTGAGGGTAGGAGACAACACACCAGAATTTGAGAACATTTTTGCAGGAATCTTACTTCTTCATCAGAGCTCCTCAAGCACGGGTGCAGCAAAAAAGGTCTCGGTGGATCTTCTTGCCTAAGAGAGAGGGAAAGAAAGAAAAAAGAGAAAAGAAAAGAGAGACATAAGTTGCATATAACTTCTATTATAATTATTTGCAATTTTTGAAAATATTGAAAACATGAAAAATCCATTACCAGGTTCAAGAAAAACTTCAGTAAATAAACACTTAGACTCCCATATATTTTTTTATTTTATTTTATTTATTTATTTTACTTTCGAGTCTATTATGACATACTTCCAGATTACTTTGTCCTGCTGGTGTTTTCACCTACCAAAATAGAAATACAGTTATTTTAAAACTGCATCAAATAGAAACAGTCTAACAACTGGAATGAAAAAAGACCAAGGGCAGAGAGTAACTATGAAAGAGCCCCATTTCTCTACACCACTCAGAGGGAGGTCGTACAAGAAGGTGGATGGGAGGAAAGTGTTTTTAGTTTGCTCTTGGTTCTCACTCTCTAGTCTGTTCATAGATGGTAATAAGTTATGTTAATCTCCCTGTGCTGAGTCTGTTTTGCCCATGCAGTGAATGAGTGAACTCCCTGTCCTCACCTCAACTCTTGAGCCCTTTTTCATCGTATTTTATCCCTCTCTTCCTTTGAGGAGAGGCAGTGAGAAAGCAGCATAATGGAATCTAGCTGCCCACCACTATGAAGCCACTGCATAAGCAAAGGATTTAGGGTCATTTCTAGTTTAAGAAGCAGGTCTAACTGCTAAATAATGAAGGTATAGTCTTTCTTCCATAACTGGCAAGCAGTAAATACCTTGTACGTATGTCTGACCTAGTTTTCCTAAAACATCGGTTTTCAGCCTGTCACCTGCAGACTATGTCAAACTGCTCTGAGCAAGACACCTATACAGTAACAGACTTGCACTATCGCTCACCTACTCCCTAAACTAGAAACAAATTTAGAGGACGATTAACAACAACAACGAAAACAAATTTAGAAAAAGTATGCGATAAGGATGGGAAGTAAAAGAACTGACTCCCACAGAGCAAGGAAACAAACATCAAACAGATGACCTCAGTAGTTCTGCAAAGGAGAACTAAGCCCATGGTTAACAGTGTCAGTGCAGTATGTCAAGTGTGGAAATGGGAAGTGTGACACTGTAGGGGTACAAACCTCTCATGCCTTGACCCAGCACCAACCAGTCCACCCTGTCAGACACCAATGGTTTCCTGGACTTTCCAGTGCTTGTCTGACTGGATGTGTCATGGTAACTCCATAATGGAGTTTACATTTTCTTTTACATCAAAATGGCTCTAGAAGTGCAGACAAGGCACCCTAGCAGTCTTCTCACAGCCACATGCCTGAGGGAGCCCAACCACACGTATATAGTTTGTTTAACAACAAGTGTGCAAGCAAGCAAGGCTATCACATCAGTGATTACAACGAGACAGACACAGCATCACCTTAGAGGCCCAGGACCTCAGCAGAAGGCCCTCAGATATCACAGGTACCATCCTAGAGCCTCCTCCCATCCTCCATCTGTTTCCCTCCCACAGCTGTAGGCTGTGCCCTGGTTAGCATCAACCAACTGCTACTCATAGGGCTGCTCCAAGCCTACTGTCTCAGAGCGGCAAAAGTGAACAAAAACTGCATGCTGCCAAACCAAAAGTTTTTAGTTGTGCACCAGTGTGTGGTACCAGCAACAGGCAGCACTGCACTACTGATTTTTGCCAGTCAGACCCGGAAGGAACAAATTTGCAGCAACAGTAAGAACAGTGTTGTAATAACACAAGTCATTTGTTTCAAAGTGGCCAAAATTAAACATATCTTTGGAAGAACAAGAATGTGAAAATGGCATTTGGTTTCAATTTGACTCAAGCTTTTTTTATTCAGTCCCAAACCAAATATTTTGTATTTAAATGTAGAATTGAAATCCTCTCCGTTATCCACAAGACTAATTTCAAAACAAGTCCCTTGGAACAGCCTGGATATGAATACTGTTCGCTCTTCTGAGGAACAGTGTATAAGATGCGCAGATTTCATTACTAACCAGCACAGGCAGTGGAGCTGATATAGCTCCAAAAGTCGTTTATCTTGTTCTGGTAGGATCTTTTCTCTCTGGCAACTGCATACCTGGTCATTTAACTCAGAGCATTCCCATTGCTCTTGCATCCTCTAGATACAACCTTCTGCCTCCTCAACAACACATCAGTCACCACATCACATGCTGTCCCTAAAGGCATTCATTATTTATCCAAAATCAGACACATTCCATGCAGACAGAAAGTCTGGCCATCTCTGTGCAGCCATCTCTCAGGGAAGCCAAGTCTTCCTCCTCTGGACAGGTTGAGCCGCCCCCAGACAGCAACTTCAAATCACCGCCAGAAGCAGAAGCAAAATGCCAGGGAACAGGTATCGTCTGCTCAGCATCTGCTAGCTGGCAACAGACCCATTTCTTTCAAGCAGTTCCTGGGTATTAAAAACAATGATAGAGTGCCTGAAGTAAAAGCAAGCAGCAACCGTTTTGTGGCCTGGGAGCGTACACACACACAGCCCTTCCTTCCCAGACAAACTTACCTAATCTGTGGGACATGGTACACAATTATTAGATCAAGCATGTGCAAAGCATGAAGCCCAGCTGTCATGCACATAGCATTTCACTAAAACAAGATTCATGTCCTCTTTGCCATTAGCATCTTTCTAAACACACCCACAAGCAGCCAGGAATGCCAATCTGTTCAGGACTGCCAACACCCTGAAGTATTTACTGTACCTATACTATCATGCACACAGAAATCATTTCTCATCACCTTCACCTCTCCGTTGTACCACATTTATTCCCTGTGAACAGCCAGTACATGCAGCTAGGCTGAGTTAAGACTCATGCCAGGACTTTTCTGGCAAAGTCAACAGAGCAAACAGAACTGCACAGAATAAACAAGCAGATTGGCAGATCTTCGACTCTTGTTTTTCTAACTCAACTGATGTATTTTTGCCTGAGGAAACACGAGGGGAAAAGGGAGTTGCACGCACTGCAGGTGACTGGCCATGCAGGAACAGTTTCCATTGTTTTCTGGAGAATTCTCCATTATCTAAGAGGATATGAATACTTTCATTATATTTGCCTCTATATAAACATCGTCCAGCTTGTAAGGAAAATACACTATTTATCAATTAAATATCCGCCCAGAAAGCTGCATCTCTTCTGACTCAGGCTTCTCCTGAGAGAAATTTGAAAGATAGGTCAATTATCCACAGGTCCTTGCACATCTGTATGCAGTAAACTAATATAAATGCAGCACTGCAGAGAAGAGCTCCAGAAGAGGTACAAGCCCATAAACCAGGCTCATTTCATCTCCTTTAGGCAACAAACAGCCAACAGCAGCTTCAATCACTCGTGTTCTCCCACACAATAAAGAATAGTGACATACATAGGAGCGCAGAGATCCAAGTGACTTCAAAGATTCTAAAGCAGCAGGCAGAACTCAGGTTTGCACAGCACACTTACAAATCATCCTCTTCACTTCCCCATGAGCTGCAATGCCAGTGTTAACTTCACAGAAGTTTCTTGACAGTGATTTTCATTGCATGAGTTCTTCAAGCGCGCTCTGAATTCTTGACACTATCCCAGGCCACCCCACAGCTTCAGAAAGCAAATGAGATTTCCTTCAGCCACCCCTAAACCAGTGGAAAATTCAGAAACTGTGAACACACACTTATAAGCACAGCCTATCACAGGGCTTTCACGTTCATCACCACAGAAGTCTCACAAAAATAACCTATTTTAATCTAGTGTCTATGCTAGATAGCCACAGTCTTAACTAAGACCATCTGATAACTCTGTGTTGTAAAGACTCGTGACAGTCACAAGTAATAAAAGACCTCTGGTATTTGTGGTTGGGTTACAAGCTTGTGATGAGAAGCATCATCTTTATTTTTACATAGTCTCAATGCTCCAGGCTGCATGGAAGAGCTTAAAAACGATTCCCCAAATTGATTTATGAAATTAAAAACCCATCCTGAAGTTACCACCTACAATGCCCATGAAACTCATGGACTAGGCAGATTTGGAGTTGCAGTACTACTGGTCCACAGACAACAAATGCCACAGAAATTTACCTGGACTCAGACACATGCACAACCAGGAATTTAATGACAAACAAGATGAATCTGTCTACTTTGGAAACAGGAAGCAAGCAAGTAAATGAATAAAGAGCATCCAGGATGTTAATGACAACTCTACAGGATATTACATAAAGATCCTTTCTAATAAGAGAAAAAAAAAATCTAAAATGTTCCATCCAGTCTTGCTGCTGCTTTGATTTTCAAGAAGGTCTTGCAGAGTTGCATTTAAGTCTCAATCAGTACAGTTGTGAGCTGAAGTGTACATGCAACTTGCTGTAAATGAATTTCATCAGAACATTCACCTATTTTTATTAAAGGGACTCTGAGAACTATTAAAATAACACACAACCTGCACCTCTTCATCTGTATCACCCTCAGCTCTAAGCTTCTTGACTCTAGCAGAACGAAAGCTGTTTGAGCTTTCTAAGAAATAAAACAAATGAATTTAGATCTTTATAAGCAAGAATCATAAGCACACCTGAAAAAAAGGACTTGCTAAAAGCACAATGAAACTCCAAAACCAAACCAACCTTGAAAAGTACTGTAAAAAACAAGGACAAAGCCAACCTTTAATTTACAAAGTCATTTTTATCATGATCAGAAAGATTTTAATTAAAGAATCATCCAGCATTTGCTGTCTTAGAAACTGTATTATTTACACACGTCACAGTTAACCTTCCTAAAAGGAAAAGCAGCTGGACATCAGGGTAAACCCCAATGATTTATGCCAGATGAAGAAGTTAGAGTAGTAGACAAGGCAACTCATAATGGTTCTGTGCCACGCCAAACAGTCCTGCCTGCAGCTAGAGGAGCATCACAACCCCTTTGCTTCATTTCTAGCAGGAAAGATGTTCTCCTTTAAAAAAATCAAAGTCAGGAAAGAAAAGAAAAACAGATCTTCCTCCCAATTCCCTGCCTCCCACCAGCCAGCATAGAAGAGGCCTCCTCTTCTCATGCTTTCCCTCAATCAAATGCACATTTTTTCCTTATCTGTTCACCTCTGGTGGGCATGTACCTTGAGCTATTTGTTATCAAGTGGAGCACTGCAATGATTAAAATAAGCCAGAGGGAAAGCAAGGGAACAGTGAAGACCATGCCCTCTTTTCACCTGTCTTAGCCTAAAGGGCTGCAGCCTATTTCATCCCATCAGCCATCCTGATCTGTCAGGTATGGTAGGCTTCATTCAGTCAGTCGGAAGTAGAAAAGCAAAGGGATTTCTATGGCTGAAGTGAACCAAGTGACAAAACACATGAACTTCTCACTGAAGAAATCAATACTTCTGTCCCTCCGGGGGAGGGATGGTTTCTTTCTCATACTTTCCTGAAGTTATCTGATGTCTTACGGGAAGAAAGCTGAGAACGCACTTCCTTAGGCAGTACCCACTCCAGAGCTGGAGCAAGTATTTAAAACTTGGCAAGCCACCTTGAGAACACCCAAAATGCCCTTTGCTGTCACACTGCTTTATCAACTCAGCTCTAGAAACAGGACATGGCATTCCAGCTGGCATCACAATAGGAAAAGTACCTGGCTCTAATTACAGTCTCTGTGCTTCTATAGTCATCATCCAAAGCTAACCAGATTCATTATTATAGACACTGAAAGGGAAATGTGAATCCCCATTTAAATCTTCTATTTTTAAAACGTTGAAAGAAACCTGAAGCTAGGCTAATGACACCTCTTGTGCTCCCTAACTTAGAAAGAATTTTCTCCTTAAGTTATAATAACATATAAGCAAAGGTTTTCCAAGAAAATTTAGCTTCTAAGCCAAGCCAAAAGAAACAGGTCATTCTCAGACCAAGATTTAACACCAAGTTCTAGCAAAGCAAACACTGTAGAAGAAGGCAAATTATTTAGTATAACATGCATATTATTCAAAGAAACACTTTATATTTAAAAAAAATTGAACCAAGAAACCTGGAAGTATGCCAGAGACTCATTATACACATGCTGAGATTGAAGATCTACTGCAGTGTGCATACATCTTAATTTCTTTTATTTATTTTTAAATGTAATCACTCTTAAGTTGCCTTTCACTTTACATCCTGCATATTAGATCACATAAAGCTGGCATGTACCATACACACATTAACCTCACTGCCTGTTCCAGAACAGAAAGAAGTGCAAATGGCAACACAGAGACTGCTCACTGACCAAAAACACTGCAATGTTTTTCCTCTGAAAGGGTGCTAAGAAGTACACGAATGTAACTGTAGGCAAAACAATTTCATAGCATAAGATGTATGGCACAAACCTGAATGACTAAAGTGTATTTCAGTTAGAGCAACCGCAGGTAAGTGCAGATGTAAGCCCAAATTCCATGCTCAATTACACAAATTGTTCACTCAGATCAGCAAACTGCACAGGTGTAAGAGTTCACACATGCAATTACCATTTGTGTGCAATTACAGTATTTACGAGCAGAGGACCTTTTCAAGTGGACATAGAAAACACTGCCAAAAAGAAATTCAGGGAATTAACAAGATAACCTAAAAAGAGAAAGAAAATCCAGCCAGCAATCTTCCAGCAGAAAAAACATAGTTACTGCAGGACAGACTGCTTACAGAAACCACAAGGCCTTCCCTCCTGGGGCTAGCACAAATAGAACAGGGAATGGAATTACCCCTTGTGCTACTGCAGAAAAAGTACAGATAACTATGTTTCTTCTTTGCCTGCTGCTCTGACAGCCTCTCCCCTCTTACTTGCAGGTTTGCACTACACGTGCAGCCCACCTCCTACCGTGAGCAAAGGATTCACAGACCAAATGAAAATTACAGTGAATCTGAACTCTAAGGATAAATGTTTCCTTCCCTGCGTCTTACAGATGCCATATCGCATGTTAGGTCTCTGCATCTGGTAAGAAACCTGAAAGGTTTTTATCAATTGCACAAGAAAATATTACATTATTCCTTACTTTGATACAGCACATCTAAAAGTAGAGAGACAAGCAGAAAACTCGAATGAAATGCACAGTTTGAGTTTTACCTGGCATTGGCTCCTTTAAGGTCACAGAAGTGCGTGAGTAAAGCTTTCACTACATCATTGCAGACGACTTTAACTACATCAATGTGACTCAGCCTCACTCGCAGCTGCTTGGCAATCTCCCAGAAGTCTTCTGACAGCAGCTGGTACAGCTGCCCTTCATCTCTGCTGAGATGCCCATACCAGGACAGGATGTAATCTCTGTAGATGTAGTCAAACACTGAAAGGAGAAGTACAACAATAAATAGAAAAATCTGTAAAATGAAGGCACACTAGGATAGCAGAAACTTAGTCCTCCACACCCCTCCTTCAACAATCAGATGGGTGATAGGTTTCACAACTTCTCCACTGGGTTTTAATTTCTCACTGGAGCGGGAGGTTGGCGAAGTTACAGAAATTTGCACCTAACAGGTTACTGGAGGTCACTTTGCAGAGCAAAGCCTGTAAGTGGATTTGCTCAGACAGTCAGGCTACCAGCTACACGCTAACCTCGAGCTAATATCTGTGTCTTAACAGTGGCTCTGATTATATGAATTATTGTATAAGCTGGCTGCATATAGGCTGTTTCAGACTGAAACAAACTTTCTTCAGATTGAAATTTAACATCTCCACTCCGAAGTTACTCTAAAGAGAAGGTGCTAAGACTTTTGTATCTGAAAAGACACATACAACACTACAGAAGATACTGAAGGATCAGAAGAGCTAGAGATAAAAGCGAACAAGCAGATTAGCAGGACAGCATTAACTTGAAAGGTAAGGTAACATTCCCAACTGTACCTACAAGCAACAGGATTACTGTAACTGCAAGTTCCACCACCACATTTTCTTCTACTCTTTTGACTTTCTGACCTTTGTGTATCTCCAGTTTAACTGATGCACAACTGGAGTTGTAGGAGGTGTAGGAGGTGTTCAAGCTACACACAGCACTGCCAACGAGGTGACAGAAAAGCTGGCAGTGGAGGGGCTGTGAATGGGAGGAAACCGGTTTAGAACAACCAGAGGTGTAACTGAAAAGAAAGGGGAAGAAAAAACATCACATGCCTGTGAGTCTGAGCAGGTTGTTTATCAGACAACCTGATTTCAGAGTTGTGGCGGTGTTTTTTGTTGTGGGCTTTTTTTTTTTTTCCTTTAAATATGAAAAATACATCCCAAGTGACAATGTAAGCCCATGGTTTAAAGTAATTGCACTACACCACTATTTCTTAGTTTCCACTTTGTTAGGAATTTGGTTGGGTTTTTTTGGCAGCTTAGTAAACTATAAAAAGCTCCCTGACACCATGACAGTGAATTAATAACATACTAATAGCATAACATCCTATACTGAGCAATCTTGCCTCCCTGAAACACTACCAGGCTTCATCCCACAGCACTGTACCAAAAACATTTTAAAAAAATATTAAAATTGATAAAGGCTTGTAGTCAAATGCTTCAGAAATTAAATTCCTTGGCTTTATAAAGAAACTAAGTCACTTTGCTGAGCCGGAGTCAGTTAAACGGTATTTTCTAAGACATTTCAAGGCTTTCAAACAACTTAAGAAAAACAGAGAAATTCATAAATAAGTCAATAGAAACTGCAAAGTTTCTATAGTAGCACAATTCTTAATTGCCCCTTGCCTAAGGAGCTGAGTTATGGCACAGAGGAGTGGTGGTTCCTAATCTGCATTGGCCAGACCTCTACAAAACAGGAGTACAACTTGCATCTCCATCCCTTAGGACAGCTTCTCTTTTAGAACAGTCTATTCCAATTGAGCCTTAATCTTTTATCAGAGCAGGCCTTCATGCAAATGCACGCATAGACTTCAAGTATCAAAGAAAAAGCAAATATCCTCTCCTGAAAGGAAAGACTGGAACAGTTTCATTACCATCAATTCCAAAACTCTTCTGCGACTGTATTAGCAACAGAAAAGGATCTACAGCTAGAACACTTGCTTGAGCTTTTCCAGACCAGCAAGAACCACAACCAGTAAAATCTATGTGCACCATTAAGATGAATTCTGTTAGGATCTTGCAAACCAAACAGTTTGTTTATAATGCTGTATTAATACTAGACTAGATTTAGCGTACACAATACAGTTATCATAAGCCGCATCTTTAGAAAAAAAAACATTAAATAAAAATTCAGCAGAAGATGACACACTATACTGTTCAGCAAGGAACTGTTTCACAGAAATAAATGTTGCATGCTTTGCTACTTGTTAGTCACTCCCCTTGCCCAGTGCCTAAAGCCAGCTCAGTTAAACAAAACACCCCTACCTTCAACTTCAAAGAACAAGCTAAAAATACTAAAGCTCTTTTCCTGAAGTTCTTAAAAACTGACTAACCAATAGCCTGAATTGGTGCAATGCTAACATTTCCAAAATGCTGATTTTTCAAGTTAAAGGGATATGGGCCATTACTCAGCTAATGTCCTTTGGACTTTATTAGATTTTGGCTATATAATGCAGATCAAGATGATGAAGCCTTGCACTTAACGTTACCTTGGTTTACTTAAGTTCCTCATGCTCACTAAACCTGTATTCAGACCACAGTGCTACAGGTTGGTAAAAAGCTGTGTGAAATACGAGACTTCAGGACTGGGAACCAGCCCTGGACACTAGCAGTAGTGATGTTAAAATCTGAGTTCTGTTCAAGTTTGTGCTGGGAAGAGATCTAGTGTTTTATGGTTCAGCTGCATTTTACACCATTCAACCTTGATGAAACTGACACGTTCCTTTTATAAGCTAGATGCTCTCATTGATCCTATGCAAGAAAAAGATCATGCCCATACAAATTCCCATTTCATAATGTTTGTGTTATTACCTTTTTTTTTTTTACATTAGCTGAACTAATTACTACTACTAATTACTAGAGATGTGTAGAAGAAGAAAAAATCCAAACAAATAAACAATAGAAGAGAAAATAATTTGTCAAAAATGCCCAGGAGACACAAATATCAGACAAATTTCTGTACAAATGACTTCGACTGTGTACTCTGACAAGAGTGTTCTTAGATCTAAGTGTTTGAAACCCAGCAACAGAGAGAACACGAATTTAAATCAGGTCTTGCTCAAATTCTGGACCCAAACAGCTGATTTTTGAGAGCTGAGAAAATAAAAAAAAATAAAAAATACAGCTGTTCAAATAGAGTGGCAGAAGGCACCGTGTTTTTTTTTTTCTCTAAACATTAACACATGGATCTTACATTGGGAAATGAGATAGATAGTGAAAATATTTATTTTTTAAACGGAAGTCCTGATGCACAAATCTAGGAGAGTTCTTCTAAAAGGTCAACAAGAACTCAGATAGGCAAGATCTGATCCACAAGTATAACCTTATCAAATTCCCAAAATATTTTCATCAAGTCAGCCTTGCACAGGATCTAAGGAAACTCTAAGCAACTATGGAGGAAGAGGTGGTTCCCTGGCATGAAATATCTTCAGGGCTAAGAAACAAAGGGAATCATAAAATAGTCAAATTTTCACAGCAAAATAATTTCACAAGCAGAGTTTCAATATAGACAATGACCCATGCTGTTTCACTTATTCATAAATGATCTAGAAAAGTGGACAAGTAGTATGGAAACAAAGATCGGCCATGAAAAATAAAAGATCACAGGATATCAGGCAATTAGAAGATGAAATTCAGTTCCCAGGAGACCAGCAACCCTGGTGGCAGAGAAGTCTAGTGACAGCTGCAGCCTTTAGCCTTGACAGCACACTGTGCAGCAGCAGCTGGGTCTGCCTGAGCACAGCCTTCCCTAAGTGGCATCTGTGAGCTGCCCGATGATGTGGGATGAAAGCATGAGGCTCCCAAGCAACAAACACCATAGTAAGCATCAGAAGGAAAGACTAAAAGTGTTTGTAAAACCGGGTCATCTTTTCTTTGCATAAGTAACGAAGGGCAAACAAGAATCAAATCAATCTAGTAAAATAAAGCATTAAATACTCTGGCAAAACACATTCCAGTGTGTTTAGAGGTTAGAAAAAGGACTCGGGTTTAAAATGAAAAGTTTTTTTTCCTGCTGTATTCAACAGGGAAAAAATCCTCACATAATGTTATACTTCAGATTCTGCATGCTTTAACGCAACACATCACAAGGTAACACGGCTAATTCTCAGCTTCCCTTCAACTTCTATCTGCAGCTTATGGAAAGATGCTACAATTAAGAGGAAAGCAACTTTCTGAAGCTTTGTGCTTTTGTACTACTTGCTTGTCAGTGGAAGGTAGAAGTTGCTAACTGAGTCGTAAACAGATGTAAAACTTTCTGGTGCAGAAAGTGACTGATGTTGAATGTTAATTCCATATGCTTCTGTTGCACCAGCTCCAGCAACAGAAGGTATTCCAGAGGAGGGCACCTACTGTCAGCTGGACAGCACCACAGGAAAACCACAGTATTTATTAGTTACATAAAATAATACTGATGGTTGAAATGGAAACATCAATAACTCCTTCAATTAAAAGTTAGACATCATCGATCATCCTTTTCTCCTCACTACCTTAACAGACCACGAGAACAGAGGAAAAATACAATAAAGCACGTGACAGCTTATCAAGAGAGAGAGACCACAAAACCTCAGCAAACTGTGCAGCAAAGTGGACCTGCTCTAAACAAAGAGAAAAGTTCACAGTGACTGGCAGCAATATCAGCAAAAACACAGCACAGAAGCAAAAGTTGACAGGTGATTCTGGAGGGAAGCAAGATAGTTAGCAACTAACTGTAAAACTTGGGCAAATTCAATTACATGAATGATGAATAGCCGAAGAAACCAGAATATGAACTTGTAAAAGAGTATCCACAGGGACAAGGAGTATACCCTGTCCATTTTCAGAGTCTGATTGTTTTACTCTAATAAAAAAGTAAAACGTTTCATTTTTGCAACTCGTTCAGCATCTTCAATCCAAACTGTCTCCAACACCTTTGGGAGAAAAAGAGACTTCCTTAAATCTACATGCAGCACAGTGAGAATCCTCATCCTTGTTCAACTGCCTAACAGAGGACAAGCTGGCTTTGTTAGTCACTTAGCTGGGCCAGGAAGAAGTACATCTCACAAGTTCGCTCTCCAGAATTCAAGAGTGTGAATGGAAAGTAAAAACCGTTCTGAAAAGAAATGGCAATAGAAAAAGTTGCTGCAGCAGTAGGAACTCAATTCTGAGAAATGAATCACTTAAATATATTCTTAACTAACTTCCAGCCTGACTAGGTAAGGATGGACTTATGAATCCAACCATCTGCAGAAAAAGTACTTCAGATGAAGATACCATCAAGTTTTCAAAAACACAAGCTTGTACCATATGCACAAAGCAGGAGGAAAGTACAAGACCATTTTCCACCCAGTAATCCAGAGCAGCTTTTCAAATAACCCCTCTACCTCCAATTGCATGCTGATTATGAGAAACAGTTCACAATCCTAAGCCAAATTAAGACTCACCTTCCTTCAGTGCCTTATCCATGTTGTGAGAAATGACCACTCTCCTTGTCTGAACTGAATCATGGAAGCTTCCAGACCAATTACTCTGAAATTCAAAGAGAACATTCATAAGAAGGAATGAATTTTTTAAAATGACAAAACAGAACTGGAATTTAAGGTGATCATACTCTCATGTGCGTGTGTGTGTGTGCATGCACGTAATCTTTGCAGCATACCAGGCTTCATTTAGTTACATAAAACACTTCAAAATAAAACTGAAGCCATTAGCTTTCTTACAGTAATTTCAGTTCACATTGTTTCAGGCTTCTTCCTTCAAAAACATTTCAGGGCACTCCATTTTAAGCTGCTGAACAATACAAACATTGCTCTGTTTTGAAGTACTACTGTGCAAACAGGTGGGCGGATGAAGAAACGTTTTTCAGTTGGCATACAGAGTTCTGTGATTCACACTGTCCCTATATAGATAGGAGTATAATTAAAATCAGAAATAGAAATTGTCCTTATTGCCACTTTGCTTACCTCAGTCCTCTTCTTGGGAATTCAGTCCCATAGAGACACAAATAACTTAAATGAGTGGTAGCAGATGACTTAAAAGAGAAGGGTTAGCTACCCAGCTACATCTGTCCTTTAAGAAAAGAGCATAGCTGCACTGTGAGGAGACAGCATCTACCACACATACCCCCAGTGACTACACCGTACACCAACAGAGAACATGAAAGCAGTATAAACTTCAAGGAGGGTTTAAACAGAAACACTCTAGTGTTTTAAAAGGCCATTGTTTCAGTCAATTTGCAGACTAACGCCTAGTGTATTTTTGCCTAGTGTTATCCACGTACTACAGACACGTGCACACAGTCTCATACTGGCACTAGCCAAACTAGCTCACTTCAAAATTAGCTTAACTCCAGTTGTGATAAGAAAATTATGAATACTGAGCTCTCCTTATATCTAAGGTGCGGAAGGCAAAGGGATGAGGCCAGGCACTTCTCAGCAGTGCATGGTGATAGGACATGAACTGAAGCATAGGAAGTTCCACACAGATGACGGAGCACTGGCACAGGCTGCACAGAGAGGTGGTGGAGTCTCCTCCTCTGGAGACATTCAAGACCCACCTGGATGCCTACCTGTGCAACCTGGGCTAGGGAGCTGCCTTGGCAGGGGGGCTGGACTCCATGACCTCTACAGGTCCTTTCCAACCCCTACAATTTTGTGATTCTCTGATTCTTGCATCTTCTTACCTGCCTCTCAATTTAAGATCTCTCTACAGTAAAGAGCACAAAACAAATGCTTTAAAGGAGAATCCACAATTGCAACATGGTCCTGCACAGTAACAGCACAATGCAATGCACATACTTCCAGGAAGCTGGCTTCCTACACCATTGGATCCTTTCACAATTCAACCACGAACATTATAACACGACAGAAACCACAGCAACAACAGCAGCAAGGTCCCAAGCTGCAGCAAATGAGCATCTGCTAGCTGTGGGAATAAAAATAAAGGAAAGCAGCAGCTTACCTTCAGAAGGCCTCAGCCACCCAGGTATCTCCAGATACCCTTGCCTCCGCTGCCAACCCTTAAATGAGATCTGGGAAGAGGTGGATCCTGGCTCCAACCCTTCTGGTCAGTCAGGTGTATTGCACGCACCTGAGCTCCCCTGGGCTGGCTCTGCCTTCCTTCCCACCAGGTGCTCAATCACCAGTTCAAGCTATCTCTCAGCATTTCCACTACAAACATTCACTTTGAGTACAAATCAGGACTATTGCCTCAGCATCCAAGTAGCAATTCCCTGAGATGTAACCTCACATTTTTGTTTGCAAGAATATATTTTGCTGACAGGGTTTTCTAAGGCTGATACATCTGACTTTCAAAACACACTGATATATTTATTTTTGTAATGAGAAGCTGGTAACAGCAATGTTTACAATTAGGAAGTTCATGACCAGTGATAAAAGAGGACTTTAAACAGGGAGAAATGATTATCAACATTAGAAACAGCGTTGGATTTTCTGAGAAATCTTCTATACCAAAACATTGTATGCAATGATAAACAGCCTGAGAGAAAGGTACAGACCAAGTAAGAAACCTACCTTCCTCTTTGTTTAAAAACTAATTTTCAAGGACAGGTGAGAATCTAACATATGAATAAACACAACTTTTAATGCATTGGAGTGACAGAGGCAGGGTCTGCTCACACTTAGGGGAGAGGTATTTTTATCTTCAGCTACCTGATAAGAGGGTAAAGAGAAGGAGTGATTATTTCTTGCAGCTGTATAGCACAAGGGGCACAGGACAGAGGCTGAAACACAGGGAATTCCCATCAGATGTAATGCAAAATTACTTTAATAATGACGCTGGTCAAATAGAAGAACAGCAGGCCTAAGAAACAGCAGAACCTCCACCCCTGGAGAAGCTCAAAACTGAAAGGGAGAAGGTACTGAGCAACCTGATCCAGCTGTGCCCACTCTGAGCAGGAGGTTGGAATAGATGACTTCCTGAGATGCCTTCCAACCTGAACTGTTCTACCACTCTTGATGATCCTTCAGAGACCTGGATACTTCACTTGGAGGCTGAAAACAGACCAGATTTTAAATTGAGCAATGAAACAGCTGATCAAACTCCTTTTTCCTTTATGTCTTATGAACTTGCATTTAGCAAAATCTTGCTTTAAATAAATAAATAAATAATCTGTTTCTGTGACAATAATGATGAATCAACTGAATAAACAGGCTATGGATAACATATGGCAACAGCCACCTTCAAAACAACAGTGACAGCCTGCTAACGTAAGCTCACAGCACCTGCAATAACAGAAGGTCTTCCAAAAATTCACACTCCAAACTCAGCGTTATCAACGGAGAGAATATGAAATCCAGCAGATCTCTTCCCCCTGGCAGATGTTCTTCCCACCCATCTCAAGTCAGATGGATGCATGAAGATGTCTCACCTCACGGAGAACAGGTTCAGCTAGAAAACCATTACTTGTTTTCACATTTTTCTTCATGTCACTCATCCACAAGAAAACTGTGCTACATTTCATGAAACTGCTGGCATCACCCTGAGACAAAGATGTCTGCAAATGGCATAGCTTAGCCTGAAACTCTCACTTAAATGCTCTCATACCCAGAATGTTCCCATCAGTCCTGGCTCACAGTGGTGCAGCCTCACGGTGTGCTCCACTCCAACAGAATTTACTGCCAAAGAGGAATGAGAGAAACCAGACTGAAACTTAAGCAAGATTTGACAAAATGACTTACAAGCTGTGGGAAGCACAATTGGAAGGAACGTGCAAAGAATGAGGTTGCTAACAAACGGGGACGCCTGCTTCCTGGAACTGCTTATGTTTTCCTTGAACCTGCCTTTGATTACAGCCTGGATAAAAATAAAAAGATAGGATGCGTACAGTTCACAGAGATTTCTGAACAATATTCATTGTTCAACACTTTCGAGAATGATTTCAGATGCAGAAAACAACAGTCTGAAAGGACCAGCAAAAACCAACCCAAGGCTGGCCATCAGCCAGATGTCCAGGCTAACTAATATCACAGAAGGCTTCCATGAATTCCCAGGAAACATATACAGTCCTAGTGCACAGAGCAACATCACAGTCTCTCCTTTGTTAAGATGGTGAGAACCCACATCCCTGACTCTGAGGTCAGAAGAGCCACGTGCTACGGAAACTGCCCAGGACAGCCAGAAAAGCCTGCAGACTGCTGCCTCATTGCAGGCCCTGCCTGACAGCCCCACATGCCCATTCCTATCCCTCCCTCCCACCGTTTTTCACCCCACAAAAGAGGTTTGTTCTGCCTCTTTCTAACACAGAATCAGAACACATGCAGAAGAAACTGACCCCTTCATTTTATTAACATTAATTCCTTCTCTTCTGCAGTGCAAGCTCAACTGGTGAAAAAAGAAACCATGGGAAAAACAACTACCCAAACTCTCCACAAACACACGAACTTGTTGCTGTTAGGGATGTCCACCTAATGGTTTTTCACCACAAAAAGTGGTGGCCTGGAAAAGAACATCATATTCTACTAATTGCCTTTTCCTTATGGAAGTTTTGCTGCTCTCCTCTGCAGAACACAAGAAATTAAGACCTGGCAAAAGAAGGAGCTCAATCAGATTTCATTTTCTGAGCATCTGTTACAGGTGTATGGCATTTTCCATCCCAAAGCATAACCTGCATGGAAGATGCATGCACTCTCGACCTTATTACAGAATTTCTGTTTCCAACTTTGGGACTCCTGTGTCAGAGACCTGGGCAGTGAGCCCACCTCTGCTCTTACTGACCGACTCAGTGCAACCCACGTAGCAGGAGAAAGTCCATGGCTCTCTTCTGATGTTGTTTTCTGTTGCTCAAAGTACTTTTCAAGTAAGAAGCAGTCCCCACAAAGGTACAACCTACCAGATTTGCAGCAGAATATGAAACGCCAATCTAACACAACACTGAGAAAAGAAAACATTAAGCACGACACAATGCAGACGTGAAAATAACACTAGATGCAACAGAAGAACAGAGAACAGTACACCACAACAAGCCATCTCAAAATAGGTAGGAATGAATAAAAAAGCAGAAAACTAAGGTTACTGACTGCTAAGGGATTATGTGACAAATAAATTCGAGTCTGAAAAGCACTTTGTTTCCTGAGATCAGTCTTCTGTAAGAATAAAATTTACGCTTCATAGTTGCACGCGCAGGTAAATCATGATCCTGGCAGGACTTCCATTCTCAACCAGCTTACAAATTCCTATGGATAACAGGCACTCCTGGAGTAAAAGCACTGATGCTACAGGCCCCAGAGTGCAACTGCTCACAAGTACTTGAGGCTCATGCAACATATATTTACAGTTCTAAAATATTCCTGAAATTGGTAGGCAGTGCTACGCTCTCTCTTCATTGTTTTAATTCCAGGACTTGCATAGTAATAAATCTACACGTGTCACCAAAAACAAACTGCTAGCCTGCCTATGTAAGAGGTATCACTGAGAACAGAAGTATCACATCCTCTGTTTTGTTGAAAGTAAACAAAACTGAAACATATACTCTCCTTTCAGCGCGGAAAGGATCGATAATCTAAAAGAACAACCATTGACCAGAGCATTTGGCAGTAAACCCACGAGAAGCTAAATCTAGCGTAACAGAACCATAGTGAGCAAAGCTGCAAGGAACAGCAGAAACACCAGCAAAAACGGTGCAGCAGCAGAGCTTTCATGGTATTCTGTAATGGGGCAGAAAATGAGACAGACTGGAGGACACACATGGTTTAAGGCAGAGATTAAAATAAATAAATAAGCAGCAACAAACCATAAATACATCTGAAGACTTATTAAGATGTAAAGATGAAAACAGGAAGGAAGTAGGCAGTTTTCCCTCTCCCGCACAGCTGCTCCAAACTCCTCATTACCTCAAATGCTGCCTTGCAACAAGCCTGAAAATGAGGCCCACAGATGGCATATCTTCTGCTTCCTGCAGCTTCTGGGGCTCCTGCTAGCTCACCTTCACAAGCCTCATCAGATGGCAAGCGTCCAACAGCGAAGCAGGCTGAAACTGCCTGTCCTTTGCCTCCCTTATCTGCCTTGAAAAGCACAGATTACACACAAATAACTTCCAATAGTCTCATTATTCAACCCTCTATGATATAAAAGAGGGTTATCTTCGAAAATATAATTATATATTGTTATAGTCTGTGAACTCATGGCAGACTTATATATGAGTGCTACCTTCCAGAATGCAGAGGTTTCAGTCACTACCTGACCCAAAGAAAAAAAAAGCTTTACCTCACTTTCACGGTAAATTCCAGAAAAACTCATGTTCCTAAACGCCAGTCCTGAACATATGACACGACCAAAAAAGTTTCTCTAAATTAAGTGACAAATATTTCTAAGAATGGAGAGCTGCTAAATAGAAGCAAACAAGAGTGATCAAATGTGTCAGGAGCTAAGTTTTAAAGAAACACAGGGAGCCCTGGAAATCACAAGAAACTGAAAAGCAGGACAACAAAAATCAGTGTGCCCTTTTGGCTGAAGAAAAACCAAGCTCAGATTTATGGCTTTTGTTACTGCTGTGAAGCAGACCACACAGATTGTTCTTGATACAGAGTATTGTTCATTTCATCTGCATTTACAACACAGCACCTGAATTTCATAAACAAATCCTTGGGTTTTGCATCCCTTCCATGCAGATAAACCAACCACCATATTCAGAGTTTTTGCTTTGAATCAGAGTCAAATTACTACGCTGCAAAGAAAACTCTGTCCAGCCAGTTTTGTTTTGCTTTTTGGCAAAAGTACAACTCACACTGGAAACGTGGGAAAAAGCGTTCTCCTTCCCACTGCCACAGTCAACATGATTCTTCTTCACATGAGACAAAGCAAGCTCCTCTACCACTATGCAAGTCAGCAGTGGCACAAGGAACAAGTCAGAATTTTAAGAGGTGACACATCTAACAAGTCCTTCCCAGGCCTGTTGTTTGTGTTAGCAAGGCTGCTCACACCAAAGAGAGAAGTCCTCTGGGATTTACACCTTGTAAATGGAGTCTGACTGGTGCCTCTTTGCTGCCTTGTATGTTGCTGTCCTCCTCTGCCACAAGTAATCTGGTCCTAAACCTGCTCCTGGAAAGGGCTGAAAAATATCTGATAATGCTGTCACGTATGACTTCTGTGTCATTTAATTCCATTGTTTAAATACTAATGGAAACTATTTACCAATACTACTAACTCCTGCAAGATATTATCATCTGTCTACGCATCTCTCCTTTCTCTTTCTAAGAAGAATTATAAAAGAAACCGAAGCTTGTGATCAGAACCCTCCTCCACAGATAGAGAAACGCACTTCTTTGTGGCAACACAGACTGCAACACCTTTCTCTGCCATTCTCAGTAGGCTTGAAATGCTCTTACTGAGATACACAACAGAATCCTTCATCTCTCAAGTTCCAGAGGGGACGAGTGGTATTTAGGACAAAGCAAAGCAAACCTGAATGTACAGTAATGTATTTCCTCAACTGAGTTATCCACTTGCACAAACAGATTTGTGAAAACCAGCAGCACTAAATTCCAACTGTAAGTGCTTCAGAATTGGAGAACTCAGGAAAAGCTCAGTTTTTCCAGCATGGCGTGAAGAGCTCAATCCAAGTTCCTTTGAAGTCCACTGAGTACTCCCACTCACTTCCCCAAGAGCTGAGCCTGACTCCCACTAGAGTAAATATTTACTGATGTATGCTTTCTGTTTCCTCATACGCTAACCCCAATGTGAAAATCAAAGAAAGAAAAATAAACATTATCCCCCGTGTTCGCACATTTAAGAAATGAAAAAAAAAAAAAAATCAGATCTTTAGGACCCACTTCCCCCACATATATATATCTGTATATTAGGCCAAGAGAGGGTTCTTTCCTATGCTTCCTGTTCTTGAAGGACAAAAGACACGACAACACTGAAGGCATTCTGGCTTTACTATCTTCATGCCACTGGTTCCCAAAGCACCATAAGGCACTACGAAAATGAGAAGGTAACAACTGAATGGTAACGAGGAGCACAGACACAATAGGAATGTATAATTAAAAGAGTAATCTCGCATTTCTACCCAAGAAAAACGTACAGAAGATACTTGGAAATAAAAGTCTCCACAGATGTCCAACACACGTCTATACGCTGCTGAGAAAGGCACTATTGTTTCCTCTGCCTACATCATGCTGAACCAACAGCCAGGAAAACTGCTAAACATGCACAAAATCACCTCCAGAAAGAGTACTTCAAGCAGCTCAGGGACCTCGAAGCCATTTCTCATCAAATATATACACACATCAGAAAAACTGTACATCGAAGGCGTGAGAAACCTGAGGAAGGTGCCTGGAATCGAAGCCAGGGTAACACACAGCTGTCCTTCTGGGACGGCCCCTCCTTACAACCAGGTTATGTTCTGAGAGCAGCGCAGGGAGGGGAGATGTTTCATTTCAACCGAATCACAGAGAAGGTTTTTAAAAAAAATAACAAAAACAAACCAACAAAACACCACCACACAGTTCCAGAAAGAGGGCTGCAGTGGGCGGGCACTGCCGCTTTGGCAGCGACTTTAAAATCCCAGACTTCAGTCGTGCTCTGAACTAACAGCACATAGCGCAGGGCTGCAATAAACCCAAGCACCGCGTTAACAGAGCGGGCAAAGCAAGACTGGGAGCGCGCTGCCTACACTGACAACACCGCACGGGCACAGAAAACACATCGGGCACAGCGACCGGAACGCCCGCACGAGTCTCCACTTTCAGCCCCGCTCGGGGGGCTTAGGCGTTACGGTTTTTCACAAAGCTGGGGGTAGGGGAGGGGGAAAAAAGAGCGATACACTGGGTTTTGTAACCCTCCAACGCCGGGCTCCCCTTGAGCTGCTCAGAAAACACTCCTAAAGAGAGCCGCAAGGAGCTCTAAGAACGGATCGGCACAGAAAACGCCCGCCACGGGTACTGCGGTGACACTGCCCCACTGACGACCGCCACCACCCGCCCGCAGGAGTGCGAAGGGCCCGACGCCCACCAAGCACCGGCGGCCGCAGGCGCACCCCCGTCCTCGCATCCTCCCCGCGGAGCCGAGTCCCGCTCCCCCCGCTCCCTCCGCCCCGCAGGCTCTGGGGCGCTTACCGGCGGCAGCGGCACGCCCGCGGCGGCAGGGAAGCTCGGCGGCGGCAGGCGGCGGCCGCGCCACAGCAGGCCGAGCAGCGCGCCCAGCGAGGCGGCGACGGCGGCGCAGCCCGCGTACAAGGCGAGGCGGAGCGGCGGCAGCAGGGCCCAGCCGGGCCGAGCGCCGTCCCCCGGCCCGAAGAGCTCCCGCCCCAGCAGGGCGACGGAGGCGGCCAGCAGCCCCAGCCCCGCCGCCAGCACGAAGCGGGACGCGCGGGGGTCGTCGTCCTCCTCGTCTTCCGCCGCCGCCCCTTCCTCGCCGGCGGCCGCCGGGGCTCCGCGACCGCCGGGATCGCCGCCGGGGCCGTGCGAGCCCGCGGGGCCGGCGGCGGTCCCCCCCGCCGCTTCGGGCTGCCCGGCCGCGCCGCTAGCGCTGTCGGTTGCGGGGAGCATGCTGCTGCTGGCGGCGCCGCGGGCAGAAAGCGCATCTCCCTCCGCGGCAGCCCCCCGCAAAGGTCGCCGTCGCCGGGGTCTCCCTCCGCCGCTCGCGGCCGCCGGAGGAGCCGGCTCTCATGCCCGGGCGGCAGCGCTGCCCGCCGGTGGGCGCCGGCAGCCCAGCGCCGCGGCGGCAGCAGCAGGCGGGGAGGCCCCGCCGCGCCTGGCGGGTCGGGCGGGGGAGGAGCGGAGGCGGCGCCGGGCGGGAGGCGGGGAAGGGCCGCTCGGCGGCGGCCGGTCCCGCTGCGGAGGCGGGGCACGAGGAAAGCTGCCGGAGGCCCCGCTGGTACGGGCGGACAGACCGGTGGGGATGGGAGCGCTCAGGGTGCTCTGCTGGCTTTGCTCTAGCGCTCAGTAACTCCTCGGGGCACGGCACAAGCTTTGCTCTCTCTCTGCCACTCTCGCTAGCCACTCTCAGCTTGCGCTGGCAGCTCCTGCTGACTTCTCGGTTGTAGCAGCTGCCAGTCACGGCCGGAGTGCGGGCCTGCGTTTGTCCGAGAAGCAGTGAACAGCACTGCCTTCCTTCCCTCAGGAAGCTGGGCTCGGCCAGAGGGACTTAACGAGTCTTCCTTTACTATCGGGCTTCGTTTACAGGGAGGCATCCCATTGAGAAAATTGTGCGTTGGAGCACTGACGTTACTAGTAAGCACGTTTGGGTTCAGATTGGCACTCTGTGAATAGTCTCTGTATGTCAAAGAGACCACATCTACTTTATAAGCTGCAGCTCTTGCTGCTGAGCTCAGGGACATTTTCATTTATTCAAATTCAGTAGTTACTGCTGTAAGATTCACGAAACCATTCAAGTGAAGAGGTGAATATCAAGGCTGTGGTTTCACAGATTTATGTAAAGTTTCAAGACTGCAAAGTAGCACCACGTAAAAACAAAACTCTGAACTTCCCAGAACTTCTGAGATGTTAAGCAGGCCAAGTCTGTGAGCATGAATAGAACAGGCGTCAAAATGTTACACATACAGCTCTACTATTGCACACTGGAGGTGCTTTGGGGCCCCGTTTACAGCACAGAACTGTAATGGAAGCATGGACAGATACACAGTATTTTCTGAGCTAGTTCTAACCCACAGTGCTGCCCATCTCGTGCACCAGGTTATTTATCTTGGTATACACATGCCTTTTTCTGTTAGCACTTTGCACAGGCATCTACTTCCTCTCAAAATACTGAAGTAGTGTTGAAGAGATTTCAGTTCCCTTCTTAGTCACCGACCAAAAGAGACTTTGCTCCTTAACCTGACCCCAAGTCCTTTACAGTGGCTTAAATAGTTTTATTACACAGTTCATTCTGTTTAGAGGATATTAAATTTCACAAAAGTCTTTTAAGCGCCAGCTCAGGCCACCCACAGCGGACAGAATTATTTCAGTGACGTGTCTAACACAATTAGTGGTAAAAATCGTCACACAGAAAGTGAGAATTTGAAATGTGATGACAGTCCTTCCCTACGCAAACCACTGTGTGCCCCAACATCCCGATGCTTCACCCAAGGGCTTGGGGTACAAAGCTCTTGCAGTAAACTCCATCATTAAGACCAACAGAGAGATTCTTGCAGAATCCCGAGAGCTTTTGAAGAAAGCCCAACACGCCAGAAAGTTTCCTGAAATGTTATTTTATTCTCATTGGGTAGAAAACAAAAAGCAGTGATCCAACTCCCAGCACACGCTTAATTCCTCAGAGTTCAGAAAATACAATGCTCTGGGCAGGGATCAGCAGCTCATATGCTATCTTCAGAAAGACCCATGCAAGCAATAAGACAGAGCACGTGGAGACCTTCTGCCACAAATGTGCTCAGGAAACAGCCCAGGCCTCTGTCAGAACTACTTCAGGGAATTGAATTTTTAAATTAACCCGAAGCAGGGCATGTAACGTTGTTAGTTCTGTGTAAAGAGAGATTATGTTCTCATTAAAGTATTAATTCTCAGAATTGGAGAGGAAGATAAAAAATAAAGCTACCTACGATGGAGGTTTAGTCCTGCAGTGCTTACGCAGGAAAAAAACATTCTTGTCTGAATGAGTAATCCCACCAACTTTAGTTAGGCTTCACACATCATACCCCGAATCAGATGTACCTAAATTAACTCAGGTATATATCCATACAGCTAGAGGGAGCTTTGATTGCTTTTCTTTCAGTTTTTAATAAGATTCTATGCCTTTCCAACCTGAAATACAATTCATAGTATTTCAGACGACATCCTACCTCCGCTGAAGTCAATAGCAATTTTCAAGTTTACCTCACTGTTATTTGAATTTCCCCATTTGCACTTATAAAAAATAAATACTTCTCTGCACAATACAAAACAAGTTCAGAAGTGAAGTTTTTGCACCAGGGAATTACTTCATTATCTTTCTGTAACTTTCTTTTGTAAGACCCGTTATTCAAACTCTTATCTCATTCAAGCATTACAGCAAATCTTTCCTACAAATAAAGCATCTTTCACTTTAACAGTACTGCGTACTTTTATCTTTATACATCTGCACATCCAGTATGTCTACACCAGCTTCACATTCATACTTTCATGAAGGCTTTTTCACATTTACTTCTTGCTTTGTGAGCCTCTCTGGCTCAGATTACATTGCTATAATGGTGTGCACTTTACTACTATTGCGTACCATCTTTCCTTGAGACCCCATTCCTCCTTTACTGAAAATGAATTGAACTGCTCTCCCAAAAACTGTTATTTTTCTTGCTTGCATTTCAGCAGAATATGCCAGTTAGGCTCAGTACTTTACAAAATGAACTGATTTATTCTCTCTGTACCTTTTTGAGGCAATGGTATTTCACCAATTTTCAGATGGAAACCTGATGTGTTTGAAAAACAAAGGGCAAAAGTAATACAGTGTGAGGTACCAGAGATAAATTTTTTTGTATGCTTACTGCTTTGTAGCACTTGGTGTTTTCCAAATACAGCTTCCATTAATTTCAACCTTCTTAATCTCTACAACTACCCAAAAGGAGGTGGTAGGGAGGTGGGGGTCAGCCTCTTCTCCCAGGTAACAGTGATAGGCTCAACACCAAGCCGTGCGAGGGGAGATTCAGGTCAAACATAAGAAAACCTTTTATTCCCCAAAAGAATGGTAACACATAGGAGCAGGCTGCTCAGAGAAGTGGTGGAGTCTTCTCATCCCTGGAGATGTCTAAGAAATTCATAGTCGCGGCACTGACGGGCATGTTGGACATGGTGACCTTAGGAGATGTTTTCTAACCTCAACGTTTCTGTGAAACATGTCCCATTTAATCACAAAGTACCACTGCATCAGACCTCATCAGCCCCAACCCAGTACACCAGCACCCCAAGTAGAACGCCCCACCACCTCAAGCTGGGGCTCACAGCACCCCATCACTTCACCCTAAGGCTCCATTGCTTCAGCGCGGTCACCCTCACCTCAACGCAGGACGCAAACACCACAGCCACACTCACACCTCCATCTTGCGGGGTGAAGCGAGCTAAGAAAAAAAGAAGCCCACCGAGCAGCTTGAGGCGGGCGGGAGGGGATGAGAAGGCCGTGAGGGCCGCCCCCTTCAGGCCCCGCCTTCCCCGCCCCGCCATCAGGGCAGGGGAGCGATCCCTCCTCCTCGCATGACGCGGCCGTGACGCTGTGGGGTGTTACGGCGGCCGCGCTGTTCCCATCACGCAGCTGGGCTGCCGGCCTGAGGGCAGCGCCTCGCCCACGGCAGGTAGGGGATGAGTGTCCGTTGGGGGTGGTAACTGACTCTGCCGTCTGTACTTCCCCAGCGAGGTGGGGAGCGTGTTCGTTAGTGTGGGGGGGGGGGGGTTTGCTGCATGAGTGACACGTGTGGGGCTGTCCGTATGGCTGCTGCTGGGGCTGAGCCGTCGGAGTCCTCTGGAGCGGGTGGGGATTAAGCCTTGCTGAGTGTGGTCCCGTGTGCCCCTGCTGAATACGCTTCTTCGGAAGTTGGTTTTGTTATGGTGTGTGGATGTATGTTTGTTCCTTCCTGCTATGAAGCACTCAGGGCGTATCTGGCGTTTGCGTTTGGATGCTCACATGTTTACAAATTTTAGGCTTGAAGCAATACTCACAGCAGCATCTTTCTCCTGGTTGGAAAACTTCTTGGTAGTGACTGATTACAGCAGTTACCAAGAGAAAAGAGCAGTGAAATGCTTCAGAAAATCTGTTTGAGGGCTGAAGTGATGTTGTTGCTGCTGCTAGGAAGTTGATCGCTGTTAAGAACAGCTTGCTAATCAGTCTGTAAAACTTTAGAGCCGGGTTTTGGAATGCTTCAGGCTCTCCCACCAGTTGTTTTGTTGCATCATTCTCATTTCTCAGCTAGATGCTTCTTGAAACGTGGAGCATGGGAAAGACTGAGGATTTCAGGGATGCTCTCTTATTCTTTTTGAGGGATCTCTTATGGTGTAGTGGGATTTTTTTACTTCAGCTTGGTTTGTATTTGTCAATACAAGGGTATTTGGAGGATCCTGTGTTTCTGTGTAAGATTTCTGTGGGTTCAGAGGGCCATCAGAACTGCACATTGAGGGCTTGAAAGGGAAGTTGGCTGGTTCCTTTAGAGACTTGACCCAGCTACATGTCCACGTGCCTCCTTCAAGAAGGTTTTCATCAGTTGTGGATTGGATGGTATACAGCCTTCTGTGGCATGGGTGACAGGAGCATCTACGAGTGTACTATGTCAGAAGCTGGATGGCAGCATAATATACCTGGAACACAGTGTCTCCAGGTGAACCTGGGTATCTCCTCTAATTCATGGGAGAGTGAAACAGACTGTTACGATAGCAGATGAATTACAGTGTTTCCACCTGAGCTGCATTTAAAAATTTTTCTTTCTTGGTCCCATGTTCAACCAAGATGGCAGCAGTCTGAAATAAGTCCTGTCTTTCTTGAAGGCATTTGCCATCCAGTAATCTCAGCTGATGTCCATGTCATAACATTTAGGAACTTCACCTTGTGTGAGCACTACATACATTCTGTGGCAAAGAATAGACACATATTCTTGAACAGTGTGATAAACAAAGCACAGCTTACACAGGTTACTAGTTTTGTATTTTGGCTTTCCATAGTATGGGAGTTACCTATTTTTTGGTCAAGTGGAACAGTATCTTTTTTATGCCTTGTATGTTAATGTAAGGGCCTTTGCCCAGCAGTCGTCAAGGGCTCTGTGGTGGTCATGTGCTTTCATTTGCTGTGTTGCTCTAAATAGCAAAAATGGTCTTAGAGACCTTCTAGCTGTGTGATAGTCACAGGAATGAAAAAACCTTCTCTTCATCTGTTTCCTTTTGTTTGTTTTTAATGGAAACTGACAAAATTAAAGTTTAGTTTGAGTGAACAAGAGCATGAGTGAGAGAAATGGACCAATGTAGCACATCTGTTTTCCATTAAGGAGGAGGCTGAAATAGTTCTGGGTTGTGCCAGGAAAGTGGATGGAGCACTTGGCAGTTAATTGATTGGTGCTGTAAAGTGCCTACAGAGCAGCAGTCATAACTTCTAAAGTGTAGTTCTTCTGTTAACAGTGGTTGTTGGCTCTTAATCAGCTCTGGCTCAGTCTTGGTGAAAAACTGGTGATTCAGCTATCTGTAGTCATGTGGAATGGGAAGCTGTGTGCTCCTTGTTTAGTACTGATGTTGGAAAGGAGTGTGTGGGCCTTCTGCCCTCTTGCCACTATCTAGAGCTAACATCTCAAACAAGGAAAGAATTTGTGCTCAGCAGTGAGACATGTAACATGTCTGGGTGCAGCTATGTAGTAGCCTAATCAATTAGATACTATTTGTTTAGCTTCTGTTCCTGAACTGGGCAGCAGTAAGGAAACAAAAAGTAGGTTACACAATGAAGTGTTGCATTTCAGCTGTACCTCCACCTTTGAACCTGGTTTTGCCTTATTCCTTCTCACTCTTACTTATACAACAGTGTCAACAACAGAGCAAATCTATGTGCTTGACTTGAGACAAATGAAGTATGCTACATTTTCCCATCAGTCATAATTAAATACTGTTGTTAGTCTCATTTATCTATTTTGTGCACCTCTGGGTGTATTAAAATGTATTATCCTCTTAGGAAACTAGAAGACATTTAGAAATTCATGTGACAGTTGAACATTGAAGGCTGTATGAGCTTTCCTGAAGGCAGGGATCATAGGAAATTGTGTATATGAAATACTGGTGAATTTCGTGTAATACTACAAGTTCAGAGTACCTAACTCTTTTATTAGGTGCTTTAAGGTGTTTCTCATATGGCATCAGACTAACCTCTGCTTCTTTTGTAAAGATGTTCTTAGCTTTATGCTACCTCTAACTTAATTTAGCTTCTTTGTTTCTTCATGGATCATAAAACTACAGGAGATTCTGCACTTCCTGCTTTTACGGTTTACAATATTTCTTTCCTTTTTACTTTTTTCCTCTATTTGGAAGTGCAGATTTCAAATCCCTGAGGCAGAGCAGTATTTGAGAAGTATCAAGATAATTGAGTGACCTGAGTGACTATGACCTTTGAAATTCTGGTATTTTGAAGTAATTTGGGTAGAAGCTTTCTTGGGATTAGTCCTGCATACTCGGAACAAGCTTAGAAATTCCTTTTTCACTTCTGTTTGCCATGTCAACAAATTATCCGTTCTTTAAGAGACCATCTCTTAATATTCTTGTTCTCCTAACTTAATTAGTTTTTATATCTCCCAGTGAGGAGTGGAAACTGTCTCCCCTCTGCTGTGTGTGTTTGACACATGTAGGGCAAATAACCCCCAGAAATAGCACCCAGAAGAAATAGTGCCAAAGCTGGTATATTTTTGATAGGCTTAGGTAGATGGTATACAGATAGTTAATAAGAAAATTAATAAGAAAAGAGTGGCTCACCTTTGAAGATGGTTGAGGCTCACCGAAAACTCCACTAGGGAGGGATCTCCAACCAGAGATCCTTCCCTGGTGGTGGTCAGCCCTTAAATGGGGTCTTGGGAGAGGTGGAGTCAAACTCCACCCCTTCCAATCACACTCAGTTGTGCCCCTGCGGCTGACCTAGTGCTCGCCTCAGGTGATCAATCAGTGGTTCAGGCCGTGATTCAACAGTTCCCATACACTGCAGTGTATGAATTTGGGATTTTTTTTTTACTTTCAACTAGTATCTGCTCTTGGGAGAGTAAATAGGATGACTACTGGTTTGAGTGCACTAGCCTTGTGCCTTAAGCACACTTTAGAGGCTATTTCAGATTCTGAAAGGAATCAAGTTTGCTTCCTGTGTGACATGGTATGTTACAGAGAAAGGACTGTCAAGAAAATCAGTGTCTTGATCCAAACTAAAACGTTAATAGACACACCCCACATCTATTACATTTTAACCTAGAGAACAGGCAAACAGATTAAAGGAGTAGGTAAGCATGCACAGTAATGTGGTACCAAGTTTCTTTATAAAACTCAACTATGGAGTTTTCCCTTGCTATGTTACATAATTAACTTAAGAAATACAAATTGCTAGAGCTAGTAAGGAATGAAACTATTACATTAAAAGTATACTTGCATTTGTTGTTATGCTGACATTTGGAAACCTGTTCTGATGGTTGCAGGCAACACCTATTTCAGTATGGACCGATTTGAAGATACATCAGATGGTGAAGTGGATCACGCTTTCTATGAGAGTGATTTTGCAGAGGAGGAGAAGAAAACTGAAGAAAATGGTCAATGTATAGGGAAAGGAAATACAAAAGTAGTTCTTTCAGACCCTGACTTGGTTGCTAGTTCAAAGGATGCAAACTGTTGTGAGGAGGAAAGTGAAGAGAAGCAGGAAGATCTGTGGAAGAATCAGCTCCTAGAAGATAGCACAGACAATCCTGGGGATGCTTCATCTTTGTCACTTCCTCCAGTTTGTGAGAATGCAGGTACATCTGGAGTAACATCTGCAGCAAGCAGGAGAATGCAGGAAAATGTTCCTGCTGAAATAGATTATTATACAGATGTAGAAGATAGTAGTGATGATGACAAGAAACAGAAGATTAGACCAGAGTCAGCTAAGCAGTCCTACAATGTAGGAAGGGCCAGCAGAACATATAGTACTACCAGTTCTTCTTCCTCATCTTCAAGCTCAGATTCGGATTCTGATAGCTCTTTATCAGATTCATTGCATTCCTCTTCCAAGAGAAGCGCTTGTAGTGCAAGTCTTCCGTCTCCAAAACAGAAATGTGGGTCAGCAATAAGATTACCAGAAGGAAAACCAAAGCCTGGAGACCATGTGGAGCAATCTGGAGACACAGGTACTGATATAACATTCCTGTCAACTCCAGACAGCAGTTCTACCTAGTCTTTTGAATTTGCAGCTTCAAATGTTAAGAAATTAAAAGACAGTGTGAGGCAATGATATGTATGTTTTGAAGAATTTTGGTACTATGAAATGCTTGAATACTCTAAGGCTCCAAAATGCATTGGATTGGAAATCCTCCATGCATTTTTGTGCATGTATTAATGTATTTTTTTATTTCTTTTTCCCTTAGAATCCAAGTCTGATTTCAGCAGTAATCTCTTACATGATGATATGGACCTGAATCGGCATTTGAAAGGTGACTTTTAAGTGTATTTATTTTAAAAAATGTAGAATGTTTTTACATTGTTGAAAACAACATAGAATTGCATTTAGTGGAAGAGAAGATCAGGGAGTTTTTCGAGTCAGATGTTTTGTTAGAATGTTTGAAAGTAAGCATGGTGGTTTAACTCTTTAAATGTTAATCTTTACCTGGTGTAGGGAACCTGCTTTGGCATGGAGGTTGGACTCAATGATCTCTTGAGGTCCCTTCCAACCCCTATGATTCTATGAAATCTTTGTGTAAATAGTATCAACTGTACTGTAGAAAGAACAGTCTGAGTTTTAAACAATAAAATACAATAGTCTACACTGATGAAACATTTAGTTCATTTTTTTTGTCAAATTACAGCTAGACATAAGCATTTATAGCACTAGGTGAGTCTCATTTCCCAAGGTCCCTGAAATTTGCAAAACTTCAGTGTAGTTTGTTACTGCATTGTGTTGAGTGGGCATGAAGCAACTTATTTCAGAAAACTCTATGCAGTGGAAATATGAATACTTGGAAGACCTGAATTTGCACTAGCAAATCTTACTTGAACCTGAACGGAGAAGCAGGGTATGAAATAAGGCAATGCAAAAAAAAAAAAATAGCAAAAATTTGTTTTTGGAATTGCCTACTGAAAGCTGTATGTTTGAAAGACAGCGATAGAAATTTGGAGATTTTTCTGATACTGTTTTTAGACTCTGTGTCTTGATTCAGTGTCCTGCCTTACTTTAAGGATTTGAGGTAATGTAGTTGATGAGATGGGTATGGCAAAAAAAGGCAACTAAGTTCCCCTCCAGTTCTTGTTCCATTATGCTAATGACTTACTCTCTGGTTTTAGACAAATCTTTTGATTTCTGTGGTTCAGAATTCAGTGGTATGCCAAAAATGTTATGTATTTATCTCAATTTTTATGTTGAATATGTGGCCAGTGGGATTCAGATTGCCCAGGGTATTCAGAGTACTAAAGAATTTAGTAGTTAGTATTTTTCTTCTCTGTAAAATGAGGTTGATACCTGCTTATTTCACAGAAGTGACTGTGAGAATTAGTCTGTAAATCCATGGTATTAGCTATTATTAACCTGAGGAAGTTGGGTTAAGTAGGACATAGGTCTGCAGACTGAAGACCTGAACTCCTTGTTGTTCTCCCTGACCTGTGTGCTCTCTGATGTATCTTTCTGCCTTTTCTCTGCCTCAGATTTTCTATAATAAAAAAGCATAGAAAATCACTTGGTTGAAACCACTGTTGTGTAAGTATCATTACTGTGAAAATAAAAGCCCTGTGTTCCTGAATAAAGTTATTGTAGGAAATAGCATAGAAGCTTCAGTTGAGCTGCTTTAACATTTTAGCTTTTATTTATCAATTAGGCAAATCCTTAACAACTGAAATTTTCTCTTAGGGATCTTTCCCATGTGCTCTTCATGCTGAGCTTATGCATTTGTACTACATGTTTAACAACATCCAGATCCAAAGTACTACTTAAATATGTCAACCCCTGAACTTTAAAGCTGGACTGAACACAAATAGCTTTCTCACTAAATTCTTGTATGTTCTTAATTTGAACTGTGAGTATAAAATAATATACATGTGTATACACGCATCTAATCGCACTGAGGTAGAAGAGCAGGTGTTGGCTTCTCTCATTTTGAGCTTGAGAATCTGCTGAAGATTGCAAAGCAGTGCAGTGTATGTTAATATCACAGAAGTGTGCAATACTGGAAAAAAGCTAAAATTACACCTGTACGATATCTTCCTTGTGGCATGAAATAAAGAGCAGCCTTATGTTAAGTTTACAGCTTTAAAGAGGAGAACTTGTACTCAAAAAATCATTTTTTCCTTCAAAAAATATAAAATCAGGAGTTCTGTTAAACTCTTTGAAAAAAAAAATCTAGCATAAAATAGTGGATATTCAAGGAAGCATATAGCAAGTATAGTGAGTATAGTGTGTGTCCAAGTTTTGGATAAACTATTAGACATTTCTGAGGAACTGTGATTTAATCCTTTTATATTTTTCAGATTTGCCATTTGTGATGGCAGAGCAATATAAAAAAACACTCTTGAATTTTTCTGGTGCTTTAAGCACTGAAGCAATGTAATGCATTTTCTTGCTGGGATTTCCAGAGTGAAATGTGCATGGTTTTAGTTTTAGCCTCAGTGTAACTAAGACAGCTGTATCATCTTGTCCTAATGCATTTGACTTGCTAATTATCATTTGTATTTTATGCAAGGTTTGGCTGGTTTTAGTCTTCAAGGTCATTTAAATGCTCGCAGAGTGGAAGCAGTAAACAGCTCATTTGTTGCTTGCAAGGGAGTCAGGTGTCTCTCCATGGAGACCAGCTTTCCTAGAAATCCCATGAATACCACAGGGAGATTTCTTTTACTGTTTATCAGTAACTGAGAAATAGAACTGCATGCTTTATGCAAATGCTACTGCTTGTTTACTTCTCTCCCCCCAAATAATTGATTTATGGTTCAGAAGCAGTGAAGTGCTGAGTAGGGATCTGTTTAAATTACATTATTCATTGGTGGAGTATAAAGGTACAGATGAACTGTTCCAAGTTTTATGGGAAGTCACAAATTCTTCACAACCTTTAATTGCAACTTGAAATTTCACTATTGTATTGTCGTTGGCCAGTGCAAAATAAGTTAAACAGTTAAAATACTTAGGTGTTGGGATTAAATACCAACTAGAAGGTTTTACTCCTCCCACGGCAGGGGGTTGGAACTTGATCCTTGAGATCCCTTTCACCCCAAACTATTCTATGGCTCCATACATTTTGAAGGTCCCTTCTAACCTGAGCTGCTTGGTTCTGAGTTGTTCAGATAAATTTGAAACTCATAATGGTAACTATGCCTGAAGTACTAGGAGTGTTTAGAGTAAATGTTTACTGCTTTTGTGGGATCATGACTTTTCATCATCAGTAAACAAATTCTGTGCTTCTGTAGGCTTGTGTTGACTTTGCTTAGGCACCTGCCACCTTGACTGTGAAAGTATGTTGTTATTGCTGTGAAGCTGGAATCATGTTCAATTCACATTTGGCTGTACATACCTGTTATTGTATAATTTTGTCACAGTAATTGTGGAGGGAATAGGGATGTTTGGGAGTGTAAATAGTGTTTTATAGTAGTGCAGCTTGGATGGGTTTTCAGCTACGTAGCTTTGGGAATAAGCTATTGCTGCTGATTAGAAATTACAGGTTTGGGAGCCTTGTTGCTGACGGAGCCTGAGTACTGCCACTGAAAGTGATGCTGACCACAGAAACAGTGTTGCTACTTCTTGTGCAAGACCTGCACCCCTTTTCTGCTACTTCCTTAGATTGCTACTATGGTTTATTTGACCATGGTTCAAGAAGCCGTGGCTCTACAGAGGTCCTTGACAATCTCCTTGTTAGGAACAAGCATTTGCCCTGTAATATTAGTGATTCTCTTTCAGGAAATTGCATAGTATGCATTCTGTTGCTCTTCTTTCTCTGAAGGTTAGTAATATAAAGATCTGTTTAGGAACTGAAGGAGGTACGGAGGAACTATAGACTTTGAGATTGATCTCTGTGTCCTATCCTCTTAAGGAAAACATGCTATTGTACTTCCCTGTTTAGAGTCTGAAATTCAGTTAGGAATTGCATGAGTCTTCTGTAATCCAGCCACACTCTAAGAGTTTAGTTATTGGGCTTTGCCAGTCACCTGCTCAGATTTTGTCAAGTAACTTCACAGCAGAGCTTTTGTGGTGGTTGGAGCAGTTCATTTTCTTTCTTTTTTTTTTTTTTTTTGGAGTTGTGGCATATAGAATCATAGAATCACCAAGGTTGGAAAAAGACCTACAAGATCACCCAGTCCAGCTGTCCCCCTATCACCAGTAGTTCTCACTAAACCATATTCCTCAACACAGTGTCAAAATGTTCTTTGGACACCTCTAGGGTCAGCGACTCCACCACCTCCCTTGGCAGCCCATTCTAGCACCTGAGCACTCTTTTGGAAAAGTAGTATTTCCCGATGCCCAAGCTGAATTTCCCCTGGCACGACTTGAGGCCATTCCCTCTAGTCCTGTGCTATGGTCACTGTCTGAAATTTTCACTGGTTATTTAGAGACATAAATGCAAGAGATTGCATAATGGGTAGCGTTATGGGCACAAAGCCAGGTCAGGACTTGATCTGAACAGCTGAGCAGCTCTTCTTTGTCACAGCCTGCTTTTCACTTGCATATGATGTGTGATCTCGCTCAACTCATGAGGTGCAGTGGATATAAAACAAAAGGTGGTAGTGTCTCTCAGCTCCATGATAAAACTGTATAATATGGCTCCATGTGAAATGTACAACTGCCCAAATCTATTTATTACAAGTTATGTTTTTCGAACTGTGTGCTGCAGTGCTAGTTTACCATGCTCCCATAAGGATATATTTAATTCCGTTTTTTCCTAAATATATGGTGGCTTGATGTTCCCCCATTAATGGTGTGGTGCTAGTTTTCTGTGCATTTTTTTGTCCCTTGTAGGTTTATCCAGATGTGATTCTTACCCAGGTTTGATTCCTAAATGGCTTTGGTAGGAGTACTACTTTTTCCTTGAGAATAACTTGCTAATATATGCAGGTGTTTATCAGGTGACATTATACTTTATTAACCTGTTGGTTGGCACACTAGATCTGTGCTGTTTTGTGTTTTGGATTTGAAATGATTTGCACCTTCCCTTGACAATCTAATAAAGCAATGTTTGCTAATGCCAACAACCTTGTGACTGTGCTTGCCTAAGGGCAGCTTTTGCATACGTTAGGCTGCATTTACTGATGGGGCAAAGTTAATGATTTCCAGAGAGGGATTCCAGAATTCATCAACTACTTGGATTTTGATTTCCAGCTACTGTTTCTAAACTGTTTCTTTTTAAAAGTAGCAGTATGTACATGCATCAGTTGAGAGATTGCAATAATGTTTGTTTTGTCTCCTTTTGAAGTAAGGGCAGGCTCATCATTCTTTGAGACTTGTAAGCTATTAATGACTGCCTCAGCAGTTCCTCACTTTAAAATTGCTGACATGGAAATGTTTGCTGAGGAAATAATGCTGTCTGTTCCTTCTTTTGTGCTTTGCTCAAAGCTTCTGCTTTGGTTGCATGGTCCTGTGGGTAAGAGCAAGGGTTATCTTCTGGAGGCTTTGTGATATTGGAGTGATGCAGGTAGTGCTTTGAGTAAGGTTTCCTGCTCCATCTCTTGGCTCTAAGTATCTGGTCTAACCTGCTACCACCATTCCTGTGGCACAGACTTTCTTGTGGCTCAGATGGGTAACAATAGAACAGCAAAGTTCTATCCCTAAGCTTTTGCTTTTTCTGAGGTTGATAGCTAAGCTCCAGCAAAACCATGATTAAGCATAAGTCAAGAGTGAGGTTTTCCAGTTAATACTTTATCTTGTGGAATGTCCATGTCTGCTTTGTTGTATATTTCACTGTGCATTCTTTGTTTTATTTTTCTATCTCAAAGCCTCTTGTCCTGGTTTAATATTTTAGTGTTTTTACTTTCTTAAATTGCAGTCTTCCAGCAATTTCTTCCTCTGTCATAAAATCTCTTCATCCATTAAACTTAATTTTGATCTTTCTCTTTGCAGTTCCTGTACCAGCATGATGCAGCACTGCTTCAGGAGTAAATAAGCAAAATCACTTCAGGAAATGCATTTTGTATAACTGAGTCATTCTTTCCCAATGTCAATTTCCAATCTAAAACATAATTTGTTCTGCAGGCATCTTGAATATCTTTGGAACAAAGCGAGAATCACTTTCCATGTGCAAGCCTATAAATATTAAGTGACAGTGTGATTCCTGTTTTTGTGGGTTATTTCTAGTCTCAGCTTTCCAAAGCTGTTTGTTGTTGCCTGAAAGACTTACGCTTGTGTTGCTAGTGCAGATGATAACAACTGTGGTGATTATGATTACATGCAATGTTACTTTGGTGCTACATACCAGTGGCCCTGTTACTGTGTATAGGTAAATGCCTATACTCATGGCTGGTACTGTTGCAGCTACTTCAAATATCTGAGGATTGAAGTTTTTGTGCACTGCACTGATGCATGATGGTGAAGGTGGAGATAGAGGTGATCGCATTGAAATGGGTAGCAGGAGCACTGACCATTTAGAAGGAATTGCCATGCATGGTAAACTGATTGACATGTTTATTCCTAAACAACACATACATCTGACTTAGTTGCTTATAGAACGTGCGTCACTGATCCTATTGTAGTGTTTGGTTGCTCACTGTATTCATTCAGCTCTTCTGAAGTTCTGGCTGTGAGCAGGAAGTATTTGGCCGACACTGGACTTGATTTATACACTGAATCTTTTGTAACATTAATGTATTGAGGAGAGCATTTGGTCCCTGAAAAATTGCAAAATGCATTGATCTGAAATTCAGATGGGCAGAGGGAAAAGATACTTTGGTTTTTCAGATCTGTAAATATTCACAGAATGTAACGTTTGCATTCTCGTTTCCTTTTTGAATAAACCTACTTTTATTTCTGTCATTTTAAAGGTGCTCCACAGTGGGAGAATAAAGAACAGCAAGAACTAACTGAAGGTCGTCCATCTGGAAGAATGGGGGAAGATTTTTCTGTAGGCAAAGAACTTAAGTATTGCTCTGATTTTAAAGGTGCTCTAGAGTTGAGGGATAAACGACGACGAAAACTAGGCATCGTTCATCCATCTAGAGGAATGAGGAAGAATTATTCTTTCACAAATGAAGAAGTTAGGCGAATTGATCAGGAAAACCAGAGGCTGCTCCAAGAACTGGCCCGACTGTGTGCGATGCCGGGAAGTAGAACTGACATGCTGAAGAAGTCGGCTTCACCGTCTCTTCAAGTGTACCACAGTGCCATCAACAGGCAGAAGGAGCAGCGGAGAATTGAAAAAGAAAACCTGGTGAGTTTTGAGAACTGCTTTCGATTGCTAAATTGAGGACTGCTCATTGTTAACGAATCGCTGCTAAATACTTAGAACTAGAAGTGCTGCCTAATCAGTTCTTACTGGACTAAGTGTGCAGTGAATTTCCATGACTATGCTCCTTGTGTAATTATGCTTTATTTCTCTTGTAAAAATACATTTTACTTTGTGTCCTACTTTTTAGTGTTATTCACTTTAAGGTGAATTTTCATTTACACAGTCATAATTTTGCATAGCAGACAATTCTGTTTGTCCTACTTTATGCATTATGATTATTGATCTTTCAGGAACAAGCTTGCAGAATACAAAGCAATTAATACAATGGCATCAAATCCATCACATTCAAAACAGAGGATACAGTGTGAATGCCATTCTTGTTTCTGAATCCTTTTATAGCTATCCATCCAGTGCTTTCATTATCTGTAGCTCTCTGCTCTTATTATTTGAATATATGTGGCAACCATAAAAACTTATTTTAGAGAAAAAGCAGAAGTTTAGACTCTTGTATGGATGTTAGCAGATCTGGCAACAAATATTGGTTTTAGTAAGACTTCAGTGATTGAATTATATTACAGGTAATGTTTTCATATCTAGTTGTTCATTACTGTGCTTGAAAAGGAGATAGTATATAGTTAAAAGATATTTGAGAAGTTTTTAGTGGAAGTAGTGTATTTCTTCTTCTGTTAGGTTGCAATTCCCTTTTACATAAATAGAATTCCTCCTTGTTGGATCTCTGATTGTCCTCTTCAGGAAAATCCATTACACTTTAGTTCTTTCATCTCAGGCTCCTAAATCATTTAAAAACTTTCCAAAGTGAGAAATAAGGGATTGCAGGTGACCGAAAGAACACTTCACACACTGAAATGGTTTGGCATAGTTAAGTACTACAGATACAATACAAAAATAAATGCTTTTATACCTCGCTGTTCTGAAGTGGTAGGACTACTTCATGTTCCACTGAAGTGTTGAAAGCAGGATTTGCGCTTTTGCATGGGCTATGACCATCACAGTGTATTCTTAGTCTTTAGAGAGGAAGTGCTGTGTTAGATGCATACCTACCCAGCAATATGCTATATAATATAACACTGTGATTAGGTGGTGACTGTAAATCCCCATCTCTTCACTGAAGGCCACAAACTTCTTTTTGCTTTATACATTGTAGGATTTAATTCAAGAGTGCCTTCTTTTGCAACTTCTGGATCAAAAATGCAGCACTAACAGCAGTTCATCCTTTCACAATGCTGCTCTTGTTGGATGCTAGAGATTAGTGGTGGTTGCTTGTAGTCCAAGACATATTCCTTCAGTCACTGTGTTTCAGTTGTTAGGCGTTTACTGTAGCAACATGAGAGCAGATGTTTGACATCAAAATAATCCCTTAAAATTTGTTAGGATGTCATACTATTTTAAACTGTAAAAACACTTAGTCTGCTAATTCCCCTAAACTCAAGTCAATGCATTTTCTTTCAGCAGAGCAATCAATTAGTACAGCTCTTAAGTTTCATTTAACACTACTTCTGTTTTTGAGCAATTGTTTTCTTTCTTGTTTGAAGTGTACATGCACTTTGAACATCACATTTGTAACATACTGATTTTTTTAATGCTGCTTTTCTGGCACTATGGGCATGACGTGCTTTTCTCAGAGACCATAAAGAGTGGGCTGAAAGCTACAAAGTACTTCCCTATGCTGTCCATTGATCAGGAGAATTTTGCTTTTATATAGCTAGGAGTATGTACTATGTGAACTTCTGTTGTTTTTCTTCTGGTCAGCAGATTAAGATTTACAATCTTAAATTGTAAATTTAAGAACTGAAGTTTCATTGAAACTTATCAGTCTTCTCTTTCTTGATAGGTTGTTTTTTTTTTCCCTTATGTAAGGTCTGAGGTATCAGAAAAGGGATGTGCCTTTTGATATGCCTTTGTGAAATGCTAGAGAATAATGCAGGTTTTCCCATCTAATTCAGAAAGAGAAATCTATAACCGCCTTTACAGAGGATGAGATAGTTCAGGTGCTGAGTATTGTTTTTTTTCTTCCCCCCATTGAATTATAGCTTTTATCTCTTTTTGTGAAGTTAATATCTTGTCTAAGGAAAACTGTCGCTTGTTCTGCTAGAATGTTCTTGGAGCATTGCCTTTCCTTTACCCTTAAGAAAAGGCAGCTTAATCTCAGGTGCAGGCACTTGGCATTTAATAGGATCAGAATTTTATACTTGCTGTCTGTGCTTGTGTGCTTTCCCCAATGGAATCTACTTTGGGTTGCTGATCTGAGCTAGCATGCCTGGAGGGCAGCTCTTGCCAATAGAGGACGCTGCTGATTGAGAAAACTGTTCCTGTCCGAAGGTACACCCAGCCACTCTCCTCTCCCATGGAAAGGGAACAAAGTGTAACTGATGCTACTCTTCTCTGGTGTCTGCTTAGCCTCTGTATTTACATGAGTTAATCGTGTTTTCTGCTGGTATAAGTAAAATTCAGTCCTATGTCGTACTCTCCTGAAGTGTACTCTGTGTCCCAGTGGATACAGCTCTGATCCCAGCTCTAGTGTAGTCAGCCTCCCACATCTGTCTGAAAAATGGTTCCGTGTTTCCCTGTGGGGGTGGCTTCCCTTTCTATATGCTTGGCTCCCTGTGCTGCAGGTGTCACTAAAGCTTTTACCTCCCACTTTGTCTGGGCATTGTGACCTCTACAAGTGCAGAGATCCTCCAGCTAAACTGTTTCCTTTCTCCTGCACCTAGAGCTGCTTTTGTCTTGCTGGCTGATCTGAGCTTCCTTTTGAAAAAGTGTTTTGCAGCTGCCATAACATGTTCATTTATCTCCACTTGATTCAAGTGTGCTGATGGGCTGTGATATACAGAGAGGGAGAAGAGGCAAAAGAGAGCTAGTGTCTCTTTAGCGTGCTGGCTGTCACCACATACAGAGAATGTAATTTTGCTTGGCCCACAGCCTTTAATCGTGTGTTGCAGTGCAACTCCTGTGATGCCCATGTCATGCTGCAAACAAGGACACAACTTCTTGGTGTGGAAACAAAGAAGGCTAGAAGGACATAGGCACACGCCTTCCTCAGGAATTCTGTGCTGCTTTTCTTCTGCCTTCCTTCTATGCCTTCCCCCAGGATCTGAGAGCACCGCACCTCAGATGCTACAGACTTAATGTGATTGTAGAAAGAATATTGAGGTTGTTTCACCTTACTGGTCTTTTTCGGGAGGAGTTGTAGGAAGTGATCTCTTAAGAGGTCAGAAACACTGGCAGTGGGCTGGAGGCTTCTTAGAAACTCAAGCGTGCAGAGCTTTGTAAGATGTTGCCACTTATTAGGTTCTAACTCATTATGCTTAGACTAATACAAAACAAGTGGTTCTCAGGATTATGAAGTACAGTAAATACAAAAAGAAAAAAAATTGAAAGCAAACCATTATTTCCATGGCCTTTTTGTCTGGAGAAGCTATCCAGATATGGGATTGGTATGTAGATGGCACCTGACTAAAACAGACTGTAGGATGTAAGTGTTGTGCAACTGCAGTCACAGTTCTGAGGCTGCATGCTCTTTGTGCTGATTCCTTACTACTGCTGTGGAAGTTCTGATTAAAAACTCACTAATTACCAGGTTATTTTGGTTATTTATCATACTGTTCTGTTTGATGTTCTTTCATCTTTTGTATTCTCCTTGCTTACATTCTGTGGGGGCCAGCTGCAGATAAACATGGCAGTTCGGATAAAAGTACTTTTCTGTAGACTGAAGAACTTTAAGAGCTTTCTGATATTAAGAGTTAGTGAGGTTAGAGCTGAGAAATGTACCTGGCAATTGAAGAAACTTAAAAACCCTCTCATTAAGAACAAGAAGCTGACCCTGAATGCACTGTTATCTGCTTCACCCTCCCCCACCTGGGCTCTGCAAAGGGACAGTGTGGTTGTTAATGAGAGTGACATTAGAGGAGGCATAATATAAATAAATCTGAACAGCTGTCAAGGCATGCTAGTCAGCTGGCTAGAATTCAAAGGAGGTGGAAACTGAAGCCTTCATATGTCTAAAAATCCAAGTAAAACAAGAAAAAAGTAGCATCTCTTACCTTGGAAGGCTGCTTTTTCCAAGCTAGGGAATGGTCAATGACGTTGTTACATCCCTTTCCATGAGAGAAGAGAAAACAGTAGTGAAAATAGTTGGCTCCCTGAATGCTAGTGCAATCAGTCTTACTGAGCTTGAATCAGGTGCTCTGAGCAGCTACTATTAAGAGCAACTAACAGATTCCTGCATTTGTCTTATTCATTTTTCTCTGTAAATCCAATCAGGAACACATCTTTGCCTCTGAGCACCTGGATTACTTAGTCTGATTTGATTCTTTGCTTGTTAAAGTCGATGACAATTTCTATTACTTCAGTTGTTCAAGATTAAGACTACAGAGATTTAGCGCTTCAGACCAAGGAAAGTGCCACTGGTCTTCAATCCATTTCTCAGAATGCTCTTTTAAGGGGAATATAATGAAAAAGTCAGCAGGTTTAAGTGGATAATTGAAAAAGCACATTATTTGTTCAATGTACTTGTAGAAGGTAGTTCCCTGGTCCACAAGACAGTAGACTTGTTAGTGGAAAAACAGAAGAATTGAATTAGATATGTAGCAAAGACATAATCAGATCATGTCATTTTAGTGTGATGACTGTATGAAGCAGGCCATTCTCCATACTGCAGAATTCACAACTAGTGTGTCCTTAGTGTTCAGCAGAAGGTAGGGATACCATGAGAGCTACTTTCTAGCTCTCTACAAAGGCTTTTCTTAAAACAAATTATCCTTAAAACAGTGATGGAACCACTGAAGCACTGCACAGTCTCTGCTCTTTCCATTGGCAAGGATTGTATGATGTCCAGTCTTGACTTGTTCACAAAACAATCCTTGTACAGGGAATAGTCTGACTTTGCTCTTAGTAATGTGGGCTGGATGCTTGTTAAAATACAGACAGTAGTAAAAGCAGAGAATTGTATTTAAACTGGGATTAAACAGGTATATTAAAATTCATGTGTTTGGAAGCAAGCTTGAAATTACTGCAGTATTAAGATATGCAAATTCTGAGGCTCTTGTGGATGGAGTACAGACATGAAATGACTTTGACAGGGAAGAGAATGTTGCTCCTACTGTTCAGTTTACCCATTTGTGACAAAGCTGACTGTTTTGAGAGCTTCCATTTATGATATAAAGGTAAATGTTCTCTGCAAATACAAATGCATGTGGTTGTGTTAGAACATAGTGGTGAACTTCTGTGTAAAATGTTGGGTGTAACATTTAGAGAAGTCTAGCATTTTGTGTTCTGTAACTGGCTTTAGTGAAGAGCTATTTCTAGCTGGAGTCCTTCCTTTGACTTCTGCTTACTTAGGTATTTCCACTTGAGAGTGAACTGGCTGGCACTTGATGCAAGCACTTGTGACATATGCCAGAGCCAAAATGGCTTGTCCTTTCTCTCCTGCACACTGTGCAGGTTTCCAGTCCTGTGTAAAAAGTACCAAGAGCTTGTACATTCCAATTACAGCTAGACAATGGCAAATAACATCTTGTAAATGCTGTGCTGCTTCCCAAATCACTTTCCGTGATTTTTTTTTTTCGTCTAAAGTAAAGAAAACCCTGTTTGAAAATAACAAATAAGCAAACAAAAAAGCACCAACAGTAAGGAAAACTGAACAGAACCTGAGAGCAGATGGGGAGTGGTGGTGGGGAAATAATCACTTCATATGAAGTGCAGTTTAACAGCAGTATAGATTCTTGATGTCTGCCACATAAGTAATTGTTTAGACGATACATCCTTATTAATAGTGGTATCACTTCTCCTTTGGAGACTTGTGTAATTGCAGTTTGCATAGTCTCTCATTGATAGGGTGTTATAACTCTGACCAATGATATTGTTGCTGTCAAATATCATAGGCCATCCATTCAAATTAAATTAGCAGAGAGAATGCATGGATTTCTGAAAAGCAGGCACTGGAAGCTAAATATATTAACATGAACCTGTTAATCGGGAGTTGCATATAGCAGAGTCCTTCCAAATTTGCCCTACTATAAAATTCTTAGCTCATGGAAGATGGGATGCATTGGTTTAAGAATTTCAAGTGATAATAAAGTTTGAGGAAAATGGGTACATCTTTAGAAATACTATGTAGGTAGCTGTTGTGATGTAATGCTTGCCATGTGATTGCCAGGGTTGATTTCATTTGGAAGACACAGTATACATAAGAGGCCATAGTTGAAATTATTGTTAAAATTATGTCAAGGATAAAATACTCATAAAGGATTAAGTTAAAAAGTCCAACATTGTGCTTTTCGTTTTACAATTAGTTTCACGGAGTTGAGGTCAGTAGCTCTCTCTAGGGATCCTGTGGGGTATAGGTGTCCAGCCTTGTGGCTTCCCTGGGCTGCAGTGAGTGAAGAGGGATTGTCTAGGGCTGCATCTGAGGCTTGCTCTGAAAATAATGCCTCCTGCTTATTTCCATGGGAACAAACAACAGGTACCAAAACCACAATAACACTATTCAGAAGAGCAAATTCTCAGAACACTTTTTCAACAGTCACCACCATTAGCCCTGCATTTTTGTCAGCAATGATCAAGAGCCTGCATGCTGTGCTCATAGCAATCTCCTCCTGCAGAGGTACTGTCACTGCTGCTGAAACACACCACCCACTGCCTCTCCGTGCTCACACACACAGTTTGGTCTCTAGAAGTGTTCAGCGAGTGTTGATGAACATCCGTAGGTGCCATATTTTTTTCCTGCATGCAGGAATTCAGTGACATATCTTTGCTTCATCCTCACTTCCGTGTCAGAGACCATTGTGTCAGAGTGCCCCTCTGCTGCCATCTGTCTGGGGTAGTATGCGCTAGTCAGCAGTGAAGTTGTTCATGTTGAAAAATACTAAATTGGTGGGTTTTTTTTTTCCTCAATTAAAATAGAAATAAGTCTTTGAATATTTATTTTCCAGTTTCTTGTTCATTCTTTCTCTTTATTGATTTTTTTTCTGTGATACTAAGGCTTTACTGAAGAGACTGACTGCAGTGAAACCAACACCTGGACTGAGGCGTTCTGAACAGCTGTGGGACTACCAGCGTTACGTGAGCTATGTGAATACTTCTCCATCTGGGAGAGAACAAAGTTCCCTTTCCAGGCAGCGTGGCCTGTCTCGTAAGTACTGTGAAGCTGCAGATTCTTGCATTTCTTTACATGTGTTTCTCTTTCATAATTCGGGATTACAGTTACAGAGAAAAGTAAATTCACTTGTCTTCCCTTCATTGCAAAGAAATCATTAAACTGTTATTGTTAAACGTACCAAAAGTATGGTGAACTTATGAATCTTTATTTACCTTCCTAAGTTTCTGATAAATCATTTTAAGAATCTTTGCTAAGAAGGTAAAAATCATTGTTGTAAATAAATACTTTTCAGTTTGCCAGTATTTTTTTTTTTCACTGAAAGAACTAAGTGGAGGAAGTTCAAATTCTTTTTTAGAAAGTGTAAATCTACTGGTAGTTGCTTTGTTTCTCCAGAAGTTTTGTGTGTGTAATATTTGGAAGTGGGTCACTTATCCCCAATGATCCATGTATGTCAGTTTGAAGAACCACTGCACTGTGATTACTGATACTCAGATTTTCTTGTTCTGACCATTTAGAAATGACTCACAGTGTTTTGGTTTTGTATTCAACTTAGAATGATTTTGGGTGTTCGTTTTGTTCTGGAAATTATGGTGATGAATATAGTAATATAATGTAACATAGCATGAAGCTTTCTGAGATACCTAGCATAAGCATTCATACTTTGTGTATTTGTTAACAGGAGATGCTTCAAGAGCATGCACTGCATCAAGCACAGTGAGACAGAAGAAGGAAAAACCCATGTCAGCTTCACCTACTGGGGCATCACAAAGGCCTAAATCAACTAATGCTCGTGCTGCTTGTTTGTAAGTGTGTGCTTTGCCTCACAATCTGGGATATTCCTCAGGTTTCTATTTTCAGCAAACTGTGTGAAAATATTCTCTGCACTGTTTAATGATTTTAATGCAACGTAAGCTATGTAACTGTTTATTAAATGGTTTTAAGCATACACTTTTTGCATCAATCAGTGTTTTCTGTGAGAGAAAGTATATATGAAAGAGAATCACTTAATTTCTACTGTGTATTTAATTGTTGTTTTATTGTTCAATCTTAAGTGGAATTTGTATCCATGACATGAAGGACAGAACTGCTGTACTATAGGACTTCATTCCTAGATTTGCACTTCTCATCCTGGCTTTAGGCAAGTGTTCTGGATGTTTAGGTCACGTTCAGATGTCTGAAAGAATCTTCCTTTTCCAGCAGCATGAAGAAGTGAAAAGTTAGAATACTGAGGCTGCAGAAGGTGTTACTCTCCCATGATTATAGGTGCCTCAAGTTGATGAACATTCGTTTTGTACTCAAGGCCACGTCTCTTCCATGTTTGGAAGGATTTTAGAAGTTACATTGGGACCTTTGCATTGGAAAGAGGCATATGATGCTTTTTGAACACCAGAGACTAAAGTTTGAAATGAACAAGAGTTTCAGATTTACTCTAAACAAGGCTAGGTTTTAGGTATTTCCAAGGCTAGAGAATAGAAAGCAGAGCAATCATTTCATGACCCTGCTTTTGCAGATCTGTACCTTTCTATGTGGAGAGATAAAAGCTTGAGCTGCAGAAAACTCCAACATCTGCTTTTGAGGGCAACTATTAACCAAAATTTAAAGAAAACTGGAGAAAATAGAAATAAAATCTTAAGCAGCTTAGTCTATTTTTACAGTGTTATGTTCATACCAAATATTTGTAGTAGTGTCCAATAGATAGGCTTCCTTATTAACATCCATTTATAAGGGGGGCAAAATGTAATGCAGTTGTCAAAATGTGGTTGGCAAATAGATGTCATGCTTCATTTCTACCCAAGAAGGCAAACTTAAAGTGCACTTATTTTGTTGGGCTGTAGTCTTATAAAAAAGCAGAAATTGCTGTGCTGTTCCCTGTGGGTATTGTTGGGAACCCTGCTTTCATTCCAATTTCTTTCTAGGAGAAATACAGGAAATCCTTGTATTGTGTGTAAGGAAAAAAGTTGAATTTGTTAGTGCTGTTTTAGCCTTACAAAAACAACAAAAAAGCAAGCTTATTCTTCACTCATGCTTGCATGAGGGCCTATACTTCCAAGTATTCTGTACAATAAAAAGCTTTTTGCTTGGTCTTGTATGATAGTATGGCAGAGCTTCTACACCTGGTGACCTGCAAATCAAATATAGCTGTTTCACAGTATTTAAGCTTTTATCTTTAAGCAGCACTGTGGCAAACAGATTTTGTTACAACTATATTCGTTGATAGGGACTCTAAGGCATTTCTTGCATTGTGCTGCTGTATTTATTTGTAATATTTTGCTAATTAAAATCATTCACTATTTGACTTCTGTCCTTGAATGTGAATTTCAGGGTCACAATTTAAATACTTCTGAATGTTCACGTAATTCTCTTCTATTTTGAGAATTCCTTCCCAGATTTTGATCATTTTATTTAACTTTTCATATGAAAAACCACATACTGTTGGCTTTTATGTCATTTTTTTTATAAATTCTAAGAAAAAAATTAACATGGAGTGTTTGCCAATACAGTGAGTTTTCAGGATTTTATATTTGATAATAAATTGTGAAGGATGTAATTGGAGAAATGCTTCCACTTACCTGTAGTGTAGGATGTACTTGTTAGTGACATCGGTGTGTGGTGCATTTCTGTTTTTGTTTTAAATAAGCTACATAGGTAGGTCTTCATTAAGTTAGATAATTTCATCAAGATTTTTACAACAGTAAACTCTTCTTCTAATAGATTTCTCTTTTTTTGTAAGCTGTCAGTTTGTTCTCTTATGCCTTTTTCCCCCCCCCTCTATCTCTTCAAACAGGAAGTAAAAGCAGCATCCTTAAATTTTGATTCCTGCAAATCTCAGACTTGAGCTGAATTGGAAGAATTGCACATGGCCATTCTTTGTATGGAGTTTATGGGATTTTTCACTATACCAGAGATGATCTTCTGACAGACTGTTTGCAGCATTTACTGAAGATCCTGAGGCATCTCAGCTGTTACCCCTCACTCAGATAAGCATTGGCTAGCTACACTTGTCTTTTATGGTGGATATTTTCCTAATTGTCAGCTAAACACTTTCAGGATAAATCCTCATAAAAAGCTGGCTTTTTTTTTAACATGCTAACCAATAAAATTCTTGACTGCTTTTCCTTGTATGCTCCCTCCATCTGTGGTGTTTGATTGTTCAGTGTCATGAGCAAAACAGTGGATGAACCTTGTCATTTTTACCTGATGAATGAGAAATCCAGAGCCATCTTCCAGGACAGATTATGGTTTAGATCAGCTTTGTATTTTGTATACTGGAAGGGATTGCTAGTGCTTGTGATGCAGGTCTGGTCCATCTTCAGGCTGTAAGTTCTATTTCCTTGGTCATGTTAGCTTCTATACATATCTGCTAAGTTTCCTTCTGGCCAAAATGGGACAGGATTTGCCAGTGGTGATCCTTGCAGTTGTGTCATTTTTAAGATCACTTGCTTCTTACTACAGACTCCTAAAATGCCATTCATGATTGTGCAAGAATCTTAATTATCTCCACTGGGTTATGTGTGGTGAGAGCTTGGTACAAAAATCAGTTCTCAGTTCTTCCCACACACTACCTCAAGACTGGAACATACTATTGAGATTTTTTCTTTGTTTGAAGGGCCAGAAAGGGAATACAGGACTGAGTTGGTTTCTTGTTTTTTAGGATTTTCTTCTCCTGTGTGTCTCAGCATCTTAAATTCTTCCGTTTGTTTTCAAAACAACTGGTGGCTGCTCATTCCATAATAAAAAGGTAGGGACAACTCTACCTGAGGGCATAAGTTCTTCCCCTCCCACTCTCCTCTATGCTGTGCTCCACAGAGAGATATGCTCCTTCTGATCCAAAAGATATGTCTCAGTACCCTCTTCCAGTAGGTTATTGTCTGGGTGGAGCAGTATGTACATGCATGTTGATGGGTAGGCTTAGTCTTTCTCTACTACTAGAATCTATTAAAAGGCTATTCAAGGTATTTCCCTGCTTTCAACTATGAGTTAGAAGGGAACAGTAGTAGTGACTTCAGTGCAAGATTCTTGAAGGAAGGAGAAAAGACAAGCATGCAGGCCAAGATTTATAAGACTGCTGCAATAAGCACCTTGATTTTCTTCCCAGCCCTATGCTTCAGTAGGTTACAAACCTGGTAAAACAGACCAGGGGTAGTAAGACTTCTGGACCACGTTTTATTAAAGAGGCATGCTTCCTTATAGGACAGAAGAGGAAAATAAGCAGAGAATAATCCTAGAAGCTCACGAATGAAAATGTCTCTCAAAGTATGGTAGTACTGTGGTTGAAGCAAAGAAGCTTCCTCTACTAGTGCAACTGGAAGCTGTATACCTTAAGGCAATTTTGAAGTCTAAGACCGAGTTTTACAAAAGGGCCTTCATGTTAAGTGACAAAAGGGGGACCACCTGCCTCTGTATTTCAAATACAGAAAAGAGTAGATACCAAAGTACAGAAACCTGGAGTCTCAGAGCTCTCCCACCCAAAATAGGTAAAGCTCTAGACTTCTCAGCTGAATACTCCACTATAAAGATGGTGTAGTGAATGAACAGTTGTTACTAGTTGTGTCCAATCTTAACCAAGATAGTACCTCCAAATACATTAGTTTTGGTACACCTGTTCCATTTACACTGAAAACAACAGGAAAAGTTCAAGGATATATTAATTTATTTCATGAGTTCAGTTTTAGTTCAATTGAACAACAACTTTTTGCTTTGTGAAAATATAGGGCATTCTAACAATATTTCCATCTTCTTCAAGGTACAACTGAAAAAAAAGTCAGATTGCAGTCTGGCTTTGACCACACGTATGTAACAACTTGTCAGTGAAAAGGCTGCAGTTAGAACTCACAGCCCAGTGTTTCACTATAGTTTGTTTCAGAAATTCTTTACACTTAAAAAAAATAACAGCTTTAGAGAAGGTGACATAGTTTATAAAATATATAATCATGGGGTACCTAGAGACATTTACTTAGTATAAAAGTTACTTCTCACTGAGTTCACATAAGATTTTAAACTAGGTGTATTCTCCACCTACATCTTTGTCTCTAGACAAAATGCTTTACCTGAAGTTTGAAAGGGTGTAATATATACACAAGTTCCAATACAAATGTTGGAGGAATTTCCATACAAAGTGCAACTGTGCTGTAGTGGACAGATTTTAAATAAATGCCTTCCTCTCTCAACCAGGTATGTTACGTAAGTCTTATTCTTTGTTTCCCTAGGAAATATTTTGTTGTCCATTACATCACAATAGTGTTGTTTTGTTTTTTTTAAAGTTGAGAACAACTGAACTACATTAGGATGTTAAGTTTTAGACATACTTCTTGATTTCATCATAAAGTACTAGTACAAAAGCTCCACCCATGCCTCTCAACACATTTGACCAGGCACCTTTGAAGAATGCTTTGGATCCTTCATCTTTTGCTATCTTCTTCCAGCAATCAATTGTGCCCTTGTACATAATATCAGCTGTGGAAACAAACAGAGGTGATAAGGCTGAGCTATACAGCAAGTCTGTCATTTTTTTTTTTATATTTAGAAAGCACAGGCAGGAATAAGGAGAACAACCAAGACCTTCAATAATGAGTTCATAAAAAGTCAATTTAGTTCACCATGTGAAAACCAAAGTGAACGCAATCTCAGAGATAAGCACCACTGAGATAACCAGAAGTTTCCTGAAGGGTTGTGGAAAACCAACAACCCTTTTATAGAAGTCCCTCACAATCACCACCACCTTCCACCCTACTGAAATGCTTGTAGTGCCAGAATGCCAGAGGAACAGGTTTATTCTTACCTCCCTTTCGTCCAGACTGCATCATCATCCTACGTCGCACAGTGTCGAAAGGGTATGAAACCAGCCCTGCTGCTGCAGTGACACTCTGGGCAATCATCCAGCTCACTACGATATGCACGTTCTTTGGATCAGGCAGCATACCTGCCATCAAGAACAAATTATCAGTCAGTACGGAGGAAAAGGGTTATGAGAACGATGGCTGTGGAAGAAGCAGTCACCCACCAAACCCAGAAGTCACTCGGTCTAGCCAATAGGAACATGCCTGCAACTTCATGACCATGAAAAGCTGCTACGAGTGAAACAAGCTGACAGGATTACTGGCTTTTGTGATCTACAGCCTGCTTCATACTTGCTGACCAGAAGCTCTCACACACACTCCCTCCACGGGCTTTGAGGAGGGACTAGCCCCCCCATAAACCTTAAAAAAAATACGATAAATAAGGGCAACTGCAAACCCACGGCTTCAGCCTGGAGCAGCAAGTTGAAGAGGGCAGGAATGCATTTCAGAAACACCTGCACACGCTGCAGTACTAAGCCCAGCCCCTCCTGTCCCAATAGGGCAAGGTGCCCTAGTAGGCCTTCACTGGTTGGATCCCTTCACTGGTTGGATCTTCCCTCGCAGCCGCCACTCCATCCACTTCTTACCCTTGGCTGTGTCATAAACCCCAAAATAGGCCGCTCTGTAGATGATGATGCCCTGCACAGACACACTGAATCCCTGGTACAGGCCCCTCAAGCCATCGGACTTGAAGATCTTGACGATGCAGTCGCCCAGCCCGGTGAACTCTCTCTCGGTCGCTCCTTTGCCCACATCGGCTGCCAGCCGGGTCCTGGCAAAATCCAGCGGGTAGACGAAGCACAGCGAGGTGGCTCCAGCCGCACCGCCGGACGCCAGGTTGCCCGCGAAGTAACGCCAGAACTGCTTGTGCCTGTCCACTCCCCCCAGGAAGATCTGCTTGTACTTGTCCTTGAAGGCGAAGTTGAGGGCCTGGGTGGGGAAGTAGCGGATGACGTTGGCTAGGTTGCCCCTCCAGAAGGAGATGACGCCTTGCTCCTTGGGGATGCGGACGACGCAGTCGATGATGCCCTTGTACTGCTTCTCCGCTGTGATCTGTTTGCTGGCGTGCTGGACCTGGAGGAGCGAGAGGAGAGGGCACGGTAAGGCAGGGAGAAGGACGCGGCAGGGTCACCCGCGCCCGGCTGGCTCGGCTCCCGCTCCCCGAGGAGCCCGGGCAGCTCCCGCGAAACCGGAGCCGGCCGAGAGCCTTCCCATATTTAGGCACGTCGGGTCGCGCCCGGCCCACCCGTGGCACAGCTCCGCGGCCACCCGCGCCTCCTCACCTGCAGCAGCAACTTCACCCTCTCGATGGGGGCGACAGCCGTCTTGGAGATGGCGGCAGCGATCCCGCCGGCCAAAAAGTCCTTGAGAAAACTGAGCGCTTGGTCACCCATGCTGCGAGCCGCTCCGACACCCCCTGCCCGGAGAGAGCCAACGAGCCGCGCACCTCCCCACCCGGCCGCCCCGCGCCGCGCCCCGCCGCCCGAATGGCCCCGCGCCCCGCGCCGCCCCACTTATAGCCCGCGTCCTCTCGCGATAGGAGGAGGCGGCCCCTCCGGAGCGCGCACATTGGCTGGGACCCCCCGGGACCCGCCCCCGCTGGGGGGCGCGCGCGACGCGGCGCCGCCATGTTCCCCCGCAGGGACGGCGACGGCCGCCGCTGTCGGGACGTTTAAAGGGCAAATTAAAGTTATCTGGTGGCTGCGGGGAACGCGGTGTCAGAGCATGTGCCTGCTGTATTAATAGCTCGCGGGAGGCACCCGAGGGGACGAGGAAGCTGGCAGGAGCGCCTCGGGCGGGGATAGCTGTTTGTAGGGGCTGTCGGCCCTGCACGAGGGCGTCGGGGTGCTCCGAGGCTGGTCCCTCTGGCTGACGCCTCTACAAGCTTGTGATTCGCTGTGGCACGTGAAAGCCGCTGCAACAGGTTGTAGGTGTCTACCGAGGAATTTGCACTCGAACGTTAGCTGTATGTTGTTCTAGGGTGATGCTTTTACCGAGGAATGCTGAGGTTAATAAGGTCAGGTTTAAGTTGGTAATACAGTATCAATAGTAGAAATAGAATTCATCTCTGTGGAGGTGCTAAAAGATCGGCCGTTCCACGAAGAGACATTCCCTTCAGGACAGCAAATCTCTTCTCGCTGACGTCTGTGTTAGCACAAGTCAGTGAGACTGTAAATTTGATCCCCAGCCTCTCTTGCCCTCTGCTGCTCTCCAGTCTGTTGAGGTAGAGGTCTTTTCTCATGAGCCTCAGCTCTGGGAAGCTGACAGCAGCTTTAACCCTGCACACCTAAGCCACCATGAGCAAGATGGAACCTTTCCCCAGTTCTGAGAAATGGGAAGAGTAGTCGCCTGAAGAGACCTTTTTCCCAAGCAAGAACTGACAGCAGGTGCAAGCTGGAAGCAGCACAGGGGATCCCTAAAGTTAGCTTGTGAGTTGAGGGGTTTATTGTTTAACAGGCGTAGCTACTCTTGACCTTCGCTTTTTCTCCCTCATGCTTAATTCACCGAGTGTGGTGTCTCCTCTTTTCACAGGAAAGACAACATCCCTTTGACATCCCAGGGCTTCTGCTGCTGGTTTCACACAAGCCCGTGGCATGGCAGTGTTTGCAATGCTGCCCAGCTGGGTGAGATCTCCTCAGTGCGTGCAGGCAGGCGTGTGCCAGTGCCCTGCTGACTGGGATTGGTGAGTGGCAGCAGAGTGGTACCAGAAGGGAGGGGAGCGGGGCCTGGAGTGGGGCTGTGGTGGGGAGAGTGTACCCCAAAAGGGTCTTTCACCTGCTTCTTCTCCACACTCTTCATTTTAGCTCGTCTACCTTGCTTTTATTTTCTCTAAAAGACGTTTTAAAAGAAGCTTTATCATAAGAATTCCAGTTAGTTTTTGAAGTTACTGTTACACATCGTTATCCCGTTCCACAGAAGTTCTTTGCTTTGTTATGTATTTCTGTAGCATAATGCTACAAACCCACAACTGCCAGTATGTAAATAAAGCAATGCACTGAAAATTTGAGCAATCACTTTTTGTGCTTCTGATCTCCTTTTCCAGGACCCAGATGCCTAGCTACAAGGGGTACTCAAATTTCAGTGTTAACAGTGTTGAAACAGCGGGCTAGATCTTCCATGTAGACAGTAATTCAGCATTTTTGTCCTTCTTCTTGTAGGAAATCAAATGCACTCTGTAAAAGGCCTTTCACTAACTCTACCAAACAAGAATAGGGATTTCCAGTAGCTGGAAATATCATTGAAGAAAAAGTGAAAGGAGCTTGGCTTCTGGTGGAATTCGTTGGTGCTTAGTGTTCTGCATTTTCTTGAAACACTACTAGTGGTGAGGCTTGGCCATGCACAAAAGCACGCATTTTCTCAGAAGTCAGCTGTCTCCATCTGACAGCAGACGCAAGGGGGAGCACAAGCAGTCTGTAAGACCATGCTGACCCCCCGGCACAATCAAGCTGTAAGTAGACAACGCAGTGGTAAGATGACAAAAAGAAACGTGTTTTCTTTTGTTTTCGGAAAAGATTTGTGGGGTTGCAGAAAATGCTCCGTGCAAAAGATTAATTTATGTTTATGGTGAGTTCCTCCTAAGTAAATGGAAAAGGCTCAAAAGTGATGGTCTGAAAATGTAACTCGCATCTACTGAAGACTAATCTCATGGTGTGACTCGTCTGGCTGGAAGAAGGAGCCTACATTTTCACAATGGACTATGCAGAGCTGTAAGAATACAAAGTGTAACTTGTGTCATGTGTTGGGGAGCCGTGAGGCAGTGCAAGGATGCAAAGATAGGGATAATACAATGAAGATGATGAGTTAGATCTATGCAGTATGTTCTAGGTGTGTAATAAGATTTTAAGACTTCATTTCTCAGACCAGACAAAAAGAAATGTGGTAACTGAAGTGACGAATCATAGAATCATAGAATTGCTCATGTTGGAAAAGACCTTCAAGATCATCAAGGCCAACCATACAACCCTAACAGCCCACTGCTAAACCACGTCCCTGAGCACCACATCCAAATGGATTTTAAACACATTCAGGGATGGTGACTCAACCACCTCACTTAGCATGAGAATCGGTGCGCTGTCTGTGCGGATGCACGGGAAGAAACACATCTCAGCCTTAATAGGTAGGAATAAAACACCAAGATTTGTAGCTGATACATGAAACTCTATGGACAAGATGGAAGTCAGAGATGGGCACTCAGTGTCCAGCTTAGGGAGTGATCCATAGTGGTGAAGAATGAAGGCATCAGGAAGGATGGAGGATCTGGAAAGATTAAAATCTCATTTTTATTCACTTTTATTTGCTCTCTCTCTTTTTTTTTTTTTTTTTTTCTTCTTTTCCAGCTGGAATCCTTGAATACTTATTTTCTTCATGAACTGTTTTCTTCTAAAACCACTGGAAGCAGAGCTAGTTTCTGACTTTGCTGAGAATAGCTTTTTTTTTTTCTTTCCATCAGAAGTGTCTGAATCATTAAAGCATAAGCAAAAAAAATGTGTTCGTTTCAGCAAAAATGACCTTAGTTCCAGCATGTATATACATGAAGGAAAGTGGTCTGCCAGACAGCCAGAACCTGAGGGACTGAGATGCTTATGTTGAAGACTGTAACCTTACTGATGAGAGAAGAATGGCTGAGGTGATCTGTAAATGTCAGAGCTTATTCTTGCTGCAGTGTGAACAAGATATTCTGAGCGAAAGGAATTATTTGAAAAGCTATCAGAAACAACCTACTCAGTTTAGGCAACCATGGACCATAGGGCAGTGGTGATGGCTGTGTGGCTTGGTTGATACACAACTGAGAGAGACTGCAAGGATATGAGTTACCTTCTTCCTGACAATTGAGATGTGCTACTCTGTCTTTGCATTCTAACAGTGGTTGATGTAGGACCTGCCAGTGGTGGATGAGTCTAACCCAAAGCTTCATGTTTAAGGTAGGCAAGAGAATAACTTAGAAGGAGACATCTGAGACTGATTTAAAATAGCAAGTGGTGTCCAACCTGTTGATGGAGTATTTTACTGCTTCAGAACTCAATCTGGAAAAGATCTAGTTTGAGTCCCAATTCCAAAAATTCCTTTGGATTTCAATTTGCCAAGCTGAGCTGGTGTGCAGGATACGAGAGGGAAAAAACGATGTGGATGAAAGCAGAAGCTGAGAAATGGATTATTATGTAGCATGTTGCCTCAGCAAGATAAAAACATAAACTGTCATTTCTTGGATGGTGCTTTAAGGAACATGTCTAATGCAGGAGCACAAGAACAGGAACAGCACTGTCTGCCTCTGATTCAAAGGAAAAAAAAGATCTTTTAGTATTTTCTTGTGAGTCATGAGAAACAAATACTGATTACACTAATATTTACTATTATAGACTCTTGACTGTTGGTATATTGTTTGGAATGAATATGTCCAGCAAGTACAGTTGTATTAGAAGTAGGTATGAATGAATATATGCTGTGGAAGTGTCCTAAGTAGACCTCTCTTTACATCCTCCCCTTTCGCCTCCACTTCTACAACACCCTCTTTTCCAGTGAGCAAAAGAGTTCTCCTTGGCACTGCTTAGGGGAAAACTAACCTAAAGCTGTGCACTTTCTCCTACTGGGCACTGCTCAGCAGGGGAGGCTGTTCTCAGCTTCAACCAGTAGTAACGAGGGTGGCAGGAGGTCTCTTACAGCAAAGGACACGAAGCATGCATTTGCATAGGCTGCTTTTCCTTGCCTCCCCTCTGCTCTCCAGCAAGCATGGGTTTATTTTAGCATTGGCCTTCTGAAGCAGGATTGTTTTTCCCCTGAATAGGTCAGGCTGGGTTAGCGCCAGGATACATGGCCTTCCATAGCTGGGGTGACTCGGGAAGCCGGAGATACCTACTAAGTAGACAGTGCCTCTAACTGCTGGGCCTGTGCCCAGTGTCATGGGAGTGTCCTAAAATAACCTTTCAGATAAACAGCAAAGACAGCCCTAGGGAAAGGGGCTTTATCTGAGACTGGTGGCAGACCCAACCAGGTTACAGTGCTGCCCTCTGTTGTTTGAATTCAAAAAAATTCACTAAAGGCAGTGCTGAAATTCAGCCAAACATTAATAAAATGTGACTAGAAAAGCCACATGTGAATACGTGAAGTATTTCATCCTCTTGTTTCATATGGTGCTTCACTCCATTGGTATGTGCTTGCATCTCTTTGCTAGCAGTTCAGTTTGTAGGAACAGAATATGCCTAATAATAATATTCTTTTTTTTTAACAGGTAGAGTCCTTGTGGCTGATCCCAGAAATTATAGATCATGGGATGCTTGTTTGCATTTTAGTGTGCAGAAGAAATACAGAGGAAGAATTTTCTATTCGTAAGTCAGGTTCTTGTATCTGTCATTTTTCTTATTTTCACATGGAATTATTGAATTTGTCAGAAGTGCTTGAGATAAAGTTGTATAGAAAGCTTGACTCATTCAAGGTCACTGTTTTTTGTTTTTTGTTTTTTTTTTTTTGAGTAAAAAGTTCAAGGAATTGTCTAGAACTTTTTTCCCATAGCTAATCTGTGAACCAGTTGAAGCAAAATGAAAGTAGTCTATTTCCATCCGAACTGGAGGGAAATCCCATCAAGAGGAATTTCCTAGTCCTGGTGTAATGCAGCCTTGCCAGACCTGCACATAGGTGGCTTCAAACCCTTGCACAGATGCAGATATGCCGCACAGCTATTGGGAGCTGTGCTTAAGGCTCTATTCAGTCACAGAACAGATGCATCTGGGGTTGGAAGGGACTTCTGGAGATCATTGAGTCCAACCCCCTGTCAAAGCAGCTCCCTAGCCCAGGTTGCACAGGTAGGCATCCAGGGGGGTCTTAAATGTCTCCAGAGAAGGAAACTCCACAACCTCTCTGTGCAGCCTGTGCCAGTGCTCCGTCACCCTTATTGTGAAGATAAGGTGAGACCTTTTGTGTTTGTGTTGTAAACAATAATCAGGCCCTATCTCCTGCCCCACCTGGGCAAATACACTGAACTGGTAAAAGTTTCTTTTTAACTTTTCTTTTTACCTAGTTTGCTTGTCAGTTTAGGGACCATTTACCCTCATTTACCAGATTCCAAAAGCAGATGAGGCAGGAGAGAACCTATGTGATTCTATACCCATTGACCAGCTGAGTTGCTGATTAATGCAGGCAAGATTTGCTCCTCAGCCAGGATGGCAGGAGGATGTGGTTCACTAGGGCAGTGGTCATAATCTTCTCACATACCCGATTTTTATTTGATGTGTATTTGCTTCCACCATTTCAACATGAAAAGCAGCAGAAAAAAAAACAAAACTAAACTAAAAAAAAAAAAAAAAAGAAAGAAAGATCTATTTTTTCGTGTAGTCTCAGTACTTAAGGACATTGTTTGAAAAAAAGAAGGAATGGGTAAAATATGATGGTGCTTTTATTTATTTATTTATTTATTTATTTATTTATTTATTGATAGATTTCACAGGGATGGAAGAATCAGTACATCATCTGCTGTGACTGCAATTGAAGCCAACGTGGCAAAGTTGCTTCAGTCTGCTTTCATTCCACTTTGCCATGCTCTGTTAAGTGTCTGTCTAATGACAGCTATTGTGTTTAATTTGTGAGCTGTTTGTGAGTGCAAACTGCTACAATTGGTGAAGCTCAAAACCAAGGAAATTCACCTGTGATAGAAGAGAACATTTTCCAAAGATAGTACTCTTTCACTTTCCCTTTCTTTTTTGTTTTTGTTGCATTACTGTGTGTTGCTCCGCAGGTCATCATCCATTAGAGTGCATTGAGAGTACATGCGTACAGATAAACCTTACAGGAACAGACTAACAACAAGCATAGTGGGCAGTGGAGAAATCCTCAGTCCCTGTCTATCACCAGTGCACATGAAGCTGACAGATCTCTGACTTGAAGAGCCAGGTGGTAGTATCCCTTGAGGAAGACAATCCCTGGCAACTTGGGAACCTTGACATCTGGCTAACCATCAGCTGGTGGGTGTCTGTGTTCTCCATTCACTACCTAATTCTGCCCCTGGGACCAAGAAAGGCTGGACACCATGTGTCACAGAGCCAGCGGACCCCAGGATGGTGCCTGCTCTCTTTGCAAAATGCTATGACTGTCCTGCAGTTGTGATTTGGCACCACAAGCAAAAAAAAATGTGTGGATATGATACTGTGTATTTATCGATGATACTTGTGATCTGGAGACTAAGGGCTTTCAGGGTGCAATAGTCCGTTCTGGAGGAGTTCTAGTCAGGGAGCTGGTTCCTAAGTAAATGTTTAGTTTAAAATATGTCAGTGAAGCATCCTAAATGATTTGTTGCTGTGCTGGGTTATATGAGAGATCTCCAATGTGTTGTTTATATCATTTGATATTTCATAAACTCCATTAAGTCTTATGCTGTTCTTGTGCAGTGCAATTGGAGTATTCTATGGGCTGCAGCTGTGTACTGGCAGGGGGAAGGGAGATAATTTTCCATTTACCATGTAGGGTAAGCAGCATATTTGAAATAGAGCTGGGCCTTTTGTCCAAGTGATGGTATCTCTGGTTTAATGTAGGTCAATCCTTCTACTAACCTAGGGCTCGTTTGCTTTCAGTGAGCATGAAATTGAGCTTTCTTAGTATTGTTTTTTTATCTCTTTTACATTTGTCTCAGAAAAAAAAATTGACAAGTTGAAGAGAAGGTGATTAGTAATAAGGAATTTCAGATAGCAACTGAATGCAGGTGGGAATGATTTTCTTTATTCAGAACCATCAGTGGGGAGGTGGAACTTTTATCTTCAAAAGCAAAACACATACAGGCACTCACTTCCCAATAGGTTGGACAGGGTAAGAGAGTAGGAAGAGCAAAAGCAAGAAAACCCTTGGGTCAAAATGATGACAGTTTAATAAGGGAAGGAAAGAAAAAATATACGAAGTAATCTAAAGCAATCACTCACCACCTCTCACTGATGATTAGCCAGTCCCTTGAGCAACAGCTACAGTGGCTGTCTTAAATTCACCTCGCCTGTTAGTCCTGCGAATGACATTACGTGGGATGGGAAATCTCTTCTGCCAGTTATAGTCAGCTGTCCTGGCTGTGTCCCTTCACAGCTTCTTGTTCCTCCAAGCCTCCTTGCTGGAGTGGGGCAGGGTGAGAAAAAATCTTGGTGCTGTACAAGTACTATTCAGCCAGATCCAGTACAACACAGCTGTTTGACGTTAATGCATTGTAGATCAGAATTGGGGATACAGTTTCATAGTTAGCGTAAAGGTCCTGGTGACTCAGTTGCAGCTCTCAGTTCACTCTCCCTTCCAGTCACGTTTCCCACCTCCCCTCAAGTCAGCACTAGCAATCATGCAGCCGTGCAAAAAGCGAATTTACAGCATGTCCCCCCTAGTGAGTTAAAGCTGTTACACAGGCACTAGAGTGAGGACGTCTGGCTGGGGACAAGGAAAATGAAAGAAGTGACCTTACTGGAGCAGACATATCGATTTGTGACATAGCTGGGCGGTTCTTATGCTGTGACTGTACTTCGGCATTCTTATATACCCTTCATTAACCCCTTCTACATCCTTATATTTCCTTCTGAATAGTTACCATCGCCGTATGGTTTGAAACTCTTCAGCTTTAAAGCAGCTAGACAGAGAAAACTGTATATGGAAAAAGTATGCAATGGTTTGGTTCTCTGGAGCTATGATGTGTGAGTTTCTCATAGTTAACGAGAAGGGACTTTACATTTAATATATACTGCAAAACTACACATGAAAGTTGCTCACGGATGATGCCTTTCAACGTGATATGAATTAGGCAGTTTCCGTTTTTACTTTGTGATACTTTGGAACTGATTTGTCATTAAATCTGAAGCACGTACATTAGGAAATGGAAAGCTTTCCATACAAGGTTTGCCTTCTGAGAAATACAAAGCGGTATTTTTGGAATGTCTTTGCCACTAGATGGCAGGGCGCACTTTGAATAAGGGAAGCAGCGAACAGGCCGTGTTCAGCGCTGATTTGTTCTCAGCCTGGAAAATCCCTCATTGAGCTTGTCAAAAGCTTGGTTGGAGTGAGGAGCGGCTGGAGCGCTGGATAGAACTGTAATTGTATCATGACCCTTTGACAGCACTAGCGTGCAGTTTTGTATTTTCTGCGGTACAACAGATATCTTAATTGAATTCCTCAAAGCTCAACTTAATAAGGCAAAGCTGTACGTTAACTACAGTTAACCTATAAGCCAGTGTTGTTGAAGTTGTTAAAGAGATCTCTGCCTCTTGTACACGTGCCACACTTGCTGTGCCAAATTCTGAGCTACTCAGTCAGTCCTTGAAGTAAATTGCAAAGGGGAAACTAGCTCAAGTGCTGACTTTGGAATCTGGCTTAAAATAGTTCGGACTGGCAGTTTGCTGTGTGTGGAAGATTCAGATAGCATTTAGAAGAGTTAAGGTGTCTGGTTTGCACTCTTTCACATCAGTTTCGTTTTACTGCAACCCTGGTAAGTTCAGTCGAATGAAAATTATACAGTGGTGCTGAGAAGTAGAATGCTCTTCTTGTTCAGCTGGAGATGTTGTAGTCCTCAGAATATGAAGGTAAAAAAAAATTCTGTGTTTACTGACATGAAATATATAGATCTGTCTGGACAAATTAGGTGTAACACAGCTTTCATGTGGAACATTACACATTGGCAAATGGAAATGAGCACCCTGAGATCAGATCTATATCTTTGAAAAATCATAGAATCAAAGAACAAGTCTTGCTCCCTCAGCATGTCTTTGTAGGAGAGATGCTCCAGCCCTCTGATCATTGCTGTGGCCCTCCTCTGGACCCGCTCCAGCAGCTCCACATCTTTTCTGTACTGGGGACCCTGGACACAGTACTCCAGTTGGGGCCTCACCAGGGCAGAGTAGTGAGGGACAGTCCCCTTCCTCTCCCTGCTGGCCACTCCTCTTTTGATGCAGCCCAGGATGCTGTTGTCCTTCTGCATGTGCACGCTGCCGGCTCATGCTGAGTGTTTCATCAACCAACACCCTCAAGTCCATCAATGTGGAGGGCTCCCACTCAGATGTAATGGCTGTGCACCTCACAGCTGCCTGTTCTTTCTCAGGAATTGCATATACCTTGCCTTGCTTTGTTCCCTGAAGAGATCTGAGGTCACACTGCTGGAAGATAGACAGAAAAATAAGGGAATTGTTGTACTCTGTTGGAAAATTCCTCCCTCTTACTTCTCTGTACAACCGGATCGTTATAAATAGATCACTTACTTCAAATGTCCAGCAGTTCTAGGCTCATTTATTCTTCTGACCCAGTCTGCTATCTTATTTGTCTTGTCATCTCTGCTGCAGCACGCTAGTCTTGATACTGAGCAAGTTCTTCCTTGCTACCTTCTGTGCTTCTTCCCAATTGCCTGCTTTCTGAGATTGTGCTGTGTGTGTCTTCTATCTTCCCCTGGTGACCTCTCAAAAACTCGTTGTTACCTTGACACCTGGGAGTGGTGTTTTTATAGGTGACTAAAAGATACTTCAGGAACTCACTGAAACACTTGTTCAGTTTCCCAATGTACCCTATCTACCTCTCTGTTCCTTTGATTTAAGGTGTGAGATGCCTTTGTTTGAGGGAGCTGCAGATGTTAAACATATGGTAAAATGGAAATAAGAATTTCCCAGTCTCTATGTGCAAATGTAGGTATTGGTACAACAAACCACATGTGGTTTTTTTTTGCAGGTGCTCCCTTTGCCCGGATTCTGGGCTTCTTGCCAAGGCATTTTCTCTCAACCTCACTGTTAACCAGTCCCTTGCATTTTGCATCAGCTTCTGCCTAAATAGGCTTAGCCCTCCAGTTAATAGATATCTTTTTCTCAAGTCCTGCCCATTGCACCTGCCTTTGAAAATGTGCCCTGGTGAACTCGGTGATTGGTCTGTTGTGTGCTGTTGCTGTTTGGTTAAATCACTGCTTAGTTTCAGGTGGCTGCATTTGCATGCTGGAGCACTCGCTCCTCCTGTTTACTGCTTTTGTAAATCTTGGTTATGTTTGTAAAGCTTGGGGGGAAGTTCAGAATGAAAAGTATAGTACTGGTGTTTGGGATAACAAATGGTATAGGCCATACACTCTCTTCATTCAACGCTTTTTCTCTTTCCACATCAGTGAGCACGTTGGATGTAATGTAGTCACAGCATGCTTCCAGAAATCCTGAGATCAGTAATGTAAAATAGGTCTTTGGAATTTTAATAATGGAGAAAATGTCAGTATGCAAAGTTGGCGCAGCGTTGTTCCTCCCTTCCCCCAGTTTTACTCCTTTAGATCAGCCAATGTATTTTCTGACTTGGTGGGTACAAGAAGCGGGAATGAGGCATCCTCTGAAACCCTGTATTGGTTCCCCTCTGTTCCAGTAGGATTCACCACCCCACAGATCAGATGTACACAGGCGTACTTTTAGACCAGACCTTCAGGATCAGCTCCCATCTCCCTGGATGTGTCTGAGGTACTTAGAGTCCTTCAATGCTTATGTGGCTTTGATATCTCCTAAGAGAGACTGTGGCACCCAGAGTTCATTGAGTTCTTTCCAGACAGCTGTTTTTCCCTAGCCAGGTTAAAGGAGGAGTTGTGTGTGACCTGCAATGCTGCAGTCAGAACACTTTGAAGTTTGTTAAGTAATACCAAAGATAAGCAGTGAAGCATTCAAGAGAGTGTGATTCTGGCCCATCCTCCTGGTAGAAATGACATTATTTAATTCACTAAATTTTATTGCTTTTTTTTTCTCATAAAATATACTTGTACACCATCAGTATTGTACCTGGTGTTTATGCAGGTGTTCCGTGTGTTTAAAGGAGTCCGTCTTGGCAGTTGACAGTTCACTAGCTTTCTTGAGCATTAAACTTAGCCAAGCCTTTTTTCCAGTAGCCTTTATGTGTATCTTGATATGGAGAACAGGTTGAGACATTCTTACAAAATAAATGATTGGAAGCTCTCACTGCGCTAGGCACAGTGGTGTAGTTCATTCCATGTTATTGAAATGCTTATCTAGCTCAAGCTATCAGCCTCTCTAAGTAAAATTAAATGAGCAGTTATTCAGAGCTCTACTGAACCCATAGAATTGAGAAATATTCTCAGTAACAAGTCGTGATCAAATTGGGTTCAGAACCAAGAAGAATCACTACTCGTTTTCCTATCAAGTTTTTGTTTGTTTGTTTGTTCATTTATTTTTCACTTGTTTACCAGAAAAAAATGAGAAAAAAACCCAACAGTGTAAGCCAGAGCCCAGAGAGAGGTCTTCCTAACTAGTCGTTGGGAGGTTATTTATTTGTGGCTGAAGGTACTGGAGTGACTTGTGTGTGAATTTTTGCTTCTAGGATTTTCAAAAGCTCTTGTACAAGGCAGATGAAGTTGCAAGAAGTGGGGCCTTTCTTCGGTAGTTTTACTCTAAGTTAGGACAAAATGGGTAGGACCCATTTCTTAGATCTTTCTCATTGCTTTTTAGATCCCAGTGATTCTTGTTTTTAGTTCCAGCTTAATTTTGCTTTTTGAACAGGTAGTGAATTGGCTGCTGTCTTGCCTATTTGAAGATAACATGTGGAATATAAAAAATCTACTTTCTTCCCCTAGAAAAATACATTTGCTAAACAGAATGATAAATGTTGTATTAAGTGCTATTCTTCTTCTTCCTTGCATCTCATGTGTAATTTTCTGTGGAGCCTGCCTTTCATTCTTTGTGAGTACGACTGTAGAGATAAGGAAATGAACAGTGGTCAGTCTGTTTTAGTTATAGAGCTGCAGGTTGGCTAGTTGAAATGTTGGTTCTCAGCATAGCTTCTCAACTGCTTATGTCTAATATACAGCCCTTAATCCTTTCTGGCGTGTCATCCCTTGAAACAAATGGTAGAGACACAGATTAGGAGATAACAACAAGCAGGAGATGGTGTCCATTGGTCACATACCAAGTAGCTAATCTTCAAGACACCCGTGCAGTGTTTAACCCTAGAACAGCTACTGATTCCTGAGAATCTGTTCTTACTGAAACTTCCCAACCAGACTGGATTTTCTGTTCTTCATAGGGAAAAAATGTTGCAGGTTTGCTTTGGTTATGTGTGTTTTTATTGACAGAGCACAAGCTTCTGTAAATGCACGTGTCTGGATGAAAAGTGAATCTAGATAAGCGAAGTTGATAGGCAGTAAAATAACTACTGTCAGCTGAGGGCAGATGCAAGAGCAGCTCTATCTGCCCTTCTCATCAGACTTGCTATGGCCTAAAGCGGGATAAATGAGCCATTTGCTGTACTCCAAACCTGGGAGTCAGAAATCCCCATGAGAGGCTGCTTTGGCACTCTAACGAAGGGATTTCTTGAGTTACGTAAAGTGGGAAAACAAGGTGATGAAACCGAAACAGCAAGTAAATACTGTGTTTTGTGCACCCTTCACTGCCTCGCCAAAAACAGAACACATCCCCCTGTAAGTCAGCTGAGTTTTATCAGCTTTGCAAAATGATGGATGAATGTCTTGGTTCTTTATTATTGCTTAAGTCATTCCTGTTTATGCCGGTATTTCAAGGATTATGTTTTGATTGTTCTGGAGAGGTGAAAACACTTTCTTGCTGATGAATAAACACTGACACTTTTAAATATTTGTATGCAAAATGTCTTTAAAGCCATTATGAAATGCTTTCCAAAAGCACTAAGAAGCCGTTTCCCCAAAAGACAGTTTTTCTCTCCATTTTCTTTCATGCTAAGCAGTCCAAATGAAAAGCTTTTCAGAGTTAACTAGTTTAAGCAATACCAGTGTTTTAGTGTAATGAATAACTTCTTATAGAGGACAATTGCACACAGTTCAATATGCTAGTATTTCTATTTCTGTGCCTCACCAATGCCAGGACTCTTGGGTAGAATTTCTTTCTTTGAGAAAGCTGAGGCGATCAAAACCCTGATTAACCTCTGATATTCACGTGGTGCTCTTGATCTTGAGGACCGAAGCAGTAACAAAGAGTTAATGGCAGCCATATGCTCAGGGTATTGTAGGTACTGTTGACCCAAATGTGAACTCCGCCAGCTAGTGCTGCTAACTGCTGTTTGTTTCAGGTTTGGCGTGGAGATTACTGACGAAGAGTTTGAGCTGCTACTTGACAGAATCCCCCTTGATGAAGATGGAAATGTCAGATGCCCCCGGTCCATGGCCAGGTTTGATTCCTGGTATGCAGCGTATGCATTTTATTTCTCATTTGTGAGTAGAATGATTTTTAATCTAAGAGGCTCATGTAACACTTGCAAACTGTTTCTCATTTCTTAAATGTGCTTCTTTATGACATATTTCTTGCGCAAAGAATGCTGTTGCATTTTAAATTAGCTGATGTATGCGCTGTTTATAATCTAGTTTCTCTTTAAACACCAGTTACCTGTTTTGGCGGACTTCAGAGTCATGTAACATATCCTTATGCTTCCTGTAGGCTGTGAAATGTGACAGATTTCAGAGTAAAAGCTAATCATTTCCCCCCCAAAATGGTAATGTATGTACTTGATGCTGTTCTAAGAACTTGAAGCATTCACAGACCCTATATATAATCTGGAGTTGTTTTGAAATAGTGATATTGCTTAATAGAAGTTCTACTCAGCCTCCAAGGCCTAGACACATATGAGAATTTAATTAAAATAAAGAAACATTGGTTTAAATAGAGATACTTTCTCATTTTCCAAAACTGAAGACTCTGTTCCCCAAACAGTTGTGTTAATAGCAGAGTAGATGCCAGTGACACTGCTGAGGTGAGTGCAAATCTGTTGCAGATTCTGGGACTGGAGAAATCCATCCCACCCACCTACATGTGTACGTAGATTTTTGACTGCTTAAAGGCAATGGAAATGTTTTTTGAGTTACATAGCAGGCAAGAGTATATCTTCTGTGTAGAAGGATAGGCAGAAGTCTGAGTTCACTGTGTTGAAATGACATGGGGTAGTTCCTGCACTTCAGGTAACAACTGCGTATTGCAAAGCTGATAGAAGTGCTTCTGTTTTCCCGTTCCAGTACTTCTCTGTTCTTTCTTTCTCATTGTCCTCATCATTCTGATTCAGGAAGTTTTGAGGTTAAATTCAGTTGTCCACGTGTTTTAACATAGGGCTGTCACACAGGGCAAAGGATTCATGAGATGCACATATGCCCTTCTGGAATGGCATCCTCTAGGCAATCTCCAAGAGTGTCTCAAATGGCCCTTGAATGTCTTTGGGTGGCCTCCTGTTAATCTCATACTTTTACTGCCAAGACCTCCTCTGCAGTTCTTTCTTTTGTAGTCTTCTGAACAGGTTGCAGCTATCCTGGATCTGGTTGTCCTTGAATTTCTGTGAAGTATTTCAGCACCAGGAATATAGCCTGTTTCTTTTGTGGTAAGGACATAAATAGGCGACAGATGATAAAGATCCTCTAGCAAAAGTGACCAAATTCTGAGAATCCAAAAGTTTCAAAAATAAGATACAGAGAGACCCAACACCGGACCTTCTTTTGATTATTGTGCACTTTGCTGCAGCAACCCTTTTCTTAGCTTCCCGCCTTTCTTTCTCACACACAGATTACTTCAGCTGTCATGTCCCAAGTAAATCAAGAGAAGCCATTGTCCCTAAAAGAAGCAATGTTCATCTTAGCAACTGTATTCACTTTGTGCATCAGATTGTGGGTTAAGATGTACCTGGACACCACATTTCTTTCCATTTTTAATAGCTATTTTCTCGTATTTGCTTGCAGTTACAGTAACACGTTTTCACCACAAAGGAGCTGCAGTTAGCACAAGATGTGGCATTGGCTGTCACTTGCCTCAGAGTGCATCTGTAAGAACACAACAGCTATTCATAGCCCTTTAGGAGACCTATCACTAGTAATAAGCTGTGCTATGTGATATTTGAACAGTAGATACAATCTAGCATTCTTTTCAACTAGGGGGCAAACAGTGCTGCGGTCTGTAGAGACATGTGGGAATCCTACGTTGTATTAACCTTGCTCTACCAACTTCCAGCCCTTTGCAGTGCTGGATGAGTTGGGAACATTCTGTATGACATCTACCAGAGAACTGTAGACAGTATCCAGAACTTTGCTGCTGAATTAATTAAAGCACTTGGTTCTTGTACGTTAAACAGTGAAGGAAGGAATGTGCAGTAACTGGAAGTTTAAAGGTGCCTGTTATAAATGGGACTGTACTAGGCAGAGACTTTGGATGCATAGCTTACATTTACACTGGAAAGTGCAGGAAAAACTCATAGGGTTATGAAAACTGTTCTTGCCCTGGACATGCCCAGCCTGGTATCTTCCCACAAAAAAACAAAAACAAAAACAACTGATGGGATCTGCGAAGCTGAACTACCATCTTTTGCCACCTCTTGCCGTATTTCATACAAAGAGACCTCTGCTGTTCAGAATCTCTGCAGATGTGAATGATTGACTGCAGAAATTGAGTTTTGTAGAGGTCAAGTCATCTATCAGATGCCACCAAAAATAGCATTTGGTTAGATATAACCAGCAAAAGCTACCCTCTGTACCTGAAGACTCTCAGGCATACAGACGTTGTCAGGCTCAAAGGTAGACTGTTTGTGTGAAAAAGAGAATGAATATTATAAAGAGAAGTGGTCTATTCTTGGTTGCTAGTAAAAGAAATGTTAGATTAGAAACCCAGAATAAAATGGGACAGAGAGGAGCTTGAGTTACTGTGGCTTTTGCTATGGTAGAGGGAATAATACCTGATCATGCAGTGTTTAAGTGCTTTCTCTGCAGTCAGTGTTTGAACTTAATCAGTCCCATTTCCAAGTCACCCTTCAGAATGCACTCAATCTGGCAATGACAAGATTATTATCATGCCTGCACTTGTTGCTCAGAAATAATTACTGTTTATACAGAAATCATCGTGCCTTCCATGGCACAATTCTGTGTTTGAACACAATCCAAGCAAATAATTATATATGTTCATTGGGAATATTGTTGCTCAAGTCGAGTGGGAGAAAGTACATAAGCCCCGCAGCATAGCTTAGGTAACAGGTCTTTATTTTGCTTCATGTTGAGAACTAGGGACCAGATAATTTTCTCAGATTGCTTTGATGTTAATGTGGGGTAACTTCATTTACTTCAATGCAAAACTAGAGTGTAACTGGGATCAGAATGTAAGACGGTCATGGTTATTTTCACTTTCATCACCTGCCTCCCTGTGTTTTTTCTCCTATCAAAACAAATGTTTCTTGCAGGTTTAGTTTGATTCTCTACTATGTAGAGGGCTATGTAGTGGGCTGGCCCCAGCCAGCAGTCAGACTCCTTCAGATGCTCGTTAAAATGTCAGTGGAGGTGTTTTATTTACTAAAATAATGCTTTAGTTGGAAATTGGGATTTCTATAACTTATATGTATTATTTATCTTCAAATAAAGTATCATTTTGGCTGGAAAGAAACTTTATAAAAGAACTAAGTTTGGTTAAGAAAAGGCTGTGTGTTGATTTGAAATGGCTTCCCCTTGCACACAGTCACCCATTTCTTCCATCCCCCCCCCTTGTTATCCATTCAGGATAAACCATAAAGATACAGAGTGAGCTGCAGGAGACTCAGCGCCTGAACCATGTTCCCAATCTCATAGATATTAATCGGAGTAGAACTTAAAGATCTGCCCTGAGTGGAAGAAAACGTTTCTGAGCCTAGCGGAGTATAATCAATGAGGATAATGTAGAAACCTGAGCCCACAATCATAGATGGACAGTACAGAATTTAGTGTAAGAATGGCAGAATGTATCTTCTTTCTCTGTAAGCACTTTTTATGCTAGTGGTGATAGTAAGTGGATTAATAAAGATAAGTTATTCAGAACCTGCTACATGAAACAAATTTTAAAAGAAGTAATATTTTATATATTACCTTTGAAACATTGGAAAAGAATTATACACTCAGAGTTGGTTTGTTTTCTCCTACTATTTAGTTGACCTAATCCAAGATATCCATAGACCATATTGCCGTTACCCAGATGTAGTAATAGGTGTGCATTTGATGCTCATGTTGCACAATGTAGACTTTATTAGCCATGCTATATTGGGGTTTCCTGCTCACACAGCCCAAGAGATGGAAGCTACCCTAGAAATCAAGTACATCAGTAGCTTGGCTCTTGCTGTCCAGTATGCAGATAGTTACTGTAGTGGTAGCAAGCTGTTGGCATGCACAAGATAGTAGGGAGATGGAACAACAGAATCAAGGCACCAGTTTCTTTTCCCTCATAGTGTGTTCACAAAACTGGGATAAGGTCTGAGAAGCGTCCAACATTAACCCTGATGACAATGCAAACAGTGGTTAAACCCCCTCCCAAACATTATATTTTAAAATTGAGTGTCTAAATAAGAAATTAATTTGAAAATCCTGAATAATTTGCCTTAGCAGTTTTTTTTTTATTCACATACTGTATAAAGAGGAAATCAAGAGTGCTACAATATTGTGCGAGCTATTCCTAGATGATTGCTTTATTAGTCCTTCTGACATAAGTCACTCCAGTGAAAAGCATGAGTCAGATAACTGCTGAACAGTTATTTTGCCTTGCAGATGAGCTGTTTAAAGGCTGTTCTTGATGTTTTGTAGAATTCCATTGGTAGCTACAGCCTACGCTAGATTTCAGAGACAGTTTGTGACAATAAGCAGGAATGACAAAGACGAAGGATGAACATCAACCTTCAAT